>OZ005685.1:1427198-2627198 GCA_963930675.1 Gnaphalium uliginosum
CGTACATATGTTATATGTTACCATCGAGTGAGGTTCAAATGAGAATGGAAATTTTTGTGAGAACGGAGGAACCAATAAAAATGCACCACGTGTCACAAAACTCACATTTTTCACGTTTTTAAAAATTAAATATCTCAAGAATGGCTCATTGAAAATTTATAAAAATTGCACCATAAAAATCAACATTTTTTTCTCTACGATAAGAGATCTTACAAGGTATACTTTCGACATTTTTTTTAGGTTTCACAAATTGTACAATATTAGTATCACATGTGTTACTCGCTGGTATTACTATACCTTGTGTGATATCTAATGAAAGAGAAAAAAAATTTTACTTTTTATAGTACAATTCTTATTATTTTTTCACTTACCATTTCGATATATCTAATTTTTAAAAACATGACACGTGATCGTTCTCGTCGATTACTTCGTTGTCAAAAAAAAAGTTGCTATCGTTTTAACCTAAATCTGTCGTCATCATCACAAAATCTTTTACCATCTATACCCCGAATTTTTTTTTTACCTAGGTTCATCTCTTCACCGCCCCAACCTTCCGCTTACCCTAAAACCCAAAACCCTTACACACTCACAAACACACACATCACAAAACCCTTACACACGCACAAACACACACCCTCAAACACACACCCTCAAACACAATGGTAGATGAAGAAGAAGAAATTATATTTGGTCCGGTTCAAGCAGCCCATCGGGTTCAGCGTCCGGTCTCACTCGGGGTTCTCACTCCGGTGCAAGCGGTTCCGTGAGCCCCGTTATCGTCAAAACAAGTTCGAGCTCCGATGGCGGCTCCGTCATTGTCAAAAAAACTGTTTAGGACTCCAACTCCGGCGTCAGTTCCGCCAGTTCCGTCAAAAAAATATGAGGTTCTAGCCAGACCTAGTCTTGGTCAGAGCGGGACGGTGTGTAATATTACTGCTAATCATTCTCTGGTAGATTTCGGTGATAGGGATACTTATCAATACGATGTACGTAATTTTTCTATCACAAAATAGTGTTATATTTGAAAGTAGTTATATATCCGCATATAAATAACCTCCTTTTTCTGTTATGTATGCTAATCTGATCATGTTGTTTTCTGCATATAAATGATGTACGGAGGTTTACTTTTATGTCTGCTGGTCTGTTGATGTTATTTTGTTTGTACTTGAAACATATCTTCATACTTGCTTTGATAGAAGTTTGATGTTTATTTATATATTAAAATAATTTTAAATTAATGAAAGTTCTCTGTTGTGTTTAAAATTGTTTATACATTGAAAATTAAATTACTATTATCGTTAATTCTGATGTGGCAAAAATAGCTAGAGAGAATAAAGAAGTCAGTTGTGGTGAAGTTAATTAAGAAGTCGTGGGTAGAATTTCAAGGGTGAACAACCTACGTTTTTAGCGGTTAGTTTTCTTCTTTATTTCTGTATTTGTTTAATGCTATCTATCTATCTATCGATTTCTTCAATTAAACTTAATTTGATATTCTAGGGTTTATGCTATTTTTATATATCTAGCTATGGATATCGATTTATTTAATTTAATTGAACTTGGTTGGTTGATATTCTAGGAGGTGATTATGATCTGTGTCGACTTTTCTAAATGGACGCGATTCAGGCGGCATTATAAATTTATGCTTCAACTTGAAGCTCTTTTATTGTATTCACGCTAAAATTCAGGTTTTTTTGTTTCATTCATTTATGTTAACTACTCATTGTGTTGATGATATATATAATATATATATTGAAAATTATTATGACTAATTTGTTGGAATTGTTTTCTAACAGTCTAATCCCAAGAACGCTATAGGCATAGTGAAAATGGGTACTTCAAAACAACCATGTCTCACCCTTAAACCTACTAAAAAGCTTGACAAAATCCTGCATCACATTCGACGTCTCTTCCATGTATCTATAGGCGGTGAGTTGGACTTTCAGGCAGGGATCACTGCTTCACGCTTGAATCTTCTGTGTCGTACACCACCTTTTCCACCAACTAAGCAAAAAAGGATACTTTTCATTACTGGAGGGTATGTATTTTTATCTCTTAAATATTTCACCCTATTACTTTTTATCTACTATATATATGTTATGTTTGCTCTTATTATATCTACTTTCTTGCCTTCCAGTCCTATAAATATCAATACCGAAATAGCAAAGAAGTTTGGAAAGTCGTTTATAGAACACGGTTTAGCTGTTGATGTTGTTAACTTCTGTCTAGAGGAGGAGCACTCTTATCCGAGGAGTGTGCTTGATGCATTCGTTGCTGCTGCCAATTATAATAACAACAGCCACATTGTACATGTTAAAGCTGGAGATTGTATGCGTCACATCCTATCCAGGTTTATATCAGTACTAGCTTATTAACATGTTAATTATTTTTATAGTTGCTTCTTTTCAAATGATAGTTGATACTAATTCTTATGTGATACAAAGAGCACAAGATCAATAAATTGAATATCTGGTTCCTTATATTGATGTAAGAACACCTTTTGAAATCTTTCTTCAACAAAACTAAATCAACATAAATAAATTGAGGAAACAGAGAGGGGCTGAAGATTTCACTTTAAATAGTAGATCAATTATGAATGCGGAAGACATATGAATGATATCTTCTATACAAAATCATGTAACATGTCAGTCACCATTTTGGACACGTTCTATGTTATATGAATGATGATTTTTGATTATAAATAGCCTCTGTAAGAGGGAAAACATTTAGGTGGGAAAGAGATAGAAAAGTATTGAGGTGGCATGACAAGGGGTTGACACATATGAGATCAATATCCTATTTTTATTTTTTGGATAGATATATTTTGCTTGCTTATATGCTTGAATGTTTGATATTATTATTATTATGTTATACATGTGTTTTAATTACTAGTTTTTGTAAACATCTACTACTGTCAGCCCTCCAGAAATCGTCACTCGTGCTTCAATGGAAGCGGCTGCAAGGATTCAAAAGGCCAAATATCCCAAGGGGAAGAATCAAGCTGTTGCATATGATGTTGTTATATAAGTATTTTTAGAGTTTGGGCTCATTTCTTCTAGGTGGCTGGATCGGATCTTACCAAGGTGCATGATATGCCTTAATTTGCGTTTAATTACCACCATATAATGGCTTAAGGAAATGTTTACTTGGTTTTGTCCTCCTTATAATATATACGCCTTTCCGTTTGTGTAGGATCTAATCATAGGGTTTAGTTTAATAATCTGAATCCAAAAGCTACCAAAACGTATTTCATTGAGGCTTCTTTTGGCATCAGGTGGCAATTTCATCGAACCAAAAAGTTTAATTCGGTGATAAGTTTCAAGTCGTTGTAGTATGCTTAACTCCAAGGTCTCAATTAAATGACCTTTACTAATCATAACAGTGAGGGAATAGTCAGTGCCTAGGAGGCCAGCTTAAACAGGGTATTTTTAGAGCACAGAAAAAAATCACTGTCGAGGTCAATTTCTTTTTGTAACGTAATTACCACAATACATCTGTTTTTGCACTGCTTCACTTCAATTTTCTCTGTATAATTTGGTTTGCGGTAGGTTCCCTAAATGTTTGACGTTTTTCTCACTTAGTTGGTCATTTAGGTTTCACTTCTCGCTCTCGTTTGCTTGAACACTAGGCTATCAAGCTAAAAAGACTATTCTTTGTCTGTTGTTGTTCAGTTGCGGAAGAATTTACTTTCTGTCGTATGCTTAAACTTTTGTTTCAGTTGACGGGTATCAACACATAATGTGATATGTGTCTAATTTCGATCAACACAAGCCGTAATTACTTGTGATAAGCAACTATTTGTCACTTGAGTATTTATCCGGTGGAGCAAAAAACTCTTGCACAACTTACTCCTATTTTGGGTTCTTTACCTTTCGGTTATAGTTGTTTGGGGTACAGTTTTCTAGAGGCACACCGTAGATCTATTTGTTTAATTCTGTTTTACCAATGATCGCTAGTTCAAGTGTTCAACTGTTTGGTTGATACTTAATATCGCAACTATTATAAATTCAAAACCACTTTATGTATTGATGTCACAAGTTATCCCATGTAATCAATAAACATATTCACATATTATTTTTACATCCTGAAGTTTCATTTGGTTGATGTAATCGTCTCTAACTGTTTAAATGTCTATATGAGCATGGACCTCACAATTCAATTCCGTTTTCTCTTTTTTTGGGAAAGAGGTCGAGGAGGACAGAGGATCCCGGTAAATAATTCGATTCCGCCTTCACCGGTGGCTTCTTCGAAACCCGGGCAGAATAAGACTGGAACTACCTTATGATTTTAAAATGTACATGCTACATGGGGTTGTAATAATCAAGAATTCTATACCTTTTCAACCATTCTATACTATACTATAAACCATTTAACCTTCCGTCTCTTAAACCTTAAAAGTATAATTATGGTAAGTTAGTTAATGATATCTCTCTTTTAATTCTTACATTTTTCTAAACCGCTGACATAATTTATAATAAAAATATAAATTAGTTTTGTTTACGATACCTTTTGTATGTAAAGAACGTTTTGTACTTTTGCTTTATATATTGAAGATGAATTCGGGGCTCTTTTGATGAAGACGGAACACGAAAAATATGACAATTTGTAAACTTTCCAACAAGGTTTGAATCTCAAATTTTATGAAAGAATAATGAATTAACTTAAAATTAAAAGGTTGCATTACCTTAAAAATACCCTTTGTTGGTTATACATGCCAATATATTTGATTACTGAATTGAGGTTCAAACGAGTATAACAACATTTAGTGAGAATGAAGAAACTAATAAGAATGTGTCAAGTGTCACAAAAATCACTTTCCCTCGCATTTTTAAAAATTAAATATCTCACGAATGGTAAGTCAAAAAATTTTAAAAATTGCAACATAAAATTAAGTATTTTTTCTCTTCGATTAGAGATTTCACGTGATATATTTTTGAAGATTTTTTTTTTCATTTTTTGATGGGTATTGTAAATGACTATCATATGCGATACGAACGAGTATCAAACGTGATACTAATATTGTACAATTTATAAAGTCCATAAAAAGTCGTCGAAAGTATATCACGTGAGATATTTAATCGAAGAGAAAAAATACTTATTTTTGTGGTGCAATTTTTGTAATTATTCAATGACCATCGTTAAGATGCATAATTTTAAAAAGGGTTAAGTGCATAAAAATGTAATTATTTATAGTCTGACAATCATTGTGTGTATCGAACTATTTAGGTTTCCATTGTGTAATAAACTTCTTATACATCGCCATTATATGTAAGTTTTAATACTTTTATTTACGTGTCAGCAGTATGAAGTGACACGTGTCAGCATCACAAGTTGACACGTCATCAAAATACATACAATGGCAACAACAAACTGAACGTTTATTACATATAATGTAACTCCTAGAATTTTATTGCCTACAGTAAATGTAGTAAATGTAGGAGTTTAAATAATTACACTTCGTATACTTGATCCGTTTTAAAAAATGTGCTAGAAAGTGAATCGTTCTCTCGCCAATTTTCATTCAGGTTTGAACATCTCTGCACTGGACTACTGAAGTAACATGACACAACTCTAATTGGACTATTTGTAGACTTTGTAGTCCGCAGACCGTCCGTTTCTTCTTCCCCTGAGAAAGACGCTGCAAAATTACCACTCACCAACAACAAAGAAACACCAAATATGTTATTCACTCCCAAAATCTCCACATTCTCAAAGAAATTAAGAAACTTTAGGCACTTTTCGCACATGGTTTTTCTCAAAAACTCAAAAAGATCACTCAAACATGGTAATCAAAGCAAAACTTTGAAGGAACAGAACAACTCTGGTAAAATTCTACATCTTTTTTCTTATAAAAATCTAACCGTTTTTATATTTAGTGCACTTTCTTTGATAAAGTTAGGTATAATTTGTTATAATTGTGTAAAAATTAGGTTTGGAACTGGAGAACAGCATATATGCAATAATGACAATTAACAGATGGGAGTCACTAAATCAAATGAATTACAAAAGGGTTTCACTCAGGCAAGTTCATGGAAAACTGGCTTTGAAATTTCTTAATTGGGTAATCAAGCAACCTTCTTTTCAAGAGCTCAAGACTCTTAATTATGTTAACTGTATAACTGTTCATATATTAGTGAAAGCAAGAATGTATGGTTCTGCTAAATCGATTCTGGCCCGGTTAGTTGAGATGAATATTTGTTCAAATTCCATTTTTAACGTTTTAATGAACACTTACCCTCTTAGTAAATCAAGTCCGGCTGTTTTCGACCTTTTGATTCGGGTTTACTTGCAAAAATCTTTGGTTAAGTATGCTTTGGAGGTTTTTCGTTTGATGGGGGTACGTGGGTTTAGGCCGTCTATTTATACTTGTAACATGATTTTAACTTCGGTCGGAAAAGATAACCAGTCAGCAACTTGGTTAGTTTTTAAAGAAATGCTTTCGAGGAATGTGTGCCCGAATGTTGCTACTTTTAATATACTTTTGAATGTTCTTTGTGTTAATGGGAAGATTAAGAAAGCGAGACATCTTGTTTCGAAAATGGAAGAAAGTGGTTATGTCCCGACTTTAGTTACCTACAATACGTTGCTTAATTGGTATTTCAAAAAAGGAAGATACAAGTCGGCTTTAGAGTTGATTGAGTACATGGGTCGTAAAGGTCTTGAAGCAGATGTATGTACATATAATATGTTTATAGATAATTTATGCCAAAATAATAGGAGTGCAAAAGGCTATTTGTTGTTGAAAAAAATGAGGAAACTGATGGTTTCACCAAATGAGGTCACTTATAATACTCTCATTAAGGGGTTTATCAAGGAAGGGAAAACTATGGTTGCAGTTCGTGTTTATAATGAGATGTTAAACTTTAGGATTTCCCCAAATCTTGTAACATATAATTCTTTGATTGATGGGTATTGTCGGGAAGGTAATTTCAAAGAAGCTATCGAACTTATGGATGAAATGGAAGCTAGGGGATTAAGGCCTAATGAAATTAGTTATGGTGTTATTTTGAATGGCTTGTGTAAGCTTGAAGGGTTAGATTTGGCTTATTGTCTTTTAGAGAGCATGAGAATGAACGGAATTATAGTTGACCAGATTTCATATACCATGCTAGTCAATGGATTTATCAAAAATAGGAGGCTTAAAGAAGGTGTGCAAGTTGTTGATAATTTGATCCAAAATGGTGTTGTTCCTGATGTCGTCACATTTTCAATACTCATAAATGGATTTTGTAGAGAAGGGAAGTTTAAAAACGCAAAGGAGATTATGTGTGACATGTATAAATCTGGTGTGACTCCAAACAAAGTGATATATTCGACACTGATTTATAATTATTGCATCCATGGAAAGATAAGTGAAGCGATGCAGATTTATAAGGTTATGAATTTTAATGGTTATGATTCAGATCTTTTCATGTGTAACAATTTAGTTGCTTCACTTTGTAAAAGCAAAAGAGTAGGAGAGGCAGTGAAGTTCATGAAGCACATGGGCAGAATTGGTATTTCACCCAACACTTCAACTTTCAACTTCATTATTAATGGGTATGTAAGCATAGGAAATGGGTTAGAAGCATTTAAATTTTTTGAGGAAATGGTCAACATTGGTCAACGCCCTAGTTCTCATACGTACGGAAGTCTACTAAAAGCACTGTGTCATGGTGGGAATTTTGAAGAGGCTATGAATTTCTTGAGTACAATCCGATCCATTCCGAATGCTTTAGATACTGTTTCTTACAATATGTTAATGGCGGAAGCTTGTAAATTGGGGAATTTACAAATTGCTATGTTCGTGTTGAAAGACATGGTTCATAGTAATGTGATTCCTGATAGTCATACATATGCATGTTTGCTTGCCAGTCTGTGTAAGCAGGGTAAAATGGCCATTTCCATTCTTCTTTCTGAAAGATGGGTGCAAAAAGGAGCTCTTTTACCCAACCATGTAACTTACACATGCTTAATTGATGGTCTTTTTAAAGCTCACCAGCCAAAAGTGGCTGCCCTTTACTACCAGAAGATGGTGGCAGAGGGTCATTTAGCTGATACGGTTCTACTTAATGTACTTATGGATGGTTATTCAAGAATGGGAAACATGTCTATGGTTTTTGGTTTATTTTCTACAATGAGGGATAAAAGTTTGGTACCTAATTTGGCTACATATAATATTCTTTTACACGGGTACTCAAAACAAGATGATGTATTAAGTAGCTTTGAAGTATATGGTGCCCTTTTGAGAAACGGTTTCGTTCCTGATAAAAGAACATGCCATGCCCTGATTTATGGAATTTGTAAAGTGGGTATGCTTGATTTTGCTTCCAAATTGTTGAAAAATATGATCTTGAAAGGAATAGTTGTTGATAAGTACACTTTTCATACGATGATCTTCATATGCTGCGAGAGGCATCAGATCGTGAAAGCTTTGGAGTTGTTGGATATTATGTATTTATTAAAAGTTTCTCCTGATCAAGATACCTTTAATATAATTCTTAAAGGAATCAAAGGAACGTATGGTTGTCGGCCTGCTCATCTTTTTCTGAATGAGATATTGAAGGAAGGTTTTGTCCCCATTGAAAAACAAGCTGTTCGGCTAATTACTGACATGTGTAAAGTGGGAGATGTTAAAGGAGCACTTAAAGTAAAAGGTGACATGAAATTACTTGATGTTACATCAAGTCATATAGCCGAGAGTGCTCTGGTTCGTGGGCTTGCACAAAAAGGAAGATTTGAAGAAGCCCTTTTAGTGTTCGATTGCATGCTTAGAGCGAAAATTATCCCAACAACTGCCACATTTACTACTTTGATGCATTACTTTTGCAAAAAACTCGAGTTTAAAGAGGCGTTGAAGTTAAAACACATTATGGAAATTCATCTTGTAAGATTTGATGCCGTTACTTATAATGTTATAATAACGGGCTTTTGTGAGAATGGTGATTTGGTTGAAGCATTGAAGCTATACAAGGAGATGAAGGAAAGAGGTATTTGTCCCATGGTCAACACGTTTTGTGTTCTAGCCGAGTCTTTTTGCAAAAAACACGAATTCCCAGATGGGGAAATGATTTTGACGGATTTATGCCAAAGGGGTCTGTTATCTGAAGATGAGACCACTCAAGATTATGCTAATAGTTTTGCTGTTGCATTAAATAAGTTAAAAGTTATAAAGCACAAAAGAAATAGAACAAGTTTTAGAAGCAGATCAACGGCCTTGCAGATTAGGTCATGATGTTGGGGATCGTGTATCATGTAGCTCAGATGTTGAAGCTTTTGGTTAGTAAGACTCTCTTAGTTCTTAGTTATTAATAATTTATAGTAAGTTGTCTGAATTGGGTTACATATCATCTTGAACTGGTCAAATGGGTCGAATGGGCGCCAGAGTGCAGTTATTTTGCATAAAACCTCGTAAATTGATATATTCAAAAAAGTTAAATGTTTGCTGTATATAGTTTTTTGTAATCATATTTACACATCAATTATATGTATAATTCAACAATATACGTCAAGAAATCTTTCGGTCAGCCCGATCTTAGCTACAAAATTGCGTTATTTGACCTATTGCCCAACCGTCTGACCTACCTATACTGTGACCTATAATATACTGTTAATGATAGTGGGTGTTGATAATATTTGTAGTTTTTTTTTTATCTACCTATTCCAAGTGGTTACGACTTCAAAGGACCGCATGTGTTTGATCTCCACGATATCTCAGCTGGTATGTTATTTGTGATTATTCAATAGACATGTACATAGATTATACTGATTGTTTTTGCTGAACTAATGTCTCTTATAACATTGGCTGACTTACTGCATTATTCTGTATTTGTAGGTTTTTAATGTCAAAAGTGTCTTTAAGAGGACAATAAGTCTGATTCAAGGGTGCTACAAGGTACCGCCTAAAACAATTGCTTTTGCTCCAATTGTTTTCCATTTTATAATATTTTGTTCATATGTGGTACTTTAAGTGATACACTGTTTCTGAATGCTTAAGGATACGTTGAATGTTCTGTATATGCAGCTGTTAACATGATCTCAATCACAGACTTACAGGCACTGCCTAGAGTAGAACTTGGTGGATGGTGGAGAAAAAGATTGGTTTTTGATGGAAGTTCACGATAACTTGTTTGACTAAGACACTACGATAGTCAAAATGACAATGATTTAGAACTCGAAAGAAGCGTCTTTACCAATTTTTACTATCATTAGTTCATTACCCCATATCATTTTGGACAAATGGTAACATTTACTTCTTGATTTTTCAAAAAAGCTTCTATCTCTACCTTTTTTTCCCTTTTCTAATTCTGTTAACAAAGTGACTCGTGTTAACATCAAGATGCAGAGACTCTTTAATATAATCACGAATTCATACAAGCAATATTACCATTTTTTTTTTCTTTATTATAATCAATCAAACGGTATGATTGATTATAAAAAGAAAAAGAACTGGTAATATTACTGATATGAATGCATTTATGGTTACTAGTATTTACATATGGATGTTATTACAAGTCACTTTGTTAATAAAATTAGAAAAGATAAAATGGGAAAAAGAGAAGCTTTTTTGGAAAAAATCATGAACAAATGATACGTGTCTAAATAATAACAAGGGGTAAATTGCAAATTAGTAATAGCACAGGGGGTAGTTGTGAAATAACAAGATATCTATCTCCTAGTCAAACAAAGACCAATTCTAAATTTGGTATCGGCCAAATCTTCATCTGGCATGCTTGATTAAGGTTAGTTTTGATATCAATCTTCATCTATTTCGTCCGATTATAAATTAGTTTTCTGGGAGGAACACAAGATACGTGTTTTGCCTGTGTCAGATTGTAAAATAATAAATTTATCTCACTTTATTTATGTGAGTTTTAGCATGCACACCAGGTGTATGATAAATTGCCTAAATGATAGTAATATGAGCAGCTCTGGGGTTTCGTTTTTATTTTAACCTTTGAGTTTGGCTCCTTCAAATCATGGAATCGGTTTACCTTTACTATTGAAGTCACATGCAAACCTTCAATTCAGTTGAAAGATCTCTAATTTGTAATCTAGGAGCTATTCTTAGTATACTTTGACTAACATATAATACAAGTTGGAGTTCCTTGTAGCTTTTTGTATTCCACAAGAAGTTATATTTCTCAAGCTTATGCAAGATTTAATGTGTTTGGATTGTCAGGATGGAAGAAAAGGCAGAAGTATGCAATGGGACCAATCGAACTTTATCGTCAGAATCAGATTCATCTGTTCTTCAATGGAGTAAATGGCAATTACTCGACTCGATTCTCCCTACAGGCGGATTTGCTCATTCCGTTGGTCTTGAGGCTGCAATGCAAGCCCACATAGTCTCTGAGCCAGAAAAAGATCTTCAAACATTCGTAATCCATGTACTAGAGAATACAGGAAGCCTACTTCTTCCTTTCGTTTACTCAGCAACCACATCACCTGATCTTCAAACTTGGAAACAGCTTGATAACCTTTTAGATGCAACACTAACAAATGAGATAAGCAGAAAGGCATCAGTTTCACAAGGATCAGCACTTATGAGGGTATCTGCCTCGGTTTTTTCAGAGATTCTATCTTTAAAGACGATGAGATCCGTGTGTTTGAGCAATGGCGATGTATGCTTCCACCATGCACCTATTTTTGGACTTGTTTGTGGGCTTCTTGGGATAGATAGTGAAACTTCTCAGAGAGCGTTTATGTTTATGGCCATGAGAGATATTATATCGGCTGCAACCAGACTGAACCTTGTGGGACCCCTTGGTGCTGCTGTATTGCAACACCAGGTTTCATTTGTTGCTGAAGAGATCTTGAACAAATGGAAGAATCGAGTAGTGGATGAAGCCTGCCAAACAAGTCCACTGCTTGATACAGTACAAGGTTGTCATAGCTACTTGTTTTCAAGACTTTTTTGCTCATGAAACAAATGCAACAAAATTTATAAATTGTTGGTAGTTTGATGTGTTTTTTTTAGCATAAAGTGTGAAAGGAAGCTATACACCTTGTTAATGACAAATCTTGAACCTTCAACTATTGTTTGATGACATTTATGTTATTGTTTGGGCAAATATAGTTATGATGATTAATGTTTATAACAAAATTATAATATGGTTGTCAAATATATTACTAAGTCCAGATTTGTAACTCTAGTACTACACAGGGCCACAGGCTGCATAAGTAAAAGCAGCAATAAATACAAGAAAATGCAAACATATCCATAAGTAATTGAAGGAATTACATCTATATCCTTGGAAACTATATAAATTACTTCAGTATCATTTAAAAATCTAAAATCACACCAATGTCCTTTGAAACTTTCAAAATACTCATCTATATCCAAATAAACATTTTAATTGTAATTAAATGATTTTAATAAATAAAGCTCTTCTTAAAATATAAACTAATAGTTAATTGACATATCTACCCTTCTTTTCCTAGATTAAACTAACTTCCTGTAAACCTAATTTTACCCTTCTCATACACTCTTAATGAAATTATGAACATCAAGTACAATCCTATAACTAAAATCGATTTAATATTTTTTTTAGAAAGCAACAATATTATCAACGAAATTAAAAGTACACAACATCGATGTTGTACACAATCATTTCAGCGGCCATGTTAACTTTATAAATGGTCTTCTGTCCTAATCTAGATAATTACTCCACTACCACTTCACAACGAGTTTATTTACTAAATCGATTTAATAACTATCATAGATTTCTAGTACAATGTGCAGGAAGATATACAAACCTAAAAACGGACACAAAGAAGATCATTTTTTCACAAAGTAATATTTACAAATCATCGAGCAACATATGAATGAGAATTGAAAATACCAGTACATATCATCGGTTCTTCAAGGAAAAGCATTCAAAATACAAAAAATCTTAAAACTTAGGTAGAGTTAAGTTTACAATGGAACTGAGTTTAATCTAGAAGAAGAAGGGTACATATGTCAATTAGCTAATTAGAACATAATATATAGGAGTTTTATTTCTTTTAATCATTTATTTTAATTAAAATTCATATTTTTGGATATACACCAGTATTTTGTAAGTTTAGAAGGATATTAGTGTAATTGTAAAATTTTGAAGGATATTGATGTAATTTAGATAGTTTCCAAGGATATAAATGTAATTGCCCCTAAGTAATTAAGTATTACAGCACAATATTTCTTTATTGAGTATTGACACTCTGTCATGAAATACGGAGTACTATATTGTACACACTTTAACTTCGCTATAAGCATGCATACATATATACTGCCATACCGGTGGCATGTACACACCAAAATCGCTGAACTAAAAAAAAGCCCAAAAAAGAGTTTCAATCAAAACTCCTAAAGTATCGATGTACACACCAAAATCCTATCATCAGGGTCTCATTTGTCCAACTGCAACAGAAACACCTCAACACTATAGGAATCTATATGTTGAGTGCATCATTACATATTTAGTACTTCCTAAAGATGGCAAAGCTACCAGCAGATACAAATGCTCCGTAATGTGAGATCTTCAAACCTCGTCTGATGTCTAAAATTGGTAAACAAATTTGAGTTGCATTTGTCAAACCAACAGCATACCTTAGAGCTTTTAGTCCAATCTAGTATCGCCCCAGTTGTTACTTCTGAAAGTCACATGATAAATAATATGAATATCATAGTTTTAGCAGGTTTATAGTGTGAGACTAACCTAATTATTGTGATTTAGGAATACCATAATAAATTTTAAGCGTTAGGCATAAAATAATAATGATTCTGAAATTCAATTCATTCAATGACAAATCAATCAGATTTGAAGAAGCAACAAAAAGTTGGTTGTAAGACAACAAAGAATTGAGATAAATGTAAATTTGGATGCGCAAATAATCTGACTATTTCAATTTTAACTCGACATATAAAGTTTACAGTGCTTAGCAAAAACTAATTATGGTTCTTACTTCTTACTGTAGGAGTATTTAGGGCTAAAATCATCAGATTTGGAAGCACATGCAACAAGTTGTAGGAAAACTGATTACTGAGGTACTTGTAAAATTGCTTAATCATCACTAATCCAATCGATTATCAGATTACTATTATCTATCAATTTGCAATAACCACTTATGAAATTCATACATCCAGACACCCCCTTTCTTTGTATGTATAAAAAGCAAAAAATGAAAGAAAAAAACATCCTTCAATCTTCTCTACTCTAACAGCGATAAAAACTTTAATTTAACAGTGAATCTAGTTTTTGAAAGATAAGATCACTAATTTATTTTTTAAGAAAAAAACATCATTTCATATATGATATAGCTTTGGTAATCATATTTGACAAACTAATTACAAAAGTATGTCAGGTCAACCCAGCTTACGTGTTTTAACCCGCACCAAATTAAAAAAAAAAAGGTACATTGAAGATAATATGGACCTGTCATTAATTTTCATCCAAGCTTTCAATGATGACCACACCGCTTAGTTGTCATTATCTAATGAAATGCCAATAGGGTGACAACCATCTGCGTTCATCTCCTTTGAATCAAACCATTTTCCCACTTAGTTTATCTACCTTCACTCCGCCATACATTCCCTACATAACTCAGCCACCAGAAGATAATCTCTCAGCTCGCTTAAGAATTTTATAAGTTAGTGCATCAGGTGATAATCCATAACTCTTTAGATAACTAAAAATCCCATAAGCTGCTTTAAGTTCATGATTCTTGCAAAGACTAACGATGAGCGTATTAACAGTCACTATTGAGGGCCGCGGACCATGAGAGACCATATATTCAAAAACGTTTAAACATTCATTTGAATTCCCAACATTGCAATAATATTGCATTAAACAAGTCAAACCCACAACATTAAACTTAATGCCTTCATTTTCCATTAAGTCGACAACCCTCTTAACAATTAAAGAATCGCCCATTTTACACGCAGCAGATAATATTGTGTTAAACGATACTAAATCGGGCCTCTCTTCAGGCCACTCAACCCACTCAAAAATTTTTAGGGCTTTATCCAATGTATTTTTCTCACAAACCCCTTTCAAAATTGTGTTGAATGTTATATTATTTGGCTTAATACCCTTTTTCCTCAACCTTCTAACCAATAATGATAATTCTTCTGGTTCACAAGCATAACACATACAATAGAAGTACACGTTATAAACTGCAATATCCACATCAATCTTACTAGAAATAATTTCTCGTAGAAGACGACGTGCAACTCGTATACTACCCCTTTTGAATAGTCCTGCTAAAGCAGTAGCTGTATATCGATCTGGAGAAATACCCTTTTCGTACAAAGTTTGATAAAGCCTTTTAAGTTCAAGAACCATATTTTGGTGAGAAAGTGCACGGATAATTATGTTATACGTAACAATATCTGGATGACATCCCTTTTTTTCCATTTTTCCCAATACACCTAAAGCGTCTTTTGTCCTTCCATAATCACACAAACATTTAATAATTGAAGTGTATGTTTTTATATCAGGACAACAACCCGAATCAGCTTCCCTCATCTTCAAACAGCGAGAAGCTCCTTAAATAACCCCTTTTTACCAAACCCATATACAAGAGCCGTATATGAACACGCATTATGTACAAGACCCTTCTTCTTTAAGGAACAAATTAATGCTAATGCATATCTAATTTGATCAGACTTACACAGAGACCATAATATCGGGTTGTAAAAATATGGACTTTGGAAATAGCCTTTTTCCAGTAGCTTAAAAAACACAAAACAAGCATCACGTGTCATCCCACGCCTGCTAAGGCAGTTAATAAATAATAACACTTTCGGTTCAGTAGGAATGTAATTCAACCCCAACATCAATTCCAGCACACTAAGTGCATCTACTAACTCCATGGAATCCAAAAAATTCTTAAACAAACGCGATAAACAATGGAACGAAGGAGCAAATGGAAAATCACACATTTTCTTGACAACAGAAAAGGCAACTTTCGACTCGCCTAGAAGATTCAACCCCTTCAATATAGTATTAAAAGTTGATGCATTTGGGTACAATCCAAGCCTTCCCATTTCCAATTGTAACACATAAAGATCATGTAAACACACATTTTTCGACTTCAAGTAGCAATTTAGCAATGAATTGTAATAAAAAATG
Organism: Gnaphalium uliginosum; assembly: GCA_963930675.1. Lineage (NCBI taxonomy): Eukaryota > Viridiplantae > Streptophyta > Magnoliopsida > Asterales > Asteraceae > Gnaphalium > Gnaphalium uliginosum. Next base: position 1,443,290 of record OZ005685.1, read on the forward strand.
GTGGGCTTACCAGGCATATTTTTCATATAATTGAAAACCTGTAAAGATTGAACAACATTACCAGAGTTGGCTAAATTTTGCATCTTTTTTCTCAATTCATCATAATCTGGGTAGTACACCATATCTATTGATTGAACAACAGAAGATGATGAATAAATAGACCTGAATTGACACGAGAAGTCAACTTTTTTACAAATTCTATTTGAAGAAACTGCAAACAAAATCATTGCTGGAAAACCAACAGTAAAAAGGTATTGGGTTTCAATAGGTTCATGTTTAATTTTTGATAAATTGAAGATGGTTAGCAGTAAGAAAGCATTTTAATTTCAAATGGGTAAGAATAGATTTGTATCTAAAATAATAAATTGAACGAAGAATAGTGAAATCGAAGAAGAAATTTAAAGAGGGTTTGATTGAATTGAACTGGGTTTGGGTAAAGATTGAATATTTTTCTCTCCACTTGTTTTTGGCGGAAGCATAGGGCTTAAACCCTAGTCACGCAATTTTCTTCACAAAAACCCTAAACCCATGTAGCTGAAAATTGTTTAAAAGAAAAATTAAAGAAAGGAATTTTCTTTATTATCACGGAGTATAAAATCTAAATTTAAATTAACCTTAAAAATATTATTTATTCAGAGTGAAGTTAAAATTTGAATGAAGGAATCAATTTAGTCATTCGTTCTTATCAAATCTGATTTTTTTTACATTTTTATAGATTAAATATTTCAAAAATGGCAAGTAAAAAATTTATAAAATTTGCACCATAAAATTCAGCATTTTTTTCCTCTTTGATTAAACATCTCACGTGATATATTATCGACAAACTTTTTTTCCTTCATTTTTTGATGGGTTTACAAATTGTACACTGTGTAGTATAACATATCATATTCATTGGTACCACATGTGATACTCGTTGGTATCATGTGATAGTTATTTACAGTACCCACCGAAAAATGGAAAAAAAGTTCGTCGAAAGTATATCATGTAAGATGTCTAGTCGAAGATAAAAAATGATGAATTTTATGGTGCAATTTTATAATTTTTTGACTTACCATTTTTGAGATATTTAATTTTTAAAAATAATAAAGAAAATAGATTTTGTTATACGTGACATTTTTTTATTGGTTCATTTATTCTCACTAAATGTTGATGTACTCGTTTGAACCTCACTCTATTTTACAATTTAAATTAACACCACAAAAAGTTAATGCAATATCATATTTGATTAATTCTTTAATACTCTATTAATATTATTTTTAGAGTAAATTACACCAATCGTCCCTGTACTTTTTATGAAATTACACCGATCGTCCTTATTTATTGAAAATTACAGCGATCATCCCTGACATAACAAAAATGCACGGCAGTTGTCCCTTCTTCTAACGGCGTTAAAAACCCTCGCTGAGTGTGACCATATGTGAGGGTAAAAAGGTATTTTCACCATTTCCTCTTCTTTCCCGAATAACCCACAAGCTCTCTTCTTCCCAGGTACCAGTAACATCATCCCTTCATTTTCTATCTTTTTCAAAAAATTTCTCCTGCTCTAACTTTATACCCTTATCTCTTCAATTTCTTCTCCGATACACAATACATAAACTAAAAAAATGCTTAAAACTCAAAACCCCAAATCTATGGAAGAAAACGTGATGAAATACAGAATCAAGATTTGAAAATCGAAAACCAACTACGGCCAAGCCACCGTATCTGGCCAAATCACCATCTACGGTCACGGTCATCGTCGTCGGTCCGTAAATCGAAAGCAAAATCAATCCCAGATCCGTAATCGGAATCAAATAAGAAGCAAACCGAACACAATTGAAGTAGATCTTGAAAAAATAGGACGATGAAGTTTTCAGGTGGCCGGAATTTCAGCTTCGCAGGTGGCTGTAGGCGACCGGTCAGCGGTTTCCGGTGACTAAGATTTCAATTGTTTATGTCAAAAGTACAAATATTCAGACTTGGGCGATCGGATGTTGGCTTATGACGGAAAAAAGAGCGCATTTGCTGCTGGTCAACTGCCTTTCGAGTCCAGAGATTTTGTCATTATGTCCCTGAGACAGATGGGTATATACAGTTTTGCCATTCTGTTTCTTATTGTCTTCATGAAACTCTATTAGATATTTAGTACTCATTATTATTTTGTTTTATGTTAAAGCTGTGCGAGAGCATGTAAGTTTACAGTCAATGTGAAGTTTGCTGCTAAAAATGATGTTAATCATCTAAGGCGGTTTTTGAATGGAGGTACAAGTTATGATAATCCTCAAGAAACTATTCAAGCTTTTGATGTGGTTTTAAGAGAAATAGCTTCAAAGGGATTAGTGATTGCAATTATTACTGTTACAACTTCTATTTTTGATTGTAGACAAAATGTTTCCTTAGATGCTGATGTAAAATTTCTGTTTGGAATGCAGACGGGAAATCCGCGGTGATAAGGACCGCCTACGATGGACTGCATTAGTAAATCATGTATTTACACATGGTCCACTTGGCAATGGTATCTACTACTGGAGAGGATTTTATCAAAGCCTAGTTCCCACACAGATGGGATTATCACTGAATATTGATTAGAGCAAAATGTGATTATATTTGTGTTTGTGTTTGGTGGTATTTGTTGGTTAACTTTTAGTTTTGTTGTTGAGCAGATATGGCAGCAAGGGCTTTTTATAGTAACGGTATGGTGTCTGATTTCGTCATGGAGTTCCTTGGCAAAAAAATAAGTAGCCGATTGTTACATGAAGATTTGAAACCGGTACTGTTTACTAATCTGTAGATAATTAGATATGAATGGTTAGTAACAACTGCTAATTTTTTAATTTTTGATTTTTTTTAATGTAGGTGCAAGATGTGTTGAAAGTGTTAGGAATTTATGGACCCCAAACAAAAATACGTACAATCACTAGACTAAACCCCACGATAATAAACGGATTAAACAAAACAAACAATAAATAATAATACGAGAATGTAAACGAATACACAATTATAACGTGGTTATATCGAATCTATTCGATTGGTTTAATCCACGACCAATTAGAGAGAAATCTTATTAATTTTCGTAGGTTAGGGTTTACAAGAGTAGGGGTCACAATATATAGGAGTATACAAACTTAGGGAGCAAGAAAACCCTAAAATAGCTGAAACTGACCCAGTACCCGCCGAGTAGACAATCTTACACGCCGGGTATAATATTTACCCACCGGGTAATCTTCAAGCCCAAACTTTCTATCCTGTTTTCTTAACACCTTACCCGTTTCATATACTAGTACCCGCCGGGTACTTCTTGATCCAACCGGTTACTAGCTTAATCTTCACACTCCAACAGAAAGGTGTGAGGGTGGAGGTTTCTCCTGGTGTATTAAATATTATTACCTGATCACTCACAGGTGATTATTTTTCACACCAATTTTGTAGAGATCCTCAATGCTTTCCTTCTCGTGGGGCTATAAAGAGACCGATGCTCGATACTTGGAAGCGTGTGGCTAGTTCATTGAAACAACTACCTATAAGAATATCAATTCAAACTCAGGGGTACATATCATTAATTTAAATAACTATTGAAGATGATGATAATTATAATATTATAATAAAAATAAAAAGAAACTTACGGCTGCTATAAAGGGCCAGAATACTCCCCTGTCGAGGATGGGTTACATGAGCCCTAAATATAATCGTTGTTTTTCAGATATCATTGGGAGCGGCGGGGACAGAACCATATTTTTTCCCTACCCGTAATAAACTTAGTATTTGACATAATCAGAAATTGAATGAATTTTATAAATATATCATTTTAAATTTATTGTCGTATGTATGTTATTAGCATACCTTCACATTTACTTTCAACGCTATATTCTCAAAATACTGGTGTTTCAATTTCGAATCTAAAATGTTTTTCTTGACAGCATTGCGAAACGATTCTCTGCTCAATATCACAGACCTTTTTAATTTTTTCACAAGACATACACGTCTTATAGACCTTTCTAATCTTTTCATAAAACCCACACGTCTCATGTAGAATGACAAACAATAACTGAAGTGATTCTCTAGGGTCAGTTACTCTTATCCGATCAGCACGTCTATCGCGAATCTCAGCTAAATCATTCCTAATATTTCGAGGACTTAGCTTCATCGTAAACTAAAGGTTTTTTAGTGAACTCCTACAAAAAAGAATTCTAATGAGTTGGCTGTTTTACTTGAATATGATGATAAAAGGAAGTTGATGATTTATAATTTAATACCATCACATTGTCTCGACACGTTGATGTGATTCGCCTGCAGAAACTTTCAACGTCCTTATTCTTATGCTCAGAGAAATTGACTATAACCCAGAACTTCACGTTACCTCCTTCGAACATTTTCTAATTTATTCACCAAATAAATATCGTTATAAAGTTACAAACTGGTTTACAATGAAAGTGAAAGGTTGGAATGTTACCAAGTCTGTCATATTATATTGACCTTCATCTGGGCGAACATCTGTCGGAAGCTCTGAGTGACGATACGAGACCTGAACTCGTGGATGTTTTCAAAGTCATATAAACAAAAATATGAAAACAATATAAAAGCAAAAAATAAAACTAGAATAATAATTTTAATTACAATTGGAGATGGAAGGACTCGGGCTTTAGTTGAAGTATAAATTGTTCACTGACTCACTAGGCGAAATCTTTATACACAAGTTTAGCTTGGTTGTACTCGTTAGCTTTTAGTGCCTACGACCACTAAAAAATCTTATAAATAATAGATTTCTTGAAATTATGATAGCATATATTTTGAGAAATAAAAGGTGTGCAATTGCATACGATATCTATCTCTAACTTGCAAACGGTAGGATGACTACACGTAGCCTCGAGCATTGCGGTAACCTGCCTCTCATTGAGCTTCTTTGAGTAGCGTTGACTATCAACAAGCCTGCAAATCTTTATAGCATATATGTTGGTGTCGGTATACATCAGTTAACATTTCGTTAACTGAGCAGCTATAACTCGTATTATTCTGGTTTTATTATTGTTTTCATATTTCTGTTTATGTGACTTTGAAAACGTCCACGAGTTTAGCTCTCCTATCATCGATCAGAGCTTCCGACAGTGTGTCTTACGAAAAGATTAAAAAGATCTGTGAAACTGAGCTGGGAATCGTTTCGCAATGCTCTTAAGAAAAATATGTTTTAGATTCGAAATTGAATCCCTAGTATTTTTAAAATATAGCGTTGAAGGTATGCTACTAACATACATACACCAATAAATTTAAAATGATATGTTTATAAAATTCACATTATGTCAATAATGATTTCATTACAAGTAGGAGGAAAAAATACGGTTCTGTCACCGCTGCTCCCAGTGATATCTGTAGAAACAACGATTATATTTGGGGCTCATTTAAGCCATCCTCGATTAGGGAGTATTCAAGTTTCTTTTTATTTATTTATTATAATTATCATTATATTCAATAGTTATTTAAATTAATGATATGTACTCCCCTGAGTTTGAATTGATATTCTTATAGGTAGTTGTTTCAATGGACTGGCCACACGTTTCCAAGTATTGAGCATCAGTCTTTTTACAGCCTCACAGGAAGGAAAGCATTGAGGATCTCTACAAAATTGATGTGAAGAATAATCACATGGGAGTGGGTAATAATATTTGATACGCAATCAAAGATGTTTGCACTGATTGTATTAAAATATCTAACCGGTTACTTGCCTTTACAGGGAGCACTTAAATGCATTCCACCAAGCAAATAACAGAAATGCGCCTCAAAGGATCATCTTTTATAGGTTGGTGATACTTTCTTTCACTCTTTTCATCGTTAGATGTTATTATCTGAAGAAACATATACTGTTTGTTCACAGAGATGGTGTTAGTGAGGGCCAGTTTAAGGAAGTTTTGGCAGATGAGATGGGTAAAATAAAAGTGGTGAATACTTAATTAATGCAAAAAAATTTATATTTTGTCGTTGTTGTATGTTAAAACTTTTTAAAAAAATATTTTATTCTTACAGGCTTGTGCATCTATAATGGCGCACTACAACCTGCTATGAATGATGGAGATTGCGCGAGCACTGATAAGAGTGGAAACATTCTTCCAGGTGTGCAGTATTACTGTTGTGCGCTAAATAGCTAAAATTAACTATTAGTTACTTATTTTCTGTATGGTCTTTGTTAACTGATTTCAGGGACTGTTGTGGACACCAAAATTTGTCACCCAAGAGATTTTGATTTCTACATCTGCAGTCACGCTGGAATGTGGGTAAACTATTCTGATTTAACAGACATAAATGGTTGTTGTGTTCGCTGTCATAGTGATATTGTTTGTTTCCTTTTTGTGCAAATTTTGTAGGGAACGAGCAGACCAGCACACTACCATAAACAAGTTCAGTGCCGATGAATTGCAGATGCTTACCAACAGCTTGTGCTACACGTAACTCACTAAAACTGTTAATATTTCTTGTTATTCTTTGCTGGTAATTATTAGTATACAATAAATTTAAGAATTTGTTTTGGTTGCAGACATGCTAGGTGCACAAGGTCTGTCTCGATAGGTATGCACTTAACATTTGAAGTTTCATAAAACAGAATATATTGTCAAGTTGTTATTGCGGAAGACGAATTAATAATGTGATGTTTGTTTTTTGCAGTTCCTCTAGGGCATATGGCTGCCTCTAGGGCAAGGTGCTACACTGAGCCATCTGTGCTTGGGATCCCACTGGTTCGTGCTATGTAGATGTAGGTATAATCAGAATGATAACAATCTTAAATACTCTGAAACAAATATTGCATATTTTATTGACCAGTTTTCTTTAAAATAGCTTAAAATGTAAACTGATTGTTCACATTTTTTCTTTCAGAGGATGGTAATCGATCGCAACATTGTTAGCTGAACTCTTGAAGCTTTTCCGGAAGTCCTTGTAACTACTATTATTTACAGAAGGTTTGATTTGGACTGTGCATCAACAGACAACTTATGCAATATTCGTATAAAACAAATGCGTTACGTGATTGTGACACATTGGTCAACTTTAACATTTACTATATATGAAGCATGCTACACTAGTGTAAAAAACCCTGCTATCGTATGTCATATGATCTTACATCAAATAGTTAATATATATAGATGGATAAATAGAGGTATGTAGGGCATTGAATATCCGATCAATTTTTGATCAGTCACTTAACGATGTATATGTCGATTACTTAATTTCATCCGGTGAGAAAATACAAGAAAAATCAAGAGTTTTAGGTCAGAATTCCAATGTATTTGTTGGTACATATGAGGGAATCAATGTAGCAGTCAAACTCATACAAAAAGGAGCCGGTTTCTCAAAAATATATAATGGTCTTCGCGAAACAAACGAACACCAAAATATTGTGAGGTTCTACGATGCAGAGTTATATGAAAATCACTACAAGCCAGTTAAACGCAGTTATACGTCTACCTTGGATTTCTCACCTAAAACTCTTGATTTTTCTTGTATTTTATCATTGGAGGAAATTAAGTAATCGACATATATATCGTCAAGTGACTGATCAAGAATTGATCGGATATTCAATGCCCTACCTACCTCTATGTATCCAATTATATTAACTGTTTGATATACGATCATACGATAGCAGGGTTTTTCTACACTAGTGTAGCATGCTTCATATATAGTAAATGTTAGAGTTGACCAATGTGTACCAATCACGTAAAGCATTTGTTTTATACGAATATTGCATAAGCTGCCTGTTGATGCACAGTCCAAATCAAACCCTCTGTAAATACTTGTAGTTGAAAGTATTCATGTAAGATGTCTAGTCAAAGATATAAAATGATAAATTTTATGGTGTAATTTTTTGACTTATCATTTTTGAGATATTTAATTTTTAAAAATAATAAAGAAAATGGATTTTGTTATAGGTGACATATTTTTATTGGTTCCTTTATTCTCACTAAATGTTGATGTACTCATTTAAACCTCACTCTATTTTACAATTTAAATTAACACCACAAAAAGTTATGCAATATCATATTTGATTAATTCTTTAATACTCTATTAATATTATTTTTAGAGTAAATTACACCAATCGTCCTTCTAACGGCGTTAAAAACCCTAGCTCAGTGTGACCATGTGAAATATGGAGGGTAAAAAGGTATTTTCACCATTTCCTCTTCTTTCCCAAATAACCCACAAGCTCTCTTCTTCCCAGGTAACATCATCCCTTCATTTTCTATCTTTTTCAAAAAATTTCTCCTGCTCTAACTTTATACCCTTATCTCTTCAATTTCTTCTCCGATACACAATACATAAACTAAAAAAATGCTTAAAACTCAAAACCCCAAATCTATGGAAAAAAACGTGATGAAATACAGAATCAAGATTTGAAAATCGAAAACCAACTACGGCCAAGCCACCGTATCTGGCCAAATCACCATCTACGGTCACGGTCATCGTCGTCGGTCCGTAAATCGAAAGCAAAATCAATCCCAGATCCGTAATCGGAATCAAATAAGAAGCAAACCGAACACAATTGAAGTAGATCTTGAAAAAAAAGGACGATGAAGTTTTCAGGTGGCCGGAATTTCAGCTTCGCAGGTGGCTGTAGGCGACCGATCAGCGGTTTCCGGTGACTAAGATTTCGGCAGAGGTCATCGATTTGTGTATGTACATGTCTGTATATGAATCAACGTATTTTCTCACATTCTTATCTAAAATTAGATACGTATGTGATCTTGATCCAACATGTATTTATATATTTGGTGTTTATGGAGGTGACTCGAATTAACGACAATGGTTCACATGTATATAAAGAAGTTTTAGTATGAAGTTTTAAAATTTGTTGTTAGAATGTCTGGTGTTGGTTGAAGATGATGTTTTGGAAAGAAGGAAATAGTGAAAATACCTTTTTAAGCTCACATGTTTCGCACATGGTTAGATTTAATCGAGGTGCACTTTTAATTAGTCAGGGATGATCGATGTAATTTTCTAGAGACAAGGATAATCAGTATAATTTCGTAAAAAGCACAGGGCCAATCAGTATAATTTACTCTTATTTTTATTTTTTAGATGATAATTGAATAAACTTTACAACTATCTTAATCTTAACTATCCACAGAGTATGTCTATTCTTATTTTAAAATTGGACTAAAAAATAACTAAAGTCTAATTTGCCCTTTAAACTCCATTAATATTAATATATTTCAATTAAAAGAATAACCATTTAGATTGTGTTACCATATTTACATAATAATTCTCTATTAACTATTTGCATTTCATGAATTTTCATTTAATGTACTTGAAAATATTATAGGCGATTTAATATTATTTAGATGTTTAATATATAGCTAAACCCATTGTTTAATATACGGGTGATTACTAAAGTTCAAAATAGAAGTTTAGTATAAATCTTTTCTATTAAAAAAATTAAACTTTATTGTGAAAATATGTATGTTCTACGACACAATATAAATTAGATGTTTAATATAAATCTTGATAACATAAACAAAGGTATTTCTAAACAATAATAAAATGAATTTAGAGGCCATCCTGGACTTGAACCAGAGACCTCGCCCGTGAAGTAAATCATCGCACCTACGGAGGGATCATACCATTCGAGCTCCTGAGGAGAAGTTTGGTTTCAAACCCCGGTTCGAACAGTTTGATTCAGAGGGAAAAGAAGAGGCAAAAATTGGAAAGAATTCGGTTCAGATGTAGGATACCTATCCAGAAGTTTTCGCAACTCAATCAAGCTGTGTTCGGGGGGGAGTTATTGTCTATCGTTGCGCAGAGTTCTATTACTATTAATGGGTGGCTTCGCGATTTCTTATCTAGTATAGCAATTTGTAGAATAATTAAACATGTTCATTATTTTTGATAGACTAATATATCTTACAATTGTGTTGTGTTTGATTGTTCAGCTGTCAGAAAATTGTAATAGTCTTTCCACCTACTAAAACCTATTAAAGATTTAAGAAATTTTTTAATTTCACTCTTTGATCACATACACATATTATAACCTCATCAATGATTTATAATCATGACTAAATAATGAAAAAATTGGCATAGCATAATAACAGTTTATTCCCGCTATATTACGCGAGTATTTTGCTAGTGTAATTATGATATCATTCATAATTAAAATTTGGAAACATGTTATTTTTGTTTTTATTTTTGTAATTTACTATATTTCTTCATTTGATTTAAAGTATCTCGATTGGTAAATATCGAGGATTGATATGTGTTCATACGTTGATGAAAGTAAATATTATGAAAAGATTATATATTAGTTTCCTCAGTTTATTATTATTGATGAGTTTCTGTGAGAATAGAGGAACAATAAGAATGCGTCATGTATCACAAAACTCACTTTCTCTCACATTTTTAAAAATTAAATATTTCACAAACGGTAAGTTGAAAAATTATAAAAATTGCACCATAAAAATCAGCATTTTTTTTCTCTTCGATTAAAGATCTTACAAGGTATACTTTCAACAAATTTTTTCTTTTCGTTTTCGTTGGATTTTATAAACAATTATCACATGTGTTACCAGCAGGTAACACATGTGATACCAGCAGGTAACACATGTGTTACCAACGAGTATAACATGTGTTACTAATATTGTACAATTATAAAAAAAAGTCGTCAAAAGTATATCATGTGAGATGTCTAATCGAAGAGAAAAAAATGCTGATTTTTATGGTGCAATTCTTATAATTTTTCAATAAGTCATTTTTGATATATTTAATTTTTAAAAACATGTGAGAAAGTGAGTTTTGTAACACGTGGCGAATTCCTATTGGTTCCTCCATTCTCACAAATTTTTTTATTCTTATTTGAACCTCACTTTAATATTAAATAATTAATATTAAGTAGTCCATTCAATTTTCCTTTTACGTTTTTTGTAATAAATAAGACATAAAACCTGCTTTATAAATATCCCGTTTTTGACACAAATGGTACTAGTCCAGTTTGATTCATACCAATGGCGAAGCTAGGATTCGAGGGTAAGGGACCTCGACTTCATTATAAAATAATAAGTGTTAAAATTACTCAATATCAATTCGATTCCAACTTAATCTCTCGGTAATAGATTTGATTCAATCAAAATAATACAAACTCGATAGATGAGTTGTCCATAAATGCGTGCAACTCTAATATAAAACAATGAAAATTACATGACTCAATCTAATAGAAAACCATATCACAATGATCGACTCAAATCCTAATTACAACCGAGACTTTTCAAAATATACAGAGAAATTTACATAAGAACTTCTTAATTAAAATTAATTTTCAGGAAACTAAATAGGGCTTTATATATTTTTCACATGTTTCAATTTGCACCCTTCAACTCTGCTCAGGTACACCTCAGTGTCCCACACTTGTAATATTTCACCCTTTGTAACCTACAAACACTTAAACTCACAAACATATTATGGTCCAAGTAAAGATTGATAAAAACTGAACTATATTTTTAACAATAATGTTAAAATTTCAATGGTTTTTGTAAAACATATGAAATTATGAATTAATGGGCAATTGAAAAGGTCAAATGGTGAAATGCTCAAAAGAGTAACTCATCGTGTACTATAACAATAATACATTATTTAAGTTATTTGAAATTTTGAAGGTAAAGCACATTTCAGTCCCCTTTATATCTCATTTATACATTATGAATTAATTAATCACTATTATGAAATTACTGGGAAGTATTGTACATATATTCATATTCCTTGTTAGATTAGGTTTTTATTAAAGTAATCTTCCAGTGAATCAAGTTTTTGTTACATTGTTAATTCGGATTGAATCAAGAATTAAGAAACTCATTGCTACTCTGTCAATGATCAAGCGTATTTTATCGTGAGTGTGATTTATGGAAGATTAAGCTATTACACTCCAATAATTGTGCAAACCCGATTCGAGATTACACTTCATCGAGGGTGGTAATGAACTTAATCTTTAGAGAGAATTGTAAACTAATAATCTCAAAGTTTATGAGTTGTTAGCCTGAATTTGAGACATAACACTAGTATTAGGTTCCAGAAGCATGATCGTTTTAGGGCCTCAAGCATGAGAACATTCTCTGTGTCCATGCTGACGTGAACCAATGAGGATGATAGACCAGATTAGTGGGATGGTCATGCAAATCACGCCTGCATGAAACATTCCATGGTAATGCTATTGTCAGTTATTTGTCAGGAGGTCATGGAGAGTATGTGTAGGCTGTGCTCAGGAATGTTACGATCTGAGCTCGGATGGCGCATCACAGAATGGTGAACTCAGGAAAGGGTCTCAGTGTCGTGCAAAGGCGATGTTAAATAGCCGAGCTGAGCTCGTGATTCGAGCCCATGTCCGTTAAGCTTCGACTTAATCGTGATGGAAACTAGCCGTGATGGCATGTACATCATTAGTCAAAAAAGTAAATACATATATCCAGATTATATGTAGGGATCTCACCATTTCAATGTATGGTTTTGATTATCACTGTAATCTCCGTACAAACACAACTCCTACTAGTTCCCCGGAATAAAAATTCTACTATACAATCAATTATCATTACAAGCGGAAGCTGCATAAGTTAATCTTCACAAAAATTTTAGTAAGATGGCAGAAAATGGCGTTAGTGGTTAAATGGATATCGGGCATCCCAATTCTTTTGCAGCGGTATTAAGGTATTGAATTGGCATTCCCGTTGCAAGTCGACTATGAGCTTCCCATGTTAGACACTTACCTACATCTGCCTCCCAGTCGATAACATCTACATTTAGATACTGATAAGCTGGACCACATGAGGTGATTACGTTGGTGGATGGTTCACCACATGGGTTGACCAAGCCCACGTGCAAAATGGCTCGAAGGACTGAGGTGCTAAGGGCACGGACATGAGCACTCGGGTGAGAAAGGCAACGCACCGTAGCTGGCAAGCGACGCTGTTTAAAAAAAAGGATATGCAGCGAGTTATGGGCTTATGGTGACAAAGAAGATCTTGGAAATATAAATCAATTCACAGTGAAGAATTGAGTTGCTTTGGTTTTTTACCTTGAGAAGATTTGAGAGGCCATCTGCAACTGCCATTCCAGATTCTCCCCATTGGAGCACTGGTTGAACTGCCCTAGCTGTTGCTTCCAAAAGCTGAAACGGGTAATTTTCAGTGTAGTCATTGCTAATATGTCTAACAGAAGATGGCTTCCAAAAGCTGAAAAAAATAATGTCAAATGAAATGAAATTTGAGATATGATACCTCAAGCTGTGGTAAAGTACATGCTTCTCCATCAACAAGCATGCCATCTGTGGCACGAAGGAGGAGGTCTAATGCACTAGCCATTATTACCAATGACTCAGGGGTATTGTGATTTCTCATTAGCTCCACGATCAGCTTAACAATACGCTGGTTGATTCTCCACATCTTTTGACCAAGATCATCATCTTTCGCGATCCACGGCTGCAATTCTCTCTCCGCCTGACAACAAGAATAATATCCAGTTACGTGATGAACTACATAGAGATTACCACGTGTATAAGACATCGTTTGTACTTTTGAACTTCATATATTAAGATTTAATAAGTATAATGCTCAATGGCTAATTTAAAGTAAAACTACAGTTAAAAAGTGACTATGAACATTGAGTCACAGTATGAAGGTGGAACAAACCCCAATACCAAAAAAGAAGAAGGTATATATGAAAATTAGAATCTAAATGAAATCATAGTCGATAGTCCAAGGCCTTTCTAGGGCATAGGTAACCATTTCAAACTCCATACAGATAATTAAATAAAAGGTGATATTGACTTTCCAATTTCTGATTATTCATTACATTGGATGTCTGTGTGAGTTTTGTTTAAAATAGACAAGTTTGAAAGACTTTGAAGCATTAGTTATGGAATAAATGGAATCCAGACCTGAAGGACAACGGCAGTTGCAGCCTTTGCTGGTGATGCAGACACCACATTGCATAGTGCATCAACCACCTGTAGAAATGAACATTGGATAAAATTTTAAAAATCACAAGCAACACTGCAAATGAACCAGTGCAAAACAAGTACTATCACACTACTACTCATGCACTTTTATTTGCTTAATGAAAATTTTCATCATCAACTCAACTTCAATAAATATAAATAAAAAATAAGAAAATAATCTTTTTCAACGCAAAAATAAATAAAAAAAACATTGAACTTTCAATTACCTGTCTCCATCCTTGCTGGGCAGAAGTGCTTTCTGCACTAAGTTGTGTTTCAGGTGATGCAATCAACTTGTGCCAAAGTAACGACACAACCGAGAAACATAATTCTTGTTTCTCCGTCAATACCGAACTTAATAGAATTCGCGCACTGCAGTTAAACCCAATATGTCTATCCATCGTGAGGAAGTTAGCCAACTCCGAAGCATTGAACGGGAAACTCGTTATTACTTTTTCTGAATCCTCACATGAAGTTGAAACTTCGCCATATGTACATACAGAACTTGAAGTTACTGAATCATCACATTTGCTTGATGACTGGCCTTTGTTTTGTCTTTTACCATTTGGGCACACAAGAGCATCTTTCCACAGAGGTGCATGGAGTAAATGGGCTTCTCGTGGTTCTGCCTTGTTGACAATTGATGCAACGGTTTTACTGTGAATATCAATTAAGTTATAAAGTGAAGATGCTGTAGAGTGAATCGATTTATCCCACTTGCACCGCATTAAAACCGAGAGTGCACGCATACATGCCTTTGACTGTCTAAAGAGCTCGGAAATATGAGCTGCAACCATTGCAGCGGCAACGATTTCATTTGAACTATAACCCCATGAGGTACCAACAGAAGATGGCTTCAATGAAAAGAGTGCTTCTAAAATAGTCAACATTCGACGAGTATGGCAAACGGCTGAGTCAATACTACTCTGAAAGTCATTGAACGATTCTACCGCCTTTACATCCTTTGAGTTTGAATGTTTACCGACTTTTGAAATCAACGGGAAGATTTGAAGCTCACAGGCAAGAGCACAGACTGCAGCTAGAACATAAGAATCAAAAGCTGAGAGTGATCCCTGCTTATTCGTTCTTTTACTTTTAGCCCCCAGTTTTTCATTATCTTCATCCCGTGGCCTCTTACTGGTATGGGGCTGAGCTTCATGACTCACACATACAGTTAACACAACGAAAAGTAGTCGAGAAGCAAGCTCAACTGTGGCACATGATTCCAAAAATAAAGAGTGGACCATCGTACGAAGCTCGGCTACAGCAATATTTTTGGAGGCAGATCCAGAAACATATCTTGCTTGATCAGATGACGACTCCGGTGGAAATGTTCGTTGAAGAATTGCTTCAACGGTTGCAACAAATATTTTCATGAGACAAGCTTCAGATGGACTTCCACGAGGGAGATACTCGAGGACCTTAAGCAGGGGTATGTATAGGTTCCATGATAAGATGGGAGGTTGTAAAGGTGCTGCAACGATAATTTCAGGAAGATCAACAATAGAAGAACTTAAAGGAATTAAGCCGTAAGCAGCTTCCCAGATTGTGCATATTCTCCATTCGACCTCGGGTCCATGTGCACAGAGCATTGAGGCAATCCCTTGAGCAGTAGCTTCAATGGTCGCTTCAGTTGTTGGCATTTCTCTCTGTATACAACACCGACACTTCAAATTAAATATTTTGATACATATTGGAGATGGTATTCTCTAACATGAAATTGTACAAGAGGTGGCAAAATGAGTGAGTTGGGTAGGATAGCAGGTCAAAACCGGTCGGGTTGGGTTATAAATAACTACAGTTTTAATTATGAAAAACAATTATTAATTTTTTGAATAATATAATTTGAGAAGTGAAAAGAAGGGGGCGATTTTCATGAGTTCATCACTTCATCCTTTTTGACCTGTTTGCTTTTACGCATTTTCAATTAATATACTCGTTTGATCCCTTGGAGATAATACAGACCCTAAATTTATCCATTAATAATTTAGTGGACTGAAATTCATCCCTAAAAATTACCATCTACAAATCTTTGAAGCTTAGTACCTGCTTTTTATGGTGTGATTTGTAACCATTCGGAGATTCCTGTTGAGTTTCACCTCCTTCAACTTGTATAAGAGGAGGAAAGAGCAAAGCAGGTTGGGATAATATCCGAAAAAGTAAAGCAGCGGCAGAATCTGATGCAATGCCGTCTCTCATAGACATTGCTGTTCCAATTGCACGCAAGAAGTGCAAATGCATCCAGTTTCTCGGAAGCTGCAAAAGTGAATAAATCAGTATGGCTCGTATGTGGCGACCAACTTTATGTATGTATTCATACATGATACATTTATGTATACAGATGTGTATCGGGATTTTCATTATTTACTAACCCTCATGCCAGATGCATAGTCTTCTGCAGCTCTAAGGAGCTCTACAAGTTGAACAGCAGCATCAAGAGCATCTGGGGCCCATGATGGTGGTGCTTCTAAAAGTCCAAGAAGAAGCCTTTGGGTGGCACTTGGACTAGCAATTGCATAATACCTAAACCACAAAAGATATAACTTTTCACACAGTACTTTAATGAGGCTTCCATGCAAACAAGGTTGTAAAAATCGCTAGTCGGGGACTAGTCGGCCAAGACCTTGTAGGGACTAATCGGGGACTCATCGGATTGGACTTTTTTTACATTTAAACAATAAATTAAAAAAATTATATCATTGTAGAATAGAACCATTAACATAAATATAATTGTCTAGAAGCATAAACATAAACATAATCGTTCAATTGTTCAAATACTTCAAGTTTGACCAAGTCTAAAATGTTGACCAAGTTTGACTTTGACCGTTATTGGCTTATTGAATAATCTTGACTTTGACCTATTGACCGACGTTGACCACCGTTGACCGACTTTTAAGTTTATTATTTGTTACCTATGAAACAATCTTGCATATGGCTCTAGAGCTGGAAGGCCTGCAACAAGGTGCTCATCCATGGATGTTGTAGGTGGAGGAAGTAAAAGAGCAGGAACAGCAGCTGCAGTGAGAGTAGCAGTCTCATAACGAGCAACTTCCTCGTCACAGACGCTCAATATTACACCAGCCCCATTGGCAACGGCCCACCTCGGAGTTGCTGGAACTAGCTGTGGATGCTTCCCAGATCCACGAGAAGAAGCCATGACTGAACATTAGTGAAAGTGTGTTATTTTATATCTGTTAAAGTGTAACAACCCGAATAATTTAAATTCAGCCACAAGCAACCCACACATCCATTATGTAAAAAACATGTCCACTTACCAACAGAAGGTGGTTTGAGTTCCCCTGCAGCATATTTTCCCATGACACCACCACACCTGTGAGTTTATATATATAAATATAATAAGCTTTAGAATTGCTGTAGATAATACACACACAAACACAAAGCTCTACAGATGAAATGCTACGTACCAGCGAAAGTAGTCACTTCTGATACCCAAAGGAGCAGCAAGCAAGATATCAGTAATCCATGGAGATAAAGGCCTCTGCGGTTTATGCTCATTTTGTGTAGATGGCAAAGAAGTTTCACCATCGGGAGAGTTACTTGTTGAAGCTTGGCTGCCACTGACGCTTCTATCTGTTACATTATGCTGATGTTTGGCCTTAAAAATCGGTCGGTTGTAATGAGTTAAAACTCGTAAAATCTCTCCACAGGCCAGAGCCCACTGTTCAGAATACTCATTCTGCATTTCAGAACTCATGTTTATATGTATTTATAATATCAGAGTTGACTAATCCAACTAAGATAGTAGGTGCTTTCTTACATCATCGTTTGGGCAGACTAGTAAAATGAACGAAGCAAATGGGGGAGTGCTCCTATCGTATTCTATTGTACCATCAATGATGCATGAAATTATTGGAAGAATGACTGTATGTCCATGCTCTGGATGATGAAGAACGAATGTTGCTGGAAAGTTTAGATTGGTTAGATAATATGTAAACACGGAAGACTAAAGCTAAAGGTAATGTAAATGAAGTGCAAAACACATTACCCAAGACATCATCAAACAGGCGTTTTTCCTGGGATGGATAGCGATCACGAACCAGCTGCAAAATATATATAGAAGTGAGCTATGTAACATGAATTAATAGCAGTAAGAGGACGAACAAGGTTCACTGGTGAAGTACAAAAGAAATACCTCAGCTATATCTTCAGGAAATTGCTCTGATGTAAATTGACCAAAGTAATCAACATATGCTGTAATTTGTGCCTGTTTATAAAAGAAGACAAGATATACAATCAATACCCTTACATTCAATGTTAGGGTATCACTCTATAATACAATCATGACCAGAATTCACATATACAAAATAGAACACGGAAGGCGATAACAGGTGTGAACTTGAAAAAGATTTGAACTCATGCTCCTAACATAAGCAACCTACTTGAATCACAGCCTCTAGTAAATGCATATCAAGTATTTATGAACCCTCGCAAGAATTTGACAATCTAAAATGCAACAGAGACTACTAACTGTACCTTCCGCTGCTGTGTATCTAGTGGGGGAGGCCAAAACAACGATGAGAACCGTAGACCATCCGTCCACTTTGCCGACGTAGCAGCCATATTTGAAAGGTCTAGAATACCCCTTCCTTACTGCTAATATTGGCAGAGACGAAACACTGCAAGCTTCGATCTTATCAGCTGCTACCATTCACGATTGAGAAGATTGTATTTTAGCAAATTATACACCAACCACTGTCTCATACTAAACAGTTCGATCACTAGAGTAGGTTGAGTTTTACAGCTCGAAATGTGGATCTTGGAAATCACAATTATTGCCTCATTTAGTTTGCAGTTGCATATGAGTTATGACTGAATACGTTGTAACTTGTAACCCTTTGTAAAACATCCAAATAACAATATTATCAGAAAAATTACAGCCTTACAGCTGCTTTACTTATGAAGCACTAAGGATCAATACTTAACTTAATAGAACAAGATTATCAAAAAAATTATCACACTCAGGGTGTGTTTCGAATTGCTTACTTAAGTATTTATCTATTTATTTCTTATTTTTACAGCAGATAAACAATTTCAATCGCTCTTTTAAAAACAGTTTATCTATCTATTTATTTATTTTTATTTATAAGTACTTAAAACAAATTTTTTAAGCAGATAATTACCATTAATTTAAAAAGTGCAACTAATTAAAACTCCTATAATTTTATTTATGGAAAGAAATTAAATAAATCCAATCTTGTATCTAATCTAATTTAAATATAACACTATCGCAAAAAACTACTTCACATAACCTCATTTACCTAACCTAAAAACCTCATTTTCCAAACTAGTAAATAAATACAGTAGTAAACAAATAACCTAAAAGTAAAACTAATTAAAAAACCTGCATAATTCCCAAATCAGAAACAAAACACAATAATAATTGTAACGGTAAACAGACTAATAACCTCAGCTGATCATCAAACTACTACTACTAGTAATTTCACTATCTACTTGAATCTAAACTTCATCTCATCAATTCAGACAAAATTGCATATCAACATATAAATTATTAAAATTAAAATACATATATGTATTATATATTATGTATACCTGCCGGAGAAAGAGATCTAGCTCGCCGGAGAAAATTCTGGCCGTTGATTGTCGCAGATTCCGTACAGATTTCGGTAGATAATATGAAGATTCTAGAAATTAGGGATTGAGAATTCGAGAGAGAGAAAAATGTTAGTTTTAGAGAGAGAAATATGAGAGAGAAGATCTTTAGCTGTGATGTGTGTGGACTTAAAAAAAATCTAAATTTGTCTACGTGGCTATGATATTTTCCTCTCACATTACAGGCTACATTATTTTGATACAGTGTTGCATACATACATACATGCATGCTTACATAGTTACATACATCATGTCATGATTTAATTAAATATTTAAAAATTAAAAATGATAACTTTGGGCTTGCCGCATGTTCTTTGGTGGCATTTTTAAAACTATAAAGTATGCGAGACATTTGACCTAACTCGGTTTATGATTTGTTTGAAGAGAGAAATATTGTAATTTGTAATTGTAAATTATAATAAAGAAGAACTTTGTAATATTTTTGTATTTAGTTTGTGGTATGATGAGAAATGAGAAAATGAGTTCATTTGATTTGTAAAAAAAATAGACTCCGATAAAAACAAAAATATTGGCGATGCTCAAACAAAAAAAGTTCTATTGTTACTCAAGTTGGTTGCGATTTATGACATTAATTAAGACCAACTTAACCAACTTCTTTACAAATAATGACTACCTACTTACGCTTCATTAAGTCAAATGGAACGTGTAACACCCCGAAATTTAAGGTATTATTTTAAAAGGTATAAAATACTTATTAAAATACGTTGTATAAAATAATAGTAGTTGTAAAGTATTTAAGTTGTCTAAATAATTATAAGTTGGGAATGATTAGTTAAGTGTTGTATTATAAGATGATAAGACTTGAAGAGTTAAAATTTTAGAATTGTTAAAGTATATGGGGACTTTGAAAGATAATTACATATACATACATATCGATACATACATACATACATGGTTCTAAATTATTCCAAAGAGAAAAAGAGAGTGCGGTTGAGAAAAGAGGGAGGAAGAAATCAGCTTGAGAATTTTCAAATTTAGCATCAAAGAGTTTGATTTAGCCCTAAATCATCATCCCTAATCCAAGGTAAGTTTATATTTGACCTAAAATTGATAGAATCGAGGGAGAGTGGTAAAATTAGTTGAAGAAATGAATGAATTATGCTTGAATGATGTTAGTTAAGCTTAGAAATTGTTATTGTTAATCTTAATTCAAACTAAAAGTTGAGAATTTGATTTGTGTTCTTGGTGATTATGGTGGGTTATATTGAAATTGTGTTAATTGATAACTCACCCTAACAAGTCATTGTAGTGCTACTAGTGACGAGTAAAGTAGTGCTACAAGTAATTAAGTTATAAAAGTGGTTATGATTTAGGATTGATGAAGTTGTGTTTGGTTTGACCAAAAGTTAAACTGGCCAACTTGAGAGGGAGGTGAGTTGATGAGGAAATAAATTAAATATGGTATTATTAAGTGTTGAATGTGTTATTAAATTGTTATGCAATATTTGATAGGTGCTACGGGAAGTGGAAGTTCTTGTGATCATAGTTTTGCTTAAATTGCAAAGGTGAGTGATATGGAGGTTATTTGGGTAATGGGTCGTATGAATTCCGGATTGCATACGTGCAAGAGGTTTCATATGACCAAGTGGAGTTGTTTGCTTTATATTTATACTCGATTGTTACTGTTGTTGATGCATTATAGAAATTAGCTAACTTTATGTTAGCCTAAGTTGTTGCACATTGTGCAAGTTGTTGCAAGTTGTATGTTGATAGCGGATCCGCCTAAGTGGTTTATAATCTCTACTTTGCTCAAGTTGTTAGCTGTTAGTTATTTGTTGTTTGATGCTCAAATTAACTGCATATATGCTCACTAAGCTTATTGCTTATTCTTTAAAATGTTTAATATTGTAGGTGCAAGTGGGTCGAAAGACCAAGATGGGCATAGGGAGGGCAAGACAATAGCAAGGAGCTAGCGTGGATTGTAACTTTCTAAATGTAGGTTTGGCAAGCTTACCTTTCTTTTGAATTGTCGTTATGATTGTCATTTGTGTAAATCGCCCTCTTTGTCTTTTGATAAAAACATGATGTAATGATGGTATCAAAATGGATAATGTAATGTCATGTAAGAAATTGTGGAAGTTGTGGTTCATGTTTTGAGTATATGAATGATGGAATTCACATGTATAATTTGGAAGTGTCAAGTTTTGTAGAAATAAACAAGTTGCTTTGATATTGTAGCAGAAATAAACAAGTTGCTTTGATATTGTAGCAAGTGGCTAAGTGTCGTTTTGATCTTGTGTCAAAGATTAACATTTGTTATAAGTTTGACAATTGAGATGTGGTCAAAATGTTGCTTAAATGAAGTTTACAAAGTTTGATAAGTTGAATGTTAGCCATTTAAAAGTTGCCAAATGTTTGTTTGGTCCAAAAACTGAGTTTGCTGTACTTTTCAGAATTTCAGCACAGGTACGTGATTGCGTACCCTCACCAGGATCGCGTACCTTGAACTAAAACCTGATCAGAAAATTTCTACATTGTTAGTACGCGATAGCGTACCCTCACCAGGATCGCATACCTTGTGCTAAAACCTGATCAGAGAATTTCTACGTTGTTAGTACACGATCGCGTACCCTCACCAGGATCTCGTACTATGTACATGTCAAAAAAGAAAAAAGAAATTTGGACGTTTCGGAACGTTTATAAAACTCACTCAATTTCTTGATGATTTACAAATTTGTACAATGATGTTACTTAGAACTTTGAACATAAAGTATATTATTAAGGTTAATGCTTATCAAAGTGGGTTTCTTTTTTAGAAGTTAGTAAAAGTTTTAACACACTAAAATGCGTATACATATGCATCTCCAATTGAAAAGGAATTTGCAACTTTGCAAATGAACCATTCAAATTCAAATGATTTTATTAATATATAACATGGGAGTTGACTCCTTTTGGGTCTTCAGTGCAAAACTCCTTTTTATTAAAGATTATAGTTTTGACCAATATATTATCAACTCTAAGTGGAAAGCTTTGTCATTGACACACTCTTTAACAGTTTAATAGTATTCATTTTAAACATGTGAAATTATTTTCAGAATTTATTTTTGTTCAGGAAAACTGTATTCAAATAGTAACTTTCTTTTAAGTAATATGATTAATAATTAATGATTATGATTATTATTATGATTATTAAGTTTCAATAACTAAATCAATATCAAATTATCAAAAGGTCATTGGCTTGAAGTGACCCTCGAACAATAATGTTATGGGTTCAAGTTCAGAGGAGTATATATATATATATATATATATATATATATATATATATATATATATATATATATATTCGTAGTGAGGTGTGTGAGTATTTTGTCTTTTTAAATTTTTTTTACTAAATCATTTGTATTATTTTATTTTATTTTATTTTTGCTTGATAGAAGATTAGAGGGTGTGTACGAGGGTTTATAATCTATTTACTTTCACCAAGTCTTGCATGGTGTATCGGTTTATAAAACAAAATTTTGACATATGCTTTTATTAAACGATTTACTTAAATTAAATAAAATAGACGGGTAGCATCAAGGGTAGGATTCATCGTCTTTTGTCATATGCTTGTACTAACCTTCAAACTCGTATATACACACAAAATATTCAATGAAAATATTATGTCATAGTAATACTTTTTGAATATCTCTAAAAATTATTAAAGTTTAATTCACAAAATATGACTGACTTATAACATTTTCATGTATAGAGTTGGTAATTCATTGTAATAAATTGGAGGACATAAATAGAAAAATGTAATTATAATTTAAAAGATATGAATTAATTACATTTAAAAATCATACCTTAACTATAATTTTATATTAATTGGTTCATTTTTTTTTGTACGTACTCTTTCGAATTTACCATTCCTTTAATCAAATAATTAATTTGACAATTCAAATACTAACAAATTAATTTTCTATATTTTCACTTCCTACACTTATATACACAAATATATTGAAAGATATTTTGATGGTAGAATAATGTATCATTGTTTTCTTTTTCTTAAATAAAATCGAGTTCAACAAACCATGTATAAAGATGAGGATTATTATTGATTTAATATAGAAAATATATAAAATAATATATAATTCTATCAAATTTAATTTAATATAGATAAAAAGATAAAGTACTCGTATCATCCTAGTTTAAAAAAATAAGAATCATTCACACAGATGTAATGAGTATTACTGTTAAATTAAATTTTAGTATATGTAAAATGTTAAATTCAAGATACGTCTCTTTATAAAAAAAATAATTATTTATTAGTACATGATATAGATAAATATAAGATATATAAAATTGAATAAAATAATAGTTTTTATATAATTGTTTTATAAATCATAATTTATGATGTAATCATGTCATAAATTTTAGTCAATTTAACAAAATCAAGTATTCTTATTGGTCAATTGAGTTTTTGATGACATAATCAAGGGTTTCCTATATTATATTTACTAGCACTAAACCCGTGTATATACACGGCATGATGAATTTGTAATTATTTTTCAAAAATATTGAAAAAATGCTTATATGATATGTGATATATTAGAACGTTTTTATGAGTTAAGAGATATTCAATATTATTTGGAGTTAAAATATTTTTAGGTAGTCTATATTGAAATTGAGAGTGTAGATCGTAAATTTTTAATGGCAGTAAACATTTTATATAAGTCAAAATACATTTATTTGTAAAGATATCTAGTTATACATAAGAAAATGAACTGTTTGAAGTAATAATGGTAGGTTGCAATTATAAAACGATTACGTTGAATACGAATCATAAATTATGTCCTTTGTAAGACCTCCTTATACGTCACATTTGTCGTCTTATTTGTTTGATGATTATCCTTGTCACAGAGAAATTATTTATTGCGTTTGAAATTATGCGCTTCAATTTTCACTCTAAGAAATAAACCTCATTTGAAAAAGAAAAAGTTTCTTGTGTATGTTATGAACCTGAAACGATATGGTATTATTTGATTGGATTGTCAAATAATTAACATTTTTAAAAAAATAATTAAGATTATATCGAGTTCAGTTCTATAATAGAGTTAAGGAAAAAACACAATTTATCAAGTAAATTTGTTAGCAAAGAGTCAATCAGTCGGTGTTTTTGTATTCGAGGCAAGTCTTATTAAAGTGTTTAATAAAATGAATAATCCCAACTATATAATAAAAACTTTTGATCAAACTATATTGGTGTCATTGGTTTAATGATAAAATTACTTATTTCCCATTTTACCAAGTTAAGATGTCGACATGAAAATATATTAGATCATTAGTTTTACTTTATATTTAAGATCAAATATATATAGTGTCGACATATGTTATTATACTCTATATATTTTTAAACTTTAAATTTTTATATTAAAAACTAATAATCTTAAAGGGTTTTATTTTTAAAATTATGTGAAATTAAGGGACTCAATTGAATAACTAAAAACTTATAAATTGATGACATCACAAAGGTGTTTACTATATTACTAGCATAATACTCGCGCTATGCAGAGGAGTTTAGTATTTTCATTATAAACTGTTACTCAACGATAGTCATATATTATTTTTGTTATTCAATGATGAATTACCCGTGATTGTGGGTTGATATTAGTAGTTTGCTTGTATGTATAGCTCGAGATTTGGTATATAATTGGTAAAAACCGATAAGTGAAAAATATGTGAAAATAATAGGATTATATTGTAAAGTGAGATAATTATATATGTAAATGTTGATCTTAATTTATTAAGATTTTTTTAAAAATAAAACTTAAGATGCTTTATAAGTAGTTATAGATATTTTAAATAAGATTATTTACGATTAAACAATTAACGGGATGAAAGCTGACCGTTAGGTATTTCTTTTCTTGAGATCTATATGGCGTGGGTACCTTGAGTGGTGGAGAACAAACGGGCAGCATTATGGGCAGGATCAAAATATCTGGCCAAAGGCACTCCACTTGATGAAAAGTGTATAGTTGCATTGCCATTTGAAAAAAATAAAAGATATTTTGCCTTCTTCTTTTTATGTTAATGCTGCCAACTACTACTTTGTAACCTTGAATTATGGATGTATAATCACTTTGAGTCCCTTAAACATTACAAATTCATTTTGAATAAAAGTTAGAGCGTGGGCGATATATCTAGCTACTAAATATCACTTAGGGAACCAACAATGATATGTTATTAGAGAGACAACCGAAAAGTAACTCCTTCATATGGTTTCTTAATTCATAAAAGACCGAAAACATTTCAATGCTAATCTAACGTTTCAGTTTTATATTGATTTGACCATGAATTTTCTTTTAGCCACTTTCGATTAACTTAACCAAATAAACATAATCGAGAAAATTGCTCTAGATTGTTTTATGTTTATAACGTAAGAGATAAATCAAACTCATTTATCTATGTGTTCCAATGGCACCCCAATAAACTCAACCATGATGATTATTTCGTAATGAATATGTAAAGTGACAATAACAAAATGAAATTACAGTGTCATTAATAAGAGCTAATCTAAGTGTCATCTATGACAATGATTCATAATTTACGGATACAAATTGTAATTAAGTCTCTTTAATTTTCTAAAGGTAACTTCCACATAAATTGACAATCACGAATGTCGTATTCAACCACCAAGCCGACCACTTGTGGCTTGTACCCAATAAGAAAGATGCATAAGATATAGACGTTCATTGTATGTATTCGATGGCTGAGATCCATTCAAGGACACGTGGTGTAATACTGTGAGAGTTGTATATCTCCCAGGATTTATCTATACACTAGGTTAAACGATTAAACAATCCCGTGTTTATGTACGTACCATGTAGTCATGTACATGGTCATATCCATATCATGGATGTAGCATGGTATGGTTATGGGCATCTCATGTAAAAGCATATATCAAGATGTATGGATCTTGTCCTTTCTAATTTTAGGATACATGTGAAGATTTTTATATTCCAATCGTCTTGTAGAAAAATCGATAAATATATCTATTTACAACGGTCTAAAAATAGAATATAACACATGCTGACTTGAACCAATAAACTTTGAAGATAATACATATCAACCAATAAAAGTATTAATCTACTTTCACACTTATTTAATTATGATTATACATCATTACTCAAATCTATATTTTCATTTTAATTTGTTTGAAAAGACTTTTACTTTTTATTAGTTTTACATTTTCACTCTTGTATATACGTAAAACTCCGTAAAAGTAGAGTTCCGCTATTAAAATATGAAATAATTTTCCTTTATAAAACCGTATCATATTTGTTGTTGACGCTTATTTTGAAATGACCAAATTTTTTAATACATATTATTTTGTCTCATGTAGACATTATAGGACACGTCTGTAGAAACATCTGAATCTAATGGTAAATATTAAACAATGCTAAAAATCAATATGAAAATGTAAAAATAAAATAAAAATTGACTCATTAATATTAGAGTTAAAATGTATTTTTAAACAAAATAGGAAATATACATTTTGAGTAATACATAAGTAAAAAATGGTAATTTGTATGGTACCCCTCACCTCGTACCATCTTTCAATGGTACGTCCATCCCACGTGCAAGGAGCGTCAACACATGGTAAATCACATGTCCACAAATCAACCACATATAACAGAATCGAACCTCTGATCTATAGGTCACACATGTAGAGTCAGAACGTTTGTTACGACGATACCACTTGAGCTATAATTTAATATTAACTTGATTTTTTAAGTTTCATTATTTGCAAATATAAAAAGCCACGACGGTTCAATTATTACTCATGTTTCTATAGTGGTGAATAATAATAATAATGTTGATGTTGATTAAAGAGAGGTTTTACATTTAAATATGATGATGATGGTGATGATGATGATGATAGTGTTGTGACATAACTTGGATCGTACACGTGTGAGTCTAATGGTAATAACGTGTGCTTAAAAAAATGAGAGCCAGTTAGAATAGAGTTTGACAAAGTTTGGACGGTTTAAAGATAGATAAACCGGTCCCATCTTTACAAAACCATTAACGAATAACAAATGTAGTTCTTTTTCTTGCTAAAATTGTACCAACAACCAAGCAGCCATGTCCATGTTCCTTATTTTTTTCAACAAATAATAATAAAGTAAATGAAAATGAAAATGAATTACAACAGTACTAAGGGACGACGGTTTTATAACATCGTATGCTACTGAACAGAAAATACAATGATTAGAAACAGAACAATAGTAGTAGGAACTGAGCTAGGCGCGGAAGTAACCATCAGGAGCAGTCTTACTTTGAAAACAAAATCGGTCCAGTCCTGTCCTGTTCTTAATCAAACACGTATAAAAAATAACCAGGGTTTATAAGACCCTGTCTTCGGTCAATCCTAGAACCAGTCATGGGCTTTATATCTGAATATCCATCTCTGTATGCACAAGGAAAGTTTAATCGGCAAGAAAAGTTGATATCTTCACCATGTCAGAGTTCGAGTCTTAATCTGCAGGGCGTCTTTCAGCAAGTATCTGCTTTGTTTTTTCAAGAACACCAAAGAAAATGGAACCTCCTATACCTATCCGTAGAACCCTTGGCCCCATCCCCTGCATTACGAAAGTTCACATTTTAGCGTTCCATTCAAAGTTCATTTTTGCACTCAGAATGAACATGCTTTTAGCGACACTAGCGATTTGAAATCATAACAAACCAGTTAACTTTAAGTACCAGTAATTTGCTACAGGAAAAGGTGGATATTGGATGATAAAATAATTTAACAGACCAAAATTACAAAAAGAAAATAGAAAGAACAAACCTTTAGAAATGCAGAAGGTCCTTCTTCCTTTAAAATAGTGCTTACACAATGGGAGATACTTCTGTACTGGTTACCCGATACCTGCAAACCGTAAAAGCACCACATGAAGATGATTCTATGAATGTATTCGCATGAGACCAGGAGTGAATTAAAATTAGAGCAAGTCATAGTTGCACTCCAGAATCTACCAAATTTTATTTTTTGCTTAGCAAAATGACTTCCTCAGCCCCTTGGGCTTTTATATCCCGAGATTAATAAAGTAACTTTATGTAAGAAATGACCATCATTAGATAAGGGTATACACAGTACCTGAATCATCATTCTAGTTTTTGTTACATCTAGAGGTGTTGTAACACCTCGTGTGATTGCACCTGTGCCCTTAAAACAGATGGCTAAGTGAGATTTGATATTGGTTTCCAGGAAAAGAGTATATTCAAATGAATAAATAGATAAAAAAAGATCTGTATGATCATTGAAAAACAAATACAAATGGATACGACAAAGAGACTTCAATAGTTACTAGTTAAAAATGGCTAATTACCTGCAAAAGCACCAATTGCAGCATTCTCAGGGTCACTAAGATTTCTTTTCGCCTGTAGAGGAAAAGGAATGATTTCACCTTGGACTTTGTTATGTTGCAATTGAAGTACATTATAACAAGTAAGATTCCTTCTTTTCCGATTTACGGTCATCGTATATGCTCCGATTGAATAAATATCATGGTATTCCCACCTCCTAATGGAATAGGACATAATGCAAGAAATGAAGAACTTGAATGTGCGGCAATCTAAATAATAGAATATTATAGTTACCGGTGGCAATTTCAAACCACTTACTTATGAATGGGTTGATTCGGGTTGTGTTCCATATCTAACAACTAACTATACCCACTTTGACATGTTTACCAAACCTGCCCATTTTTCTTTCTAAAGGTAAACATGTTTAGTGTACGGAGCAACTAGGTTATATATCATGGGATGTGGAAATGTTAGGAATACACCACTCAGATGATTACCACCAACATGGACCAAAGTTAGCTTACCGCTAGTTTATACCCAATTCGAAGCTGCTCATATATGCAAAACTGGATAGCATCAAAAGGCAAGTCCTCCAACAGAAGAGAACTATAACCCTGCAGTTTCAAGAAACGAGTCATGAACAAATGAATGCTCTTTCACAGGTCGTTGAACAGAAACTACACACCAAGCAGCTTGAGTGTATGCTTTCAGAACCAAACTCGGAAACTATCCATCTGAGATGACAATGACAACCCATTTACGTATGGATGGGTCGAAATGAGTGGTGCTTTATTTCAAACAAGTAAAAAGAAGGGGGTCAGGCAGGTTAAGAGTCACACAAAGTCATTTGTTAACATACAACCTCCTAACCCACTTTATTCAAAGATCTAAAAATTAATATCAATATAATGTTGTTTCTGTAAGTCTTTCTGGGTCAACCAGACCTAACCAACCTCATCTTGACCCACACTAGAAATGACTCCTTTTCAACTTGAACCCATTTTGACCTGTTACCTAATCTGCCCACCTCTATCATTAGTCACAAGACAACACTAATTCCACTTATTAGAACTCAATCTGTACATTGCTGAAATAAGGCGAACAGCATCAGGGGCTGAAGCAAAATCCCCGGTCTGCATCCTTTGCTTAACAACCTGCATAACATGGTAAACAAGGAGCCACATGGATAACACCAAGAAATAAAAGAAGCAGAAGAGAAAACAAAGAATTACCTCAGTCGGTACATGTATAATAGAAGAAGCTACTCCTCCAACAGCACCAGCAGTCTACATTAAGTTTAAAAAGCAGTTCAAATAACAAGAGGCAAAATCTCTGTACATATATACCTTATAAGAATGAGAATGTGATATCTGGGGTTCTATGTGATTCTGGAAACTAGAAGTGGCATTTTGGACCCACTTAGTTATAAATGCGTCGATTTGAGAAAAATATGTACAAAGAAACTCCAATAAAATATACCAAGTGCGTAGACATAAAGAGAACTCACCAGGTGAACTAATGCACTAACATTTTAGGGCAGCTCTTCAGTAATTTTTGCTTTGTAGGTTCATATACAACAATAAATATGGCTGATGCACTGAAAGGATTAAAAGAATTCATCAACATTAACACGAGTCTGGTGTAACTTGTCTCCATATGCACCAAAGCCATTACAGGTAGTCTTAAAAATAAATGAAACAGAAAAATTAAATATGTTTATAAACGATTCCAATATTAACTTGAAAAAAAAGGAGCTATAACTTACGGCAAGACAGCAGCAATATTTCCGCCCAAACCAGAGTACAAACCCTTCAAGATAATTTTCCCTCCACCACGAACTGTCTACCAAAAAACCACCGACACATAAGAACTAAACGCATTTATAATAGGTTTAACAAGTTATCATACGGGCCAGTTAAAGTACTTCAACACCAGCAAAATCCAAGACTAATGGACTTACAAGTTGCACATTACACCGACACGTAAATTACTGAACACAAATTATAATTCAGCTCTAATAATGTACCTGCTTGAAGTCGAGTTTTAATCGTGTCGAGTGGATATAAAGCAGATTCCGCTACAACTACAGCAGCAGCTCCAGCTATAGCACCCTCTGCAATATCATAAAAACACATTTTCAAGTACATTTGAAATAAATCTAATAAATAATACAAAAATGATTGTTATAGATGATATAACATACCGAACAAAGCTCACATCATCATAAGATACACAAACATCACTCACGTCATTTATAAAACATAACAATCCACGTTTCTTTGTTTACTGTCTCAAACATTTCAAATACATACACCAACGTACAGGATAATAATTAAAGAGTTTGATGTCAGTAGTTTATTATGTCATGTTTATGTTAAAGGCATAACCGGCCCGTGTATATATACATACACGGGTTTAAGGTCTAGTTATCTAGAAAATGAATATATGAAATATATCAAAACAAAAGCATAAAAAAAGTCAAGCCAACATAAAGTTTTGGATGAAACACCAAGTCCATATAAAGTCGTTTTTATTTAAAACAAAAAACTGGGAACAAGAATTAGTCATTTGGAGCACTTTCGGCCAAAAAATTCGGACTAATAACATAAATCATCAAATAAAATAAAATCAAATCAATAGTAAACAACTTGATAACATTAAAACCCAAAAATTCATAGAAGAACAAATCTGAAAGTTGGAGAGCTCAAAGGTAAAAAATTTAGCTACAGATTGTACTATATGTTCTTTCATTCATATATAGGAATTGGAATTGAGCAAGAGAAATACGTACTTTAGTTACAAACAAAGTTTAAAAGATACTTTTACAAACAAATGAGGCACCATTAAAATTTGTTTGTAAAAGTCTAGTATTTCTCATTGACTTGGTGTTTATATGGGCTTATATTCAAATGGCATAATATTCATGATTTTCTGTTCTATTTCATCATTTACATTTGAAAAGAAAATCGAGAAGAGGTACTCGAGACATAATAAACCCCTCGAACAATTTCATCATGAAATAAGCTAACTGAATGAACATCTCCATGAGAAAACGTGATAAGATCGTGAGCAACACAAATATTAATCTAGTTAATTTCACTTTTCGTGCAAGCATGGATGATAAAATCTCCATAACCATCGTGAATATGTATGGAGATATAGGTTGTAAACATGTTTCACCTTTAAAAAAGCCCTGTAGAAACCAAAACCCCGTTTATGTTGATAGACTATAAATATATAATGATTGTTGTTACACACTTCGTAACCCATTTAATTGAAAAAATGACATATGAAAGTCAAAAATGGATTTAAGATAATGCCAATATTCACCATATCATAGTGGATATGTTGATAAAGTATGTTTCAAGTTCGTTCTAGACAATCATAATTTTGGTAAGTTGATTGCAGTGCCTTCTAATAAGCGCTTACTAATCCGTTGTATTTGATTTTTCATCCTACATTGCAGAGTTGTAGAGCATCAAACTCTGAGAAAGAATATATATATATATATATATATATGATGGAAGCTGAATGCTCAAGTTTGGATAGAATTAGCACCCTTCCTCAAGACATGATGGGATGCATATCAATTAGAGATGCAGTAAGGACGAGCATCTTGTCAAGGAAGTGGAGATATAAATGGATGAGCATTCCTTAACTTTATATTGATTCCAAACTATTCACAACATCATCATATTTTAAGTATAATAAACAAACTTTGACGATTAAACTTGCTAATGCTATCTTCAACCTTTTGCTGCTACGCACAAGTCCGCTAGTCGACTTTACTCGGCTTATTTACCAACAATTC
This sequence comes from Gnaphalium uliginosum, assembly GCA_963930675.1. Lineage (NCBI taxonomy): Eukaryota > Viridiplantae > Streptophyta > Magnoliopsida > Asterales > Asteraceae > Gnaphalium > Gnaphalium uliginosum. The sequence continues at coordinate 1,475,974 of OZ005685.1, forward strand.
CATCTGAGACCGACCAGATAATTCTTTATCTTTCAAGGAGCAATACTTTGGAGCGATTTAAATTAGTCAACTATACGCCCAACCGCTACAAGCTACCATGCTCGTTGGTTTCTTTGCAAAAATTAAAGCATTTGCAACTACAACATTTTGATTTTGAGCTTTCAGAGACATTTAATGGGTTTAGTATGTTAAGGTGGCTGCTGTTGTACGATGTTGAGATATCTACAAATTCGCTTAAGTGTTTCCTTACCAGATGTCCGCTACTTGATGAACTATATTTGGTATATATGATCAATATGCGTATAAATTGAAGCTCCTTCGGTTTAAGACCTTCTACTAAACACATATTGGTGCAGGTTGAAATGCAAAAAGATATAGCACAAGGAGAAAAGATAACATTTGATGAGTTGTTTAAAAGTTTTTTGCCATCAATTCAGAGTTTAGCAACCTCAAAGAATTATATGGCAGTAATATATATATCTAAGATAATTAAGTATTCGATTTCAATAAAGTAGAATGTGTATGCTAAATCTTGTTTTGATATTATAATTTAGCACCACCTATGCTTCCAATTTCACTTGTCCATCTTAAATTTCTTCATTTGGGCTTGAGCTTTACGGAACAAGATAAGCTTTTGTGTACCCTTTGTTTGATCAAGAGCTCCCCAAATCTAAAGTAACTTGCTCTTGAGGTAAAGGTATAATTCAATGACATATATGGTAAAATATACTTCTTATTTTTTGACATATTTCCTGATTGATTTCACACACACACACACACACACACACACACACACACATATATATATATATATATATATATATATATATATATATATATATATATATATATATAGGGTAGATCAAGAGAGAAGTAAAAAAATGGAGGAAGGAGGGAAGCTATTTCTAGCCACACATTCCGGTCAACTTAAAAGTCAACGCGGTGGCAAAATTGTAAATAACTCAAAAAACTCCCAGAATGTTAATATTCATTTGGAAAGAATGTTAATCAAAATTACAACTTAATATTTTTAAACATTCATTTACGATGAATGTTAACTCATATGCATTATTATACACTGATGAATGTTAAGTTATCTTGTTCAACAATGTATAAAAAAATATATATAAGTTAATATTCATCATAAATTATTGTTTATGAATATTAATTGTAATTTTGATCAACATTCATTCCAAATGAATGTTAATGTTCTAAATTTTTTTTTGTTAAATTCGATGGTTAACGACGATTGTAATTAAATTAATTACTTGTTTATAAGTTTTGTATGTTGAAATTCGTTTAATTTTATTGTATTCATTGGTGAATCAAAATTTTTACAAAAATCCAAAACTTATACTCAAAATTCTTAATATTTGATGAATATGGATTATAACAAATTGAAGATATGTATGAATGTCTTTGATGAATTTGAAATTTATAATGTTTTGATTGATTTACATGCTTTAATTTTGAATTTTAAATAAAAATTGATGAAATGAATATTGTATATAAGTTGGAGAAGATACAAGAAAATGTGTGGTGAGCTTTGATTCCCTCCTTCCCTCAAATTTAGAGCTTCCCTCCTGATTGGACGAGGAGCTCATGTACCACATAGTGGGCAAAATCATTCCCATATATATTATAGAATGAGCAGTCACATTTACAACCAATTGCTGTAGAAGTTCTTGATCGCCAATATAAAACTGTATTTTTAAACAATATATATAAAATAAATGATCTAGGCTTATTATAAGATGATACGAGCTTAATAGTGTTATGGCTTAACTTGGTTCGTACACGTGTGAGTCACGTGTGCTTAAATAAGTGAGAGCCAATAAGAAGACAGTTTAACATAGTTTGGACGGTTTAAAGATAAACCGGTCCCATCATAACAAACCATGCATTAACGAATAATGATGCAGTTGTTTTTGTCGCTAAATACTCCCATGTAACAAGTAACAACCAACAGCCATGTCCACATTAGTTATTTGTATATTTGTTTCAAAAAAACAATAATAAATGAACAGAAAATACAATTATTCGAAAAAAATAACCACAATAGCACTTGTAACTGAGTTAGGCGCTAAAGTAACCATTAGGAGCAGTCTTAATTTAAACACTGGTACAAAATAACCGAGATTTATAGGACCGGTCTTCGATCAATTCTATAACTGGTATTGGGATTTAGATCTGAATATGCACGAGGAAAGTTTAAATCGACAAGAAAAGTTCAACTTGTGAGAGTTGGAGTTTTAATCTGCAGGGCGTCTTTCTGCGAGTATCTGTTTTGTTTTTTCAAGAACACCAAAGAAAATGGAACCTCCTATACCTATCCATAGGACTCTTGGACCCATCCCCTGCATTATGCAAGTAAAACATATGATTAATTTTAGTGTTTCAGTTGACAGTTCATGTTGTACTTAGAATGATTTGAAATTAAACATCCCAATAAAAAATTAGGTTTGCTACAGAAAGAAGTGAATGTTGGATAAAAGAATTAAGAGACCACAATTACAAAAAGAATATGTACTTGTATAGGAAATAGAAAGAACACACCTTTAGAAATGCAGAAGGTCCTTCTTCCTTTAAAATAGTGCTTACACAATGGGAGATACTTCTGTACTGATTACCTGATCCCTGCAAAACGTAAATGCACCACGTGAAGATGATTTCTCAGCCACTTGGGCTTTAAAATCTCAAGATTAATGAAGTAAACTTTATACAAGTAATGGGCATTAGTAGATAAAGCTAGAGACAGTACCTGAATCATCAATCTAGTCTTTATTACATCTAGAGGTGTTGTGACAGCTCCTGTGATTGCACCTGTACCCACAAAATAGATGGCTAAGATATCAGTTTCCAGGAAAAAGAGTATATACAAATGAATAAATAGATAAAAGAAAATGATCATGAGAAAATAAATAGATAAAACCAAGGGGCCATTGGCCTAGCGGTATCGTGGGGAAACTCCAACCTTGAGGTAGTAGGTTGAAGTCCGGTGGTGGACATATGTATATATTCGTGGAAAAAATTGTACATATTCGTGGTGGGTAGGTGTGTGAGTTTGCCTTTCTAAAAAAAAAATGGATAAAAGATAAAGAGACTTCAATAGTTACTGATATTTAAACTGGCTAATTACCTGCAAAAGCACCAATTGCAGCATTTTCAGGGTCGCTAAGATTTCTTTTTGCCTGTAGACGAAACGAAACAGTTTAACTTTGGACTTTGTATGTTGCAAATGAAATACACTATAACAAGCAATCATGCTTATTAAGCATGACACATCTACCAACAGAATAAAACAAAATGCAAGAAGGCGAATGTGCAGCGAGCTAGATAATGGAATCTTAATAGTTAGAGACTTAGAGGTGGCGATTTCAAATCATTTACTTAGAAACATGGGCCAAAGTCAGCTTACCGCTAGTTTATACCCAATTCGAAGCTGCTCATATATGCAAAATTGAATTGCATCAAAAGGCAAGTCTCGCAACAGAAAAGAATTATAACCCTGCAGTTTCAAGAAACGAGTCATGAAACAAATGAATGGTCTATAACATGTCGTTAAACAGCAACTACACACCAAGCTTCTTGAGTGTATGTCTACAATGATGCGGCCAACTTACAGAACCAAACTTGGAAACTATTCATCAGAGATGTTAACATACAACCTCCTAAATCGTTTTATTCAAAGATTTAAAATCAACATTAAAATAACGTTGTTTCTGCAAGTGTTTCTGGGTCATCCTGACCTGACCCAGCTCATCTTGACCCACACCAAAAAATGACCCGTTTTCAACTTAAACATGTATTGACCTGTTACCCAATCTGCACACCTCTATAATCAGTCACAAGACAACACTGATTCCACTTATTAGAACTCAATCTGTATGTTTCTGAAACCACATACCGCAAAAAGCCCTTTGAAGCCCTCTTTAGCAACAATACGGCGAACAGCATCAGGGGCTGAAGCAAAATGCCCAGTCTGCATCCTTTGCTTAACAACCTGCATAACATGGTAAACAAGAAGCAACATGAATAAAATAAAACAAAGACATAAAAGAAGCTGAATAGAAAATCAAGAAATACCTCAGTTGGTACACGTATAATAGAAGAAGCAGCTCCTCCAACAGCACCTGCAGTCTGCATTAAGTTTACTTTGGAAATTAGATGTGGCATTTTGGACCCATTTACTTATAAATGGGTCGATTTGGGAAAGAAAAATATGCACAAAGAAATTCCAAACATATATTAATATATACCAAGTGAGTAGACATAAAGAGAAAACTCACCAGGTGAACTAATGCACTAAAATTTTCAGGGCAGCTCTTGAGTAATTTCTGCTTCGTAGGTTCATATACACCAATAAATATGGCTGATGCACTGAAAGTATTAAAAGACTTCATCAACATCATCCCTAAAACACAATTCTTGTGTAATTTTCTGACATATGCACCAAAGCCTTTATACCAAAGCCGTTAGGGTAGTCTTAAAAAGAAATGAAACAGAAGTATAAAATACATATATACAAGTATTCCAAAAATAACTGAAAAAGAAGAGCTAGAACTAACGGTAAGACGCCTGCAATATTTCCACCCAAACCGGAGTACAAACCCTTGAAGATAATTTTCCCTCCACCACGAACTGTCTACCAAAGAACCACCAAAACGTAAGAACTAAACGCATATATAATAGCTTGAACAAGTTAACATAAGGGCCGGTTAAAGTCCTTCAACAGCAGAAAATCTAATCAACACATGACACTGATACTCAAATTACGAAATGTAAATTAATTCAGCTTTAACGTTGAACCTGCTTGAAGCCGAGTTTTAATGGTGTCAAGTGGATATAAAGCAGATTCCACTACAACTCCTGCAGCAGCTCCAGCTATAGCACCCTCTGAAAAATCAAAAGTATATTTGCAACTACAAGTTAAAAATTCTATTAAAAAAAATACACAAGAAGATTGTTATATGTGATTCAACATACCGAACAATGCTCGAACGAAATCAAAGGGATTGTCTTCTTTTCTGTTGATTGATGCAACATACTTTTTTGGCGCATCATTAGAGATGCATATTTTCTGTTTTAATGTATCTGTAACAAAAAATGTAAGCTTAAAACATATTAGCAAAACATAAAACTGTATCATAAACTTGCGAAAGTATAACTATTTAGCAAAATACTAAACAAGATCATTACAACAAAAAGGAGGTAACAAATTATTTAAAAGGTTAGGAAGATGATGATAGATGTACCTTGTGAATCTATGTTAGGGTTTACAGACATTGTTGCTTCAATCAGCAGCGAAAATTAATTGAATCGATTACAAAAGTTGAGAAGAAATCGTTAACATTTGCTACAATGAATTCGAACTCAAGACCCTCAGAATCTGGCGGTCTAGGGTTTAAAGCAACCAAGGTTCATTTTCTTGTTTTTTCCATTTTCTTTGATATATTTTTTGTAATTTGTAATTGTATTTTATTATTGGTTTTTGTTTTAGTGAAAGTATGACATGTTAATTTACAAGATGAAACTATTTTGTTAAGAAGTACAATAAAAAAAAATTACATTATTTATTATTTGATTTACACAAGAAATAAAAAGGGGAAGCTAAATTTACTAATGAAATACACTATCAATCAATTTATCATTTAGTGAAGTGATAAGACATTGTTCTTTAAATGTGTTTTTTTGGTCTTCTAAAGATCCAACAAGGATTCATCTACGTCTCGAGCCATAATTTCGCTTCGAATCACTTGAAAAGCAAGGATATCGAATCCACGAGTGACTACGTTTTTTGAGCATAACTGTTTTTTCGTTCTTTGTTGACGACGGTCTGTTCATATACGTCAATATCACAGGTTTCATGACCTCTCCGTAGAGAATCATTTCATCGAAAACCTTACTCGTCGGATAAGAACCACATATCAACAAAAAGATATCTAAGCAAATCTCTGAAGCTGCCCATGATACACCATTCAACAATTTGGTTGATACTACACCAAGCCCTAAACACCTGTTAAATTTCATCTTTCCATAGTTGCATTCGCACAACAATTTAATTATGTGCAGCATTTCCTCACATTTAGGCCCATATGAGTCGGGTAGTAGCTCAATTAGGGTGTACATTGCATTGGGTGTACATTGCATTGGCGTCTAAGGCCATTGATCGACTTATCTTTGAAGAATCCAAAATCTTTAATATTATTTGCAACGCGGATGAACTTGCTTCGGTTAAAACCTCAACCTAGGCAAACTTCAATAAAGATTTGAACATATCAATGCCTTGATCATTTAAAACGATATTCCAATTGAATTTTTTTGTTAATTTTTGAAATATGGATATTGTGTGTAACCTAGCTTCTTTACTTCCCCTTTGAATAAGAATGATCATTGAGTTCATGAATTCGGGCCTTGAAAATAATGCAATAACTTCCTCATCATCATCTTTTTGCGATGGAGGAAGATGTCGTAGAATCCTCAAAGACTCTTCACAAGTTCTCAACCCGTTGAAATTCGACATATCTAAAATTTGGACAATTAATCAAAAATTAGCTTCTAACCCTCCTACTTTTATGAAATCAAGTTTCACCTTATCTCCGGTTTTAATTTCTTTTGCATTTCTTAAACAACTCACCTTACGTGGTGGAGTCGAGAACACTCTTTTGAGCATTTGAGTATTTTGCCATTCAAAAATGCGCCTTTTGAGGATGTGATTAGGAGTGATACAAAAATCTTCAACGCTTTGCATTGTGAAGGGACATGTCTTGTTGTATCCAAAGAACCATTTTTCGATGTTTTTTCGCTCATATGTAACACCCGTTGAGATGATCACCGGTTCTTTCATGAGCTCCATGGATATGGGACATCTAAAATCTTGAGGTAACTCCATTTCTGAATCAAGGTTTGATTTATTCATGTCTTAGAATTGTAGGTGAGTTTGGATTCTAATAGCATATAGTTTGCTATGGTTGACATTTGCAAACTGTATACAAGGAAGAAAATGGAAGCAACATGGTTGACATTGGCAAGTGTTGATTTTTAGTTTTTGGAATTAAAAAAGAAAAAAAAATACACTTGGGCGCAGCCCATAACTATATAGGCGGCCTGCTAAAGACCAAAAACAAAATTTTATTTATGCAACTCATAACACATATTTCTTCTTACAACATGCTCATGTGTGTCCTAATGATCCAATCCAAACGTTGGTTAGTATTTCTTGAATGAACTCAATTTATGAGAAAAGACTAAAAAAGCCATAACATTTTTATTTCAACTCGAAGAGCGATCAATAACACAAATACTTTTGAATTTTTGAATTTTTGAATTTTTGAATTGTCAATACAAAAAATTAAAGTATAAATATTGACGGTGAGGATTGTGTAAACCATATGGATCATTCATGCAATCAACTCTTACTTCATTATAGAAATGAATTTAACTTGAAGCAAGTTTTTAGGCGCATCATTATGCGATAGATAGTTTTTATTATTATCATCACGATTACTTAGTTCTTTTAAATGCTTGTGTGATTTCTCTCATCTAAAGGTCCAACAATGCTTTAAGCTTTAAAAAAAAAAACATTGTTATGAACTAAAGTTGAATATATTTTCAAATTAATACATTACAAATCCTTGCAAAGTACAAACCAATCCGAAAAAGGTGGAATACTTCTTGCTAGAATCTTATAATTTAAATATATTACTATTACTATATTATATTATATTATATATTAATATATTAATTAATATTTAATTAATAATATTATAACAACATTTTAACTACGGCATTGAAATCTTCAAACCCTTGTTTTTAATTAATATATGGACTTTGATAGATTTCTTACATTCATCTTATCGAATAAAAATATTCTTCAACAAATTAATGTTGACTTAATACTTATGAGATGATCTTATAAATAATAACTTGACTCACACTTTTATAAAAAAGTATTATAATCCAAACTTTAAAAATATATATTTATATTTGTAAAATAAAACGTAATCATTAAATAATAAAAGGTGAAATACTTTGTACGGTTGAAGTGCACAAAGGTGAAATACTTTGTACGGTTGAAGTGCACAAAATAAAAGGTGGCGTTTGTATTATTATAGGGACCATTTGTGTATACATGAAAATGTTGGAGGATCAAAAATGTAAAATATGTAATTTCCTTGAATGATAATTCACTATTATTTTGTGATGTCAACAACATAATTGCTATGCCCATAATAAAATTTGTTAATGCAATCTAATGTTTGAATGGAATTGCTCCTTAGCATGAAATTAGGTGAAGTTGCCACTTGTAAAAAGTGTATTTATAGTGCAAACTGAACTAGTTGAAGCTAATCTATTCAAGATAATTACGTATTTACAAAATACTATCTCAATTCATCCTATTTCATCTTTTACTTATTTAACAAGGAAATTATCTACTCCATCCTACTAGTTCCAGGTGATAAAGAACTTCATCGTTCTTTTTCTCAAAAGGATCTTATATTCTAATATACTTTTTTCGAAAGAAAATAATTTTTTTTTTTTTATAGAATTATTTGTCGTGGTTCATTGGCTCTAAAGTCAAGTAAATAAAGAAGTTGCATGAGTATGATTAGTATTAGTAACGAGTGATTATAATCATATTTCTTTTATTTAATTAAAAATAATGTGATTATTACTATTTAAAAGCAACTCACTAACTAAAATAATATCGATGTAATAATCTTGTTATTTTTGTTGAGTATATGATATCAAGTATTTTAAACGTTTCTTTGAAAAGAGTTTGGACTTTACCACTAAAATAGTAACATAAAGTTTTTATTTTCTGTCGGTTCAAGATAGGGACCACATTATTTCTTAAAGTCGTTATAAATATTTTATAGATAGATTAGTTCATGTTCTTAGCATTTATCGTCAAACAAATTGTTGATTTAGTAAATATTAAAGTATCACGATAGTATAAACGGTTATTGTAATGTCTAGGGGTGGAGTTAGAAATTGGTTGTCAAGGGTATTATTATAGGATGAAAATCTAGGTAGATAAAAGGTGAAATTGTGAATTAAATTTTGAAAAACGTTTTGAGGATAGTTTGTATGAGCGCAATTTTTTTCAAGTTTGATTTGATTCTTCTTTCCTGTTCTTAAATAGTTGGAAGTGGAAATCAACATGGTGGATAGATGACGGTGATAGTCAAAACGAATAGCAGCAGAGGTGGTCGGAGCAACAAACGTGAAATGACAATTACGGTTAGCGGTGAGGAATGAGAGAAATTCGGAATGATATGATGGGTGAATAGTAAACATGAGATATGAAAATAGAAAAAACCTATTTTATATTTTTTTTGTCAAAGGTTCTTGGAGTTTAATTAATTTACAAGATTATCACTTAACTTTTTTTAAGCATTGATTAAAACTAATCTTTCATCTAATAGTCTAGAATTACTTCCTACATTTTCTAGCTAAAAAGTTAAAACTTTTTTATTTGAACTAATCTCAAATGATTTGTACTCCGTACTAATTTATAGGAAGTGAGAAACTAAAGATAAAAGAACAACAATGTAATCAGCCCAAATTATTGTATCATATCATCTTTTTTTTGTTTTTAATTAACATTTAAAATAAATTTTTAATAAAGTGTATTCAATTTCTCATGTTCATATAGGAAATTCCGTTACTTCTGTTTAGTATTCATTTACCCCAAATGGTCAACGACACGTGTTCCAAAATGATTGGTTTATGCATTTTACGCGGTTCTGTTGTTTACGATTCCCAACATTTCATTCCCCACCCAAAACTTTCTTTTATATAAAACATTAAAATAAATTAAATTAAGAATACCCCGAAATAAACAGAATCTTTACCTTTCTTTCTCAATCTCTCAAAAATCTTTCAAAGTTTATCGATACAAAATAGAAGAAAATAAGGAAGATTCTTGGTTTATTGGGTCACAATCACAGAAAATATATAATATTCCCCTTTAAAATACGATATAATAATAAAACTATTGTTTTTAATTCAAATATGTTGTTTTTATCTCTCTATATATAACTTCTTGTTCTGCAATCTATTTGATCACAAAAGGGGGTTAATTTCGTTTTGAGGTTTTCATTAAAGTTTCCGTTGACAATCATTCTGATTTTGGAATTATATCATCTGGGGTTAGTTTCTTTGATTCAATTCTTTAATTTTTCCATATGGGTATTCAAAATTTTGTTGCTTTTTTATAGATATTTATACGAAATTGGGTTTGAATTTTGATTCTTGAAAGAGGTCAAACATATGGGTTTATGAAGTCAAAATTGGTGATCATTTGGTTACCAATTTGACCCAACATTACCTGTAATTGTGGAATTAGGTATATATTTGAATGCAGGATTGATGTTATCGTTAAAATCTTTAGAATTATGTCTTCATTTTGGTGATCAATCTTGGCCTGTTTGATCTCAAAAAAGTCAAATTTTGTATGTTTTGGTGCTGTTAATTAGTTTCCTAACATAAGGGTTATCCTGAAGTTTATACACTCGGTGAAAGTCAACTTGTTTTCAAGAACTTTGCATTTTTGTAGGAAATTCTTCAATAATTTCTTGAATTATGATGATTATGCTAGTAAAATAGTTAACTCTGATTTACTTGATTTCGCAGCTAATCATCTTGAAAAGAAGAAGCATCTTTCTTGCTTGCATTTTTCATCTTTGGTTAACTCGACTCGATGGCTGTGAAGATCAATGGATTCATCGAAGGGACACAACCCGAAGAATTAATGAAGCTACTGCTATCACTTGCTTCCAATTGGGGGGATACTTATGATACAAACAAATTAAAAGTTTTTCATTTAAGTGGCGCTATGACTAATGTGGTTTATCGAATCACTTGGCCTAAAAATACTACTGAAAATGATGAAAGGACGGTTTTGGTTCGGATTTATGGGGAAGGGTCGGATATATTCTTTGATCGGGAAGAGGAAATACGGACCTTTGAGTCGATCTCGACCCATGGGCATGGCCCACGACTTCTTGGACAGTTTCCTCAAGGCAGAGTGGAGGAATTCATTCATGCTAAGGTACAATTTAAGACTACATGACATCATACTTTAAGTTTGGAGATCATAACTATATAGATATTTATAATTCTGGAAATAGATTATATGTAGTTACACCTATACATTTGATGGTTAGCTTTTGAATTATGTGCTAGGATTGGCAATGATAAGTATACGTAACAAGTTAAATATGTACGAGCCGTTTTTAAGTGATTTGCTATGGTGTTTCTGTATTTTGACAATTTTTGGTGTATCTATCAATTGAAGGAAGACAATTAGGCATGGATTTGTGTGCATAAAAATCTTTGAATGTCTTTTAGTAATGAAAGAATACAAGAATCTTTTGGACCACAATGTATAGCATTTGTAAACTGTAATGAAGGGAATGGTCCAATTGTCACCTTTATTTGTAAAAACTTGTTTATGGATTTAGGAAACATGAAAGTTAATTCCTTTTTCAATGGTTTCAGACACTATCGGCTTGTGATCTTCGTGATCCTGAGATATCTGGACTGATTGCAACGAAAATGAGGGAATTTCATAAGCTTGATATGCCTGGTTCTAAGAATGCTGTACTATGGGGAAGAATGAGGTATTTTTTTTTTTTTAAAATTAATCACAAATGTATAATAGTATTGTAATATGTTAGTGATTTGCTGTTTGTTTTTATTTACAGAAAGTGGGTAACCAAAGCGAGAAGCTTGTGCACACCTGAACAAGCGAAAGAATTTCAACTTGAAATCTTAGAAAATGAAATTGATAAACTGGAAAAGGAGTTGTCACAAAGCCATCAAGATATTGCTTTTTGTCACAATGATTTACAATATGGAAATGTTATGATTGATGATACAAGAAACATAACCCTAATTGTAAGTTTTTATACTCCGTACTAAAATCTTTCCTTATTAAGAATTTCGTCATTTATGCTCTGTTTGGCTTTTGCAAGTATATGTTATTTGAAATTATGGGTACCAACCAAGTTTAAAGCTTTTTGGGACTAAATTGATGAAAAGCTTGCTTTTATGTATGGACCATCCAAAATGCATATTATGCTTACTTTTCTAATTTTTGTATGATGACTTTGATATGCCTATTTCTCTTTTGGGGAATATATTCAAAAGAATTTGCTTTAACTTTTTTAACAGGATTACGAATATGCAAGTTACAACCCTGTGGCTTATGATCTTGCAAATCACTTTTGTGAATGGGCAGCAGATTACCACACTGATACTCCTCATGTTTTAGACTACAACAGGTACCCAGGTAATAAATATTTTCAAATCTTGATTTCTATTTTCTCTAGAAGTGGTATTTAATCAGTATTCATGTCATCCATAGAAATGTTGCTAATGATTCACTAATGCAACTGTAACAAATCTGCAGATTTGGAGGAGCGACGAAGATTTGTGCAATCATATCTTAGCTCTACAGGTTCGTAGAACGTTTTTGTAACCTTTATTATTTCGAATGTTGTTTTAAGTTATCTTACTCATGAAATTTGATCTGGTCAAAGGTGTAACATACATAAGTCAACGGCTACTTTTCTTACAAAGGAAGCATGTGAACAAGTCAAGTGTTAAGTTTTTAAGCAATTTATTGTTTCCTGTCATAAATTTTTTGACACAATCTTTGCATGATTTGTTAGAGTCAAATATCCTTATCTACAAGTAGCAAAAATGTCAACTTTCTTTGAATTGACCGAAAACGATATATAATAACATAAAAATGGTGAAATTGTCTTATTGATAGCAAAGATTTGTTGAAATGATAAAACATGTGTGTTCATTGATGTTTATAGGAAACCAACCGCGTGACGATGAAGTAGATCAGCTTATTGAGGATGTCGAGAAATACACTCTTGCAAATCATCTCTTTTGGGGATTATGGGGAATAATCTCGGTACATATTTCTTTCATGGTTTCTTTTGCTTTTTCTTTATTTATTAGTATGCATTTTATGTTTAAAAGTTGGTTCTAATTTCCGATTTTTGCTGTTTTTTTTATCAGGCCTATGTGACACATATTGATTTTGATTACATAGAGTATGCTAGACAGAGGTTTAATGAGTATTGGTTGAGGAAGCCACAACTCTTGAAGGGTAAAATGGGAATTTCACAAGAGGATTCTAAGATAGAGCAAGGGAATGGTGTTGCTACATGAAACGCGCATTCGTTCTAGTTGCAAAAGTGTATGTATAAGATGAATAATATAGAAAAGCTCTTTGCTTTGTTGAGTTGTTTAAAGGACTGCATACAGTCATCCATATATGATAGTGAAATGTTAAATCTTGAATTTGAGTTTTTAGAATATAAGAAAGGAGTGTATTAGTTGTGTATATATTCCTTGTAATGAACTCATAATGCAAAGGGGAAAAAGAATGTTTTTGATCACCTCTTTGCTTGATATATGAAAATTTGTAATTTTTAATTTGTGATTTACTTTTTGCCTTTCTTCTTATAATCTTCAATATTTGGCTATAACATTTACACTAGTTTTCAGGTTCCTGTTAATTATGCAAAGATACACAAGTATTTGGTCTGTTTGGATAGATACCATCAAGTATACACAACTGATAATTACGCATCATCTAAACATGTTCAATGGTACCAAATGAAAGAATCTAAAAGAGTGGTTAACATTGCAAATCGGTGACCACAAAAGAAACAACGTAATTATCAATACATATATAACTACAAATATCTTGGTAGGTACTAGGCAACTCATGCTGACAAATATAGTCGATTATGACGAACAAAGGAAGGATTAATGAGTGATCAACATATAATAGAAGACTAGAAAACGCGAAATGAGATCCAATGTGGCAAAAAGATGAACGAATTTAAGTTTGAAAGGTTAATTCCATTTTATGGTCAAGTCCATTCTTCTTGTGCAGATGCTTTGACCCGTCAATGTTCCAATTCCATGGTCAGAACCAAACATTCCAATCTTTCATGTTAAGTGTTCGCGTTAGAAGCAAAAACATTATTCATCAAACGATGATGATTTAAAACTAGAAATGACGTTTTGGCCCTATAAATCTTTAAAGTTCAACCGAAAACAGCTTTATCCAAAAAAAGAAAAAACTACACAAACAGAAGAAACCTTCAAATTACCGCGAATGTCATACAACTTTGTAAAGTCCAACGAATACAACTTTGTAAAGTCCAACGAACAAACTATATGTAAAATATAAGTATGTTTATTGATTATAAGGTGAAATGATATTTTCTTTGTAAATGAATGCATCATTGGGATTTTAAGAGGGTCTTTGGCCTGACTTTTTTAAGCACTTTTTAGCTTCTTGTGTTATGATATAGTTAAAATGCTCTTTTGAAGGTGTTTGGATGAGCTTTTGTGAGAGAGTTTTTGAAAATTTAAAGGGCCAATAAGCTAAAGAGCTAAAAGCTCCATCTTCGTGGCTCTTAGATAATGCAGAAGTTAAAAAGTATATGCCAAGCCAAACACCCCCAACTAGCAGAAAATATTTATATGCAAAGAATTGAAGATGTAACTGACTAAAATATCTAAGAATCATATATATATATATATATATATATATATATATATATATATATATATTATATATATATATACTATATTTGATGATTTAGAAAAATATATTATATTAAATTAATTAAATTCATAAAGAAAGTAGACAGATAAGAACAATTGGCATTAATGTCTAGAATCCAATTATTAATTCTTGGTGTCTTTGTTAAAGAGTAAGCAATAAGCATCATAATATTACCTTTTGCAGCGAAATTTCCTCCAAATCTTTTCTGAAAACTTCATTTGTCCCTTCTCATTCCAAGTTATTAAACTGATTTTCGCCAAAACAATAATAGGGTTTTAAATCACTTCTATGCATCAATAATAGCACGGTAACTTTGAAATCAAACCGTTCATGATAATGACATCTAACAGTAAAATACAATATCGCTATGCATCAAACTCATCTTTATGACAAACATTATCATTTTCTATAATAATTTTTATGAACTCTGTGAACAAAATATATTGATAAAACTAGTGAAAGGCTGGACAACATTAATTTAATTTGTTAAGCATGTACACAAAAAGTAGGTCTTGTTCACTATTAATATGAACTATTCCTTCCAAACTTTACTTCTTGATTTGACTACTAAAGTGATTCCCATTTCATGTTTCGTTTTTAAAAAGTCGTGTTTACAATTTTATTAAATTTTGTGAAATAAGTCAAAAATGAAAAATCTGTAGAGTTGACTATTTCATCATATTCACCAAATGGGCCTACTTTATGATTGCTTCCTTTGAATTTTAAATCACGTTTTGTTTTTATTTTATTTATCAAATCAAAAATACATATAGAATTAGAATAGAATTTGCGGAAAGATTCCGTTTTCTATGGTGAAAAAGGGTAAGTTCCTCTTTTTAGCTTAGATGCTTTTGACACCGATATGTTCCAATTTATTGGTCAAGAATAAATGTTCCTTATTTAGAGGTCGAGCATTTTATTAGATTTTACGTATATATTTAAGAGTGATGAATCTAGTATTTTAAGGGATTAGTTAATTGAGGAAAGATGTAGACTACTAAATAAATGAATCTCCATCCTTAGATCATGCAAATCAAGAGACTAAATTAATTGGGACTCCTCTTTTATTTTCCATTACCCTGATAGTCAACTAAACATCTTAGGGGCATTTTCGTCTTTCTGTATACCTAATCTTCCGTACTTGCTTTTCTGAATTTCATAGCAGCACACCACACTACTACCACAACACTATTTGCAATCGATATCACCATTTCAAATTATTCACAGACTCGATTCAATCAGAGAGCAACTAATAATCACCATCGTAACCATCACTGCCATTAACCTCCGCCGCTGTCGAGATCAAAGTTCATGACGAAGGACGGAAAGTTGAACGTAGTTGATGGAATTATGGAATCGATGATGAAAATTGAACGGAACGCTCTGACTAGAGAATACGTTAAAGAACTTAGAGTTGCTCCATGGATGTAACCTCTACTGGAGAAATTATAGGAAGTTTCGGATTCGATTTGTTGTTGGTGGTTTTTTCAAAACTGGGACAAAAAATATAATTTATAATAAGATATGATTTTAACTGAATACAGTTGTAATTTCAAATTCATAACCATTTAGTCGCATGTGATTTACAACAAATAATTATGTGTGATCAGACCTATTATTTTTTGTTTCATCACATGTGATTATAACTCTAATCATATCTAAATTCAAATTTACAACTATGTAATCATATTTTATATCAATTATAATCACATGCGATTACGTATGTAATCACATATGATCCAAACCATTATTACTTAATCATATGTGATTTTTTATGTTCAATTTATATGAGATTAATTTTTGATAATATAATCATATGTGATTATTACAAGAATCACATGCCATTGCAGCTATTATTATTACATTTTTAATCATATGTGATTATAACTAATCACACGTGAATAAACACTTGTAGCTATAAAAAAAAAACTAGATGCATTTAAATACATGTGATTACAACTAATATCATATGTGATTACAACTATAATTGCATGTGACCATAACTATTGTTGTTTGGTGTTTAATCACATGTGATGTCACACTTGAAATATTTTATTTAATTAAAAAATCGAGAGCAAAACCTCGGTTATAATCACATGTGATAATCATACGAAGCAATAATCACATGTGATTATAGCGTCATCATATGTAATTTCAAATCGCAACTATGATCAACATAAAATTTTCAACGTCTAACAATGAATATATCTATATGCCTAAAAATCAGTTGTATCACATGTGAAATAAAATTAATCACTAATAATGTACAAAATAAACAACCTACTAAATCACATGTGATTTTATTTTGTGCAATTTTAACACCCACAAAAATTGAAGAAAAAAAAATTCGTCGAAAGTATATGATGTGAGATCTTAAATCGAAGAGAGAAAAACGTTGATTTTTATGGTGAAATTTTTATAATATTTTGATTAGCCGTTTGTAAAGTATTTAATTTTAAAAAAGTTGGTGGAAGTGAGTTTTTAATTAGAAAGACCATACTAGCCCTCCCTACTTAATTAAAATGAAATAATGTATTGGTTCCTCCATTCCTTAGATATTTGTCATTCTTTAAAGAACCTACCCCTTAGTTAATTAGAGCCCTTAATGTTGTCAATATGAATAAATGTTACCCATTAATAATACGTTAACAATTAAATAATCGATGATAAGAGCATGTAACCATAAGAATATAAGATACAACAAGTTTATGTATCAAAACATGATATTTATTAATGGTGTTGAAACAAACACACCCTTAGTTTCTCTTAAAGAGTTAAAGGGTGATCATAATTAGTTTATTTTATTGAAAGGAAATAAGGTCAAACAAAGTGAAAAGAAGAATCATATCTAATACTCCATCAGTCTCACAATTATCGTCCCCAATAAATATTTTGTGATATATGATAGACAGAAAAAATTACAAATTTATTCATGTTTTTAAAGTAAGTTTGACTTGAAAATATTAAAAATTAAATGATTATATGTAATAAATAAGGGTAAAACGAAGAGTTAAATAATTTTTTATAATTATCTTTTGCAAGTGGACAATCTTTTTGGGAGAAACAAATCTAGTAATAGTACGTGGACAATAAAAGTGAGACGATGGAGTAAAAAATAAAAACTGAAATATTATTTACTAAAAAATAAAAACAAAAGTTCGATTTGAAATAAAAATGAAACTTGAAACAAAATTAGCAAAGCACCAGTGGTCTAGTGGTAGAATAGTACCCTGCCACGGTACAGACCCGGGTTCGATTCCCGGCTGGTGCACTTTTTTTGTCAATGTTCTAATTTACTACTTGCAACTTATTTATACTTGGTCCCTAAAGATGGACATGTATGCTACTTTCATCCCCTATAAAAGACCAAATTTCTCTTGACCACTCAGACTTCTTCAAATATGAGTCTTGTCAATGTTCGAATAAAACAAAAAAAAATTCTATTGATAAATATGCATAGTCACGGTTTTTGTTGCAACATTTGCCGGAAAAAAGGAAAAAAAAAAAAACAGAAGATAGCAACGCATCTTCAACCAATCCAACAATTACAAACTGGAGATTAGGATATGAAACTGCAATTAATATCATCAATATGATAAATACATGGACGGGCCATGAACATAAATTTGACCAAGTTCTAGAGAAGATGACCAGCACAAACAAGCTACGAACTAAGCCGATTTGTTTGGTCCCTTTCATTTCTACCTTCATTAGAGGGTCTGCTCAACGGAAATGGAACCCACAAAATGGAGCGTGAGTGAAAAGTGAACTATTTGAAAACAAGTATTTTCCCATTAGATTTGCCACATCAAAAATGGAGTTCTCCAGCACTAAACAGTAAGCACACTCTCAACTTGCATAAATCGGGGATCCAATTGATTAATTACATTAAAACAACAATAAAAGTGCAAAACCCTCAATCTAGATCACATATTTGCAAAAAAAAATAAGGCCCAATGACGTATAATGTAAGGAGCATCAATAAAATAAAAAATAATAGATGTTTGAGTCGAAAGAATTGAGCACGTAACACAGGATCACCTCAGTTGATAGCATCTTTCAGCTTGTATATGTAATAGCTTGATTGCATCTGATGCATCCTGCCACAGTACACAAATTTATGTGAGAATGTTATATAACTTATAAGTTCTGGAACAAAACTGGAATAAGAAAGAAGAGAGAGAAACATGGAATAAGGCGAAGTAGTTGGTTTTATGGTGCTTAATGAGTTAATAAATGGTTCCATCACTTGTTAAAGTGGAAAACCTTCAATTCCATTTGTTTCTTAAGCGGCACACTGTCTTAATAAATCATTTTGCCAACCTGGTACTACCCGTTTTGAATAGTATTAGAAATGAATAGTTTTAACCCAAACCCGTTTTGACCAGTTAACCACCTCTATAAATGTGGAACTAAATATTCAGAGCGCATGTAGAAAGTAGAAACTCACGTGTGCTAATCTTACGTGGATTTTCCATCATCTATTACTGTTTCTCCTACGGTACCATAGTTTTCAATCTCGTGAGGGCCCGTTGCAACTTTCTTAGAGAAAACACTTCAACCTCTACCATATATGATGCAGAAACAGGCCTATGATCTGAGAGTCTGTGCTCAATCCTTTTATAGCTCAGTTGCCTCATCCCCTTCCCAAATGAAAGTATACGGTCACACCTGAATGAAATTTACGTATTTAACTAAAAGAAACATGTAAGGTATAAATAACTGATATTTTCATGTGATATACGAAGTAACATGTTTCTAAATTAAGGCACAATGAACAAATAAGAACATACCATGCAGGAGTACGCCTACCAGCTTTCGGATCCTCGCCGTAGTATGTATCTGAATTTGGTTCGTATTTGTAAGTTGGAGGAAAACTCAAAGTTCCTTCTGTCCAACCGTCAAATGCACCGCCTTTCCATAGCTACACATGTATCAGGTAAAACTCAGATAAGCTTGTTGGCAACACATTTATAAGGCAAAGAGTATGTGTTACAGTTCGGAATTGCAATTTTAACCCATATACTTGTGACTGGGGCGATTCGGGCTATGTGTTTACTGGTAACAGGTGACAGGTCAAATGGGTAGAATCCAAAAATTGGCTAAAAAGGAAACCGGTTAACCACGTTGGAAGTATCCTAAGTGTCTTTTAAATGCATACAACCTCCCTCCAAGAAATTTAAAATTTTATTGTAATAATACAGTTTATGCTCCTATGCCGCACATAAAGTATTTATATAAATCTTCAGAAAATTGGGCAAAAAGGGTTGAGGTACAACCCAACCTGACCTGTACCAAAATTATCCATTTTGACCCGTTACTCGACCTTGACCCCCACCCACTCACACCTCAACTTATAGCGTACAGTTCCTTGGTGAACTAGTCAAACAATTCTTTGCACTTAAATATGAGACAGAGATCATAGAGACGGGAACAATTTTACTATATGATTTATCGACAAATAAAGTTTGGAATCCTTATCGAATACAGTGACCATTTCCAAATTTGGATAATACTAGTATCAACTTACCTGATCACTTTCTAACAACTTGGACCAGGCTTTTTTGGAAATCAAGTCACGTGTTTCCTCATATGACAAATCGAAACGGTAATTAAGATCACCCAACCAGATAATTCGCCTGAAACATGCAATAGCTATTTGTAAGATGAACTTCTACAGAAGAAAACTTTGTTTTGAGATAACCAATCATTAGTATACTTCACAACCAGAATTAGCTACACTATAGAAAATAAGCATATCTAAATTCTATTAAAAGAACTTCATTAACTAATTCTTACTTGCCACCAATAAGAAAATTAGTTACAACATATAATTTAAGGATAAGAACTGCCAACTAGGGAAGTCAGATGTTTAATACTTACTTATGGTCCTTAATACTCCTTGGAAGTGCAACAGTTGACGTTGAATTAAAACACGTCCTTCGATGTATTTCATGCACATCAGTATTCCTCTTAGCAATATCAACTTCCCTCTCCCCAGATGTTAGGTGAGTGCATATGAAACAGAAATCTGTTTGATATATAGACATGCTCACTGATATGGACCCCTGAAATAAAAAAATAAACATAAAACTTCGTATGTATAGATGAAGCTAAAAGTTGTTCCTGCATACCATAAGAAAAAAATAAAAATTTGTACGTATATTCGTATGGAAAAAAAGCACAAGAAAAACAAACCTTGTTACCAATGTAGCCCATTACACCAACGCCAACAGTTGACACATGAACATTCTGGATATGCTTCCTCAAGCTTCTACGAACCCAAATGGTAATAAAAACACCAACCATTTGCTTGCTTACTATTCTAACATATTGTGATTTTCTTTTCTTGTACATTATAGAGTCAAGATCTAGCTTGTTAGGCCAGTTGACCTCCAGTTTGACTCTGTTGTCACCACTCAAATATGACTCTAAAGGACGATAAATTCTAAATGATTTGGAATCTCTGAATGATTCATCAAATTCTACTCCTTTTTCTTCAGAATCTATTGTTACAGAATCACTGGAAGTGCAGATTTCTATATCCCTTTCTAGCAGTGCTTCATCTTGTATACTTGGAGCATCAACAGAAGGTTTAAACCTTGATGGAGAAGGAGGGTCACTGTAGCATTTGAATTTAGTCTTTACAGGTTGAGTTTTATTAAGGTTTTCACGAATGATGTTTTCCCATATTGGGATTGGCTTATCATCTTCAGAACCAAAAATATTGCCAGCGTTTAAAGGTATGATCTCCTGAAAACTGTAAGGAAAACATTGCGATTATCATACAACAATATAATGATGTTTGCAAAAATAAAGGCTAGGTGCATATGGGCATTAAAATATGTATAATGGATTAGTCAGTCTTTGCATTAGATAAACAAAAACAAAAGATGTATTCTCCAAATTAAATTACAAGATCTAATGATCTTTCAATTTACCTTTTACTAATATCCCATCATTACCTGCTACAAGAACGGGCAATTCTATCTCAATAATGTGAAAAGGAGCCACTTTGGGTTATATTTATGCTAACAAGTCACACGGGTAAAATTATAAATAATTAACTAAAAGGGAGACGGGTGGAATGGTTTAGAGGTAACCAAAGCATATTAAAGTGTATAACCTCCTAAAATGCTTAATTCAGAAGAACAGGATCATCACTTTAGTAATAAGTTAATGTAATCTTACTTGATATCCTAACTATTCATGAACCCAAAAAGTAAATATACAAAGGATTGTAGTACTTGCCCAATCACATATACGTCTGCGGGGCAGTCTGTATCGAGCCATTCCCCGATATCCAAGTCTTCTGGCGGAAGTTCCCCTCCAAGATTCCAAGTATTAACAGATACTCTAACAACATAACAAGAATAATCAAAAGATGTAGCATAACTAAATCAACAATATATGAATTCAAATAGTCTTATTCAATGTGTGATTTGTGAATCATATATGATAGAAAAGGCAGCATAAAACCTGAGTTCCTTCGTGTCGATGTATTGTGCTCTGAGTGTCTCTGATTTCTGTCTTCTTAACCTGGGAAAATCTCCTGATGTCAAAGAAAAAGCAGCACAGACCACAAACTATGAATCAATTGATCAAAATATTCTGCAGTTTTCTTTGTAAACTCAACGTTTTTTCTCCTTTACAAAAAGTCAACACATTGAACAGCTAATCTACTTTAACAGAAAAATATAGTAACACCATAAAAGTAATGGAATCTACGTTGTTAAAAAAGCAGTTGCAAAAAAGCAAAATAGTATCTATTTTACCATTAGAATCATTCTGAAACTCATCTCCTTTAGTATCCGTGTATCCAGATTCATTCGGTCGATAACACAACGATTCTGCAAAAAAAATTCACATAAATCCCAAATTCAACCCTAAGAACTTCAATTTCATAAAATCAGCACACTAACAACAGTACCAATAGCTACAGTAACAATAAAACTACAATATATGCATACAAATACAAATTCATATACATAACTTATGAATCGTAACCTGCAGAAAGGGGATCATTGACGCTATCATCAGAATCAGCACTATAATCAGAGCTTTTAGTAGGAATGTTAAGCAATTTCTGCACAGCCCTAGGCCATAACAACAACTCTAGGCAGCTGCAACTACTCAAACATTTTTCAACCCAATTTCTCTGTAATTATATTCTCTAGTTACACAAAAATAAAATAAAAATCATAATCACACACACACACATACATATACATATAGTTAATTACCTCTGGAGATTGATTCTGATGGTCATGATTACCCATCGTATTTTGATTCGATGAAACTGGAATTGGCTACGAATTTGTGCGAAACAAAAACGCGGGATTTGGAGAGATATTTTGGAGGGGAAATATAATGAATAAATAAAAAATAAAAAATTGGTTGTTGAAACTTGAAAGTGTGTGAAATGAATAGATGAATCCTCATGATTGCAGTTAACAACTTCCAGGTGGGATGGATTTTATTTTATATTGGCTAGGTTATTTTTAGTTTTTTAGTTTTTATTAAATCTAGTTTTAACAATTTACTAGGTTATAAGTCTAAGATTTATTTAAGTTGGTAATATCGTAAGATGTTAAATATGAGCTTATTAACCGAACGACCTTCGATCCAATGACTAGTGGCATGTGAGGAATTCTTCGACCAGAAAAATTCAGACGTAAATCAATATGTATCTAATGTACAATTAGTTACGTTCTAATTTGGATTTTAGCTTTTTTACGATATCTTTGGGAAAATATGTGATCATGTCACTTTAGGATCTCGATCTTGTAAAGGTCGTAAGAACATCTTTATGATCCGATGTTGATTAAAAAGTGAATTTGAATACATTAATTTAGCTAAATTTATTTAGAAAAACAAGAAAGTATGCACTAATCAGCTGAGTGTATAAAAGTTGTTAATCTCATAAGGTATTCAAGTCAAAGCCATAAAAGTAAAACCTTAATAGCTTAATTACTAACCAAAAACATATTAGTAATTAGTAACAATATATTTTAAAATAGTTTTGTTAGGGAGTATTTTAAGAAGATACCAACCGACCATATATTCCAGACACGTAATATGTGACAAATTATTTATTCTCCATGTGCTACTCACGTCGGAATGAGTTTTTTGACTTATCCACAAAATGATTCTACATCTATTACACCGCTTCCAATTACACCACTTTCAACTGTGAACACAAACTAACACGTCAGTTTGTGTCAAATTAAAATCACATTAGATGTTTACAAAACTGATACAAAATTGTCAACAATAATATCATTTCAATTTTGTCTGGACCCCACATCTACTAATATACTTTTATTTCTATACACTAAACAAAAAAACAAAAACAAAAAAAAATATTTATTTAATCACGTGATCCACACCACCACTTCACTTCTCTCGTCGAAAAACCGAAGCCATAAAAACTGAAGGAAAAGTGACAGTGTTGGTGCCAATGGCATGGCAAAAGTGATGTTAAACTGATGGCAAAAGTGATGTGTCATTGGTACATGTCTTATTATTACTATATATTTTTTACCAACAAATTTCTATAATTTAAAATATGTTATATAAATGTTAATTTTGTTAATATTCAAGGTAAGTTTGACTAAAATTATTTAACAAATAAGTTATTAAGAGTAATAAATTAGAATATTTTTGGAAGTTTAATGATATTTTGTAGTTATTTTTTATAAGTGGACAATTTTTTATGATAAACAAAAATAATAAGATGGACAATAAAATTGAGACGGAATAATTAATTAATTATGTTA
The DNA here is from genome assembly GCA_963930675.1 of Gnaphalium uliginosum. Classification (NCBI taxonomy): domain Eukaryota; kingdom Viridiplantae; phylum Streptophyta; class Magnoliopsida; order Asterales; family Asteraceae; genus Gnaphalium; species Gnaphalium uliginosum. The sequence goes on from OZ005685.1 coordinate 1,500,361, forward strand.
CACTTTTAGATACCAACTGTTTTATCAATTTAGCTTAATGATTATAAACTAAATGATTCACCTAGGTATTATTTATTTTAAAATTAAACATCACGAACTATATACAATTACGAATATATACACTCATAGCTAGAGATGACAATTCAGGTTGAGTTGAGTTGACCCACTTAAGTTATCGGGTTGGCGGGTAGTCGATCCAAACCAACCTGATTTTCTAATCGGATGAGTATTTCAACCCAACCCAACCATGATCGAACCCGACCCAAATCATTTTATCCGTTTATCTAATCAGGCAACGGTATTTTGGGTCATTTTCAGTTAACGGGTCAATTTCGAGTCAAATAAATCACATGGGTTAATCTATAAATCTATAGTTCATCATTAATAAGCCTAAAAATTTATATAAAATCCCAAAAAATAATATTTTACCTATCATGTTCATCCAAAGTTAATACTAAAACATCATTATACATTTTGGTTGGTTAGTTTCGAGTTGACGGGTTCGCGGGTCAAAAATCCTCAACCAAACCTGCTAATCTTCGAGTCGGTTTTGGGTCTTGTCGAAAATTATCAGCTCTACTTACAATCTCAAGTGAGACTTGAACCCACTACGTCCTTTAATTTATTCGCATTGGTATTAGTTTATGAATATGGATATGAATATAGATTCCGTGAGTTAAATAATTAATTTTATGATTATTTTTTCTTGTTTCATGGTATAAACAATCAGGCGTAAACAAAAGTTATTGGAATAGTAATTAAATTAAAGGATAAATATAAAAAGTAAAGGGTTAATAAACAAATATGTTACCTTATTTAGATAAATTTAAAAGTATGTATAACTCTTTGATTGGTTAAAACATTTTTACTCTCCTAATCTTATAGGTTGAACATGACACATGTAATTCTCATATTTTTAGGTCTACTTTAAGTCTCTTTAATTAGGCCTATGTATCATTTTCAACTTATAAATATTATAACGCAAAAAAATATAATTTAAATATTAAAATAGTTCAGTGATTCAATTGAACAAACTAATAGTATAGTAAATTAATTGAACATTTTTACAGAGTAGAACAACATATTTGTCTATTAACTGAAAAGTGAAAATATGTCTTCGTTGCATCAAGACGTAAAAAGAACCTTTTTGTTTTAATATCATAGTTTGTAAGTTTGTATTTTTTTGTTGGTACAGATCGAAAATAAAATGAATATATGAGATCGATGATCTTCGTGTATAATTGCACATGTATATGTGCAATAAAGATTTGAAAACTTGAGTTGACGCCAATAAGATTGAGTACTTGTCAATTTTTTTGTATTTCTTTTTTTGTCTTTTTTTTTTTTTTTTTTTTTTTGCCTTAAACACCTTTTTATCCATTGGGCCGGCCCAAAGTTAGATCATATAATGCATTTGGGCAAATTTAATTGTTTGGGTCATAAACCATAACATCTGGGATAAGCCTTGTTTGAGATTTGAGAATATTTAAATAAATGTACTCGTTAGCTTTCTTTATTATTGTTATTATTATTATTATTACTATTATTATTATTATTATTATTATTATTATATACTTATTTATATATATATATACTAGGTTTTAAGCCCGTGCGATGCACGGCAATTTAAAACATACAATTTTTATTACTATTAATTTAATCAAATAAATTAATTATTAAGCGATTTGTTAAATATAATTAGTTTTAGTACATACTATTATTACATTGTGAGATGTTCATCGTAATATGATAAATATTATATACAAAGTTCATGTCATTACACTAACTATAAGATCGTAACTAAATATATGTCAAATTGTTTAATGGTATTTTATTTTTTAATTAATTAATTATTATTATTATTAATAAAATAATAATATTAATTAAATAATTTGTAGGAGTTTATTTTCATATAGGACCCCTTCTTTGCATATTAGTATATATATATATATATTATATTTAATTTATTAATTATTAAATATTAAAAAATAATAAAATAATAACATAATATTAATTAAATAATTTATTAACTAAAACTAAAGTGTTGACACGTGACATTTGTGCTTACGTGGTAAATTCTGGAGCTTTATTTTATACTCCCTTAGTGTGTGTGTATATATATATATATATATATATATATATATATATATATATATATATATATCTGGAGCTTTCTTTTATACTCCCTATTATATATACACGTATAGATAATAAAGTGTATTCCTTATAATTCAAAAGATTTGGTGAATAGTACTAGTATTTATTATGTCACCTAAATTAAGAAACGACACTAATGAATGTAATATAATTCAGAAAACCATGTGTTTGTATAAATGTGTGTTAAAAAAACGAAATGAGTCTTTACACCCTACAAAATATAAATGCATCATGTTAGTTTCCTGTATCATCCTTGATTCACTCATGCATGTCTCAACAGTTATTTTCTATATATATATATATATATATATATATATATATATATATATGTATATTTATGTTTGAATAAAATGAGAACACTTTAAAAATAAGAAAGAATTAATGAAACCACACTCCACAGTGCACTTAGTGCATTTCTATTATTTCCTGTTAATATATATATATATATATATATATATATATATATATATATATATATATATTTGAATCAAATGTTAACACTTTAACAAAAACGGATAAAACCACACTCGAGAGTGTACTTGGTGCATTTCTATTACTTCCTGTTACCCTTTTTGACTTTATTTGTTGACTTTGTTGCCTGCCCTTTTGTCTTCATCAATTTGTAACCATCTCTTGAGAGATCCAGCTACTTCTTTATTTCAGATATTTACTACCCAATTTTATTCATTTAAGGCCATTTCTACAAATTCCATTCTACTCGACACCCGTAGAACCGATCGATGGGAGTCATCAGACAATTAGTTACGCTTTTTTTTATTTGACACAATCATCCCTAATATTTTCCAATCTTGACCAGCTAGCTAGTTTCGTAAGTTTCTTGACTAGTTGATCAAAATACATTTCTTTATTTATTAGAGGTTGTCTAATGAAAGGTTGCATTAGTTATAAGTTTGGTTATGTTATGAGTAGGGCTGTAAATGAGTCGAGTCAACTCGCTAGCTACTCGAGTACGACTCGTTAAAAGCTCAATTCGAGCAGAGCCTAAACGAGCTCGAACCCGAGCTTGAAAATATTTTGGAGCTTGTTTAATAAACGAGTTTGAGCTCGAGCTTCTTATATCGAGCTCGAACAAGCTAGCGAGCCTAAACGAATTTTTCAATTATATACATTAATATTTTTTAATATAATAATATAATATATAATTATACAATAATAATAATCTACATATATAATACTTAATATAATAGTAGTTAATCGTATTATATGTAGTTAAAAATTAGACAAAGAACAAATAAATATTATTGATTAATAAAATAATTATTTAAATAAAGTATATTATGAAATAAACGAGTCGAACCCGAGCCGAGCTCGAGCCTGTATAATATCAAACGAGTCGAGCTCGAACTTTACATACTAGGCTCGAAACGAACCGAGCTCGAGACGAACCAAGCTCGAACCTTGACGAGCTCGAGCTCGGCTCGACTCGTTTTCACCTCTAGTTATGAGTTTGTCGTTAAGAAACAGAAACAAAAATTAAGTTATGATTAAAAATTGAAAACAATTTTGCTATAACATGTTATTGATTGTTGATCCTTTAATTTATAAGAAAATAAATTCAAAAAGGTCCCTCCGGAATTAACATGTTCTTGAGTTGCAATAGTTATAAGAGTTTTTGATTGAAATGGAGGGTAGGGAAAAAGTAATTATCAATTTGGTGTTTTTTCTAGAAATATTTATTAATAAAGTGTTTTAAAACAGAAAAATGTTCTTTTTTCTTTCAAAATGAATTTTTGCAGTCTAATGAAATTTTGCAGCAAAATTCATTTAAATGAAAGAAAAAGACAATTTTTGTTAAAAAAACACTTTATTAACAAATATTTATAGAAAAACATCAAATTGGTAATTACTTTTCTCCTCCCCACCAATTTGGTCAAAAACTCATAGTTATACGCACCTTCTTTCTTTTTTTTTTATACGCACCTTCTAAATTAAGAAAGTAAATGTTCATTTATTATAGCCGACATATGTGTATATGCCACAGGACCAAATCATAAATATGGGGAATTAATTAACACAAAAGGTAGGTACGGTCATTTCAGTCAATTTCCCATTTTTACTACTCTTACTATGTTATTTTTATCGACTCATGACAAGAATAGGAAGTTAAATAAACAAAGAAATTTAAACCATGCTATAACGTGAAATTTCTTGTTCTTCGTATAATGTCTTGTATTTTTGTGCATCATTAGATTATTAGATACGGATTAGGCGATACAGTATATATATCCGACTAAATTGTTACATTACAAGCTCAATTGTGAAGGTCAAAGGTGTCGTACCCCTTATTGGGTTCGTGTCGTACCCCTTATTGGGTTCGCTAGGTCCGAAAGGCAAAGCTATTTTACAACAAAAAGTGACATGTTTCAATGTACCTGAAATAAAGTTAATGAAACAAAATTGTTTTGTAACTGCATTGAGGTTAGCAAATATTAATACATACACACATTCTACACACATATAAACACGTACAAATTATAATTTTGGTGGGAAAAGAGAGTCATTCTCTTAGTTTATCTTAAAATGGATTTCGTGAATCCAAGCATCGATTTGAATTGAAATATTGCCTTTGAAAAGTAGTTATCAACACGACTTATAGATATTATTCAAATTGAAATCATATATTCTGTTCAGATTATCAACATATAAATATAATTTAACCGATTAAAATGAGCTTTTTTTCTTTTTACATTTGACTCGTAGATTACACGAAATATTAACGAAATATTAGTTTCACCATCAAATATGGATTCCAATTGACCATAATTTAGTTTAGTATATTTTAAGAAAGAACATAAAAAAAAAACAATATCTAGAGGATGTATGAATACACTAAAAGAAATAAGATCATGAGTCGCAGATGATTGGCAGCGTATGGATACCAAAGGAATGGAGTTTTTCTTGTTACGAGGTCATTCTCACCCAAATGTTGGGACTTCTTGTCTACTACTACTTTCATTTTATTATTAATTTTAAATATTAAATTAATTATTATATTATTATTATTGTTGTTTATAGTTAATGTGCATTTTTCATTTTATCACATCAATTTGAACTTAATAAATAGGCGGGTGATTCGTACACCATCAAAAATTATTCGTACATTACTAATTGTGATTTATAATATTATGCGTAAAATATAATTAGGGATGTATTTAGAATTTTTAGTGATGTACAAAATCATCACCCATAAATATGCTACGAGTCTTTTTCTAAAACTATTTACATTTGGAAAATGATCATCCCTAGCTCTAAGTTCTAATTTATAACTCTTTCTATCAAATATCTTTCTATCAAATACATGGCACAAATCTACCCATGCAATAGATATCGGGTTAATGGTTTTAAGTTTAACATCGAGTAATCTTGTCAATTATCACCCAATGTGATGCATATATGTTAATAATTCAGTCAACGCGACAGTCAACGTAAAGTCAATGCGACAAATACATTTGGAGCATATTTTGCTGAAACAGATTTCGGTGGCGGATTAGGCTGAAATTCGCACAGTCACTCGAAAACAGTCCTATCAGTTTTTGGCATTTGGGGGTCGTTTAGCGGCCGAAAACGGCATTTAACTGTTTTCGGGGTTTATTTTGAAGTTTTAAATTTTATTTCCTTTATTCCGTAGTTATCTTTATGTGGGGATTTCTTAGAATCCTTAAATACGTATTTATGGTTTGTTTTCTCATTACGTTTTTGAAACTTTTTCTCATTTAATTGTTCCTTTTTTTTGTTTGACCATTGTTTATCTCCTCGTCACAATCTCATATTCGACCCAAAATCACAAAAGTTACCTGTATTTACTATAAAACCAATCCCAATTGATAGGAAGCTGGCGAAAAGAGATTGTCTTTTGTTTGATGAGAACGAAAAGAGCAATTGACTACAAGCCTATTGGGTGAGGGCAACTAGAGGAAGACAATACCGATTTGGATACATGATTGATCAGCTATGTTTTTGATATACGTTCTTTTTAATTTGAATTTAAAGTGATGATTCGTACACCCACTCATTTTTATCCGTATATTACTGACTTGTTTTACAATATTATGCTCTATGACACTTTAAAATAACACTTTAAAACATAGTGTACGAATCACTCTTTGAATTTCAGGGTTTATTACCGTTCTATTTTTTAGAATATGATATTATGACCCATTTCAATCAAGTGTTTCTTTCACAACTCTTCCCCCAAGCAAACTCACATGGGCTATGGCCTAGGAATCAACAACCCAATATATATATATATATATATATATATATATATATATATATATATATATATATATATATATATATATATATATATATACACTAAAATTGTAATTGTGTTGCATTTTTCATTGTAAAATATTGACTTCGCCAATATATATATAAGTTGAAAATTAATTAAAACTTTGATATGATGTATCAGATTTATGTACGTGAGGAATAATGAAAAATAAAGGATATCAAGTGGGATTTTAATGGGTTTATTCAAGGGTAATTAATATTATTGGTTTAGCCCACAATATAATTGGGCAGGATAGCATTGTAGTTTCTGTAGACACCATGTTGGGTCGTTGGATTCTTACATAACCATTTATTGTCTCCAAATCAGATATAATGTCCTTTTTATTTCTTTGACTTTTTTTTTTCCTTCAAAAACTTCAATCTACCACTTACATTAAACAAAACCACACTTAGGACTCCAAAACGGGTCGAACTTTTATCAAGCTCGAACAGATACATCTCGAAATATATACCGATTCGAACTCGAATTTTTAAGAGATCGACTCGAGCTGTTATTGAGCTTTTCGAGTTTTAATTAATATGTATATGTAAATTTGGATTTGTAAATGTTATTATATTCTTATATTTTAAGATTGTTAGACTATATTACAAATTATTTTTACTAATTTTTAGTAATTTATACTAATTTTATATATATTTGGAATAACCTTTTTATAATTATTGTTATTTTTTAATTAAATATAAGATTTTTTTTAGTATCAAATTACTTTTATATAAATATTCGAGTTTTTGAAGTCGAGCTCAAACCTGTATTGTGAAGTCTTGTCGAGTTTGAGCTCGTCTTGACTTGGATTAAATGTTCTTTGATTTATTTATATTTCTTACTTTTTAATAAGGGCAATTTTATTTTTAGTTTACTACTATTGGTCAGTATTATAAAATATTTTTAGTTAACTACCTTCGAATTGAAAGTATATACAAAAGTATTGCTTAAAAGTTTGAATTGGAGTGTTCGAATTATATTATATTTTTAATTAAATTAATGTTTATGTAAGTTCATGGTTTGTTAATTGTTATTTATCTTTTGATAATGAGATACGTGTAAAATAATTTGATGTAGTTTGAGTATAAATTATGAGATTAGATCATTGGAGTACAAGAATTATCTAAAGTATAGGAGAATCAATGAGATTATGTCATGTGTACAAAAACTCATTTACCCTCAATTATTTAAAAATTAATTATCTCACAAACTACAAATTGAAAAATTATGAAAATTGCACCATAAAATTCAGCGTTTTCTCCTCTTCGATTAGACATTTCACAAGACATACTTTCGACGAGTTTTTTTTTTTTTTTTTTTCATTTTTTGGTGGGTTTTACAAATTACTAACACATGTGTTAACATGTTGCATTTAGGGTTTAAGATTTGAGGTTTAGGGTTTGGGGTTTAGGGTTTAGAGTTTTGCAAACCCTAAACCCTAAACCTTAAATCCTACTAAAATCTAAACCCTAAACCCTGCTAAATTATAAACCCTAAACCCTAAACCTACACTGTAACCGTAACCCTAAATCAAATGTACAACAAAACACCAACACATGTGTTAGTAATTTGTAAAACCACAAAAAAAATCATCGAAAGTATACCTTGTGAGATGTCTAATCGAAGAGGAGAAAACGCTGAATTTTATGGTGCAATTCTCATAATTTTTCGATTTTCCGTTTGTGAGATAATTAATTTTTAAGATCTTGAGGGTAAATGGATTTTTGTACACGTAATACATTTTCATTGGTACTTTAATCCTTTCAAAATATGTTGTACTCTAATAATTTTTTCTCTATAAATTAAATAGATTAAGAAATGTAGTTTTTCTCATTATCCATCCACGTATATAACATATATATAGATAATCAATTATTAAGCACATAATCAAGAGTAAATTTATTTGTTAAATATGTTTACTTTTTGGATTGAACCATGTAAGTATGTAACTAACCTAATTAATTACCAATTCCATACGACATAATAACAATGCATGCAATATATAAAATTTTAGGATTTGGCCGACTTAAATGTTTTTAGTTGCAAAAGGAATAGGCCTGTACATACTCGTAACCATCTTGCAAACTATAGTTTATTTAAATAGAATCTTGGAAGACTTCAAGAATTAACTTTTCTACACGACTCATAATTGTTTTTTTTTTTTTTTTTTTACTTTTTCAGAACAATTATGAAATTGGGTTTGAAATTGATTGCCATTCCTATGAAAAATCAAAACCCAAACCCAGACCCAGACGTATACTAATTCTATGATTTAAACCAAACACTTCCTTACACTTTTATTCAGCTCTGTTACGTTATAACTTGATGCAAATAACAACCCGAACAAAATATTATATTTTGCAATAATATAAAAAGGGAAACTTGTAATTTCACATTTAACACACAACCACACCATCTTTTGAATAAATTCCAATACATTTCCTTTATAAACCCATGCACATTCTTTGTATGTAGTAGTACTGCATCTCACTTTTTAATACTACTAACATGGAGCTCTCAAACACGCCCATTCACCACCGTCTCCAACTCCTCTTCTTCTCCCTCCTTTCCTCCGCCGTCCTCCTCCACGCCACCCACCCAATCGCCGTCGCAATCCTCCGTTTTCTCACCACAAACCTCCTCTTAACCGCCATCATTTCCCTCTTCACCACCATCCTCATTTTCTTACATTTTCGCTCTCGTTCGTACCCCGTCTTCCTCCTTAACTACTCGTGTTTCCAACCGCCTAATCATCGTAAATGTACTTACGAATTAGCTAATGATTTTGTACTACACGGTGGCCGGTTCACCACGCCTGAACCGGTCGAATTCATGCGAAATATTTACTTTAAATCGGGGTTAGGAAATGATACATACGCACCCCCTTTTATGTTTGAAAAAGGTCAAACTCCAACGATGAAAAACGCGGTACAAGAAGCGGAAGAAGGGATCTTTTCAGCCGTTGATTCGCTTTTATCGAAAACCCTAATTTTGCCGGAGGAAATCGACGTTGTGATTGTTACTAGTGGAAGCTTTTCACCTTCCCCATCGCTTGCATCACTTATTGTAAATCATTATAAGTTAAAACCCGACGTGAAAACGTATAATCTTAGCGGAATGGGGTGTAGCTCCGGTGTGATTTCTATTGATTTAGCTTACCGGATCTTACGTGGCGGTGGCCGGAAGATCAAGAATGCCCTCGTGGTTGTAACGGAGAGCATTACGTTAAATTGGTAATGCTTCATTTTTTTATAGGAAACATTTAAACACGTGACACTTTAACTTAAACCCATTTAATTGAGGGGTTATTTTGATTTAAATAATGCAAAGTTAAATGCGTGTTAAATTGGTACTACTAAGCAACTAAGTTAGGTGAATCATATTTGTAGTTATAATTAAGTTTTCAATTCTAATTCTAAATGTATTATAAGTAAACTAATGATACATATATTTTATAATGTCAATTTTGCCCATAGTTGGCATAGTTTAATTAGTACTTTCTTTCTAATTTTAATTTAATATATGTGCTTGATCTTTCTATTAATAGTAATATCAGGTTGATGTTTTGTGGATAGAAGCCACTTTTATATGGTATGATTATTACTTACTCATACTATGTACGTCTACACTTATTTTCAGGTATGATGGTGAAGAAAGATCAATGCTTGTAACAAATTGCATTTTTCGTGTTGGTTGTGCGGCGGCGATGATCACAAACGATCCATCTCGCCGCTCATCCGCAAAAATGGAGCTTGAACATTGTCTCCGAACCCATCATGGTGCCGATGATTCAGCCTACCACGCTGCTTTCCAAGAGGAAGACGGAAAGGGAATAACCGGCGTTTCCCTAACAAAAGATTTAATTCGTGTTGCTGGAGTAAATCTCCGACAACACATCAAGATTTTGGCCCCACGAGTCTTGCCATTAAATCAACTTGTGGGGTACGTGTGCTCGGTGGTATCATCTGCGATGTCCGGTGGGCAAATGAAGCCAGTTGTTCCAGACTTCACTACCGCTTTTGAGCATATATGTGTGCATACTGGAGGGAAAGCGGTTATTGAGCAAGTGGCTCGAGTTATGAAACTTAGTGACTCGGTGACTGAACCGGCTCGAATGTCTTTGAACCGGTTTGGGAATACTTCTAGTAGTTTAGTGTTTTATGAGTTGGCTTATTTTGAAGCCAAAAATAGGGTAAAAAGGGGTGATAAAATGTGGATGATTGCATTTGGAACCGGGTTTAAGGTGGGTAGTTTAGTTTGGAAATGGGTAAATGATCCTGAACCGGATTTAGATAACCCTTGGAATGATTCCATAGACAAGTATCCATTGAAAACATGGTAATACTAATTATTTTGAAAAAAAAAACATTGAATTCACAACATTTTATAAAACTTGTCACTTTTTAAACTGGAAAAAAAGACTTTAAAGCGTGACATTTTTTTTTATGTTATTTATGTATTTATAGAACCAATGATAACACAAATTGTTAGATATGATTCGTGAAAGACTATCAAGCGTTAGGGTTATCTTTTGGAATCCGGTGTGAAGTTTTATATTTTTATTTTCGGGAATTATTGCATCGCAGATGAAAATCAGTTTGCGGTGATTGTTATATGTAATTAGTTTTCGAGTAATTTTTGGGAGGGAATACCTGTTTGTAATTTGGTTAATTTATACAATAGAAATTTGTTTGTATAATATTCCTTATAATTAGTCTTTGTTTAATTGATATTGTTTATGTTTATGTTTATACATTATAAATTAGAGCATCTCGAATTAAGACAAGAAACTTTTGAAAGTTTTTTCTTCGTATACGTGAAAAACTTTAATTTTCAAGCACTACTAAAAAAATGTGTTAAAATTATGTGTGTATAAAAAGGTTTATATTTTTTTTTCAAGTATAAATTTTTCTATAAACATATAAAGAATTTTGCTAATGTGTGACCCCGTGATACACGTTAAGTTGTATTTAATGAAGTCGAAATCTCCTTAGATATTAACATTTATATTTAATATATATCAATTTAATCTAATAATTACCTTTTTATACATATATTAATTACAAATTCTAATATTTTAAAAAATTACGATTTCATTAAATGTACATTTAATGTGTGTCACGAGGGTAGACGTTACCAAAACCCAAATATAAATAGTGTGACTTAGAAAAAACTTTTAATAACTTTTCTTATTGTGAATAATAATCTTGATGGATTTATTTATTTATTTATGTATTGTTTGTGTGTATGAGACAAGATATTAAATGTGAATATCTAATGTGATGGTTATAAACCTAACTTTTACTTAAGGGTAAAACTCTAACACGTACGAAATCATGTATGGTAGCTACCTTGTATTCAATGCATTTTAGATTGTACAATTCTAATTTAATTGCTCAACTATACCTGCTGTTAGATTGTACTAATTAAAGTTGTTTTATTACCGTTCATTTCACCTTTTTTGAAAAAAAAAATGATAACAGATGAAATTGGAGTGGTTGGACCATCTTTAAACGCACCTTGATGATTGTTAGTTTTGTGTTATCAAGCTTTTTTAATGGAAAAAAAAAGCATCTCCTTTTGATGTAAACGCTAACATTGTGTAGTTAAGTATCTAATCAAATCGAACGGTCGTGAACATTTCGTGGACTATTCAGCGGGAAGTTCGTTTTCGCGAAAGTAATTGAACGTTCATTAAATTCCGTTGATTTCAACGAGATGTACTTTTACAGATTATTATGTTATGAATACAATATTTACGTAAAGAATTTAACGTCGTGACAACCCGAAAAATAAACATTTGCCAAAAAAGATCTCTCTGATTAGTGGGTCCCATTCATGTGGATAAGTATTGACCAATCATGTTACATTGAACATTAAAGATTAAAAATTCAAAGATATGCTCCTACACTTTAGTTTATACCTACTCGCATTTGTTGTAAAAATTGGTGTCACTTTATTTTATCGGTTAGTTAGTGTGTGACATTATAGTATTATTATAAAATTTTACTTATAATAGTATAGTATATAATAATAATAATAATATTATTTATATCAGATATGAAGCATAGTGAAAGTTGATATATATATACTTTAAGAAATCCAATAAAAATAAAATATCTTTATTTTTATTTTTAAAAGTAAATAACAAACTTCCACATCATAAAACATTGAACATTACCCCTGACACTTAAAAGATGGGCAGTAGGTATTAGTTGGTTGTGAGTTGTGACTTGGTCTTTTACTCACATCATAAATGTTACTCGTTGTTTTCTTTACAAACGCTAGAAAATTTTTTATAGTCTAAAATAATACTTTTATGCACGTTGAATAAGTCAATAATCACATTTCAAGGGTTCTTTTTTTTTTTTTTTGTCTTTTTTCTATCTAAAGTTTTTACTTATACTCTTTTGATACATTTAATTTTAAATTAAAACGCAAATAATATTACAAATCTTACTTTAACTGTATTATATTTACTGAAAATAGCAAACTATTCTTGGTCCGTTTTGCAGGAATCAGCATCATATATGCTTCTAACAACTTTCTTAAAAGAGCCAAAGTGTTGATATTTTACGGTTTTACCACAAAAATAATTATACCTGTATGTTTAAAATGTAAGCCGTTAGGTCCAAATTGACCATGAAGCCCTTTTCAAAAGAAGCCCATAACTTGATAGAAGGACAACAAGCTAAACACAACACCATTAACGGGCCGAATTTAACCCGCTACCAGCCCATTTATACTGATTAGGATTAATTTATTTTCTCTATTGTATTTATTTTTTAAAAGATATATAATTATAATATACATGTTTGACCCATCATTAGTTAAGTTTTTTTTTTTTTTTTTTTTTTTTTTTTTTTTTTTTTTTTTTTTTTTTCTGAATTTACCATCTAGCTCAACTAAAAACAAGACTAATCCAATATATCAATTATATATTAATGAGTTGAAATTGTTAATCTAACTTTTACATATTAGTATTAATTTACCTACTTTGTTAATGTCTCCGTGATATAGCCTGATGGTGGGGACATGCAACATAAATGAGGAGGTCAAGAGTTCAATCACTGTCTCCATGTTCCTTTAATTGCAAATTACGGAATTTACCTTTTTCATACGACGAGTCGATGAGATTCGCCAGATGATTATCATATTTTTTTTACCTACTTTGTTAATCATGTGAGGCTCTCAAAGTCTTGTGGTTTGTTGGCTCAAAGCATAAAGTTTATGTTTGTAATGTATAGTGTTTTGTTTCTGTTTGTGAAACATTTGTCACCAACCCTAATTACCTCTCTATCCATATACTAATTGTATTTCTACAACTCATATTTAACTATTTATTCTGAATTTAAACAGCCTAAACATAGGATTACCTTTATTTTGAATTTATTTACCCTGAGCTATTCTAATTCTAATCTCTTAATAATAAACCAACATTTTAGTTAAGGGTCAATATAAAAATAGTACTATTTAATTGGAAAGAGCACAAAGCTGACAATCATGGCACATCCAAATTTTCTAGTATTATTAAAGGGTTTGGGGCTCTATGAAACAAATTCATATTTTTTTAGTAGGAAAATAAAAATACAAGAATTTGAAAGAAAATTATATACTTTGTGTATAAGATGACCAGTACTTTTCTATCATTCATCATCAATCATTTCATTTTAAATGATTGTTTATTCATGAACTAGCATATTTATAAAACCGAATAATCATGACTTAAGTTGACTAGAATGTAGTTTTGTTATAGATGAAGAATTGGGAAATTAATTTTTTTTGTTGTAATTTTTAAACATATATAAATTTGTATTCAAAAAAGAAAAAAAAAATACTCTCCTTACACCTAAACCGTTATTTCCACCCGTTTGATATTTGCTTGTCCTATACACGCGATCCCAATGCTCATGTACCAGAGCAGTCCGCACACAAACCGTTAGTTGCGGTTTTCGTGTCCGAGACATGCAAGCCCAATGAACGGATACGAGAACTGGTGTCTCTGCCATGTCCTTGGACCCGTAAATGGGCACATGAAAACCGCAAATTGCGGTTTACGTGCATGTACTGTATATTTTTATAATATACTCTTCCTTTTTAATACAAAAATTATATATGTTTGAGAAATAGGAGGGGAAAAAAAATTCCCTGAAAATTTACATTTACATCATACTGTAAAACAAAGAAAATAAAAATCGTTATGGTTGGTTGTTAGTGTTTAAACCCCGATTAATTAGTATTTGTATTATTACTTAATTAACATAATGGCACTTTACTCCCTCACCTTTTTCCCTATATACATGGTTGGTATACTTTCGTGTTTTTGGGAGAAAGTGGTTTAGTTTGTGTAGCTGCATAAATTTATAATATTTTCATTTGCTTACTAAAAAAATTGTATTTTGTTGTCATAAATTATAAATAGTTTGTACTCTCTAATAAGAATCAATATGATATGATATGATACGAAATTTTGATCTCTTTGTTGTATTCATAATCAAATATGCAACTTTAAATTAAATTTAATTATAAAACAAATATAGATGATTAGATTAGATTAGATATCAAGTAATATAATAATTAATAATTATTTAATAGATATTTGGTTGCTTAAATCTTCATTCATGGCTTACTAGATAAGAATAAGAAATGGTTGACTCAAGTTTCACTAAATTGGGCTAAAATATTTATATTTATAGATTATAGAAAAGATTCATTTTCCTATTGATTTTCTCGTACGAATGAGTATATACAGTTTCATTACTAACGGTATATAGTGTTAAACGATCCAAAAGATACTCAAAGTTTTAATTTACCAAATCTTTGACTTTATAATTTTGAGTAAAATGGACTCAAGATGTTTAATGTTTGATTTTAATGCGTATACATCCACACAATTTTATTATATTATCATTATTATTATTATTATTATTATTATTATTATTATTATTATTATTATTATTATTATTATCATGCATTTTATTATATTTAAAAAACACTCAAAAATAGATAATTAGTTTTAAAAAAGTTTTGTGTATAGTAAAGTTTTAGAAAATTATACATTATTCACTTGTTACTAAAAATGATACTTAAAAGTATTTTGTTACTTGTTATTTCTAAGGTCCACTTTACTTGTTTGATAAAAACGTTACTTAAATTTATTTTTTTATCCATGTGAGTATGTGACTAGATAATATACAATTAATTAACTAGTTAATTTTTTAAAACTTTAACCCTGTTCCCAAAACACACCCACTACTACCCCTTTCCTCGGGTTACCAAAATATATTTTACCGTGCCAAACAATAATTACACTGTAAAAAAAGGACATATTATGGCAAATACCAAATTTACCCTTATTTTGGAAGTTTCTTGTTAAAATTTACCTCTACATCCACATAACTACCGAGTCCAAAGCTTTTATATTAATAGCAGTACTGGCAAGATTAAGAATAAGGGTGTGTTTGACAATAATGGTGAGTTGGAACTGTAGTTTGTGATTGAAACTTGTGGATAGAGTTAATGTTTGGGCTTCTATTAAGAAACCACTTCAAAAGGTTTCTTATTTAAGGGTTTATGGGGGCTTATTTTTTTAGAAAACTCAAAATTTATTGTGTTGTCAAACAAGATTTATGACTGAGGCTTATTAAATGGAGAAGCTCAAGTCCATAAAAGTTCCGTACCAAACACATCCTAATAAATCCCTTCTTTTTTTCTCTTATTTTTCAATATGAGTGACAACTGCATTTTGAGGGAAAAAATAAATATATAATTTCAGCTGTTGATTTTTGTGATCAACGATCCATATTCATAAACATGCAATTACGTGCACACAATATTTTATGTAAAATGCAGTATTATTAAAATGTAACGAATCTGAATCGTTGATCATATAAAATAAACGGTTAAGATCGTCTGCTCATCATTCACTTCAAAATGCAATTGCCCTTCAAACCCTTACACTTAATTTCGACCTTCAAAGACCCCTTTATCATATATCTATAATTTGTTACAGGAGTATAATGGTAAAATTGAAAAAAACCAAATGATGCCCAAACATGTAAATATCAATGATGTCTACTATTATCTTTGTACCATGACTCCAATGATTATATGTTCAACACATTTGTTCAAGAGCCTAACCATAAGTATAGATTTTACTTAAATCCTATACGGTAATTTTCCTTGCATATTGTAACAAAAACAAATTAACAGTCAAAAGGTTTAAATTCTAGTTGATGAGTAATGCTTTTACAATGCAGGCAAAAACTTTCTTCCCCATTTGGCTCTATTTAGTTTGAAACAATACAATAAGGTTAAAGTTTCGAAAACCTATGTTAAAGTTAAATTGAAAAGTTAAATATGGCCTTAAAATAAATAAATAAATATGTGTTAATTAATTTGCATTGCATGCTTAATGTAAGCCTTTCACAATCTCCTAGATGTTATTGTCCACTTCCCTTCCATGGCATGGACTCTGAAAACATTGAATCCTATCTTTAGATTCTTACCCACTTTCGGATCCGACCCGATTCCTGAAATTTACATGATTGTCCCTAAACTCTTTTTATAACCAAACATATGTAATTTTTGTTATATTTCATATACTGATGATTAAGCTAATCAAAATGACTTGTTTTAGCAAACATAAAAGTACACTAATATGATTAGTATTTATTTATTGTTATTAATTAATACATTTGTGAAAGACTTATTATTGTTTTAAGTTATTTAGATGAAATTAAGTTCCATACATATAGCAATTTTTGAACTTTAACTTGAGTGAAAAACATTTGTAATGGTTTACTAATGAGTCCATTCCAAGGGTAATTTTGTATATCTGGTTAGTGTTGTGCCCGAATCATTTTTTATAAAAATATAAACAAATTGTTGGTATTTAAAACCAAACATTTTGAGCATCTCCATGCTCCAAACTCCAACCCATTCCCTCTCTCCCTACACCTTCAAACTCCCATGTCCTCTGTCACCATCACTACCACCATCCACCGCCGCCGTCTTCCTTTCTTTTATTAAAACATAAAGAATCAAATGATCAAACACTGTATTTGAATCAAAAATAGTAAAAATATTGCAACTTTAAGGTGCCACCATATCTTGTTCAACTTCTATCTCTACCACCACTAGAAGAACAAGAAGCGCCGCCGTGTAAGGCGGAGAACATAGTTTCCCGGTAAGTTTCCATTAGAAGCAAAGACATAATATATAAGTTTAATTTTGTTAGTTCACATGCATGGGTTTGTTTTTTCAGAAACACACGAGTGAGTTTTAAGCATACCCCACCACCTTAAAACCCTCCTTCACATGCATTTTGTCCCCCTTGTTTGAAACCTTTTCAAACTCCACCGCCACCACAAACCACCATCCACCACCACAAACTGCCACCATCATTTTCCAACATACCCATTTCCATAACATAATCTTTACATGCATATTGTCTCTAAAGTTTGAATCTTTATCCAAGCTCCACCACCACCTGCCACCAATCACCATCTTTTTTCCACCACCATGTACCACCACTAAACCCCACCAAAACCCATCACCATAAGGTTGACTTCCAACACCATTTCACAAACTTCTCACCCATAAAATGGATAAAATTTCAATCTTTATCACTTTCTTGATAATCTCTCTCTACCACTCTCTCCCATCATCAGTCTCCGCCCTGTCACCGGACGGTCAAACCCTACTCTCTCTCCTCTCCTCCGCCGTAACCACCTCCACCGTCCTATCATCATGGAACTCATCTTCACTAACACCATGTTCATGGCAAGGTATCACATGTTCACCACAAAACAGAGTCATTTCTGTATCTATACCCAACACATTCTTAAACCTTTCATCTCTCCCACCACAACTTTCATCTCTTTCATATCTCCAACTCCTCAACCTTTCATCCACCAACATCTCCGGCCAAATCCCACCGTCGTTTGGCTCTTTCCCACATCTCCGGCTACTAGACTTGTCCTCAAATTCAATCTCCGGCCAAATTCCACCGGAGCTTGGCCAACTGAGTTCACTCCAGTTTCTTTATCTCGACTCAAATCAACTCACCGGCAAAATCCCACCTCAAATTTCAAATCTTTCTTCACTTCAATACTTTTGTATTCAAGATAATCTCATAAACAGTACAATCCCACCTCAACTTGGATCATTAGTTTCACTTCAAGAATTTAGAATAGGTGGAAACCCTTATTTGACCGGAGAAATACCACCGGAGTTAGGGTTTCTGTCAAATCTCACAACTTTTGGAGTTGCAGCTACTGGGTTATCCGGGGTGGTTCCAACCACATTCAAGAACATGATCAATCTTCAAACTTTAGCTATTTACGATACCGAAATATCTGGTTCAATCCCACCAGAACTCGGATTGTGTTCAGAGCTTAGAAATTTGTATCTACATATGAACAAACTTAAAGGTTCAATACCAAGTGAACTGGGTAAGCTTCAAAAGCTCACTAGTTTACTTCTATGGGGAAATTCCCTCACTGGTCCAATTCCTTCCGAGCTTTCGAACTGTTCATCGCTTGTTGTATTCGATGTTTCTGCTAATCAATTGAGTGGTGAAATCCCGATTGAATTGGGAAAGTTAACGGTTCTTGAACAACTTCATTTGTCGGAGAATTCGTTAACCGGATCAATCCCAGCTGAGCTTAGTAATTGCACGAGTCTTACAGCTATTCAGCTTGACAAAAACCAAATTTCGGGTCAAATTCCATGGCAAATTGGGAACTTGAAGATGTTACAGAGCTTCTTTCTGTGGGGTAATTTTGTTTCAGGCATGATTCCATCGTCTTTTGGCAACTGTACTGAGCTTTACTCGCTTGATCTTTCGAAAAACAAGCTCACGGGCGAAATCCCAGAAGAAATCTTTGGTTTGAATAAGTTGAGTAAATTGTTGTTACTTGGGAATTCGTTGTCGGGTAAGGTGCCTAAAAGTGTTGGGAAATGCCGATCGTTAGTTAGATTAAGACTGGGAGAGAATCAGCTTTCGGGCCCAATTCCTAAAGAAGTCGGTCAATTGCAAAACCTCGTGTTTCTTGATTTATACACGAATCATTTTTCGGGTGTTTTGCCTCGTGAGATAGGTAATATTACAGTTCTTGAGCTCTTAGATGTTCATAATAATCATATAACTGGTGAAATCCCATTTGAGTTAGGTAATTTAGTGAATCTTGAACAGCTCGATTTGAGTCAAAACGGGTTCGTAGGTGAAATCCCACTGAGTTTTGGTAACTTCAGCTACTTGAATAAACTCATCTTAAATAATAATTTGCTCACTGGTCCAATCCCTGCATCGATCAGAAACCTTCAGAAGTTAACACTTCTCGATTTAAGTTCAAACAGTCTTTCGGGTCAAATCCCACCTGATATCGGGTCAATCACGAGCTTAACCATTAGTCTTGACTTGAGCAGGAATAGATTCCAAGGCGAGATACCCCAGTCAATCAACGGGTTGACTCAGTTACAATCACTTGATCTTTCACACAACTCGTTTAATGGCAAAATCTTGATATTGAGTTCACTCACTAGTCTCACTTCACTAAACGTTTCCTACAACAATTTTTCTGGCCCTATTCCAGTGACACCATTTTTTCGCACCTTAACACCTGAATCATTCATCCAAAACAAGGATCTTTGTGAATCCATTGACGGGTATTCATGTTCTTCAAGAACACCCTCAAGAAGCAGGTTAAATTCGGTAAAAACGATAGCTTTAGTAATTCTAATCCTTGCATTCGTGACCATTGTGGCTGCAGCCACTTGGGTCTTTATGTCAAGAAATCACAAATACATGATCAAGAATTCTTTAGCCGACTCAAACCCTGATTCCCGAGGGGATGATTTCTCATACCCGTGGACGTTCATTCCCTTCACAAAGCTCGGTTTTACCATTGATAACATCTTGGATTGCTTAAAAGACGAGAATGTAATCGGTAAAGGATGCTCGGGGGTTGTATACAAAGCGGAAATGCCAAATGGAGAGATTATTGCTGTCAAGAAGCTGTGGAAAACGAAAAAGGATGAAGAACCGGCAATCGATTCTTTTGCAGCTGAAATTCAAATTCTGGGACATATTAGACATCGAAATATAGTGAAACTGTTAGGATATTGCTCTAATAGGAGTGTGAAGCTTTTGCTTTACAATCATATTGCTAATGGGAATTTGCAACAATTGTTGCAAACTAACAGGAATTTGGATTGGGAAACTCGGTATAAGATTGCGGTTGGGTCAGCACAAGGGCTTTCTTATCTTCATCATGATTGTGTGCCTGCAATTCTTCATAGAGATGTTAAGTGCAATAATATTCTTCTTGATTGCAAATATGAGGCTTATTTGGCTGATTTTGGGCTTGCGAAGCTAATGAGTTCTACAAATTATCACCATGCCATGTCCCGGGTAGCCGGATCCTACGGATATATTGCTCCAGGCAAGCTTTTATAAATTCATTATTGTTAGTTTATGAGCCAAGTACATATGTAACCATTGGACTTAGCTTTTCGTTTATAAACAAAGAAACGGCCGAGGTGGCAATATGGGCGGGCTAAGCAGGTTCTATAACGGGTAAAATGGGTAATTTTTGTTAGGAAAGGGGATGGCATGCCACACTCTTCTCCCAATATTTTTATATTTCTATTTACCTTTTTTCTTTTAATTATCAATTATCATGTTGGATCATAGGATTACTTAACACCCCCTTCATTATCTAGAAATAGAATGTGAATTTTAATCTTATATGAAGCGTGTTTAACAGATGACCTTTTGTTATTCTTTTTGCAGAATATGGTTACACGATGAACATAACAGAAAAGAGTGATGTCTACAGTTATGGGGTGGTGTTGTTAGAGATTTTAAGTGGACGTAGTGCAGTTGAAAATCGGTTAAGGGAAGGTTCACATATAGTTGAGTGGGTGAAAAAGAAAATGGGAAGCTTTGAGCCAGCCGTGACCATTCTCGACACCAAGCTCCAAGGACTACCCGATCAAATGGTACAAGAAATGTTACAGACGCTCGGAATAGCTATGTTTTGTGTTAACTCTTCGCCTGCTGAGAGACCAACCATGAAAGAAGTAGTTGCATTGTTAATGGAAGTTAAAAGTTCACCCGAAGAATGGGGGAAAACTTCACAACCTCTAATGAAACAATCATCTACTCATAGTTGAATCTTTCCACATTCATAAAGTAGGATTTTGTATTAGATTTGAAGGTGTTAGTTATTGAGTTACCCTTAGTTCCCAAATGGGTAAGAATAGATTTATCTGATTTGGGCATGAGAACAAAGATTTGGATAAATGGTGTCATTGGTGTAGTTTGTTTATTGTAGGCCTTTTCCTATAGCAATGTACAACTTCTGTTTCATGAAGTACAAGTGTTTACAACTTGTTTGTTCAAAGATTACTATTACTACTTTTTATTAGAGTTTTGATTATAATAGAAAGGTTGTAATAACCACTTTCTAGTTTTTGAGTATTTTACAAATTAGTTGAGTTATCCCATAGTTATAAAGGAGTCAAATTAGTATTAACTTCAAATAAGAACAGAACATACAAGTAACATAGTCAAAGTTATTGAGACAAACATAAATGACATGCCTTTGGCTGACAAAAATGAGCCCCACAAGTCTCCAAGTTATTTGTCTTACAACTGCTCCATATCTCCTTGTTTTGTTGTCAATGGAAAAAAGCATGATCTGGTCAAAAAGAAAAAGGGACTTAAAGAAGCATCATAACACATACTCTCTTTCAGAGCAAACAATGCCCATGGAGTATGTCTCCTATTGACTATACACATTAATGAACAACAACAAAAGCTACATGGACCAACACTTCTGACATGTGATCTTACATTCAAGTATTCAACACATAGTAACAATGATAGAAACAAAAAGATAGAACAAAATTTAATATCTACATGACTGATCAACAACTTGATTATATCTACATGTTTTTGGGTAACGAATAATCAGATGCATTCATGAATGGTTGATTCCACTCTATGATTTCGAAACCATGAAATTGGGCCGAATGTACATCCTCAGTTTGCTTGGCGAAGTATATCTATATAATAAAAGTAACATATAAATGTTGGAAAAACGTTGAGTGCAACTGACAATACGTAAGATTGTGTGCTCTTATGGTAACACACATGACAGAATATGTATATACGAGAAATTTGAAGGTATAAATCTAAAAAAATTATTAAAAAATAGTCTTTTATGACCATAAGTATCTTGATGTCAACACAGATTATATCGCCATATAGGAGTTGTCTTCGTTCTAAAAAGGAGTAGTAATAACAAAATATATTATATGCTTTCGTATAAAAATAAAATGGAAACAGTTTATGATTCAGAAATTTGGGGAGTCAATGGCTGTGAAATTCCAAGAAACTTGGGGAGTCAACCATACTTCAATTGAGTATAACTAATCAGTTGTCAACTTTAAAGTCCTAGGTTGACCAAGCAAGAAGCTTTCTAGTCCCTTGGGATCCCAATTCCTCATTTCTTGGATCAATAGAACACTCCTAATTAAGTAATCTCTTAGGCAAGTCTTGAACACCTCAATATCTCTACAACTAATTTAGGATCATAAAAAGTCAAAGGTAGCATAAACGAGACCTTTGATAACCTTAGAGACATCTCTGGCTCCCAGGCTATGTATGTTTTGTACAATCCTTTGTAAAACACAAATCTATAAACCTTAGCCAGTACAAACTTTGTAGCGTTCTAGGCAGGAAAACCATAGATCTAACCATATTTGACTAAAAAAGATAAAAGTCAGTCAAGATAAAGAAAGGAAAAGGGCAACAGATGCGCCAGAGTTTTGGTTTTTGTACGGCCACAATCACTTCCCTTACATTTTGCAAAAACCCTGTTCTTGTTAGCTGATTCTAGATGTGGTAAATGTGACCCATATAAGTTGCCATATGTATTTTTTTTTTTCGCATACAAGCTCCTAACTAGGTTTTTATTGAAAAAGTAGATTATCACTGCAACTATTTGATTTTTGTAATCGCATTTAAGGCGTATTTATATATTAAAATCACTACAAAGAAGGTGTTTCAACCCAACCATTCGGTAATAAATGACGTTAAATAATGAATTTAATACTTTTTAATAATTATTTTTTGTAAATGGATAATTTTTTTAAGACAAAAAAAATAACGAGGTGTATAATAAAAATGAGACGGATGAAGTAACTTTCTCTCCTCAAGTTTATATAACTATTGAACTTTTTTATGGTTACGTAATTTAGCTAAGTTTAATAGCGATTTTGTTTTGATTTTTGTTTTAGGAAGAAAATGAAATATGGTAACCCTTTACTTTTCAAGTATCTCCGGCTTACATATTTGTAATTATTATTTTATTATTATTATTATTATTAAGTATTAAATTATTAATAATGAAATGTAATGTAATGTATTTTTGGTAATTAATAGTCAAAGTTTTAGCTACTAGTTTTATTTTAGTTTGTTCGTAAGTCATTGAATTAAATCAAGTATTAAGCTAAGACTTCTCCTAACCGTAGACTGAATCTGACAGAAACCGACGCGCCACGTTTGCTTTTTTCAAAACTGATTGAACCGACGGACCCGTGCCATCGGTATCGATTTCGTCGGTTGAAACCGACGAGCATGGTTGGGAGTGGCCTAAACCAAGTTAAACGGATATTTAATGTATCTTTTTTTAGTTATTATAAACAATGAAATGATGTGGGATCCATTAATAAGGGTATAGTTTTTTAGGAGTTTGGGTGATTGAAAAGAGTAACGTGGGTGAATAATGTAGCAATGGCTTGACAGTCAAAAACCAATAATGTAGTAATGGCCTGACAGTCAAAAACCCAGGTGAATAGGGTATCAAGTCTCTATTCACCTCTTCCCCAAGAAACCACACTCAAACAAATGATGGATAATTGGATTAGCTAAAACAAGTAAACAACCACACACTTTTTTTTGCTTATATTATTTAACAATCTAATTAAAAATCAACCAAAATAAATCAATCGAGAATAAGGTACACACGTCAAATACCCGATTATTAAATGAAAATAGACATGAAAATCAAAATCAAAATATCGTATAATGTTCCTGTTTAAGTCAAAGACACCAAAACCACAAAACTAAACCATTACAATTGTTATTAACAACCCCTCTAAACCTTTAACCACCCCCACAAAATAATAACTCTATAAAATATCAAGTTTTCCATGCACACTCTTTAACACCAATAACTACAAAACCATAACAAAAAACAACCAACCAATGGCGCGACCTATACCGAACCACCTTCTAACCGGAGTATCACACTTCAGTTTAGCCATAGGCTCCGTTTTCTTATGTGCCTTTACGTTGTTCATGTGTGCTGGCCATTCTCGGAAATGGGTTCACAGTTTGAAAGCTTGCTATAGTTACGATTATGAAGAACCTGTTATACAACTCAACAATGGAGGCAGGACTCACTGGTCTCAAAGTGATAGTGAAGAAGAGGAAGAACAAGAAGAGGAATCCGTTTGGCAAAAGAATATACTAATGGGAGGCAAATGTCAACTACCAGATTTCTCGGGGGTCATAATTTACGATTCTGAGGGAAATATTGCTCCCCCGAAACCAAGACTGCTTGCTCTTACCTGGAAATAAATAAAACAAACAAGTTCAATATAATCAAGTCTTGAAGTCGGCTAACTAGCTTTTACTTATCATTCTACTCTTTATTTTGTATATTTCGTCTACGTATCCTCTATAATCTCAATACTCAGTTTTCTTGTAACAACTAAATAACTAATTACCAGTTTCTATTGTTATGAACTTAAATAATCACAAAGTCAGAAACTCAGAATTGTAATCAGTTCTTGCCAAACGCTGAAAATTGAGTCGCAATAATCACTTTACCCGAACATCCTAACATTCCAGCTAGTAGTTTTAGTAAGTTAGTAACCTGAGTATATTTTTGACGATCGACAAAAGTTAATATCAATTGTTCACTATACAACATAATTTCCACCGTTAATCTCCAATAAAACATATGCAAATATAGATGTGTTAACTACATAAGAACTTAGAGCGACCTTGGACGTTAAAAGTGATTGCGTATGATCATATAGGTAGCAAAATGAGCAGGATGAGCACTAGACCAACATAATTTCAGGTCAAAACGGACTAATTTATTGTACGGTTCAGGTTGGGTTGTGATTGACCGAAACACTTTCTGTCCAAACTCTTTGGAAATTTCATAAGTAATAATTATGACAAATATGATTACTAAAAGGTCTCATTTTTCAATAAAAATCCAGCCTTTTAACAAAATACTTTAGGATGTTTTATACATTAAAAATGCACTTCGAGTTACTTCTGACCCATTTGGCCCCTACCACTGATCAGATAAAGATACATAACCCAACCCATTCAAGTTGCCGACTCTACACAATCATATGAATTCACGTATGCATAAACTGTCAATGTAGAAATACATAATAAACAGTCATTAACAAAACTCGAAATACACTAACCTTTGTAATATGACCGGATCAACTAACCCTCATTGATCCCGATGAAGAACTCCGACCCCTAAATCCAACAACATTTAGCTTCGAAGAATTTGAAGAAGATTTTGGGACACCCGAGTTTGGGTTAACTGTACGAGTTTTCACACCATCTTCACCACGGGCTTTTTAGAGCTACTTGGTTTCGAAAACGGTTTGGTAGAAACATTACCCGTTGTTTTCTTCGAATTGGAGAAGGCTACTGGTTTACCAGATTTGGTCCCTGATGAGCCTCTGTTGGTTGGTGATTTGGAAAAGGCAACTGCTTTACCAGATTTAGGTGCCGATGAGTTTCATTTGGAGGGTGACTTTGCATCTGAAAGAGTTCTATTGTTTCTCTGAACAGACACTTTGATCGACTTTTTACCTTTTCCTTTATGATCTTGCACTTTTGGCCTGCTACTGTCTCTTTGATAGTTATCTAGGGAGAGAGACTCTAAACTTTCATTTTCCCCCATGGCTTCCTCTGTTGCCCAGGTTGTAATTGAACACAAATTATATAAAGAATCACTCTTTATTAATCAAGAACAAAGATTTATATTCACTGTATTTTGTGTTACACTTTCTGTTAATCTAATACATATATATACATAACGAACAGGTGCCATCCAACCATCACAATGGTTCGGTTGGTGGTTACCGGCGGTTGTATCTCTTGCCAAAAGTCACACCCTTTGGTTGTTAACTGCCACCTTTCCTTTTTCTGTTGTGTCTCTTCCTGCGGCCCTATGCAGAAACAAACCGGGCTTTGGCCCGTTTGACATTACAGTCCAACATCCTCAACACGGTTTGCTAAAGTGAGGTCCTTTTTGGTAATTAGACTCGTCACCTTTCCTGAATAATACAACAGAACTGTGAAGATAAACGAACTGTATCCAGTGAAAATTGCAGCATGTTTGATAGAAGTCAAATGTCTTAAATGAGCTTTTAATAACGACAATATAGGTAACTTTAGATAGATAGTTTAGAGGTAGGCTCATTTTCTATGGCTCGCTTTGCATCAATCCACTCCATCGTCATCTTTTTTAGCCACTGGATCTCCAAGGTTTATATCGTCTTCTTGAAGTTGTTTTAATAGGTTTCGTCTCAAGGCCTCGAAGTATCTACAGTTTCAATATGTTTATCCATTCATCTTTTCATTTGTAGTCATTTGGACATGGTATGCTTGTTTGTAGTTCTTGTGAGTTCTCTTTAACTTTCATTGAAGAGTCTCTTTTATTGATATAATTTTCTTGTTTTCGCCAAATAAAAAAGGAAAAAAAAAAGATGGATAGTTTAGTCACACAGAATTATTACAATTACTCCGAGACCATAAAATGAAAATTGTGGAAAATTTACCGTGACTATAAATAGAGTTTTTTAGCAAGGCACAAATAGCAAAGAAAACAATAACTAAAACTACCTTTTGCGCCCATGCGAGCAGTCCTTCCAGTCCGATGAAGGTAGTCAATCTAAATTAAATATAATAGGGATCATTTAGAGCTGGCAATTTCAATCCATTTGCTTAATAGTTTGGTTTGGGTTTACGTTTGATCTCAAACATGCCAAATTACAAACTGAAACCAAAATGCCAATGAGTTGAACCTGAAACCTCCTAAATCGTTTTATTCAAAATTCAGATTATTATCACATTTAACTGGTCTTTGAAATGGTATTTAACACATGATCTTAACAGTCTTATAAATGGACAAAAAGAGGTTATAGGTCAATCCAACCACCCCCACCTCCCGCCTCCCTTCTAAAATAAAATAAAATAAAAGTCATCACCTCTTAAGATTATTTGTTTACAGAACCCCAAAATGATTATAGTCGTAGCATAATACGAAAATGTTAACAGAGTTCAAGGGAAAGTCAAACATATTAACGTGATCAACATCCAAGTCCAATCCCCGAGCTGCCAAGTTTGTACAAACGAGTGTGGGACAATCTCCATCATCACTTTAGTTCTCAACCCTGATTTATGATTAAACCCCAATGTTAGACATAAATCAACTTTACCCATTTCTAGCAACGAAAGGGTATATTTGACATCTTTATTAAATAAAGTTGGTATCATCTCACCTTTCAACTGCGGGCACCTCGCCATGATAGCTAACAGTAGCAAGTTGGTTTTCACCAAGGAAATGGCCGACTGCACGGCTGGAATTCAGTGTATTACAAAACACCATCACTCTATTTCCCTTTGCTAAACTTGGGTCGAGAACCTACATAAAACATCATAACTTTTAAATCTAGATTAAAACATACATTTATTTCTCCTTTTGTCCAAAAACCAAATTTTAAATTTAGATTAAAACTTGTACATTATTCAAGGATTCTTTAAAGAATACATACCGCCTTAATACGAGCTAACTAAAGAGAGAGTTTATCATTTTTTAATGTATTTCCCACGATAAACATAGCATAACATTAGAAATAAAAAAAGATAACGGACCTGTAGCAATGCTTCCAACTTGTTTTCTTCACCTGAAAGCTTGATAAAATCATGGCGAGCAGAAGCAACCTTTTTATGCAACGTTGATGTACGGAGATGTTCGATTTCTTGAAACTCCTCATCAACTAGCTTCTGTACGGCCTGCAAGAAATCACAAAAAAGTAATATTTTTCCATTCGTTTTAACGCAAGGTACTTCTTTTATAAAGTATATCTCATTAGCATACATTTTTCATTGTTGGAGACACCAGAACAGTTTGAAAACCGAGACCATCAGCTTTTAGTGCACGGTTTTTCTATGGGCCAAGAAACTTGCGGATATCCGGACCAAATCCTCTATCAAACATGGTATCTGCCTCATCCAACACCTAATAACACAAGCCATTACCAATCATATTAGTAAAAATGAAGCGAAAAATATTCAAATCGATTAATTACTCGAAAAAAAAAAGAATTAGACGGTCACCAGGTATTTGATATCACCATACACCAAGTTTCCCTCTTCAATATGTTGAAGAATCCTGCCAGGTGTTCCCACCAACATGTCGATTGGTGAATTCAGTGCATCCTCTTGGGGTAATATACGCCCACCACCACTAACCATTGTCGACCTAAATCGAGCATGATGACTAATTGACTTTGCAACACCACATACCTGCAGTATCCAACCTTCAAATGAATTATAATGCCATATCCAGGCTTTCTGACTAGACACACTCTCATTGTTTACCATATATTGCACTAGAAAACCATATATTACTAATTAGTTTTTTCAAAATACGAAAACAACGTATCATTGTTAACCTGTTCACATAACTCCCTTGTTGGCCAGAGGACTATAGCACGTGGACGCCGGGGCTTCATCACCATGCCATTCAATGCCTCATCCTCTCTTAATAGCTATATTAAAGATAAGCAAAACAACTGTCAGATTACAAATCTTGTGTCCTTGAACCATCTATTAGCACAAGGTAACATCCAATAACTTCATTTAACACATGACGTTCCACAAAAAGCATAAGTACCAGTGATCTATTTGAGTATTTATTCCCATTAACGATATGCAAAAGTAAAAACTTAAAGGAGGCACTTTCAACCCATTTATGTGAAAATAGGTCGACGTAAGTCAACTTTTTCTTGCTAATAGGTCAGCTATGTTACTATTAAAACATTTACAAGGTGTTTAAATTATCTTATTATATAGGCTTATCTGCTTACTGAAATTTCAAAAGGCCAACAAGCACATTTTTAACGGCTGATGAGCTTATCAACTTTAAATTATGGCTTGGGAAGCTCATAAGCTCGAAACTGATAAGCTAGTGAGCTAAAAAATGAGCTTATCAGCCAACTTAAGTTCTAATATGCTGAAACAGCCTAGATATTAAGCTAAGGCAAACACCCCCTTAGCTAAGGATAAACAGGTTGGGCTGAAATTAGCTTCGATTACTTTATCCAGAGGTATTGCCAACCTTTACATTTAGCACTATGTTAAATTTCAATCACAACCCAAATGACAATCAATCGAAAAACAAAAAATAACAAAAAAGAACCGAAATCGAAATCGAAACCAAAACCAAAACCTGAACAAGAGGTAACAAATAAGTGTCTTCCTAGAACCAGTATGATACCCCAAAACAAGGGTGTATTTGGTTGATGACAATGGCAATGACAATGGCAATGAAGCGATGGGCGTCATTCGCATTCAAGGTGCTGGATTATGAGGTTGGACTAAAAAAATGAGAATAATAAAATCTAAGAAAATGGACATAACTCATACAAAGAACCAAACATTACAATTCATACAAAGAATCACCGTCACTTT
Organism: Gnaphalium uliginosum; assembly: GCA_963930675.1. Lineage (NCBI taxonomy): Eukaryota > Viridiplantae > Streptophyta > Magnoliopsida > Asterales > Asteraceae > Gnaphalium > Gnaphalium uliginosum. The sequence continues at coordinate 1,530,627 of OZ005685.1, forward strand.
GTGTAAGGTTGTATGGATGAGTAAGGAATGCATCGAATAGTTAACAGTTAGGTTTTAAGGAATAATAAGTTATACAAAGAACCGAAACAGTACAATTCATTTAATCGCAACATGAAAATAATCATTAAGTGAATTGTGACATTAAGTTGGATACAAAACATAGTAACGAACATTATTTTATACTTATAACATTTATTTAGAGATAGTATAATAGTTGTTTTTATTAATCACGGGTCATTTTTACGTTAATAATGGTTAAACATCTGATTTTGCAAAATCGAGGGGCTGTTTTGTAAATAAGTGATTTTGAAAAGGGATTAAAACTACTCGCGGAATATAAATACAAAGCCGACGCCCTTCGTATAATTTCATTCAAAATCATGGTCGACGAGGTATTGTTTCTTCGTTCTTTCTTTGTTTATGCTGAATATACATATATATATATATATATATATATATATATATATATATATTTAAAGGAGTATAAAAGAAAGCTCCAGAATTTATCACGTAAGTATGAATGCCACGTGTCAATCTCTTAACTTCAGTTAACAAATTATTTAATTAATATTATATTATTATTTTATAATAATTAATAGAAAATAAATATAAATGCTACATATATTATAATAATATGGAAAGAGAGGTCACAAACGAAAACAAAGTCCTATAAATTATTAAATTAATATTATTTTATTAATTATTTTATAAAATATGTACTACAATTATCATTTAATCACGTAATATCTAAAATAATTCTAATAAATTACCGTGTATTACACGGGTTTACACTGGTATGTCTATATATATATGTAATACCTATAGATTTGTTTAATTAAGATTAATTTGATATTTATTTGGTGAATTAAACTTGGTTGGTTGATATTGTAGGAGGTGATTATGATCTGTATCGACAATTCTAAATGGATGAAGCAGCAGCCTGATGAATTTCGTCTTCAACTTGAAGCTCTTCTATTGTACTGCCACGCTAACATTCAGGTTTTTTCTTCTTCTTTTTCCTTTTTTTCACTCATTTAGGTTAACAACTCACTGTGTTGATAGATATACATATATATATTGAAAATTACTATTGACTAACTTTTGGAATTGTTTTCTTACAGTCTAATCCGAAGAATGCTATAGGCCTGATCACAATGCGTACTGCAAAACATCCTTACTCGCTAAAACCTACTAGTGATCTTTCCAAAATCCTGAGTTCGATTCGACGTGTCTTCGATGCATTCATAGGCGGTGAATTGGACTTTTATACAGCTTTCTATAATTCCGTGGTGTATCTTGAGTGTGGTGCTGTACCACCTATTCCACCAACTACGCAAAAAAGGTTACTTATCTTTACTGGAGGGTATGTATTTTTTTATCCCTTAAATCTTTCGCCCTAGCTACTTTTATCTACTATATATGTTATGTTAGGTTTGCTGTTATTTTATCTAATTTCTTGCCTTTCAGTCCTATAAATCTCAATCCTGAACTAGCAGACCAGTGGGGAAAGTTCTTAGTAGAACGGGGTATAGCTGTTGATCATGTCAACTTCTCTCTAGAGGAACAGCACTGTTATAATAGGAAGGTGCGTGATGCATTCTCGGCTACTTTCAAGGATGATAACAAAAGCCACTTTAAAGATCCTAAAGCTGGAGACTGTATGCGTCACATCCTATCCAGGTGTATATCGATATTAACATGTTTTCTTGATTATTTTGGTTATTTTCAAATGAGAGTTGATACCAACTTTTAAGTGATACAAGGAGCACAACTGCACAAGATCAATAAATTGATGATGTTTGCACAGTATTTGAAAAATCATGAAAAACTAATCAAATAGTAGATCAATCATGAATGCGGAAGACATATGAATGATGTCTCTTATACAAAATCATGCAAGATGGCAGCTACCATTATGGGAAAAGATGTGGACATTTTCTATGTTTTATGAATGATGATTTTTTTTATTATAAATAACCGTCTGTAAGAGGGTAAAACGTTTTACGGGAACGAGAAATGATATAGATACAAAGACTTTACAAACATTGGGATACAAAGTGATTTGTCACTAATTAGATATAGAGAGAGAAAGATGAGTGAGAATAAACTAACCAATGCAATCACAACATCTCAGTTTGTAACTTTTGCTTGTATAGTTTGTTTGTAAGCACAGTATTGCTCACGTAGAAAAGTGTTGACGTGGCATGACAAGGGGTTTACACATATGAGATGAATATTCCTTTTTTTTTTTTTTGGATAGATATATTTTGCTTGCTTATATCTTTGAATGTTTGATATTATTATATTATACGTGTGTTCTGATTACTAGTTTTCGTAAACATCTACTGCTGTCAGCCCTCCAGCAATCATCCCACGTGCTTTACTGGAAGAAGAGGCTGCTGCAGGGAATTTAAAAGCCAAAGATCCCAAGGGGAAGAATCAAGCTGCCGCATATGATGACCCCATGAAACTTCTGAAAATGTGGGGCAAGAAGGGGAAGATGGTTGTTTTTTGATCCATGCCCGCTGCTTTGTCGTTAATGTTTTGCTGCTGCTAAACTATGTGTTAACAGATGATAATATGAATCTATAAGCATAGGTGTCTGTTTGTAAACTATTGCTTTTGTTTGAATCTCAAAGCCTACTGAGGGTCTGTTTGTTTTAATGTTTGCTGATGATGGGATTGATAGTCTTTTATTTGACTTGTACTGCTACATGGTCACATCTTCATATTCCTTCTGTGAAATTGGTTAAATTGATGTTGAGTTTCAGACTGATTCATTCGAAAGTCAGAGATTGTTTGGATGCTGTAACTTTGGTCATCTTGTGAATCAGGTGGCTTGTCAGGTCATAGTAGGATTTGTATTTGATTATCATGTATATCCATCATCAACTTGTAGTTCATTTTGTTGTGCTGTGGTTTCCTGGTGTCCCTGGATTTTGAACTTTGTACGGAGTATCTCTTTTTTTTTCTTTTTTTTTTTAAAAAATGGTAATTGTCCGCTTTTGCTAAAAATATCGTATAAGAAAAGATATTTGGATTTTAGGATGTGTAATATAACTATATTTTAAAAGTTTGGGCTCATTTCTTCTAGACGGCTGGATCAGATCTTAGCAAGGTGCATGATATGCCTTTGCGTTTAATTTGTCCTCCACATTGTTCTCATAATATGCCTTTCCGTTTGTGTAAGATCTAATCATAGGGATTAGTTTAATTATCTGGATCCAACAGCTACCAAAACGTTTTGCGTTGAGGCTTCTTTTGCCATCGGATGGGAATTTGTTAAAGACGCCTCATTTGAACCGAAAAGTTAAATTCACTGATAAGCTGCAACGTTGTAGTATTCTTAACTCCAAGTTGTCAATTTAATGACCCTTACTAATCAAAATAGTGAGGGAATACTTAATGCCTAGGAGGCCACTTAGACAGCCCTAAGAGGGCATTTTTACAACACCGAAAATGATCCCAAAGTTCTCAGCAACTAAGCTGTCGAGGTCAATTTCTTTTCTTAACGTATTTAGACCTTCACTTCTCTTTGATCAAGAACTCAAACAACCTATACATCTATATGTCAATGCTTTATGTTAGGAAAATGTATCACAAGCAAAGGTGACATCATCATTGAAAATGCCTAAAGGAAAAAAAAGGACAGATCTTATCTTATGATTTATAACCACTTTATCCAGCTGTTTTCACGTGTGATTGGCATCTACATAGATGCATACACGTGTATATGACTCAGTCGAATGCTTACACAGGAAGAACCATTGGAGTCTCTTGTACTTGTTGCTCCTAAGGCGGAGGAATTAATGGGTTTTTTTTTGTGATTTATCACTTTTGATCATCTGTCCAGATATACGTTGTTTCCTTGGCAGTTTATATTAATTAAAGGGAATTGACAAACGGGACATTTTAAGCAGTGGGGCTCCCCGGATTACTAAAGATGGACCTGATGGGTGACAAATGACATGCAGTCAAGAAGAACCACACTTGGTACGTGGAATTTCCTATTAAAACTGTGGATTGAATGCCCCAACTTCCTGCAACATACCATAATCATGAGTCAACTCAAAGACCAACGTAAGTCACAAACCGTCTCATGCAGTATCATCATTCTTTTGATACCATTGAAGAAAGTTTCTCAAGTTGACTGTATCCTCATTTGTCAATGAAAATGGTGGGGAAGGGGCGAATGGTAGGTTTGCAGTTGCTGCTGATGTCAATGACTCCCGGGTTGCCAGCCCAAGTGCATCCAAACCCTATAACGTTTTATAAACGAAAATTACAATTTCATGTTCTAAATTTAACTTCAGCAGCAATAAAGGCTTCATTGCTTAAATATGGGCAAGTTCTTGAAGAAGTGCTCTCACAAATTCACCCTACCCAAATCAAAATTATTGAATTAAACTTAATATTTCTTACTTCATTCTGTCTTCCTAAAAATATTGTAACACCTTAATGTAGTGTCTTTGCCTTCGCGGTTAACGTGAATGACATAATCTGCTTGATCTCTGCATTAGAATTGTTATCTTCTACTTTAACCAATTTATATGTATTTCATCTAGGATTTATAATTAAAACTTGGTTTGGATTAATTTGACAACTAGACCGTCTCCGATTCCAATTTTGGGATACGGAAAACACACGCCAACAAAGGTCGGAACCATGGTAAAAAAAAAAATGTTTCGATTAATAAGTTTGGTTATCTTATAGTTTTAAATATGTTTGTTGGCTTATGATGTTCATGATGGGTTTGTTGTACTATTTTAGGCTTTGATGATGTTTATGGTTCGAGTAAATTCCATAGATCGGTCCCCGTGGTTTACATCGATTTACGAAACTCATCCATGTGCTTTTTTCAGGTTTTCGGTCCAATAAGTTTACGATTTGCTCGAAAGTGGTCCTCCGTCAACTCCGTCTATTTTTTCCGTTAAGTGTCATCACGTGAGTTGCACGTGCAATTCACGTGATGACACTTAACAGGAAAAAAATGACGGAGTTGGACGGAGGGACTACTTTCGAGCAAAACGTAAACTTATTGAGTTTCTAATCGGTGTAAACCATAATGACTGGTTCTAAATATGTTGTAAATCTTTTTGTTTTTATAATTGTCATGTACTGGTGTAGTATAATTTACTATTGGTGTCGTCACTTTGTGTAAGGTTGTATGGATGAGTAAGGAATGCATCTAATAGTTAATAGTTAGGTTAAATATTTTACGTAAGGAATAATAAGTTATACAAAGAACCGAAACAGTACAATTCATTTAATCGCAACATGAAAATAATCATTAAGTGAATTGTGACATTAAGTTGGATACAAAACATAGTAACGAACATTATTTTATACTTATAACATTTACTTATGGATCGTATAATAATTGTTGTTGTTAATCACGAGTCAATAATCTAGATTTTTGTGTTTATAATGGTTAAACATCTGATTTTGCAAAATTGAAGGACTGTTATGCATATCAGTAATTTTGAGAAGGGGGTAAACTAAAACTACTTGCGGAATATAAATACGAAGCCGACGGCCTTCATATATTATAAGGTAGGATTTCACCATCGATTATATATACTTTATATGTAAATCATAAAAAGATAAAATACTATTCATAACTACTTCGTAAAGTCACAAGTACAGGTATACTCTTTAAATTGCACGACCAAGAGATTGACAAAATAACTCAATTTTATTAACGTTTGTTGCAACCTCTTATTTTGTGTGAATTATCCGTATTCCGTTATCATAAAAACTTTACATAAAAAAAGGAAAAAACTCGATAAATCAATACTCCTTTTTATGTTCATATATATAAAATTATCCGGGTTAGTCCCGAGCATGCGCGAGTTATATTCTAAAGTGATATTAAGGAGGAATAACAATCTCATTGACCTACACAAGATAAAAAATTTTAAAAACTCTCATTAACTTGTAATCAACCAAATAAATAAATAAAAATAATAAATGATTATTTTTAACATTGCAAACAAATGACGGATTTGCAAAAACGAGTAAACAACCAAAGACTTTTGTTTATCTTACATAACAATCCGATAAAGATAAACCTAAACAAATCATAATTCAAAAAATCATCAAATGAAATATAAAATGATAATTCAAAACATAGTACAACTACTTATACTCAAAGTACAATTCAATAAAGCGTTATATCCTTCCAACGAATTATTTTAGTTTTAAGAAAGCTATTCACCAAATAAATATATAATAAATATATAAAATTTCTGTTTCAAGTCAAAGCCACCAAAACCACAAAATTAAACCATTACACTTCTTATAGTTCTCGTGAAAGACTTTAACAACCCCTCTAAACCTTTTAACCACCCCAAAAACTTGCACTATAAACATGAACTTCTCCATGCACAATCTTTAACGTCAATACTTACAAAACCATAACACGAAACAACCAAATAAACCAATGGCTCGACCACTACCGAACCACCTTCTAAACACGGAGTAACCTCAGTTCAGCCATTGACTCAGTTTTCTTATGTGCCTTCACGTTGTTCATGTGTGCAGGCCATTCCCGAAAATGGGTTCACAGTTTGAAAGCTTGCTATAGTTACGATTATGAAGAACCTGTTATACAACTCAACAATGGAGGCATGACTCATCGGTATCAAAGGGATAGTGAAGAAGAGGAAGAACCAGAAGTAGAATCCGATTGGCAAAAGAATATACTAATGGGTGGCAAGTGTCAACTACCATATTTCTCCGGGATCATCATTTACGATTCTGCAGGAAATATCGCTCCCCAGAAACCAAGAGTTCTTGCTCTTACCTGGAAATAAAGAAAACAAAGAAGTTCACTAAAATCATAAGTTGAAGTCCACTAGCTAGCTTTTAATTTTCATGTCTACCATTTATTTTGTATATTTAGTCTATGTATCCTCAAAAGAGACGCGATTATAAGAATTTTATATTGAAGAAGTGTATTACCATTGTTCACTACAAAACCCATTTTCCAACACTAGTGTCCAATAAAAACATATGCAAATATAGATGTCTTCGAATACATAGAAACTTAACAGTGAGCTAACTGTTAGAAGGGATTGCATATGATCCACATATGTGGCTAAATGTGCAGACCGGGTAAATTGAGTAACAAGTCAAAATATTTCGTGTCAAAACGGATAATTTTGGATGGTTCAGGTTGAGTTTAGTTTGACCCAAAACATTTCTGTCCAAATTTTTTGAAATTTTTTTAGATTATAAGCAACTATGTCGATTATGATTGCAAAAAAAATCATTTTTCAACACAATCCAGCTTTTGAATAAACTACTTTAGGATGTTTCACACATCAAAAATACACTTCGAGCAACTTTTGACCCATTTGACCCCTGCATTTTTTATTTTACCACTTCGACCAGTTAAAGATTACATCACCTGAATCAACCGATTCAAAAGTAATGGGTCGAAGTTGCCACCTCTAGACGATCATATGAATTCACATACTACGCACTAACAGTAGAAATACATAATAATATATCATTAACAGAAGTCTAAAGGCACTGACCGGATCAACTAGCCCTCATCGAACCAGATGAAGAACTCCGCCCCCTAAATCCAACAACATTTAGCTTTGAAGAATTCGACGAAGATTTTGGGACACTGGATTTCCCACCAATTTTCACCACAGGCTTTTTAGAAATATTTGGTTTTGAAAATGGTTTGGTAGAAACACTACCCGTTGTTTTCTTAGATTTAGAAAAGGCTACTGCTTTACCAGATTTGGTCCCTGATGAGCTTCTGCTAGTTGGTGATTTGGAAAAGGTGACTGCTTTACCAGATTTAGGTGCTGATGAGCTTCTTTTGGTGGGTGATTTTGCAACTGAAAGAGTTCTATCATTTCTCTGATCAGACACTTTGATCGGCTTTTTACCCTTTCCTTTATTATCTTGCAGTTTTGGCCTGCTACTATCTCTTTGATAGTTATCTAAAGAGAGAGACTCTAAGCTTTCATTTTTCCTCATGGCCTCCTCAACACGATTTGCTAAAGTGAGGTCCTTTTTGGTAATTAGACTTGTCACCTTTCCTGAATAACAGTACAGAAACTGTGAAGATAAACGAACTTTATCCAGTGAAAATTGCAGCATGTTTGGTAGAAGTCAAATGTCTTAAATGACCTTTTAATAACAACAATATAGGTAACTTTAGCTGGATAGTTTAGCAAGACAGAATTATTACCAACTACTATCCGAGAGTACGAGTTTGAAAATTTATTGCGGCCATAAATAGCAGTTTTCAGCAAGGCACAAATAGCAAAGAAAACAGTAAACAAAGACTACCTTTTGCGCCCATGCGAGCAGTCCTCCCAGTCCGATGAAGGTAGTCAATCTAAATTGCAAATATAATAGAGATCATTTACAGCTGGCAATTTCAATTCATTTGCTTTACGGAGATCATTTAGTTTGATTTCGGTTTATGTTTTATCTCAGGCTAAATCTCAAACTGCAACCAAAAAGACAATGAGTTGAACCTGAAACCTTCTAAATTGTTTTATTCAATAGTCAGATTATTATCATCATAAACTGGTTTTTGTAATGATATATAACACATGAATTATCTATATAACAGTGTATGATAAATGGACAAAAAGTAGACAAGTGGTTTTGTGTCAATCCTTCCCCCCCACCCCTCAAAACGATGCTGTCACGTCTAAAATTATTTATTTACAGAACCCCAATATAATTATGGTCCTAGCACAACAAACTTAGAGAGCATCATATAAAAATGCTTACAGAGTTCAAGGGAAAATCAAACATAATAACGTGATCAACATCCAAGTCCAATCCCCGAGCTGCCAAGTCCGTACAAACGAGTGTGGGACAATCTCCATCATCACTTTTGAACTTTTTCAGGTTTTCAACCCTGATTCATAATTAAACACTAATGTTAGATATAAAACAACTTTACCCATTTTTTTAACGATGAAAAGGGTATTTTTGACAACTTATTAATAACAGTTGGTATCAACTCACCTTTCAACTGCGGGCACCTCGCCATGATAGTTAACAGTAGCGAGTTGGTTTTCACTAAGGAAATGGTCGACTGCACGGCTGGAATTCAGTGTATTACAAAATACCATCACTCTATTTCCCTTTGCTAGACTGGGCTCGAGAACCTACATAAAACATCATTCATGATTTGAAACATTAGGAAATTCATTTCAATTTTCGAATAAAAACATACATTAAATTCTACATTTGTCCAAAAACAAACTTTCAAATCTATATTGATGAATATCATCATGCATTGAAACTTGTACATTACTCAAGCATTCTTTAAAGAATACATACAGCCCTAATATATTAGCTAAGTAAAGAGAGATTTTTGAAGAATCCATTTTAAGAACCATGTTTATTTTGGATCTGATTTCGAGTCTCCTACATTTGGATTTAAGCCTCTTTGAGTGATTTTGATGGTGTTAATTACTTTATCCTAGATTCATTCAGAATGTTAGGCTTGGAGGTGAAAACTTTATCCAAGTCATATCTGTTGTTCTTAATTCGTATTTTCTGTATCATCAAATCATCCTACCCACCACGTATCAGTAATTCAGTAGCAATGATAACATTAGAAATATAAAAAGAGAACGGACCTGTAGCAATGCTTCCAACTTGTTTTCTGCACCTGAAAGTTTGATAAAATCATGGCGAGCAGAAGCAACCTTTTTATGCAGAGTTGAAGTACGAAGATGTTCGATTCCTTGAAACTCCTCGTCAACTAGCTTCTGTACGGCCTGCAAGAAATCACATTGAAATATGTGAATTATTACCCTTTCATTCTAACGGTAGGTGCTTTAAAAAAAAAAAAAAAAAAACTGTATCTCATAAATATACATTTGTCATTGTCGCAGACACCAGAACAGTTTGAAAACCAAGACCATCAGCTTTTAGTGCACGGTTTTTCAATGGGCCAAGAAACTTGCGAATATCAGGACCAAACCCTCTATCAAACATGGTGTCTGCCTCATCCAAAACCTAATAACACACAACTTTACCATCATATTAGTGAATATAAAGTGAAAATAATCAAAATATTCGAATCTTGATTTACTATTTGAAAAAGAAAACGAATTAGACGGTCACCAGGTATTTAATATCACCATACACCAAGTTTCCCTCTTCAATATGTTGAAGAATCCTGCCAGGTGTTCCTACAACCATATCGATTGGTGAATTCAGTGCATCCTCTTGCGGTCTTATACGCCCACCACCACTAACCATTGTTGACCTAAATCGAGCATGATGACTAATTGACTTTGCAACACCAAATACCTGTAGTAACCAACCTTCAAGTGAATTAAAATGCCGCACTTCCATTACAAAATAAAAAACATGTAAATCATGGTTTGCTTCAAATGAATTAACCTGTTCACATAACTCCCTTGTTGGGCAGAGGACTACTGCCCGTGGACGCCTGGGCTTCATTATCATGCCATTCAATCCCTCATCCTGTCTTAACAACTATAGTACAGAAAAACAAAAAAAGTGTTAGATTATAAAACCTTATGTCGTTGAATCTTCTACTAGTACAATGTAACATTCAATAACTTCATTCAACACATGATTGTTTCCTCGAACAATAAGTAACAGTGATTCGATTTGTTATTCTTTCACTATTAGCATGTAAGGACTTAGAGTATGCACTTTCAACCCGTTTATGTGACAACGAGTCAAGGTAAGTTAACTTTTCTTGCTAGGGGGTCAACTAAGCTAATCCTTCGACATTTAGCTAAACACAAATGGGTCGGGCTAAATGTAGCCTCCAGTCTACTTTACCCGAAGTGTTAACAAGCTTTACAATTAGCATTATCTTTAATTTTAATCAAAACCCAAATGACAACTAATCAAAAAGAAAATATAACAGCAAAAAGAACAGACATCAGGACCTGAACAAGAGGTAACAAATAAGCAAGTGTTTTCCCAGAACCAGTATGCGACCCCAAAACAACACTTTTTCCCTCAAGCACATTAGGTATCCCCAAACTCTGAATCTCAGTAGGCACAGTAATACCCATTTCACCTAAAGCCCCTAAAACCTCTTCACTCAACCCTAATTCCTCAAAGCTTGAAACTTTAACCTTTTTTCCAAAATCTTGAAGACCACCATCATCAACCCCACTTTCAATACCCAATAAAGTTTGTTGCTTTTTACCATTTTTGTAATTATTATTGCTCCCAACTAAATCTTTAAGGTGTCTGGTTCTAAGGCGTTCAAGAAGAATAGAGTGTTTTGACGATTCTAATGATGGTTCGTCGGTGATTGGGCCGGTGGTGGTGGTGAAGGCGGCGGAGGTGGTGGTGGTGATGGACCTAAACCCTAGATAAACCCTTCGAGGAGGGTGGGGTTTGGGGAAAGAGAATAGGGAGAAAGAGAGACGAGTGGTGGTGGTTGAAGATAATGATAGTGTTAAGATTCTTGAAGTTGCTACCATTTTTGTTAATTGATGGAGTGTTTGTTGTTGCAGAGTGGTGATTTTTTCTTGTGTTGGTGATGGATGGTTTTGATAGAATTGGATAAAGGGTCAATAACCAAAATTTGTCCCCCCTACTCTAAAAGTAGTTGAATTTTGAGTGTTAACTTTCGTTACTTTCACCAAACGGAGAGCAAACTACATGTCATCTATATTTGTTAAATAATGACACCCGTATGTAAACGTATTTGTTACCATTCTATCCGATAGAAAAAAGTTGTACAATAGAAAATTAAAAATGAAAGTACAGTCCTTCACCCTTATCTGAAAAATTGATGGACAGGATTAAAAGCAAAATCCTTATAATATGCTTAACTTATAGCAGCAAAAGTCTTACTACCCAATGAAAAAATTGAGTTTTATTTGGAGAACCGCACGTCTCCTATTGACTATACACACCATTGAAGACCAAATAGAAGCTACATGTACCAACACGGTAACAATAATAAAAAAGTAAAATAAAAAAGAAAATGTACCAACAAGGTAACAATGATACAAAATTAAAAGAAAAAAACGGATAGAACAAACTATAATATCTACATGATTGAACAACTTGATGTTATCTACTTGTTTTTGGAATTTATAAACTAACGGATGCATAAATTTTACGTGGGGTACACACTAAAAAATTTATAGTGTCTATCACAAAAATTAGTTGTGTATTACATATATTTTGTAAGAAAATATCTCGTATGATAGAGCATAAAAATCTAATAATTGTGATATAATTTTATTATCCGAAGAATTAGTTAATATTAAAATTAAAAAAATGTTTGTTCCTACTATTCTACCATAAGAACCGTTCCTATTGGGTTAATAATTGTTTAATCCTCAAATTTTCACTTTTGAACTTAAATGACTAAAACATTAAAAAAAATTAAATGGTTAAAATGTTAAAAAATTGAAACTTGAAGGGTTAAACCATTATTGACCCGTTTCTAAAAAAGTTTCTCATAATTATTGTTATTATTATTTACTAGTTTAGAACCCACAAAATTTACGGGACTCTTAAATGTTTTACTTTAGTTAGCGTGTTTAAAAAATAGTTATGCACGATTTAATTGATGTTAAGCGTGTGTAAGGGAAATATGAAACTAAACATAGTAGCCGTACATTGACACCAAAATGATAATATGTGGGAAAATGCGTTACAAAAAAACGAAAACCAACCATGAAGCCCACTACATAGTTAAAATGCTTAAAAAGGAAAGTTTTTTTGTTGATTTTACAACTATAGTGCCTTGTCTTTTGGAGCGTAACTTTCTAGGATAACGCATTCACCACCAACTAAATCATGGTAGGTGTGTAAAAATCCCACGTCCATCCAGTAAAAGCTGCACTGGTCAGGGCTCCCGTGTTTCGGTCAGTTGCGAAGGACATGTTGACATCCCATTCCGTATTCTCAATTCTTAATTTTGTCATGTTCGCCTGACCGTCAAGAAGGTAATGACGCACATACTCGTGGCTTACAGACTGCAAATGGAGATGATCTTATTAATTATTTCATCATATTCATTTTATAGGTCACTTAGTGTATAAAAAGTAGTTTTCATTGTGTATGAAAACATAGCGCTACCTATTTCCAATCATTCAATAAATTATCGATGTCTATATTATAAAAGTAAAAAAAAACTAACTTGTTTTTCCCCGGTAAGTCGCTCATGACTAACATACAACGTTTATTTGGGCTGCCATCATTCGCTTCACCGGTAATCACTATTCCATAAGTATCATACCCAGTTATATACAAAGATTCCCTTTCATGTTTCATGAGATGCAGAAACGTCAAACGAACCAAAGCTTTCTACAATAAGATCACGCCTTTTGTTTCCCTTCAACAAGGATAAGTAGGCATAAATGAGTTTCTTTCCTATATATCACACACATAAAATACAGCTCACAAAAATAAGGCACAAATCTATACAATTAGTAATGTGTATCGTATTATAGTTATGTTATAATTTACCTAACTCTGTTAGAGTCCTACATCCGGTAAATGATTATTTCCATCTAAATTGGAGACACCACAACTTGGTTCATTTTATGCTTAATAGTATATTGTCTAAATAATAAGGTTTTATGAAAGGAGTGGTAGGTCTTGTTTATAACTAATTGTACAAAAAAAAAGTGTGATCGTCTAGTTTGTTACTTAATATATTATGTTGGGATAAAAATCGGTACACACATATTAGTGCATTTACAATTGCAAAGTCAATTATTAATAAAATATACTATATGATTTTTAATCATAAGTTCATTGACCATGATTCAGACATATAAGTTTACATTTATATATTTACAACTAAGACTTTGAAATGTACATGTCACATGTTTGACATGTAATGGTTATATTTTTTTGCATGATAAATAAATGGATGTGTGTATATTTACAACCCGTATTGTTCACCATGTTTGACATGTTTTATATATTTATAACTGATAGTGTGTTTGTATGTGTGTACATCGACTGCTTATTTATTTTTTTGTAGTCTAAATGTGAGGGTTTGTTGTTAATATGGAAGTTTGTTACAATAAAGAGAAATTAAGTCAACCATGAAGGGTTTATTATGACTAATAAAAGAGATTTGAGGATGGTAAGTTTAAATTAATTAAGGGCATATTAGTATTTTACTACACAATTAATGAATTAAAGTATGTCATGTATGAATCTAAGGGTTGATTATAGAAGGATTAACTTGAAATTAATGGGGAGGATTTTTTAAGGGGATTTCTTATACATATATAATTTAATATAATTGAAAATAAAATTAGTTTTATTGTTAATGAACAAAAAATTAAAATCTTTGAGAAAGCTTCACTATATTACAAAAAGTGAAAGTTTGAAGGGTTTATTATGACAAATAAAAGAAATTATGAGGATGGTGAACTTAAATTAATCAAGGGCATATTAGTATTTTACTAAACAATTAATTAATTAAATGATGTCATGATTTAATCCTAGAGTTGTTTTAGTAAGGATAATCTAAAAATTAAGAGGGGAGATTCTTTTAAGGGTTTTCTTAGAGCATCCTCAATGAACAAAAGCTTTTCAAACTTTTTTACATGTCACATCATTTAATTTTAAAAAAGCTTTATAAAAAAGCTTTACCTTCAATGTAGAAAAACTTTCCAATGACCTTTTAAAATCAAATTAGGGGGTGTAAGTATAAATATTTAGGTAAAAAATCTTTACACAAAAAGCTCGAGAAATCTCAAGCTTTCAGTTGAAAAAACTTTCCCCCCGATGATAAAAACCTTTTCTAAAACTTTTTTGCATAAGAAAGTTTTAAAAAAAACTTTCATCGAGGATGCTCTTGTATATATTAATATAGAATATAGATAGATATAGATATCGATTTTTGTTAAAATAAAGGGGCGTATTTTCATGTAAGAAACCTTAAAGTAATCTATAAGAGCTCTTTCCGTGATTAATCTCAAAACTCAAAGAATCTGAGGGTAGAAACTAATTTCTTCCGTAGTTGTAGGCATCATTATGACTAGAATAAAACATAAATAAAACAAAAAATCGAGATATATAATAAATAAAAATAAATAAAACAAACGCATAACGTTCACATAAACACTACCCCAAACACACTATGATACTATCACCACCACCACCGCGATTTTCCCTCACGCGCCACCACACACAACGGTCAAACTTAAACTTCATCCGTCCTTCAAACCTAATTCTTCCACGAACCGCCGTTTCCGCATTACGACGTGACGTGGACACATTCACTGAATCCTCAGGCTATCTATTCGAACTCAGCACATCAGAAGCTGAATCATTAACTGATTACAACATCTCCAAAATCTCGTCAATTTATCGTAGAAAACCGTTCATTGTTCTGCGTAGACTTCTGCAAATCGGTAACACACTTGGCAAATGGGTCGCGCTCAGATACCTCGATAGCATTTCTGACCGCTCTGATTTAATGTTTCAGGTCAAAGTTACATTACATATGTATATCTATCTATCTATATAATATTTTACTTATTTTATCTAATTATGTTTGTTTTGATTGAAAATAGGTTAGAGCTTCGCAGTTGCGAGAGATATTGGTGAAGCTTGGGCCGGTATGTTTGAGTATTGAATTCAAGAATTTAAAGTTCTGTGCTTTATAAAGTTTGCTATAAAAAGTTACTGTTTTTTGGATATTGTTATATTGTACAAATTTAGTAAACTAGGGAACTCTAGTACATTATATGATCACATGAGTTATTTCTAAAAGATTAGTAGAACAAATTAACATTGTGAAGATATGAAAAGAACAAGTATCAGGCTATCAGCAGTGGTCTTTTTTTTTGAGATGGACAAAGTGGTGTATGTAAACTATACTAGTAGAATCCATGTTGAAAGAAAGGGGCAAAAAACAAAACAAAAGGCTAAAAAAGAAAATTTTCTAAAATGAGGAGACTTCTCATACCAATTATGAAAACTTACCTATCACTAACTTGAATTGTTTTTGCACGACTTTAAGTTTCAGATTATATATTGTTTGCATTCTTATATAGATTCTGGTTAGTTTATCAGTAACTTGCATTTTTATATGTACACAATGATAACAGTATCAGCTGATCTGATCTGCCTATCTCTCACGTTTTCTTTCAGGCATATATAAAAATTGCTCAGGCTATCTCATCTAGACCTGTAAGCTTATTCAATTTTATCACTCAATTTCATGTTTCAGCTCCTATATGCTTATCTTATTCTGGGACTGCTAGGATCACACACTTTGATATTTGTTTCTGTTTTTTTGGTCACGTACTTCTGTAGGATTTGATTCCACCAACGTATCTCGATGAGCTTTCATTATTGCAAGACCGTATTTCACCATTTTCCACTCAAGTTGCATTTAACACAATTGAGAAAGAACTTGGGTCACCACTAGACCAAATTTTCTCTGAGATCTCACCAGAACCTGTGGCTGCAGCATCCCTTGGCCAGGTCATTTTTTGATATGTTTTTAGCGTCTATAAATTTGTAAATCAAGTGTGTGCTTACATTTTATCTTGTATTTATACCCATAAAGAGTTCTCTGTTTTGATTTATTTGTGCAGGTCTACCAGGCTAGACTCAAAGACAGTGGAGATATAGTTGCTGTTAAAGTGCAGCGCCCTGGAGTTCAAGCAGCCATTTCCTTGGACATATTAATCTTGCGTTCTCTTGCAGGACTGATTCGAAGAGCAGGGAAGTTCAACACTGATCTTCAGGTAAGCTTCTCATACACACACACAAAAAATTGTTAATTGATTAAATGTAATTCTCATTTTGATCTTGATCTACAGGCTGTGGTTGATGAATGGGCATCAAGCCTCTTTCGGGTATGAAAAATACTCATTTAAAGTTCATTCTGCTCCAAACCAAAAGGAAAACATTACATTGTTCAGATAATCACCCAACCAGTGCATTAAAGTGATACTACTTCAAGATCGTTAACCATTCTATCTTATAATTTAACTCGCCTGACTTATTATTCTTAAAGCACACAGTCTCTACATATATTCTTAGTGCTCTAATATTGAATACAGGTAATCACATTGAATGCAGGAGATGGATTACGTCAATGAAGCAAATAATGGAGTTAGGTTCAGGTACGAGTTGCTGTTTTACCTTTCTGAAATATTTATTCTTCTAAAAGTAATCTATAACATCCGCATACATGGAAAGGATAACAATAGTTAGTGAAGAAAATTGGAATAAAAGTAGCCATATACATATATAAAAAGATCAGTGTGTGTCAATTGACTATGCTACTTGTAACATTGTAAGATTGATATATACATAATGTGCCCTTGTATGCATTCGAGCAGAGAACTATATGGCAGTCTAAAGGATGTTGTGGTTCCAGATATGTATATAGAGAGAACTACTCGCAGGATCCTTACAATGCAGTGGGTAGAGGTAATTCTTTCTTCTTGCTTTATATTGTACCATTTTATAGTTTCTACCTTGCTTCATATGGGAAGAGATTAGTTAAACAATGTTTTTCTCAAGACTTCTTTTCTTATTATCTTGGATATTTGTAATCACTTCATCTTTTCGTTTCATGACATTTAGGGTCAGAAGTTGTCAGAAGTTCAGGATCTCTATCTGGTTGAGGTACACCGGATAAACTAATTCTATTAATATTAATTATATGGATAGTCATGTATTAATTTCTTCCACTTGGTGCAGATAGGGGTGTACTGCTCATTTAATCAACTTCTAGAGTATGGGTTTTATCATGCTGATCCACACCCTGGAAACCTACTTCGTACATATGATGGAAAACTAGCCTATCTAGGTACTTCATGATAGTTTTACATTATCACTACAAAAGGTCAATAATTCTGTTAATGTTACATTCTTGCATTATTAATTATTAAACCAAAAGGTCTAGAGGTTTTCAAGAAAATAAGGTATCTGAGAATCAGTGGCTAAATTTGGTTGTATATAGGACTATAGGACTATAGGAGTTTAGTATATGTTATACCTACCCTCTTGAGCTATGGGCATAAACAGCATTATCAATCCTCTTTTGCACTTGTATTATCTATTCCTTTGTTCTGGGGGAATTTTAGAATTTGTGATGCAAAGTAAAAATGATATCATGAGTTGATTTACCTTAATGATATCAATTTGAAATTATCGGAAAGCATTTGAAATAATAATGTATTTAAATAGTTTAGTTTTCAGAAGAAAATTTTGCTGTCTTATGCCATATACTTGGCTGTTCTATTTTATCTCAGATTTCGGCATGATGGGTGAATTTAAGCAAGAACTTCGTGATGGTTTCATCGAAGCCTGTCTCCATCTAATTAATCGTGATTATGATGCGTTGGCTAAAGACTTTGTTACCCTCGGGTACTAGGTTTTTCTTCATTTTAGCATTAAATAAGAACATATTCTAGACTGACATTTAAAGTACTAGTGTTTTTTTTTTATGAACTCTTCAGGCTGCTTCCTGCAACAGCTGACAAGGATGAGGTGACAAAGGCATTAACGGGTTGGTTACTATAGAGTTTTATTTATTTATTTAAACATCTTGACATACTAAAGTTGTTGTTTCTGAATATGAATCATTTTCTGGGATGGCTTGGTAATAAAAAAAAACCCCATTAATTGGGCACATGGTTGAAGGTAGAGAGAGATGGAAGTTTTTTGAATGGATCGATGTGGGTTATGCTACATCTCTGACATGTCAAATGGGTAAAATTATAAAAAAATGGCTTGGAGCAATGGGTCAAATCTCATCCTAATGTAATTTTAATGTATAAATTATCGTAAATCATATCAGTCAAAAAATTTAGTGTAATATTGAAATTGAATGGTGCTATCTCTCAAATGTCTGAATGTTCCATCATTATTAGCATCATAAACTTCTTCTATGATGACAATGTCTAAAAGTGTGGATTACTTTAGCTTGAATTCCACAAGGTAATATTGCATGTTGCACTCTTTATTTGCGTTACTAAATTTTTCATTTTCCTGGATAGGGGTTTTTCAGAATGCTGTGGCCAGAGGAGTCCGGAATATCAGTTTTGGAGATCTTCTGGGAAATCTAGGAACCACCATGTAAGACAATATGTATAAGTTTGTAACTTTGCTACCTCATTTTGTTACTCTTACTTAATGTATTGTTTAAATTGCAGGTACAAGTTCAAATTTCAGATCCCCTCCTACTTTTCTCTTGTTATTAGGAGGTATCAACTTTTCACACACTAGAATTTTAGGAGTAGTCAGCATTTTCAGTGCTATTTAATGAAATTTCACTTGCATTGTTTTTTTCCTATTAACTTTCTTTTTTTGATGTGGCAGCCTTGCTGTTCTAGAAGGTATTGCGATCAACAATGACCCAAATTATAAAGTTTTAGGTGGTACATACCCATGGATTGCCAAGAAAGTCCTAACTGACAGTTCACCGCAACTTAGGTCATCTTTGCAAAATCTTCTTTATGAGGTATTTTGTGTAGCATAATGAATATATTATCTTGCTAGGTTTAGTTTCATGTGCTAGAAGTTGTGTTTGCCTTACGTAATCTCATTAAGTAAAACATTTTGTAATGCATAAAATAGGGGGTTTTATGCATTAAATAAACCCCCGTAATCTCATTATTTGGATATAATGATTAGGGGGTTTTATGCATTAAAGAAACACTTTGGACCCATCTGAAATGTTCAACCTATTTGATTGTTTCCTTCTAAGCTATAATTCTTTTCCCAAGATAGCATAACCCAAATTGACCCATTCATTATCAAATGGGTTGAAATGCCACCATTACATTTCCTCATGCAATATTTTAATTTTGATGCGATGGTAAAAATGCCACCTCTACATTTCCTCATGCATGTTTTAATTTTAATGTGACTATATTATCAGGAAGGGGTGTTCAGGATAGACCGTTTGGAGTCTCTTCTATCAGAGGTATTTTATACTATTTTTCTACAAAGTTATATCCAACTTCAGTCAGGAATAACTAATTATTTAAATAATAAGAATATTGAATGTTTGGTCCTCTTAATCACTTTCTGACCAACCATATATCTGAAGGATTCTCTCATTGTTTACTCCAATACTGAAATACTTTTGTTTGTAGTCCCTTCGAGCTAGAACAGAAAGAGCGTTGGTTAAAGTAGAAGATAATAATTCCAATGCAGTTTTCAAGCAGATTATGTCATTTACGTTGACCGAGAAGGTAAAGACATTACATTAAGGTATTACAGTATCTTCAGGATGATAAAAAAAAAAAAGGAATACTAAATTAAATTCATTAATTTTGATTTGGGCAGGGTGCATTTGTGAGAGAAGTACTTCTTCAAGAATTTGCCAAGGTATGGTATTTAAGCCTTTATTCCTGCTAAAGTTAAATTGTTTTTTCAAATTTAGAAAATGAAGTTGTAATTATCGTCTATAAGAACAAATGTAGGGTTTGGATGCACTTGGTCTGGCAACTCTGGAGTCTTTGACATCTGCAGCAACTGCAAACCTACCATTTGCCCCTACCCCGCCATCTTCATTAACAAGTGAAGATATAATCAACTTGAGAAACTTGCAACGCCTTCTTCAACTATTATCAGGGTCTCGAAAGATTGAAGATACTGAGACGGTATACTAAGAGCTTGTGCTTGTGAGTGACGTGTGTGTTGAGTTGACTCATGATATGTTGTATGTTGCAGGGAGTTGAAGCATTCATTCCATACAAAAACAGAAGAACAAATTCAGAGGAGGTATCTTTAGTCTACAATGAGTTTACATCTGTTCAAGAGATACTGCCACTGCTTAATGTTATTCCCGAGGTAAGAACGACTTTTAAACTTCCCCCGTCATGATCATACTATAATGCTAGAACACCGATTTTAATCTCGAAATTCAGGCGTTCTTTTTAAATTTATGGAACAAAATGGGCATGTACATTATACATAAAGAAATAACCAGATATATTGTTGAATCTCGTAAATGCTAAGTTTTTGAAAAAGAAAATTCCAACGACTATTATTATGTATTTGCGAGTGCTAGTCCCAACACCGGCCACCCCTCTTGCAACTACGATGGCTCCATTGGGCTTATGATAAAGAGGTAAATTTGGCTGGTCGGATGGGTTGGGTAACGTGTCATAATAGCTAAATATTCGTACCGGTTAAAAAGGGCTGGGTTAACCGCAAACAGCCAATCACCCTTTGCAGGCATTTTGTAAGTAATTATATGTTTATATATGAACATTATCACTAAGACTATGTTATAACAGTAATAATCTACTAACTTATTGAAACAAACGGTTTAGGAGATTTCTTTGGGCGATATTTGACTGTCTGACCTGTTGCCTAGTTAGCTTATTTTTTTTGTATTATACACATTTGACCCATTTGACCCATTATAGATGAAACAGAACCCAATTGGACCCATTCATAAGTAAATGGGTTGAAATCACCACACTAAGTCTATAAGTTTACTTATCATGTACATCTTTTTCATGTGATTTTGACCTGCGTTTAGCAACCAAACTAACAGAAATCAAACTTGACAGCTTCCTCCGGATTTGCAACAACAGTTGATTCGTCTTCCCGTTGATTTGGTTGGCAAGTTGGTTTCTCGTGTTGCAGCAAGGACAATAAGGAGGGCATTGCTGTAAAATCCGTCCCATATATCGTACATTCTATACAAGAGCCAAGTAAATGGTTTGATTTGACTAACTTCTACTGTTGTCATTCATATCTGTTCATAATTTCCTATGGACATATTTGTTACTGTATATAGTATTCAATGATACAATAAAAATCATATCATGTAAATGAGTAACATCTGTACGAAATAATATCATCTTTCCAGATCAATATCCTAAACTGTAGCTTTTTATCGAGAACCCTTTCATTGTGATCGAGTTAAGAGCCATGTGCAATTGTGCATTCAACTATCAAGTAACTTGGTTCGAGTATATATTTTTCATATAATAATTTACCGAAAACTAAAATCTAAACAAATAAAACAGATGTTGGAAGAAATCCAACAAACATTAAAGCTAGCGCGGATATTGACTCACACGAGAATCGATTACAAGGAAACAAGTAAGAAGATGAATGATATGAGCCTCACCCATATCCTCCTTTTATAGAGAGAAATAGGGGTAGGAATCCTTAGGCTAATCAACTTAGGATTAATCTCAATCTATGATGGCAAGTAACTTGGCTTACAAGAAAAATAAACTTAAATCCTAATCCTAATCTAAACATAAATAGATTAATACTTCTACTATCCAACTAGAATTTTATGCTATATCTAACAACAAATATAATATAAAGAGCAATTTTCTAGTAAATATATTAATTATTTAAATTTTTAATTTTAATACAATATGATACGATAATCTTGAGTAATAGCGAACTCATTCGAAAATATCAATGTCTCAATCTAGAAAACTAATAATAACACTTTGCAACATTACAAAAAAGTTAAGTTACCGAATACAAAGCATTAAACAATATTATTGTCGATCCCATATCTTCTTATGTCTTTGCATCATCAGCAACACCATATTATTGTCTTGTCCTAGTTGTTGCTAAATGTTGTTGTTTAGAGACCTGCATTATAATTTACCCCACCATATAATTTATATTTTTCTAATAATTGTATGTGTTACTGTAATAGATATAACCACTAAACCATACTATGATGAAAGGTTTTAAACTTTACCGGACGTAGGGTATGTTTGGTGAAACTAGCTGAAAACTTATAACTAGAGGTGGTAGTTGAAGCTTATTTATGAAGTTGAAGTTTACTATTTTTTTATAAATGTTTGACAAAATAGCTGTAACTGAAAGCTTATTGCGGTGAATTAACTTAAACGAACAAATTAATACATGATAAATAATTATATAAATACAGTAGTATTTATGTAATTTATCATTGTATAAGCTAGGAGCTTATTTTAAAATCTAGTTCAACTAGCTTGTTTTTTAGAGCTAATACTTTTCATAAGTTTTAGAATTTTTGTAATCCAAACAATATTACTAAATTGAGCTTATGAAAAGAAAAATAAACTTAACCTACTATAAATTCTCATTAGCTAGTCACCCAAACACAATCATAATCCCTTTATTTCCAAGTTATCCCAAAGTAAATACGACATCTTCCTTTATAAAATTAAAACATTACCGAGTACATAGAAAATTTCCACCAATAATACTTGCAAGATAACCATGTTTTTAAATATGATATACAAGCATCTAACTTTATTATTATTACACAAGATATTTCATATATTTAATCATAGAATGAACATAACTAGGGTTAAATTGCCCCTCGCAATGCGAGGGGATGAAACCAATGCTATCGTATTCTTACCTCATAGATTACTCACTATAGTTGAGCATACGATAATATCTTTAACTTAGATGCATTTTAATTAATATGCAAGTTATCTTCAAAATAATTGTTTTTCTTTTCTAGATATGAATGGGATAACTTTATTCAATAAATTTAAAAAATTTATAATTATTTTACACGTTCACAAATTAAGAATAATTAGCTATGTGATTATATAAGGTCGTTTCAATTTGTTAAAAAAATTATGCGTATACCAACGATTTTTGTATATTGATAATTTGATGAACGGTTTTGTTTAAACTTTGATCCAACGTATAAGTAGTTTGAAGATAAGGACTTAACAATCATTAACTTACGACGATCGAATGTTAATTTATGCATCTTCATTTTCTTTTTTTAAAACAAAAAAATGAATTGGAGAGTAACTTCTTTTTGTAACCAAATCACAAAAAACTAAACAAAAACCACAAAACACTACGTAAAATAAAAGGTAAAAAAAGAAGAAGAAAGGACGGCACGCCCGTTTGAGCAACTCTTTTAAGACTTCGATTTGAGTTCTCTTAAGCTCAAAGTCGAATCGATATACGGTCTTATGTTAAAACTCCACTACTTGATAAAAACTCAACCCGTTTGAAGCCTAACGTGAACCAAGAGCTAGTTTACGAAATTTACTAACAAAAAATAAATCATAATCACTTTTTATTTCGACATTAGACCACCCATTGATCACACCCTCGACTCGTTAGCTACAAACATTATACAGCCGCCATCATTACCAACAAGATACTGGGAACCATTACGGCTAAATTCTACTCATAATTACCACCATACAAATCTATCTAATAATTCGATAGATGACCCTATAAATACCCATAAAACAGCAAACAATACTCCAAGCACAGAAAAATATACAATACCCCTACTACTCGATGATCTCGAAGGTTTCTGTTTCTCTGACCTTTTTGTAGCAGCGTTACCACTATCAGCACCAGCTGCTGCTACTAAATTAACGCTTTGAATCCTGCTAAAGCTCGACAAGCGCTCAAACGCCTTGTTCACAAGTGCACTGTTTTCTGAGGCTGAAGCTGGAGTTGTTGGTATCGAGTCAACAAACGCCCATAAAGCAGACGAGAACCACGAATCTGTGTTATCGTTCATGTTGTTTTCGGGACATTCGTCTATATAATATTCTTGTTTTCTGGAATTTTCTTCTATTACCACACCTAGAAACAACACGAGAAACGGAAGAAAAAAATGCATAATCAGCTAATGATCTTATACCACTCGTGAAACGGGCTTAAATAGCTTGGTTTTGAACTCCACGAGTCAGGCTCGAGAGCTCTTGCCATTGTCCATCTGACCACGAGCTTGATACAGTTAGCGAAACAGACATACATAACATGATAGATTGTAAACTTCTTACTTCTATACACTTACGAGTGTAAAGTTCATATTACTATGAGTTTATCAATTGAACACATTTACATGAAACGTGCAAAAATAACATGTTGTGGTGCCGATTTTAATAATCTATTTTAGTACCTGATGAAGGGTTAGAAATGGGCTCATGAACTGTTTGAATAGACATTACGCCGCTATTTCCTTGACCATGATTCCAAAGGTCGTAGCTTATCGGAAGCTCATCATTCACTTCGTGATCATGATTCACAACTTCACTCACAAGGCCCGAGTTTTCGGGCCCATACTCCAAGTTATCCATATAAGCTCCCTGAAGTTCGATACGTCCGGTTCCAAACATGCCCGATTCGAGGTACGTATCAAACTCTGAAAAAGAACCAAGATCAGGAAACTGCAGGCCCGAGTTGCAAATTCCCGGTTCTGGCCCAATCAGATCATCCATTTCTAGAAAATCCTCATCGAACAGCTTCTCAACTTGGCTCGAAGAACCCTCAAGCAAACAATTTTCGGGTTTATCCAATATTTGGGGAAGCGGCGGAAGAAGTTCGGGTTCATCAACAATTTTGTTCAAGAACTCCACAATATCATTGGATAGCAAATTTTGATCTTCTTCTCGTGTATTTCTGAATTCATTTACAGGGATTGGGTTAGGCTTCTGGACCAAAAGAGAATCAATATCCACACAATCGTCATCGCTCCATTCTTCCTCTATAAATGGAGCACCGTACTGCTCACCGTTTTTAGGCCCAGGCCCACTTTTCTTAAATATTTTGTACAAGACGTAGTGATCTTGTTCATACGGACATCTTTTTAGCTCTTCTTCATCCATTGTGTACTCGTGCATGACCCAATCAGTTCGTAGGCCTGCGGGTGCACGGCCTTGGTAATAGACCAAGGTTTTTTTAATCCCGGCAGGAAATGATTTACGTTTGATAATTCGGTCTTTCCCGGTTGCTTTCCAGTACCCGTTCATCGTTGCTCGACTTGATCTACCATTAGGGTATTTTCTATCTCGAGGGCTGAAAAAGAACCATTGTCTGTCACCAGTTTTTAGTTTAGAGTGCCCTGCATATAACATATGAGAAGACAATGGTTAGCAATGTATATCATCATTATATAAAAAACAGAGTTCATGATTGAGCTGTTACGAATATATCAAAACGACCCTCATAAATCCATTAAAACAATCATAAAACCATATCATCAAACAACAAGACGTGGCACAATATATAGTGATCACCTTTGACCCGGTTTGAAAATTTCTGACTATCTAACAAAATAATAGATAACTACGAATGTATAAGCGACTTTACTCTTTCATTTGCTACTAAACTAATCTGCAGCTAAGACGAAACGAATATAGTCAGCATACAACAAGATAATCATGATTACCGACACAGTATACACTACGTGGTAATCACGAGTCGGTTTGCGATAACAATAATCATCTAATAGTTCAAAAAAGAATGTCCAACCAACCGCAAATCACCAACAACACCCTACACCAAAAAGATTTAAAAAAATCAAAATACTGCAAGAAACAAAATCCCTGAGACCAAACTATACAAAATACAACACATAATTCAAGAATCAATAAACCTAAAATAAACCATCATAAGATTAAGGTTTTTGACCTGTATCACTGAAAGACGATTACCAAACCCATAATGGATGAAACAATGAGCTCATGATCAAACCGTAAAAAATTAACAAAAGAAATAAAACCCTGTGACCAAATAATCATATAAACAAAACCTAAAATTATCAAAATACTTATTGGTAATAGATAATCAAGCCCAAATTCATACAAAAATAAAACCCATAACTAAACAATCAAAGATCTACATAACCCTGATGAAGAAATAATCACATACACAAAACCCTAATACAATATAAATAATTCAAGAAACAAGATCATATATATACCAATCAACACAAGAAACAAGACCCATGTCAAATAACAATCAATAAACACAAAATAATTGTAACTTTGATTTAAGAAAATGTACACATACCAGGTAATTCTTCCGGGTCCCACTTATAAACATCAACTTCGCCAATAATATCAAGCTTTAACGATCGCCGGCAGATCTTCCTTTTCAGATAATAAAGAACCAATTCTTCATCAGTCGGATGAAATCTAAACCCCGGCGGAAATTTTCCGGCAGACGACTTTGACTTTGACTTTGAAACCGTCACTGCATCAATCAACTCAGAACCCATCAAATTGGGGTAAAACGTAAGAAATTTTCGATTGATTCAAACTGATTTTGTAATTAATTGTGAGCGATTTCAAGTGGGTTTGGATCAAAAAGTGATTTTTTGAGAGATTTGAAGGAAACGTGATGGAAAAGAATTGTGACCCCAAAAGGGGGAAGACTTAAGATCTTTAATGGGTTTTAATTGGGATTTTATTTGGTAGAGTGATCAAAATATCAAATAACGAAATATCCGGGAAGCTACCTTGAATTTTGACTTATTTCAGTTACACCATCTAAAGTTTAATAAATTGCATATTCACCCCTGTCTTTTGGGCTTTTGGCAGTCATATATATTCATATTTCATAATTCATATTATTAATTAATTAATTAATTGTAAATATTAATTAATTAAATTAATTATTAAAATAAAAAAGTGTAGATAAACTCGTTTTGACATGGGTAGAGAAATTCACATGTCATAAATTGAACTCGTTTGCTATGTTATCATTCAACAATTTATTAATTTATAATTTTGTTTACATGAGATATACAAGTTTGATATCTTTTCACATGAAAATTATAGGAATATCTGTTTTCGATAACATTATGTGTTGTAAAGGCCTAATTATTTAAATGAATGAGTACATTTTTAACGGGCAAAAACTTAATTTATTTATTATATTTTGTAAAAAAAAAAAACAATCATATATTATTGTGCTTTAACATAAATTTCGTCAACCGCGATCGTACCATCCTATATTTTTATTCTCAGTGTTGATTGAATGTAGACAGCTAAAACATATGATCAAAAGGCAAAGGCTACATTTGTTTGACCTATTTTTATCCAAATGTCATGTTTTTTGTGGATAAAGTGATTTATATGCATACTTTTCATTGGATGAGTGTTTGTCACCTTCAAATGAAACATCCAAGAACTTGTGTTGTATATCTAAGCTCTAATTACATTCACATTGCCCATAATTTGAGCTAATAACACATTCACCCCTAAATAACTAATGTTCTTGTAACATCTCCAATGTTATAGTAAAATCACATTATAACCTTTCAGGCGATCAATATTTGATTGTAAACCGTTTAATTCGAAAACTGAATCGAACCGTAAACTGTTTAAAACCAAACCGATTCTTAAAACGGTCTTCGGTTCGGATTTTAACTGAAACCGAATATGATAACTGGTCATCAGTTCGGCGATTGGTTTTATCATTATTAATTCGGTTAAACCGAAAAAAACGATTATAATATAATATATATATAGTTTTATATTATTTAGAGATAATAATATTTTGTTACATATAAACAAACTTCATCTACATTTTCTCCAACTATGTAAACAAACAACCGGACCAAAATAAACTTTACCTTAGGAAGTTATAATACCTAAGCTAGTTTGTTTAGAATTGTTATTATCCACTGAACTTTGTTTTGGTTTGGATTTGTTTATGGAGTTTGTGGGCGCATACAATTATTCTTTTATTTTATTTAATGTGATGATGATATTGTGATGAGGAAGTTATAATTTGTAAATTCTTTATCTTATATTGTACTTCATTTTTTTTAAACCGAATTGGATTACGGTTTTCGATTCGGTTATTTCATATTTTTAAATGGTTCGGTCTTTGGTTAGCGTCGTAAAAAATTTTAAACCGAAAACACCGAACCGATTAAACCAATAAAACCGAAAACTGGACCGATGAACACCCCTAGGTTTAAAGGATATTTCAGTGGAATGTAATTTGTTAATCCTTTAGCCAAGTTTTGTATTATGTATTCCACACTCAAATACTTCTGTTAATCCAAAGGATTTATATGTATGTAAATGTAAATTATGACATTTAGCAAACTTTATATAATAGATTCAAAATAACGTACCAAGTATGAAAAAAGCGTAGATATTTCAAACGTGATTGTATAATACAAGATGAATATTGTAAAAGAGTAAAAAAAAAATCTCATTCTAAAACTTAATTCAACGTCAATACAACTCGCCACGTCTATTTTAAAATAAAATAGCTTCTATAAAAATGACTTTTATTTTATACGCTCTTACAAACGCTGATTTACTACTATAGGCCTATCACCATGTCACCATACAAAATGCAATAATGTCAAATATAGTAAAATTTATCGGAATTTATCGATTATTGTCTTTTCCTACGGATTATGAAGATGAATTTAGGGAGAGAGCAAACGTAATCTAACTCACCCCATGGTTGAGTTTATACCAACCACACCACCATTACATCAACTGAAAAATATTGTGTTTTATTTTAGTTTATTTGAAAAATATATTCCCTTATTGTTTACTTATAAATGTTAGCAATCAATTATAAAAATTTAATTGTCGTAACACATGAATATGATACAATCTATATCTATCTATATCTATATTTACTATTATTATAGGAGGGAAAATATGTAAACAATTGAATCTAGACCCGCTCCACCATTAAATGAGTTAGTGTAATTAAGTTATAACCATTGATTTAGATTAGGATCATTGTTTGGCAAATATGTATACTTTGATGTCTCAAAATGTCTAAAATGACCCTTAAAATTTTACATAACACACCCTTATACTATATTAATTTTTTCCATAAATTCCGGACAAAACAAAACAAGAAAACATAAATTATCAAGCCCAACTAGATTTTCATTTTTAAACCAAAAAATTAGACAACAACATTCAATTTTGAAGATAAAATGGACGAAAAACAAGTTAAGATTCAAAAACAGAAGCACACCTTAAATGTTTTACTTTTGTTTGTTTTTTTCCAACGTTTATTTTGATATACCTTCATAGTAAAATATGTTTGTTATGTGTTTTCACTTTGATATTTGATTGAAAGGCATAACATATTGTTTTGAAATATAATACATATGTAGAAAAGTGAACTAAAACAAGACCGAGATCACAAGTGATTGGCAAGTGTTGAATTTATCTAAGACCCGTAACAACATTCAAATTTTAATCTTTTTGTAAAATAAATATAAAATACAAAATAAGTTTTCTTACTACGTATTTTTCAAAAAGAAACTGACTTCCTAAAAATGAGCATTCATCCCTATTTTTGAGTTATCGGTTACAATCAAATTCAAATTCAAATCAATATGCAACCAATGGATCTTCACATAATGTATTACATGGTAATTATAAGTACAACTTTTTTTTTAATCTTTTCTATTTTATATTTTTGGTCTCATTTATAAGATAATCTTTTCTATTCTCACAATGCTTAATTAGTGAGAAATTACTTTTGGTGGTAACCTTCTTGGAGCTTTTCGGATAAAATATTTACGCATTTATAAAAGTGAACCATTTAATGAAATTTTTGGAACACTTGGTAACATTCCGTTTATCTATATTACATATCTTTATAAATTTTTAAAAAATTAAAAACATGTTTAAGTATATCAATTTTTATAATGAATTCCTTATTTAGAGCCCTCCCAACCGGGTCAGTCACTTCTCGTCGGTTCTAACCGACAGAACCGACACCGATTGCACCCCGTCGGTTTGGTCCGCCGGTTATCCGACGCTCCATCACTTTTTTTTTCCTTTTCGTGTGTGTATATAAATAAATGTAAATTGTTAAATGTGAGACCCAAAAATTAAAGTGACGGTGGCACTGATGGTAGGGGTCTGTCAGTTTCAGTCGGTTTTGAAAAAAATGACGTGGCGCTGACGTGGCCCGTCAGTTTCTGTCAGTTTATGTCACGGTTGGGAGGAGTCTCATATTGATAAATCAGATAACAATTTTAAGCGTACATTAAATAAAAGTCAACAAGTGCTTATCATGGTTTATAAACTGGAAAATAAATAATATCCGAAATTGAATTAGCCCGATTTATTAGTAGTTAGTTCATTCAATTTCGCTAAATTTAAATTCAAATTATAACCATATTGTTATATTTTTTCCTACAAATAATTCTCTCTCACATCCTCAATTCATAACAATTATTCTTTCATAGTTTCAGATCACAACTAATACTATAATTAACCATGTTAGAGGTAACAGACCTCATATATTGTATAGGATATACAAAATCAGACTACATGATTTGATCCAATCCTTAAAAGATAATCAGTTTGCCAACATCATAATGTTAGGTGTTTTATAATTCTAATTGTATTTATCTGTATATTTTCTTAATCATAATATTAATTTATTCTTATGCTTTTTTTTCTTCAAATCGTACGAAACTTCACTTGGAGATTTGCCATAATACTGAATATTGTAATGTGTATTAGGTATTTAGGTATACAAATAATTTAACTAATTGAATTATCATTTTCGTTTTGGTTAAGTTTTTAATTTATCTTGCTTAATTAGTTACTCCCTATACATTAAATTTAGACGATCGGATTTTATATACAAAATTCAACATATAATCATATTATATTGTTTTGTATTTATAAACTGCGGCAATCAAATACATATGTTACACCGTATACAAATATGACTATAACTATAATTTCTTAAGTATTTTAATAGTATTCCATTAAAAATATTTTCATGTTTTAGCTCGCAAATTTTACTGGTTATGATCTAGTTATAATTAATAAATAATTTAATTTTAATAACCAATTAAAATAAGATTAAGAATAAAAATAAGCAAACCGACGATGAGATCCACCGATGCTTTCCAGGTCAGTTATAGTCCCTGTCCAAATATTAATAAAAAACACTTTTTCCGAAACAGAATTCACTACACACAACACATCTCACCTCCAAACACTTGTGCACTCCGCATCACAACTTGTACATTTCTCAGTTACAATATTTCATCACCAATTTCATCAAAACAAAATAATCTTACAGAAACACAGATCGAAAATTGGCGCTCCTTTTCTCCCCAATTCTCGATCTCAACATATCTATAGATTTCAAATTTTAAATTAGGTTTTTCGTAATGTCTCTACGAAGACGAACTTTGCTCAAGGTCATCGTCCTCGGTGACAGCGGGTATATATATATTTACTATTGTATATTGATCGATGTTTTGATTTATTTAGGGTTTGATTTGAAGCTCGATTTCGATAATTACATGATTTGACGTCTAATATTTTGAATTGATGTGTTTTTAGGGTTGGTAAGACGTCATTGATGAATCAGTATCCTTACTTTTATGTCTAATTTTACTGAATTGTTTATATAATTGAGTACCTACTTTTACAGTGTGTAACTTTAAGGAATTGATGCTGAGTTACTTTTAATTGTTTATATTATTTTGAATTTATTGCTTTGATCTGAGTATATTGCTTTATTGTAGTTTTAGCTCAAATAATAGTCTGGTCAGTTAAGTTAGTTAGGTACATTTCCAAGTCTGCAGTTTGTTGATGTAATTGAGCATACTATGGAGGTACATTCATTACTGTGTACTTGGAATGTATCTGATGTATCATGGAGTTTGGTGTGATGTCTTTGACTTTAGTATTGATATTGACTTGTTGATTTTGACTGCTGTTGTCGTCTCCTCTGGTAATATGTTACGTTAGAAGGTAGGGGACTAGGGGTTATATATCTTGATAACTTATCGATCCTTAGAGTTTGTCAATGTTCATGATCTCCACAATATATTGGGTGAAACAGCACATATCGTGCAATCTGGTTTTTCTTCTTTGTTATTCGTTTATTATTTGATTTCCCATGATAGATACAATATCATATACTCACAGCTATTGGTATTGTGATCTATTAACTTCCTTTAAGATATGTACATAAGAAATTCAGTCAGCAGTATAAAGCTACGATTGGAGCTGATTTTGTCACCAAAGAGTTGCAAATAGATGACAGGCTTGTTACTTTACAAGTGAGTTTTATATGGTTATTGTGTAATTAACTGATATTCATTCACTATGTGATTTATGCTTATCATTCTAGAGGCATGATTTTGTTGGTTGATCGTAATTTTTCATTTGCAAGATTTGGGACACTGCTGGGCAGGAGAGGTTTCAAAGTCTTGGAGTTGCGTTTTATCGTGGAGCAGATTGCTGTGTTCTAGTGTATGATGTGAATGTGATGCGATCTTTTGATACACTTGACACATGGCATGAGGAATTTCTCAAGCAGGTACATTTGTTATTATGCATCAACTTTTGTAGTGTTTATATTCTAATATACCATTTATTGGTTTTGACTGTTTACCTGGAAACATGACTTCATGTATAACATTCAATGTTCTCGTGTTACTGCTTACTCCCAATAACCGTTTGTGGGTTTTGCTGTTGAGTAATCGAGTGTACTACACTACTACCTAATGAACCTCTTAAACTTGATGTTTAAAATCCTATATGCAAGAGTCACATTGCAATTGTTCATTTTTTGATAACCAAGATATCCAACCTTTAGACGACTAAATTCATTGGGTTTGAGTTGCTATTGATTAATGACTTCCAATTAAATCTGAAAGTACTAGGCATCATATTGAATTTGAAATTACTATCCAATATGTGATAGATCGGAATTTGGTGGTGTGTTGCTTTTACCTAAACACACACATCTACATTAAGCTTTGATTCAGCTAGTAGCGATTAGTGAGATGTATTTTGTAGTTCCCATTCTGGTTATACAACATGAATGTATTAGTTTATCATGCTTCCATGTGTTATTGGGGCTCTTTTTTGCCCATTCTGTTCATACACATGTTTCACTCTGCCTCACATAGCACTAATTTGTGTACATAGAAGTAAGATCTCTAGATGGCTGTTCTCAGTTTTGGTAGGAAGACAGAAATTCTTCTTCACGGTGGACAATGTGTGTTTCTGAAACCAAAATATTGGCTTATTCTAGCCAATGTTTCTTATGCACTTTGTAGGGATAATAATCATCGAGTATGTACCTGCTTTGCAGTCTATCTCATTAAAACCATACTTAATTTCATGGTTAATTTCGTGTTCATGAAACTTTTTTTCGGTACGGGGACGGTTAGAGATCCAATCAGAATAATCCAAGGTCCTAATTTAGCGGGCCGCTTGAGTGTTTCACGCGTTAGCTGGGCCCCTGATCCGCGTAGACCAAGGGCGAACACTCATCGTTTACGGCCATGCTTGTGCGTTGTGCTGTAAATTAATAGTTCTTCAACATCAGACTGTTTAGGGTTATTATGGAAGAATGAATTCTACAACCTATTAGGAGGAAAGTGTCATAACTGATAAGTCACTTTTGAGAGGCTTGTATGCTACCTTATTAGATTGGAAAATGACAAATGAAAGTTAAACCTACACCCTTTTCCATCGTATCTATTAAGAAGAGAAAACGCGCAAGAAATTCATTGAGCTTTAACCATCCAAACCATTACTCTTTCGTAGAGATTTTTCTGGCTAATGGAAAAGAGACATGACATTGAAATTCCTTGAACTTCCATGCTTATTCTTTTTTCTTTTAACTGTTTTCAGTCAAACCCGGCAGACCCCGACAATTTCCCTTTCATATTACTTGGTAACAAGATCGATATAGATGGTGGAAATAGCCGAGTTGTAAGTTTCACTCTATTAGCTCCATTTTTTCATTCTTTACGACCTTCGTTCAATTTACTGAAAGTATCTGAATATAGGTTTCTGAGAAGAAGGCTACGGAATGGTGTGCTGCAAAAGGGAACATACCTTACTTTGAGACATCTGCAAAGGAAGACCATAATGTGGATGCTGCATTCCTGTCTATCGCCAGAACTGCAATGGCAAACGAGCATGAGCAGGATATGTAAGTGTACTTAAAAAGCAATAAATTGTTGTCAAATGCAAGTATATTCTGCAAAGAACTGTTTAGAAAAGTGATACCAAACCAATTCTGTAGCCCACTATACTGCTTTATGTAATTGGTTCAATAGATGGACTTATAATTGAATAAATTACTAGTGTTCGGTATCTCTGGTGAAAACTATCATAAATAGACTAATAGGAGTACTCAAACGTTTACTACTCTAGTATTCTACTATCAATGCCATCTAAACGTCAATATCAGTACACTAATATGAACTTTGAAATCAAAAGCTTCATATAGATTTTGTGTAAACTTCGAAACTCGGACCCTTAAATTTAGCTAGTAGTGTAACATCTTGTCCCACGTTAGTTGTGACTGATTTCTGATTAGCCCTTGCTAGTAGGCTAATGGTAATCTCCTAACAGTTACATAGTGCTCAACTGTTGAATGAAATTGCAAATGAACTCATCACTTTGTATCATAGATTCTTATTCTGGAAAGATGTATTAATCTAGAACATTGGATAGTAGTGTAACATATTTCCCTACTTAGTTATGGTTATAATTTGTGGGCCTCATGTAAGCGCTTACTAGTGGTCTTCAAAGGTATTAGTTGACTCAGTCAGCTTGTTTTTTTTTTTTTGCTTTTTTTTGTTTTTTTTTTTTCTTTTTCTTGTTATGCTTTGTGGGGTAATAAGTAGTGTTGGCCCATTAAAATGTAGTGGGTAAACTAATAACAGATCTAGGGAATTCAGAGCCACCTCCCATTTCTAAAGTTCTGCTATAAAAATGAATTGGGAATGCATGATAACCTCTAAAACTCTAAAGTTTACCCTCAAGGTTATCATTTTAACTCAATATATAAAGATGTGAGCAGTTCACTTTCTATTCTCTGTGTGATGACTTTCCTTGAAAAGTTGAAATATAAAGCTAAATAATGATTTTTTTATGGCAACTTTGATTATTATGATCTATTTTCTCGAAGTAGCTGCATAAGTATATATATGATTTCTAACTTATTATGAATTTATGATGGATACTTCCTTGCATATTACTAAAATTCAACCTGAAGAG
Source organism: Gnaphalium uliginosum (assembly GCA_963930675.1). NCBI lineage: Eukaryota > Viridiplantae > Streptophyta > Magnoliopsida > Asterales > Asteraceae > Gnaphalium > Gnaphalium uliginosum. The sequence continues at coordinate 1,566,353 of OZ005685.1, forward strand.
TATAATTTTGGATTATTTATCTATAATTCTTCTATAGCATCAGTATAAGATAAATCTGTCTCTGGATTCAACTCCAAATGTTCCCAAGAGTTGATGATTGTGTGTACATTTCATTCATATTAGCATATTTATACCCTAGGAATTTAGGTCTGAGAATCCGTAACGAAAATGAGAGGTGGAAAATAGACGAGACGAGTGGTTTGGGTAATGTCTAAATTACTCATTATGATTCATTTGGCTTGTTGCATTTAAGCGTTTGATACGTTAGAGGTAAATGTAACCTGAATCAACCATCTCTAAGTGAACGAGTTGAGGTTGTCGCCTTGACCTGGATAGTGGGCCAGCTATAGTTTCTGATCATGATCTTAGTTGATATTGAGTTATTTCTTAGCCTGTGTTGGGTTTGGGGCGTTAGTAGGGATATGTATGCAAAATCAAGATGGAGCAAGGTACAGTTTACAATTCCTAATTTTTTTTTTCTCTCTGTGACGTGGAACAGATATTTCCAGGGGGTTCCTGAGGCTGTACCAGAAGCGGAGCAACGAGGTGGCTGTGCATGTTAAATTTGTTGAATATACGAAAGGATTCATCTCTTACCCGTTTGCTGCTTATTCTACTCCACTTTTTGCTGATGTCACCCTTGGCATTTTTTTCGTAAGGATGGCTTTCACGACTCACTGTGTCTTTCTATGTTGTTGATAGCATTTTCCTAGGTTTCTTGTTTGATGGATCAATCAAAATTCCGTACCATGAGTGTTAAAGTTGATCGTACCTTTATCTTGTTTGAAGGTTGTATTGCATTTTTGCGATTGTAAACTGCTGTTAAGATTGTTTTGTTGTATCTACATTATAACATTGCTACTTGTTATGAATCATTGGACTATGGAACTTCATAAACATTTTGGTTTGGTTTGATGTAATGAAGTCTTCAATGCTTTTATTGCATGTTTTATTTACCTCAGATTTTAAATTTTCGTAACTCGTCTTGGTGCTGATGTTCTAATATGTCAAAATCCGACTACAATGTTCATACAATCATACACAGAAGATGTTACATAGTAACTTAGAGCTGAATACTTGTTGCAATTCAAGTAACTTTTGGACGGTCCCGATTTATCTTTTTGAACATTAAACTTTAATAATAATAATAATAATAATCCTTATCCTTATGATACAATTATTATATAAGTGCATCAGTTTTCCAACTTATAGATAACTTCGTAATATAATTACTTTGGGTAAACAAATAAGGAACTAAATTCTATGCACGAAAAGACTTCTTTTGTATAACTACGTACGGAGTAATAAATTTTAATAACAGCCTTGTTGATGCTGTGTGTGAATACCATAGTCCACATGTATGACTTAAATAAGTTATTCTAAATTTGTGCTCGCTAACAAGTAAATGAGGATACATAATAAATAGGGATTAGTGTGCCGAATACACTTAATTTTAGTGTGATCTCAATAATGTGTACTTAATTTCATTTTGATATATCAAACTTTCAATTTTGATTTATTGTGTGTATTCGACCTCTTATTACTTGTAACCGTTGATGTGATATTCATTTTCTAATGACGTGACGACTTATACGGTGTCATGTCATAAAAGATACCAAATAAGTCATCAGATACACACAATAGACTCAAGTTGCTAGTTTGATACACACAATGAATCAAAATATATTTAGTTATACACTATAAAATTGAGTTAAAGTTATGCCTTGTGCACTGATCCTTAATAAATATACAAAAATATTCTGTATTCAAAACCTTAAAAAATATATATCACTGATAACATAATATGTAATAATTACTAATCTATCTATATCTACCGAATAAATCAGGATGCATTTAAAACCGATTGATTTTATTTGTATTGTATAATTTTGTTCCAAGTCTTGTTCATCATCCATTATGTTTCTTGTTTCACCCTTCCTATAATGTATGCTTTATTTGATATGAGTCTATCCTTCGAAAACTTTTGCTTCAAAATATGTTTGAATTATACGAATTCCTTAAACACTAATAGAAGTTTTAATCTACACACTAATTTTTTATTTTGTTTGCATTAATTACATTAATTAATAGGCCTAACTTTTCTTTATTTCGTACCAAATTGGCCTAACTTATACTAAGAATGTAAATAGGGTATTATAGACGACACTTTAAAATGCCATTTGTAGCGTTCCGTGTTTTCTATTTTTATTCGTTAACTTCAAAATGCGAAACTACACTTAAAACGTTTGGCATACTTTTATCTATCTACTTATAACATATACGAATTTCTAAATCAAGTGAGACCAAGCTTTCACGATGAGGGTTTACATAATATTCCAATTTATTAAGTAATTTTTTAGTGTGTTGTATCACGTTTTCGCTCTTTAGTTTTTCAACAAAACGAACCATATACAGTGATATAATTAACTTGAACGGTTGATAATTGACATATTTCTTAGAACACATATTTTTTTTGAAATATATGATTATTAACATTGTCGGCCGAACGCTCATATAACTCGAATTGAAATCATGTATAATTTTTAAGACAATTCAATCCAATATATAAGCGTCGATGAGGTTCACTCTAGTTGAAAAATGATAAACCTAGTCAAAGAGGTCTAACATCTAACACTTTCTATGTTAAGTGTCAAGAGTAATTCATGATTTATCTAAACTTTACATCAAGTTTTCCAACAAAATAAGAACAACCCAAAAGTATAATTATCATGTAATATAATTTATTTTTTTTATTAATTTGCCCTTCTAAAATTCCAAAAAATATCACAAATATATAACCCCTTGAAAATGAAAGATGTTGCTAATATGGAAATTTTGTTACCAATTATAATTAGTAAAACCTTATTTACCTTCACACGTCAAGTTATGTCTATATCAAAAACACATAATTAACATAATTGTTTATTTAAAATTTTCCCAAAAAAATATTAAGAAAATAAACTTGAAAAGCAAAAGATAATTACACAATTTAAACTTCCTTTTAGAAAGAAAAAAAACGCCATGTTGACAAAGATCTTGTTGACTTTTACTCAAAACTCGAAAGGTTCAAATATTTACGCATATTGTTCAAAAGCAAAGCAAATTCCATTTTACCAATATAAATTAATCTCCAGCCAATTTATTACTTTATATGGTAAATATTTGTATACAAACCGTGGCAATATGGTCCATTTACACATTACTTTTTGGGAAGTTACTATCATCTCAAACGTACACAAGTCTTGTATAAATTCACATGATTTCAACCAGCAAGTCTTGTACACAAGTTACTATCTTGTGTACTTCATCTGATCAACCTCAAAATGCATTCAAGCAACAAAATCTTGTTATTGTTCTTTTCGTTGTTAGCAATATTCATTCATAGCGAAGCATTGCGTCGACACTATAAGTTTATCGTAAGTAGTATTTGGTAATAAGGAACGTTCTTTAGATGCCATTTTAACTAACTCACTATTATCTAATTGTATAGGTCAACGAAACATCATACACTCGCCTTTGTGTAACAAAGGACATTTTAACTGTAAACGGGCTTTTTCCAGGACCAACTATACACGCTCGTGAGAGAGATACGATTTGGGTCAAGGTTCATAACAATGGAAGTAACAACATCACCATTCACTGGTATGCCAATTATGACTTTGATCCATAAATTAATTTTGTCTTAATTCTAAAATAAAAATAAAATTCTTATAACTATTTGAATAATGAGTTTAAACTTGTAGGCATGGAGTAAAGCAACCTAGAAATCCATGGTCAGATGGTCCCGCATACATCACACAATGTCCGATTCAACCGGGTGACTCATTTAACTACAAGCTAATATTTTCTATGGAGGTCGGAACCCTTTGGTGGCACGCTCATAGCGACTGGTCAAGAGCCACGGTCCATGGTGCTATCGTTGTGCACCCAAGACATGGGACGAGCTATCCCTTCCCCCAACCCTATCAAGAAGTTCCCATCATTATAAGTACGTATGGTGTAGCCCGAAACATTTTAGAATCTGTAGTTTTTTATTCTGACTTTTACCCAACCCATCCAATCCTTTATTCGAGAATATAATTCTTTTTATTAAATTTTTTTAGGTGAATGGTGGAATGAAGATATAATGGAAGTGCTTGAAGAGTTTGTCGCATCTGGTGGTGCACCTAGAGACTCTGATGCTTACACCATCAATGGCCAACCCGGTGACCTTTACCCGTGTTCGAGCCAAGGTTTAACATACTCAAAACCTAATAATACATACATAAACCAATTATTTCTTCATAACCTTTGTTAAATGTCTACAGATACTTTCAAATTAAATGTTACATACGGAAAAAGATATCTTTTACGTATGGTAAATGCAGCGATGAACGAAGCCCATTTTTTTGCCATCGCGAATCATTCCCTAACTGTTGTGGGAGCCGATGCTAGCTACGTCAAACCACTAACAACCGAGTATATAGTAATCGCACCCGGCCAAACACTTGATTGCTATTTCGAAGCAAATCAAGTGAATGGCCGTTACTACATGGCGGCTAGAGCATACATTGGCACGACCGTAATTGCATTCGATAACACAACCACCACCTCTATCGTGCAATACGATAATTCATCCACAACACCGATTCTCCCTTTGCTACCCAATTACACCGACACAGCCGCAGTTTATAACTTTACCGATAGCCTTAGGAGCCTCAAGCCACTTTTATACCCAATAGACACGTATGACGAACGAATAATTTCTACCATTTCTATTAACACATTCCCGTGTCAAAACAACTCGTGTGCCGGGCCAAATGGTACGCGGTTAGCGGCTAGTATGAACAATAATAGTTTTCTACTTCCGTCAGTTGACATACTTGAAGCGTACTATTATCACATCAACGGCGTATTTGGCACGAATTTTCCTGGTTTTCCACCATTACTCTTCAACTTTACGGATACCAATTTGCCTTTATACCTACAAACCCCCGAAAGAGCTACCGAAGTAAGGTTGATTGAATACAATTCAACCGTAGAATGCGTCTTCCAGAACACAAATATAGTAGTAGGACTTGATCATCCTATGCATTTACATGGATATAGTTTTTACGTCGTTGGATGGGGATTCGGTAACTTTAACGAAAGTACCGACCCGTTGAATTATAACCTAAATGATCCACCATTACGAAACACAGTTCTTGTTCCCAGAGGTGGATGGGCCGCGATTAAGTTCAATGCTCACAACCCCGGTAAGATACTATACATATATTCGTCAGAAATATATATTATCCGCACAACAAACTGCACAAATTGTTAAGTACTTTTTAACAAATTTAAGGACCATATATGCAAATTTTATTTTCTTTTAAATATCATATCATATATGGTGTTAATTATATATTTGATAATCATAAATCTAAACTATTTGCATAAATGTATAATATTTGTCTTATGAATTTGATGAAACAGGAGTATGGTTTTTACATTGTCATTTGGAACGTCATCTTACATGGGGAATGGATACAACGTTTATCGTCAAGGAAGGCAATCGAACTCAAGACCGTATTCTTCCGCCGCCACGTCATATGCCACGTTGTTAATTTTGTGTGAATTTAAGTAATTGATATACATGATTTTATAGATTAAAACGAATTAGGCTGAAGTTTGTATCCAAATTATATTTATTTGGCAAGATTACACATTAATTCTAATCCTAATCCTAATTATATATACATGAAATGAATGAATGAATGAACTAGTTAACTTATTCTTTGCCTTTTTGCCTCTTTTATTTAGAGATGTAAAAAAATCTACACATGAGTAATAAATAAAATATATAATAAGAAAGGGAAAGTTCAGTAACATTTAATTTAATTGATTAAGTAACAAGAGCTATTATTGGAAATTAAACATTAATGTTGTTTAAGTTTTGGAATTCTAAAAGAAAAATTATCCTATAAATATACAGTTTTCAAAATTTATGAATAATTTCAGAACCGACCTACTTTAATTTGTAACAAAGAACATAAACAAATGTACGTATTAAAGTGACCAATTTAATTGGATCTTGCTGTTTGTTGATGACAACTAAAAAGTCAAAAGGTCTGACCAAATTCATATGTTTTTGGATATTTTCAGGTGATTAAATGCATACAAAATTATTGGTAGACTTAAAATTTTGTATAACTAAATATAATTTTAAAAATTTGATTGGTAAATGTGAAAAATTAATTGAATGAGATTAAGATAGAGAGAAAAATCAACAAATGAGAAAAGTATGCCTACTTTTAACTACTTTTAACTCTATGTAATTAAGTCTATATAGCATTAGTCTAAATTTATATCTATCTATTTTTATTACATTTAGTTTTTTACAGCTTAGAAAGTCAACTATAAAAAGTAAGAAATATATATGAAAGAAACCATATATAACTATAATCATCGTATACACATTACTTTACTTTGTTGAATTTACATCGTTTCAAATTTGCTACAAGTTTTGTATAAATTTACATGAATTTATCGACATCGTGTGGTTCATCTTCAATAGTATCGCTCAAAATGGCTTCAACCAACAAAATGTTATTAATCTTCTTTTTGGCTATAGCGAAAATCGTTCATTGTGAAGCATTGCTTCGACACCATGAATTTTTCGTAAGTAATTTTTCTACGAAAATAAGCATTTCTTGTGCCTTTGTTCAAATGCAACGTTAGAAAATGTTGTGTAAAAGTACAATGTTATATATCTTGAACTGATCGATCTATCATATATCCTGATTGTGTAGGTGAAGGAAACATCGTACACTCGTCTTTGTGAAACGAAAAACATTTTAACTGTGAACGGACAATTTCCGGGACCAACTTTGTATGTTTATAAAGGAGAAACAATTTATGTCAAGGTTCATAACAATGGAAGATATAACATCACCATACATTGGTAAGTAATCTTTGAGCTATTTTATAATAACGTTTATTAGTTTTGAGATTATTTTAATTAATTATATTTACTGTAAATTGCAGGCATGGAGTGAAACAGCCAAGGAACCCATGGTCCGATGGTCCTGCATATATCACACAATGTCCAATTCAACCGGGCGATACATTTAACTACAAGATCATATTCTCTATGGAGGTTGGGACTATTTGGTGGCACGCTCATAGTGACTGGTCTCGAGCCACAGTCCATGGTGCTATTGTCGTGCACCCTGAGTCGGGCACTCCTGACCCCTTCCCTGAGCCCCATCAAGAAGTACCCATAATATTTGGTACATTAACGTTTTAACACTAAAAACAATCGCGTAACTGTTCAAAGTTTATAAATTGTGACAATTTCAATCCAATTATTTAGAAGAGGTTTTGACGATATAACTTTCATGTTCATATTTCTCGCAGTACTTTCTTATAAGGGAAAAATTGGAAAATAAAGTATTTATGGGTCAAGCCGACCCCTCTGTACACCTTCTAACCCACTCAAATTCTCACCACTAACTAATTCTTTTTTTTAGGTGAATGGTGGAAGCAAGATGTAATGCAAGTGCTTGAAGAATTTGTAGCATCTGGTGGTCCCCCTAGAGACTCTGATGCTTACACCATCAATGGTCAACCCGGTGACCTTTATCCATGTTCGAGCCAAGGTTAGCTTAGTTATGTCACATCCTCAAAAGCTAATACATACATACATCAAAACTCTTAAGTCTTAACGTTTGCTAGATGATTGCAGATACTTTCAAGTTAAATGTAGAATACGGAAAAAGATATATTTTGCGTATGGTAAATGCTGCGATGAATGAAGTTCTTTTTTTCGCCATTGCAAACCATTCACTAACCGTTGTGGGAGCCGATGGTAGCTACACCAAACCACTAACAAAAGACTATGTAGTAATCTCACCGGGCCAAACACTTGATTGCATATTCGAAGCAAACCAAGTTCCACCTAGCAGTCGTTACTACATGGCGGCTAGAGCATATTCTAGCACCAACAATATTGTTTCTTTTGATAACACAACCACCACGGGAATTGTACAATACGATAATGATTCTATTTCAGTCAATACAACGCCCTTATTCCCTTTCCTACCCAACTACAATGACACCAATGCGGCTTTTGACTTTATGGGAAGCCTTAGGAGCTTGGATACACCCTTATTTCCGTTGAACGAGTGTAACACAAAAATATTTTCCACCATTTCTATAAACACGTTTCCATGTGAAAACGGTTTGTGTTTTGGGCCAAATGGTACACGACTAGCGGCTAGTATGAACAATATTAGCTTTAAATCTCCGACAATTGATATACTTGGAGCATACTATTATCATATCAATGGTGTGTTTGGTACACAATTTCCTAATGTTCCTCCATTGTATTTCAACTTTACGGATACTAATTTACCGTTGATTCTACAAACGCCTGAACGGGCCACACAAGTGAGAGTGATAGAATATAATTCAAACGTGGAATTGGTTTTTCAAGGGACCAACTTGGTTGCAGGGCTTGATCATCCTATGCATTTACATGGGTTTAACTTTTACATCGTTGGATGGGGATTTGGTAACTTTGATCCGGAAAAGGACCCGCTGAACTATAACCTAGTCGACCCACCATTTCGAAACACTGTTCTTGTTCCGATAAATGGATGGGCTACTATTAGGTTCAGGGCTTCTAATCCTGGTACACTACAATACATAATATCATTTTCTTGTATTAATATCATACTGATTATAACTAATGTGTTATCTGTATATACTATCTTATGAATTTGAAACAGGAGTATGGTTTATGCATTGTCATTTGGAACGTCACCTTACATGGGGGATGGATACGGTATTCATCGTGAAGGATGGAAATCGTAGTGAAGAACGCATGCTACCACCACCACGTCACGTGCCACGATGCTAAGATGGTGTAGATTCACATATAAATTGATTCATTTATGTATACATATCATATATGTTTTTAGGTGAAACACGCATACACATACACATTCCTTAGTATGAATCAAGAAATAAATGAATTACATTATTCTTCCCATGTATTTTGTTTTATCCATTTCTAAGTATACATAATTATTCATATTTTACTTTGATTTTGTTGTCATAATTAAGTATCATATATCGGGCATGTTCGGTATGAACCTTTTAAGAGCTTTTAGAAGCTTTAATATTTATTTTTTCTCTCAAAAAGCTCCCTTTGATAGAAAAGTTTTATTTGGTAGTTACAAGCTTTAAGCTGTTATCTTAAATGAAAAGTTCCAAATCAAAAGCTCCCAATCAAAAGCTAATTTGAGAAACGTTCAAAAAATAAAGAAGCTTTTTGTTCAAAAATTACTATAATGCCCCAACCCAACTGTAACAAAGATGACTTGCGTGTAGTCACCAAAGATTTTAATTAATTGGGCCCTGTTAAATCCTAATACATATAACCTTTGTAGGTATAGGTATGTTTCTCAATGTGCTAATGTCCTTAAGTTTTTTAGCGACGAGTATTTTAATGGTCCAATAACTTTTGTTATAAACCTATAATATATTACTTTCATATAATGTCAGATATTTTTGTTTTCTTTTATTATATTTTTTATATATATATAGATTATATATATATAAAACTTAATGTGATTTCTATATACTATATATGCTTTTTGATCTTTTTTTTTTTTTTAAGTTTGTATACGAAAAAAGGACTAATATTGTATCCATTAGGTAAAGTTATTTATTTACATAAGAATAAAATGAATTAAATTTATTGTTTAGTTATGTTATTATTTATTTTTATATTAATGTCCTTTTATATCATTTTACATTTTTAAGCTACAGCTAATTTATCAAACCGTTATATATAAAAAAACCTACAGCTTACAGCTCTATCGTACAACTACATCTTACAACTACAGTCTACAGCTACAACCTACAGTTATTTTGCCAAACACACCCATCCACTACTATGTTTAAAAGGACATTTAACTTGTAACAATCCCAAAAATCATATGCATTAATAAGATTCTTACTATTACAAATATAAGTTCTCATTAAATATAGATATAGAAATATGTATGTTTCATACAACCTTATTTTAAGTTCAATACTAATTTCAAATACTATTGATCGAACACTGCCGTTTAAACAAATTGCAACCGAGTCCTAAGTCTTGAAAGTGGCAATCGCTAATTAATCAACACAAGGATGGATTCGATGTTTTTTCGATGTTTCTGTCTTGTTGGATCACTTGATGAGGAGCTTCTTCTAAGTTGTACACTTCGTTTTTCTCTTTGATAACAGATAACTTGTTGGATTTAGAACTACATACACATGCAAATTCGATCGCACAGTATGAAAACACGACCACATTCACAATCCAGTTGAGGTTGTTGGGGAGGAATATAACCAACACGGGCAATAAAGGTACAAAAAAGAGTCCCGTGTAGGTGATGGGAAAGTTGTTATCATCATTGTCGTATGGTTTATGATAATCCAAATAGCAAATTCCAAATGCAATCCCAAAGGCTACACACACGAGTAAAAATTCAATCCAGTAGAGGTTTGACGGGACAAGTAACACCAACGAAATTGAGAAAATAGCGATAGTTGTCGAGAATAAACCGATACATCTTAAGATGGCGTAATGAATACCCTTCATTTGCTTGTACAAATAGCGTGTACAAATGATCAAAATCCAACTTGTGAGTGTAGCCACATATACTGCAACAAAAGACATGCTCATAAAGAGGCCATTCATTTCCATACGAGAATGTTGATCTTTATTGTTTTGAGACATGATTCCATATCGAACCAACATTAATGGATACATGTAGAAAAGAGACACCCAGTACAAAAGTAGTATGTACAAGGAAACCCTGAAATAATACAACACGTATGTACATCCAAATAAATGGCCAAATTATATGAAAAAGGACCGAAAACGAAATCAGAGCATATCAACTTACTGTGGATTCGAATGTGAAGGTGCGTCATCGTTAATGGAAATGGAAACCTGCCCACTCATTCCATTTCCCATTCCGGTAGGAGTAGCTGTTGGTAAATCTGACTCCATATATGTGAACGGATAATTCCTATACAACTTTAAACGGATCTTTATGTTCTACAGAATACTAAATAAGTAAACTAATAATGTATGGACTATTTACTTAAGATCAAAATAAAAATTACGTATATTAAATTGCAATCTGCATCACTGGTCTATAGCTACAAAAACCAAATTTTCGGTCAATAACCCTCAAACCATGCTTCTATTTACAGCCTTTTTATTTTAAAAAATGTTTGACCAAATTTTTTTCCTTCTTTTATTTCTGAAAAGAAGTTAAGATTATAATCATCAACAATAATAATATTAGACTGTATAATACTATTATACTAGTATTAGATTATAACCCGCGAATTCGTGGGCTACCATATAATTTCTATACAAACTTTATATTATATTTTTATTTTACTATGTAATTTTCAAATGACATACTTGTACGGTTAACATCACGCAATTTTCAAATGACATACTTGTGCAAAAGCATTTTATGTTCTTATCATCACATTATCTGTATTTATATTTCCTTTTCATTTTTTGAAAGATTATTATCACAAAGTTCACAATTCTCAAAAAAAAAAATCTTTCAATGGGGCCTACATCAATAGACTTTACATTATTGTAAGGTATCCAAACAATCAATAAAATTAAATGTAACATAACCCACACACAAAAATTAACAGTAAATTAATATATTATGATCGTGTTTTTTTTTAAGAGTAGTTAACATATTTTAATTATGTTTATTATTATTATTATTATTATTATTATTATTATTATTATTATTATTATTATTTAAAGATTGAAAAATGGCATTTAACCTTACATTATAAGATTTTTGAACATTAAAATTGGTAATTAGCCTTAGATTACCATTCATAATTGGTAACATATACCCTTAAATGTGCATTTTTAAATTAATAATCCCTTTTAAACACAAAAAATTAATTGATACCCAAAATGCAAAATAGTGAATTAATTGTTCATTTTTCGACAATTTACCATATTTTTAACAATGGATAAAAAATTGTTTATGGGTCAACCCCCACCAAACGGCACTAACATGACACGTTTTGACTTCGACATGTTTTGACCTATTACTTACATGTTTGGCCTACCTTGCTTATCAACTTTACTTGAAACTAACTGTTGTCTTGCTTGTTTTTTATGAAGCTCGTACTAAATGATTTCTGACTAGAGCGAAAAAGAATTCTCAACTTTTAAATTTTTCAACAAATTGAAATCCGCTTGAAATAAGATGATAATGATTATTGTAACTGAATAAAAATGGTATCTTTTTTAATTTTGTTTGTTAAGTATCGAGTATTTGATTATTAATTAAATAAGATGCAAATATACAACTAATATAATTACATTCACAAATCAATGTTCAGGGAGAGTTTTAACCAAATTTATATGTTGTACAAACATAATTACTAAATACAAGTGTCGTTGAAAATATATATCTAACTAAAGTATTTTATAACTCATGCAAAATAATATAACATAAAAATGTATCTACGTTGTGATTGTCAATTTGCGTCATCCATTTCTTTCCATGTCGACATCCCGGATTCGTTTTACTCTGCTAATTTTAGTCTTTTCAATTCAATTTTGATTAATGTGATCATTGATTTTGTGCTTATTGGCGATTAATTTTATGACTTTTTATTTATTTTCATTTTTCTTGATTTCCTTTGTGGTACTAAATGCATAACTCAAAAATCAATTTTGATTGACAAACAAAGGAGTAACTACATCCAACTATTTGAAATTGATTGATTATGTTTGAAGTTTTCTGTTAAAACTAGTTTACGACTAAAGTATTTTTTTTTACAAATAAAACTCATATTGTTTAAAGAAATCCATAATAGTTGTGATATTTTTAATTCTTAAATGTACATTAAAATTAATGGTGTAGATTAACTTATGAATTACTAAAAATAAAATGATTATCTAAATATGGTTTTCTTTTAATATATAAAATAAAAATAAATAACATAATAATATATAATATATATATATATTTTAAATATAATATGGGAAACCCTTGACGATGTCATTAAAAATTCAATTAGCTAATGAAATCGCTTGATTTTATCAAATTAGCTAAAATTAAGGACATAATGACATCATTATTAAAAAAGACTATTAAAATTAAATAATTTTGTTATAGATAACTTTTGGAGATAAGATTTATTCTCATTTAAGTTTATAATTCCACGACAGTATATAACCTCATCTATATTTATATTATATTTTTATTCCAACGTAAAGTAAAATTTCTAAGTTTTTAAATACCGTAAAATATAAACATAAAAAATAATAACAAAGATAACAACATTAAAATAAATATCATAAAAACTTTCTGCAAATCGATATTAGTGTCTCTAACAATGTAATGGAACTTTTTCAAGTATATGGAAATACAAACTCAAATTGATAGAGTACTAGCTCTAAGTAATATTGAAGTTACTTTACTTGAAAATTAATTTAAACGAAAAACATAAAACAAATTAGTTTTATTAAATATTTTTATTTCATATATTGCTAACATAAAACATAAACAAATGAATCCACACTATGATTCTTATAATAATAGGTTTACAGTTTGGTTGTTTATCGAATTGTGATTTCTTTTTATAAAAGAGTCATACCAACGGTTGGTTGATTCGTGTCTGATACACTATTATTCTTCCATTTTTTTTAAACTACCTAAGTTTTTTTTAATTTCAAGCAATATTGCATATCTCTTAACTCATAAAAACGTTCTATGTTATCACATATCATATAAGGATTCTATCGACATTTATAAAAAATAAATACAAATTGAGTGGCCGTGTGTATACACGGATTTTAGGGCTAGTATATATATAAGAGATACGTGGAATACGGAAGGAGATATATTTTACATGTGGTAAATGCTACGATGAATGAAATTCTTTTTGGTCAGAAATGGAGGAGAAAAATTATTCTTATATCATATGTCTATACACGCGATAGCACATGTTGAATATGGTTTTATAACTCCAACAGGTAGTTGGACACAGTATTTGTCTTTAGCGGTAGTCTTAACCTGCGGAAAAAAAACTCTCGTTGGCTAGTCGAAACCTTATAAGCAACATGGTGATCGAACTTATTGGCTAGTCGTATAGAACATGAGGTTTTCTTCCCCAAAGCAACTAATTTGAATACAGAAAAAGAACATGAAGGAGTTGGTCCGGTTCTACGATAAAATAAGCCATTGACATGTTCTATATAGAGATCGAATTACTTAACTTTTATCAAGAATACCTCAAATTTTAGCTATCATGCATGCAACAATCAAACAGATGAACACTTACATGTGAATCCAAGTTCTTCAGGTTCAATCTCTAAAAACTCCTTTTCTATCAAATTTTGAGTCATCTCAAACCCAACTCTCCTGAAACAAAAAATAATATTACAATTAATGCATCATCGACTATGCATATAAACCTTAATTAAACATATATATCTACAGAAGCATCATAATGCATATATATTGATTATGAAACAAACTGTTTAATTTACACATAAAAGAAAATGTCATTGAGAAAAGGGACACCAACTTTGATCCGCGAGTCATATTTGTGTGAGAAATATAATTATGGTTGTATGAAGTTTGGAGTATTTATGGTTTAGATCATGGGCTAATTCAAAACGAAGTTGGGTACACACAACAGAGATCGAACTAAAGTTAAGTGCATTTTCCTGCACTAATCCCTTATTTATTTAATATCAAATATGTGACGATATATATGAAAAGTATTCATTCTAATTGTTTGCATTTGCATTCCCTATACTACTACCCAAAACACGTTTCACAGGGGGTTCTAAAAGGTTACTCCTTACGTCTCAATTTAATTGTCTACATAAAAAATATACACAGTTTTAAAATAGTATATTAATTAACGTGTCAATCAATAAAATTTCATACATAATTACTAAGATACTTTCTAGTTGATTGAAATAAATAGTGGACAAAAGCTGTGTTCAGGGGGAGTTAGTGTCTATCGTTGCCCACACATTGTCTAACCAAATCAAATTCTCTCTCGAAATTTTCCGGATCCTGAAAGGTAATTCTAAATAGAGACAAAAATAATTTTGATTTCCCCCGGCACATCCACTAATGAAAACCTGGACCATTAAGCGGGACAAAGGTAGCATAAAATACACTTTCCAGTAATGATCGAGGGGATGTTTAGTTTGCGGGTTGAAATTGTAATGTATACGGATATAAATATGGGAATGAGAATCAAATACAAATTCATCATTGTAGATGAGAATGGGTATAATGAGTATGGAGTATACCCATTCTCATGAGTTTGATATTCATTTTCTGGACCCGTAATATAAACACCTTGAATATGAATCAAATTCATAGCTTTATTCCCATCCCAATCAGTCAAACACACCCATATTTTGCTGAAAGGAAAAAAGTCAAAAAAAAAGAAAAAATCAATTGCAATTTTTGTTACCGACAATATCTTGGAAGTGAAAAACTGATAGGATAAGTAGATCGAGTACAATAAAAATCCTAAATTTCATATAATAAATAATCAACTAGAAATTAAGACAATTGTACATAAGTTAAAGTTGTAGTAACATATATATTCACGATGATTATATGGAATGAAAGAAATAGTAAGGTTTGACTAGTTGGTTTGACCGGGTCCACCAGAGCTAATCGGACGCCTTGGTGGCGCTCGTCTTGTCACAATTCCCTGCACCAACAACGTCGTCTAAATAGATGTCAGCTAAAACTCTTTTCGTATAAAACTATAAACTACACATAATAAAAATGATCATTTGGGGCGATTATTACATCAAAATTATAAAGATTAATATGAAAATTACAAAGATTAGGGTGTTTTGTACACAAAATAGTTATCTACTACTCCGTATAAAATATAATTAATATTAAGATACCAGTTTCACAGAATGATTATTAAACAAGGGGTAAACAAAGAAATTATGAATCCCATACTCGTTCATTCTCATGTCATCCTCTAAACAACTTAGTTTACTTGGCACTGATTCATAATAACGTTTTTAGTATTTATTCCATGTCCTAATTAAAACTGTTCTTTGAGCACTTAGAAATATTAATTAATTATAAATAACATAATATAAAAACAGAAAGAATTGATAGTAAGCATGTTTCAAATAAATAAAAAAAGTTATAATGAATGTAAGCAAAATTTGTTGTTAAAATGTTACTTACAGTTTCGGAAATAGGATCATCGGTAGGATCCATGATCGATGGATCATCCACCTCTCTGCCACCACCGCCACCACCACCACCACCGTTGTCGACGTCATCACCACCGTCGTTGCCGCCATCCTTTTTCTCCTTTTGTTCATTATATAATCCCAAACACTTTAAAAAGCCTTTAAAAGCTTCTTGTAAATACCTACATGGGTTGCTACTATAACCATAACCAATATCATACACAACTTCACTTGTTTCCTCGACCATTTTTTTTTTCTATTTTATATTATTCTAACAAGTAACAAACCTTAAAGCACATAAGAAATATTTATGGTTAATTTATGTTGAAATTTTCTTGAAGTCAAATGGGAATTGGGAAGGGAAGAAGGAGAGGAAGGTTAGGTTAGAAATGTGCATTACATTTATTAAGAATATTGTTTTTATGTATTTAAAGCTCCATGTATAGTAGTGATATTCAATGCATGGGTTGGTGGAATTTTCTTCTTGGGAAATAACTTTACACAACATACAAGAATTAATGAGACAAACATATATAATTCCAATTTCTTTTTCCTTTTCCTTTTTGTTTTCAAATATAAAAAAAAATGTTATACGATCCGTACGCCACCTGTTTTTCTCACCATTAACTTTGCCTTAGGTTATTGTATGGTATAACAATTCAAAATATATATAGTAATGCACAGAAAAAACTGAATGGTATATGAATCACTTCTCTTAAAAACACATAATAAATATTCATAAGAATAAGAATAATTTGTCAAAAATATAATGGATAAAGAAGAATATAAAAAGGGTATTTTGGGGAATAGAAAAAGTGGATGAAGAAGAAGACAGGTGTCTTACCAACTCCAAGTGGAGGTGTCAGGGAACAATTAATTTCTTCTTCTTGGCCTTTCTCACCGTGCCTTTTTGATTCACTCTCTTTGACCCATGCAAAAACATCGATTTATATGATATTGGGCCGGTGGAGACTGGGTTCTTTATCTCTGCTTGGGTTTTGGGATTTTAGCCCAACTATATATAACAACTTTGAACTTTTAAAGAGGCCGGACTAAAACATAGTAGTTAAACTGTCTCATGGGTTAAATTTTAGCAATTAATTGGTAAGAGTTTGCTTTTGAATTGACTCCTAATTTTGTACATTTTGGCTCATCTCTCACTCTATGATAAGTTTGAATTTCATATTTATGTTTGTGTATCATAACATAACTTCAAAACATAAGTAAACAGTTGAAAAATATAAAACCATGATGAACTTTAATCAGTTTTAAACAATTTTTTGTAGTCATCGGATATTCAAGTGCGATTCACTTGGTTTCTTTTCGTATACGAGTCAACCAGTTAAAATATTTGAATTAAATGAACTAGATCGTTAAATATCTCAAAATAATATAAGATATAATGACATAAAATTGACCGGGAGTTATTTTTATATGTTAATGATTCATTTTAAGGTATAAATAACATAAAATTGACACACAAATTAGTTGTTTATCACCTGTCTATGAGTATAAGAATTTGAATGTTATTATCATCATATATATTATATTATATATAATTATGTATGTATTATGTATGTATGTGTACATATATTTGTATACAAGAAGTTAGTACCAAATATCTTCAACATGTTCTGTTTCCATTGAATGTACGAATGAAATGTGGTCAATAATAGATGGTACCCCATAAAAAAACAATGAGCACTTGTCCACTATATGTGACTATCACATTTTATCAAACGTGATGGTGACCAAATTATAAAACTAGTCAATATCAATATATATCATATTTATATTTAATCATATTATTATAAATACAATAATTATAATTGTAATTATAACAATTATATATAAATAAAAGTTATATGGTAACACGACACAACAGAATATTATATATGTATTCACTCATCAAATTATTCTTGTTATAGTTTATTTCGTAATACTCACGTCTTATGTTTGTAGTTTATGTATTTCTAAAATAATACATAAGCAACCTAAGAAAAATGTAACTTATTTTCTATTTAAGAAAAATGCCATGCCTAAAAGCACATTATACCTACAATGCTAGCTACAACACTTTATAATTGATTAAATACACTTTTTACACCAACTATAATTTCACTAATGCTAAATGTACCTTAAATGTATGTCAAACTTTAGTCTTAATCCATAAAATGCACGACATATAGACCTCACTCATTTCTCAACTAATAATATTGTCGTATCGATTTAAATTAGGCCTACACTTTTAGGCGGAAGAAGCATTTAAATGTACAATTTTCAACACTAAAATGAATTTTGAAATGAGATAATAAAAAAACATGAATGTTTGACTTTGACCCGTATGTTTAGTACATTTCCATTTGTTGATGTTTTGGACTTGCAAATCTCTTTTTGTGCTGGTGGAACAATTGTAATCAACACTTAATTGGTCGAAAAACATAATCATTCTTTAAGAGAATCATTTGTTGACTAACATTTTATCTTTAGAACGAATAAAGGGAAAGAAATCGTTGGCCCATCATTCTCATAAATCAAATATTTAAAGTGTACGTTAACACAAATAATTGATTTTAATATTTTAATTCTAAAATAAAAATTTGTAACATCTAAAATGGAAATTTATGTATTCACCCTTGTAACTTTTATTAGAAAATAATGTTGGTATAGTTTTTTTTTGCACCATGCACATGTCACATTTAAAGATCACATATGTCATATATCAATGTAATTTAAAATTGCATATAGACACAAAAAAAAAATGTATTTGAGATGGACAAGTATATAAGCATTGGTCAATTTCATTTGAATAAAACACACACCCCTATGATGGAACTCTTGATCCTATACATGCTTGTACCTCAATTATATTTTGTTTTTACTATATTTTTAATTCATATTCATATTATTTTCAGTTTCACTCAAAGATTTTACTATAGACGCTAGCTACGGTAAAATAAAATAAAATTATATATATATATATATATATATATATATATATATATATATATATATATATATATATATATATATATACACACACACGTATATATAATTGTAAGAAACCTTATAAAGATTAAAATAGATGAGCAAATATGCATTATGAAAATGATAAATTACATTTTACATTTAGTATCTAATGTTATGCTTATTGAAAAGAATAAAAATCAATTAAAGTTTTAAATTAATAAGTAAAAGTTCAATTTTTTATAGGAAGAAACAAAACAAATTTTTGTTTTTGATTGATGGAACATTGTTTAATGTTTAAGGATCATTAAACTTTAATTCATTACAAAAAGGAATAATTAAATTAAATTACACGTGTACTTACGGGGCAGCTAGATACCGCACAGCGTTATTCAAAGGTAGAGTCACGGGCAGAACGGGCAATCCCATCCGGGCAGGCAGGTCTGAAAAGCCACTGCACACGCCCCAAAAGTTGCTTCTTAATCTCTATCACTAGAGAGAGAAAGTAAAAAAGATTTCCAGCGAGAAAAATCCCAAAAACAAAAAAAAAACAGCATATGAAAAGTTTGCAAAAAACAGAAAACACTTAAAATCCTACTGGAAAAAAGGGAAAGTTTCAAAATATGAAATTTATGAGATCAGGGGTTGAATCTTGAGTCTGTTGGTGTTTTTTGTCGTCCAAATAGTGAAAATTTGAGAAATTTTGGAACTTTAGGGTTAGGGTTTGGTGGGAATTTGTGTTTGTGCTGTAATGTTGCATTTGGGTGTGTATCATTTGGATCCGAAAGATGATTTTTGAAGATAGTTGAAGTAATATACATATATAAATAGTATATGGTATATATTATTTTTATAAATATAAATACCTCCAAAAATAAGATTGTGTATGAATGTGATGGGGAAAGAAGTTGTGATGAGAATTCTTATGGTTTGTTTCATCACGGTGAAGCTCATTTATGCAAATATGGAAGGTGGGATTATGTTTTTTTTTTTTTTTTTTTTTTTTTTTTCTTTATGTGCTAAATTGTACTTTGTTGTGATTTTGACTATATCATAAAATTTTTGTTAGGGGTAATTAGGCTGCTAATTTTGGTAATACAATATAGTGTTTTGATAATTTGGTGAATTATACACGTGGTAATTATGTATCTTTCTGTTGGATTGTATGATGTAGCATCTTGTTGACTAGTAGTTGGTAAACTTGGATGATCATAACAATCATTTATGATAATGTGATATTTCCTAAACTGGTATTTAGATGCTAACAATGCTTAGTATTTGTCATTTTTGTTAGTGTAGTTGTATGCACTAGCATGGTTTAATGACATTTACCTCGTACTAATCTAGTTTCCGGCTTGCACCAAACTACATATTTTGGTTAACATAGCAGCTTTCTTATAGCAATTTATATATGCTTCTCCAAATATAGTTATTTGTTTGAAATAATCAAAAAAGTAAGCAACTTGAACTGATTAATGCAGATGTTGTATTATTGCAAGATGGTTATGGTGTGCTAATGAAAGTGTTTACACAGGTGATGCTTTGCATAGTCTAAGGACTAACTTAGACGATCCAAATAGCGTACTTCAAAGTTGGGATCCGACCCTCGTTAACCCGTGCACTTGGTTCCATGTAACTTGCAACAATGATAATAGTGTTATACGAGTGTAAGTTTAAGTCCCTTTTATCCATCTTCCATATGGTCATTCAATAACAATACATTTAGGTCGTACTCCTTAAAAATATTCATGACATCTTTACGTTTGCAGCGATTTGGGAAATGCTGCCCTATCTGGAACTTTGGTCCCGCAGATTGGTCTGTTAAAGAATTTGCAGTACTTGTAAGTCTTTTAAGTTTTGTGATTTTATACAAACAATTGTGATCATTTCCGTTTTGTGAATATGTTTTTTGGTCGCTTTTTACAGGGAGTTGTATAGCAATAACATAAGTGGCCCGATTCCTAATGATCTTGGGAATTTGACAAACTTAGTGAGCTTAGATCTTTACCTCAACAGTTTTTCTGGACCCATTCCAGTCACTTTAGGGAGACTATCGAAGCTGCGGTTCCTGTACGTATTGTAATCATATTATTTTCCTATCATGTGGTTTAGTGATTTTACAAGTATCTGGGCGATAAAGAAATAATCGTGATTGTTGACTGCTGGTATTTTTGTGATGTTTATGTAAGGATAGCCGGCTTAACAATAACAGCTTGACTGGAGCAATCCCTATGCAATTGACTAACATCACAACGTTACAAGTGTTGTAAGTATTCTTCCCTCCCAGCTTTCACACAAGTTATTTCATGACTATAGTTGACAAAATGTGCAGGTCTCCGGGTTGGGTAACGGGTCAAAAGTGATCATTTTTACGTTGCAGGTGGTTGGCTTGATCCAAAACACTTGTCTAATTTTTTTTAATGATTAGGTTAGTGCGTCAAGTATGATTACAGTTACGGAGTATAAATAATTTCAATAATAATCCAAATTTTTGAATAAAATGATTTGGGAGCTTCTAAACACTAAGAGGACATTATGGGCAACTCTTGACGCATTGCATTTAAGCTGATTTACTTGGTTTTACTCGTTTGAGTTTGACCCAATCTTTAAAGTGGGTTGACATTGCAACCTTTATTGATGACCAGACATGGTCCATTTTCTCATTGTTTAACCGTGCAACATCTTACTGTAATTTATCATTCAGGGATCTATCAAACAATCGTCTCTCAGGATCAGTTCCCGATAACGGCTCCTTTTCACTATTCACACCCATCAGGTATGCTATTAGAATGATCTCATTTCGTCTTTATGATGTATGATTCCAAGAATTCTACTCACTATCTGTTTTTGATTATTCTCTTCATAGTTTTGCAAACAACCTGGATCTCTGTGGCCCGGTTACGGGACACCCCTGCCCCGGGTCTCCTCCATTCTCTCCACCTCCACCGTTTGTACCACCACCCCCTATTTCTATACCAGGTGATTGCCCTAAAAAGTTATCCCCCATTATTGTTTTTCCAGTGTTTTGGTTTCAAAGTGATTATCTTATTATCACTTTAAAATGCACAACTGAACACATTTTAAGTTGAATGTTCCATATTTTCAGGTGGAAGCAGCGCGACTGGAGCCATAGCCGGAGGGGTGGCTGCGGGGGCTGCACTACTGTTTGCCGCCCCAGCCCTTGCATTTGCATGGTGGCGGCGCAGGAAACCGCAAGAATTTTTCTTCGATGTACCCGGTTAGTGGATTCACTCATGCACACTTTAATTAAGGAAGCAAATTGTTTAAGGGATCATTGTGATTTTACCTTTCAATCATGTGTGCAGCTGAAGAAGATCCCGAAGTTCATTTGGGACAACTTAAAAGATTTTCTTTGCGGGAATTACAAGTTGCTACTGATAGTTTTAGCAATAAAAACATATTGGGTAGAGGTGGGTTCGGGAAGGTATATAAAGGACGTTTAGCTGATGGCTCGCTCGTTGCTGTAAAAAGATTGAAAGAAGAACGAACACCCGGTGGAGAACTTCAGTTTCAGACTGAAGTTGAGATGATTAGTATGGCTGTCCATCGCAATCTTCTTCGCTTAAGGGGATTTTGTATGACACCAACTGAACGATTGCTTGTTTACCCATACATGGCCAACGGAAGTGTCGCCTCCTGTCTGAGAGGTAAAAATGTAATCGAGCTTTCTTGTTACTCTGTATTTAGAGGTTAATAATTACATATTTTGACATTTTACATGTGTTTGTAGAGCGTCCACCAAATGAACCTCCGTTAGATTGGCCAACCCGAAAGAGAATTGCTTTAGGATCAGCCCGTGGACTTTCTTATTTGCATGACCACTGTGACCCGAAAATCATTCATCGTGATGTTAAAGCTGCGAATATATTGTTGGATGAGGAGTTCGAAGCCGTTGTTGGGGATTTTGGTTTAGCTAAATTAATGGATTACAAAGATACACATGTTACTACTGCTGTACGTGGCACAATTGGTCATATTGCTCCCGAGTACCTCTCCACTGGGAAATCTTCTGAAAAAACTGACGTCTTTGGGTATGGCATTATGCTTTTGGAACTGATTACGGGTCAAAGGGCGTTTGATCTTGCTCGACTTGCTAATGACGATGATGTGATGTTACTTGATTGGGTAAGCATTTTAACTTTTTCCTAGACATCTTATCGTTTCTCCTACCTCTTTCTATTATAGAGGTGGCACCATTAGGTAACAGGTTAAATAAGTTTGGGTCAACATAGATTACAAATTTTAAATCGGTTAATGTTTCAATTTGTGACGCGTTGCTTATATGTATTGTGATTCAGGTTAAAGGGCTATTAAAGGAGCGGAAACTGGAAATGCTTGTGGATCCAGACCTAGAAACCAATTACATAGATTCAGAAGTCGAGCAACTGATTCAAGTTGCGTTGTTGTGTACACAAGGGTCACCAATGGACCGACCCAAAATGTCAGATGTGGTGAGAATGTTAGAAGGCGACGGGCTGGCTGAAAGATGGGACGAGTGGCAGAAAGTGGAAGTTGAGCGTCAAGAAATGGATCTTGCACCACATTCAAATTCTGATTGGATCCTTGATTCAACTGAGAATTTGCATGCATTTGAGTTATCTGGTCCAAGGTAAATTTGAAGTTAGGAAGATCTTATATATGTTATGATAATGACTAGTTTATGGTGGTTAAAGTTGTGCATAATTGAGTTTGTATTCTGGTAGCTACCATAGGATATATGATATGATGGATCGTATGACAGATGTAATTTTGTCGATAAGCTGTAACTAGAAACGATGGTTCAAAGAGGTCGTTAGGTTCTATCTGTTTTGATCGTTTAACGTTTTGATGTTGGGGGACAATTATCGATTCAAATAGTTAAGTTTGGCTATATTGTCTTGTTTCTTGCTTTTTTCGACTCATTTTATCTACAAATTAGTGGTACCAAATCCATCGTAGATTTCAAATCAGTTCGTGGATTGTGCGTAGCACAACCTATTAGTTTTCCTAGTTGTGTACACAAGAAACATATCCAATTCATCATCCAGCTTTTCATCATTTAGAATCAAATCAAAATGTAATTGATATCCGATTTCGCACCAACATTATATAAACAAACCTACTAACTTTTCTTTCCATCAAGTCCTATATAGTCCTATATAGGTATATATCGCAGTATGGATATGTATAAAATAATACGAATAAAGTCATGAATGTTTATATAATTAGCCAGCCAATTAGTCATGCCTGTTACATTAAGCAACTACTTTTTAAGATTGCAACATAACCATACATTATTTGTTATCTTCGTTTGGGCGAAGCAATCACCTTAAACCCCCAAAACATGAAATCATTACTATGTGTGTCTTTTCTCAAAATAGTTGTCATAGTACTTAACCTCATGCTACTTCTTGCTGATGATGCTAACTAGCAGCCCGATATCGGTAACGATTTAGTAGCTACAGCCCCGCTAAACTGGAAATCAACCCTCAATGATGGAAAGCCGCAAGCTTCTTTCATCGTGGGTCAGGCCTAATCCGTGTGAAAACTGGACGGGCATTGGCTGCAGTAGTAACAACAGTACTGCTGTCACTAGTATCAGTCTCGAGAATGTGCACCTACAAGGTAAACTTGATCATTTAAACTTCTCGACCCTTTCGAGTCTCCAAAGTTTGAATCTTTATAACAATCAGTTATCAGGTTTTATTTCAATGGAGATAAGACACCTGAGAAACTTAAGATATCTGAACTTTTCAAGAAACCAACTCACAGGTCGCAGAACTAGGCGAGCTAAGTTTACTCGAGAATCTTGATCTTGCATCCAACAATCTTGATAGCCAGATCCCGGTTTCTTTGGGGAACTTAACCCGATTATACTACCTTTATCTTCATAACGATGAATTATCCGGGCCAGTCCTATTTGAACTAGGTGGCCTGAGAAACATAATTCCTTCGCCTTTCCACTAACCGTCTTGGGGGTCCAATCCCTAGATCTTTCCAAAACTTCACTACAATCGAATATATATACCTCCATACAAACAGGCTAACGGGTCCCATTCTTCCCAAATTGGGAAACCCTAAAACACTTGCCGATCTTCACCTTTATGACAACCTTTTCACGGGCCAAATCCCTAGTTCGTTAGGAAACTACACCAGGATCGAATCGTTGTATCCCCATCAAACCAACTATTGGGCTCCATTCCTATTACTTGGGGAAAACTCGAAACACTTCTAGACTGGCATTATCGTTCAACAATCTAACGGGCTCGTTTGCTGAAGAACTAAACTACTTGACAACGAAGTTGGAAACATTATCATTAGGCAGCAACAAGCTTTCCGGTCATTTACCACCCCATATATGCTTTGGTAGATCGCTCCTTATATTTACAGTAAATAACAATTCTTTCTTGGGCCCCATCCCGAGTACCATAAAAAACTGTAGTAAATTGATACGACTCAGGTTCGTTTGAAACCGGATCACAGGAAACGTATCAGATGCTTTTGGTGTTTATAACGACTTTGAATATATCAATTTGAGTTGTAAGTGAGGCATCAACCAATTGGGCGTTGTGTCGTAGCTTAACAAGCCTTAAAATATCGAACAATAATCTTTCGGGGGTTATACCCGACAATCTTGGATAGTATTGGCTGCAAGAAGTTCAACTCTCTTTCAATCACTTAATCGGGGAACTCCCAACAAGTTCAGGAAGATTAAGTTCAATAATCGGGCTTTTCTTAGATGATGATCGTCTTTCAGGAAACATCCCGGCTGCATTAGGAAACTTTCTAATTTGGAAAGTATGAACATGGCGAAAAACATGCTCACTGGTGCAATTCCTAGCCAGATCAGTGATTGCTCGAGGTTACGGGTCTTGAATTTGAGTGGTGACTATTTAGAAGGTGTTTTTCCCGTTGAGCTCAGGAGCTTGGTTGAGCTCCAAGTTCTTGATCTATCTAACAACGGGCTCATTGGCGGGCTTCCTCGACAGTTTGGACTTTGGAGGTCTAAAAATGTTGGAAATTTTCAACATCTTTCATAACAACTTCACTGGCTCGATCCCATTGACGTTCACTGACCTTTCGAGCTTGACCACGATAGATATATCGTATAATCAAGTAGAAGGTCTTGTTCCCGATATCCAAGTCTTTCGACAAGCACCATTTGTAGCAATAGGAAACAACAAAGGGTTATGTGGTAACATCACAGGTTTAAAAGACTGCTCACGAAAACACATGAATCGAACTCGAGAAAAGCTTCAAACTTTCTAGATTTTGATCATAGTTTCTTCCCTCTGTTTCCTTCTAATCTTGTTTGTGATAGGAGGAATCTTGATTAATCGGTTTAAAGAGAAGAAAAAAGAGCCACGAGCACCTGAAAACCACTCACCTTTCGCGATTTGGAGCTATGATGGGAAAATGGTATATGAAAACATCATTTCGGCTGTCGATGATTTTAACTCCAAGTATATTATAGGGACTGGGAGTTCTGGAACTGTTTATTGAGCTGAATTAGCATCGGGTGAAGTTGTTGCTGTCAAAAAGTTAAAGACACTAGAACCCGACGAGTTCAAAGATGCTAAAAGTTTTGAAAATGAGATACGTTCATTGTCGGAAACACGACATCTCAACATCGTGAAGCTTTATGGCATTTGTTCACATCCACGACACATGTTTTTGGCGTACGAGTATGTAGATGGCGGAAGTTTAAGAAATATACTTAACGCAGAAAAGGCAAGAGAATTCGACTGGCGCAAGAGACTGAATGCTAATAAAAGGGGGTTGCAGATGCTTTATGTTATATGCTTCATGAGTGCTTGCTACCAATTGTTCAGCATGATTTATCGAGTAGTAATGTTTTGTTAGACTCAGAGTATGTACCTCACTTGTCGGATTTTGGAACCGCGAAGTTCTTGAAGCCAGATTCATCAAATTGGACTTCATTCGCTGGCACCTATGGTTTATAGTGCTCCAGGTACTGAGCGAAAACTCTTTCCAACTTTCATCAGTTTCCAGTTTTATATATTTATTTCCCGAGATCTATTTTGGTCTTATGCAGAACTTGCATATTCGATGGCAGTGAACGAGAAGTGTGATGTTTACAGCTTTGGGCTAGTGTCACTTGAGATGCTCATGGGAACGCATCCAGAAGATTTGATCCCGATCATGTCTAGATCAAGTATCAACGAGTTGACAACAATTGTAGTTCTGGACCAACGGCTCTTGGCCTCTTGCCACCTAGGGATCAAGTCGCAAAGATAGTGAACCTAGTTTTAGAACTTGCTTTTATGTGCTTGAACTCCATCCCGAGATCACGACCATCAATGTGAGAAGCTTCTACTGAACTATTGAAAGCCATACCTTATCGGACTTCTTGAAGAATCAAAATTCAACATCACTTTATAAGAAAAGTTCAAAGGTTGAATGGCAGCAAATATGTAGCATTGTTTTGGGTTTAAATGTTGTTTTTATGCTAAAGCAATACAATTCACTAAATCTACCATCAAGGGTGAAGTTGCAAAACTTATTAATCGCAAGACATTTTTTTAGGTTTATGAACTGCATTATTATAAAAAATAACAGCAACAAATAAGAGCTATCAAAACATAATGGGTTTGTATTAAGACATATCATAAACAAAACTCCAACCAAAATCAGTTTCTCTTCAAACATTAAGAGTACTTGAGACGAATAAAAACTAACATAACCATGACAGTTTGGTCGCATTGACCAAAACTTACCTAAATGATACCAAGAACACAAACCCTTATCTTAAGCCTTCATGCGGTTGTAGAATTTAAGCTTCTCCTCGGCAGTCTGGAAGCGACCATGTCCAAATTTGGATGAAGTATCGATGAACTTGAGTTTAATATCTTCCAAGGCCAAACGGGATGTCTGGGCAAGAAGCGACTGACGAAGAGTAACCACCCTCTTCTTTGGTCCAACACAACAACCTTTGATCAACAAATAGTCATCCTTGACAATACCATAATGAGGGAAACCACCCATTGGAGTTATGTCCTTCTCGGTCCTGAGACAATCATGTGTCAGCATACACGAGAGTTTTCACTTGGAATATATGTAAAAAAAAGAGCAAGTGCAAAGCAACAAACCTGTCAAACTCGGTAAGAGCGGTGTGAGACTCCTGTCCAGTCTTTCCGAGCTTGTAAATCTTCTTGTTCATTTCAGTACGGTGATGGTATCCGTTCTGACCAGCTCTGGCAACAGTGTATGACACTCTGGCAGGATGCCATGCTCCAATACAAGCAACCTTACGCAGACCCCTGTGAGTCTTACGGGGAAGACGGGTCACACCCCAACGGGTCACAACACCTTCATAACCCTTACCCTTGGTCACACCAATGATGTCAATCATTTCATCCTTCTGGAAAACGGCATCAATGGGGACCTGCTTTTCAAAAAAGCCATAAGCAAAGTCCACCTTTTGGGCGATTGTTCCACCGTTAACTTGGATCTCCATAAGGTGAGCCTTCTTTTGCTTCAATCCCTTCATTTTCCTTATCTGTGCAAAAAGAACACGTCCAGAGTTATATTACTGGCAGAGAAACATCATATTCTTTTTCAGATGTCGAAAGTCATACTTTCCCAAAAGAAATCCAACAATTTATTACAGAAGGGTAACAGCAGGCAAGTCATGCACTTTGGATAAGCAAGGCCAGGTTGATCATTGACCCAAAAAACCTTCGTACTTCCCCAAAAGAAATCCAACAATTTATTACAGAAGGGTAACAGCAGGCAAGTCATGCACTTTGGATAATAAGCAAGGCCAGGGTTGTAAACGAAAACTCATTGAAATTAATATCGTAGCTATGATTACAAATAGATGATTATTCCATTATTCGAAATAAAATACTAATCTTTCAATAAAATAATTCAATAGGTTGTGTGAACTGTGAACCAAAACTAACATTGGAAGCCATTCATAAGTAACCGGGACAGTATTGCCACCTCTACAACAAGAGTCTACATAGTTAACGCTTGGAAACAGCATTTTTACCTGAGTGTGAGCCAAGACCCTGATAACTGTTCCATACTTCTTCATTTTCTCCAACTGAGACTGAATGTCCTTCTTGCCCTCATCAGATTCAAACTTTTTGGAATATCTAGCAAATGCCTTCTTCTTGGACTTGCACCAGTTCTTGTAGAATCTCCTCTTAATATCTTCACTCAAATGTTGAGCCCAAACAGTGTTCAATGATCGAAGACCACGTGGTGTCTTGACGTAGGCTACAACACCAACAATCACCATGGGAGGGGTCTCAATGATGGTAACGGCCTCACATGTCTCCTTCTTGTGAAGCTCTATACATCAAAATTCATCATTAGTTAAAAAAAATAGTCAAGTAAACTAATAAAAATGCTATAACATGTAAAATAACTTACTTGATCCAGGCTTCTCGACCTCTCTGACAATATGGGTCATGCCAGCCTTGTACCCCAAGAAAGCAGTTAGCTTGCAAGGTTTGGTTGGGTCATCCTTGGGGAATGCCTTCACTGTGAGTGACATGATATTATTCACAATAAGTAACAAAGTCATCATATTACCCAAAACACCATTTCTATGTCATGAATTCATATTTCATTACTAAGCACATTTTAACTTAAACTCGGCCATAGCAGAAAACAGATCAACCACACAATCAGAATCATCTTAAAAGATAAAAAGACTTCAGTAAAATGAACGTCAAAAAAGAATAATTAATAAACATGTATATATACCTTTTCCTCTGTGACGAGCAGCACGTTTCCTGGGAAGAAACCCTAGAGAACCATGTCGAGGATGCTCAAACTTCCTGTGCGACATTTTCCTTCTTCACCTTTTCAAATTAATTAAATCAAATTCACAAATTACAAACAAACCTCATAAAGTAACTCATTAACATTAATATGTCCACAAATATATATGATTTTATATACACAAACACAGTACGCATATGTATACATAGAATTTGAACTGACTGCAACATGAAATGTAGCTCATAAGAGCGTAGAAATAATATGTTCATGTATATGCAGGTCAACATTAGGGTTTAGATAAACGAATTTATGAAATTAAACCAGATGATGCAATGAAATCGAAGAAATGAGAGAACCTGTGAAGATAGCTGGGCGGCGTTGGCTGTCCGAGTGAAACTTAAGTGTAAACCCTAGCTTACTTATTTATATAACTGTTGTACTAATTTACATGATACACCTTAAAGTATGTTAAGTGCATAAAATGGTCCCTGACAGTTTTTGAATAGAGTAAATACAATAAATATAATTATTGGGTATAAAATGGAGTATTGGTTATTTGCTTTTGTAAATATAACTACTATGTTTGATTTGTAAGTCAATTAGGTTTTGATTATGGAGATATCAGCATAATTATGTAAGACTAATTTTAGGTTTTTCAACATACGCACATAGGCATTTACCCCTTTATATATCTTAGACTTGGAATACTCGTGTTCGAATACATTTATATTTATAAGTCAAGTTTTCGTCACAACTCACAAATAATTGTGGTAAATAGGAAAAACATGGTATAACAAGTCAAGCAGATGGCTCGCAACTTCACTATTTATATGCATTAGGATTATTTGTAACCAACTTTTACGTCGAGTTTTATCAAGTATTTATGATTTATTGGACTTGGAGTATGTGCTTCGTGTACTAAGCAAAAACCAAAAAGCTTCGAGTTTCAAAACCTCATCTGTTTTCATTAGATTTGGCAAACAGGTTGGTATCGTGGTATGGTAAGGAGGGTTGGGTCACATTCAACTAAAGTTACAAATAAATAGGGGCCGAGGATAGATTTGGATACGGATTTGTTGGGTCGACCTGCAAACACATTTCTTGGACATTTTTAAAACACAATTCTTGTACATTTTTAAAGATAACGTTGTTTGATATAATGAAACATTTTTTATTTGATGAATAATAATCACCATTTTAGATGAATTTGGAATCACAAGTAGTCACAACCCATTTGACCATGGTTTGGGCCTGATTGGACCCGTTTAGCCAGTTAAATTCATATTTTACTTTAATCATGGTTTGGCCCATTGGACCAGTTGTCATTATTAGAGTTGTCACCTCTAGTTCATGTAGTGAATTGTCAAACTAAAGTGGATGAGAAGTGTAATGCCAAGATGATCATGGGATACATCCTTCAAGATTTGATGCCATTCATGTCTAGCTCAAGTATCAATGGGTTGGCAACAATGGTGGTTGCTGAACAATGACACGAAGTCCGAAACATCTTTGAGATGACACAAAATACATTTATTTTATTTCTATACACTAGATAAATAAATAAAAAATCGACACCCGACAGAATTTCGACACCCATCAAACTGACACCCATCAAACTGACGTGGTGGTGCCAACATCAGTAAACTGACGCTCAGAGTGACGGAGACCAAAGTGCCCGTTGGCACCGGTCTAAATAGCAATGGATCTTTGATTTTTTTGTTTTACAAATAGACAGATGACCGAATTAAGTTACAACACAAACTTGAATATATCCAAACATGACAACATAAAACAACCATCACAGTTAGAGCACTCATAGAGGAGAACTTCAATGTTCGAAGAATGTATTGAGGTCGTTTCTGAGCTGGGTTTTGCATTCTAAAACATGAAGTGTTTATACCCAACACAAATTGACCAACAACTACAGCAATCATTCAAACGAAAGGGGACATACAATATGTAAACCATAAAACGTTTGTAATTAAGATACTGATATAAAATTTAAATCATAACATATCCATGTTCAAAAGCCATTAACAAAACTACAACAAAAATTGGTTTCTCTTGCACATTACAACCAAAACTGGAAACAAACTTAAACCAACATAACAATGGAAGTTTGGATGTGTTGACCATGTCTTACCTAAACCGACCCCAAGAAGAGACAACTTTTCATGCCTTCATGCGGTTGTAGAACTTAAGCTTCTCCTCAGCAGTCTGGAAACGACCATGACCGAACTTGGAGGATGTATCAATGAACTTGAGTTTAATATCCTCGAGAGCCAAACGGGATGTCTGAGCAAGCAACGACTGACGAAGAGTAACCACCCTCTTCTTTGGTCCAACGCAGCAACCTTTGATCAATAAGTAGTCATCCTTCACAATACCATAATGAGGGAACCCACCCATTGGAGTTATGTCCTTCTCGGTCCTGAAGGCAATCATGTTTTAGCTTACATAAGAATTGATTGCTACAGTTTTAAACCTACTCAATGATGCCATGTAACAAATGTAAATGTGAGGCAACGAACCTGTCAAACTCGGTAAGAGCAGAGTGAGACTCCTGTCCAGTCTTTCCGAGCTTGTAGATCTTCTTGTTCATTTCAGTACGGTGATGATATCCATTCTGACCGGCTCTGGCAACAGTGTACGAGACTCTGGCAGGATGCCATGCTCCAATACAAGCAACCTTACGCAGACCCCTGTGAGTTTTACGGGGAAGACGGGTGACACCCCAACGGGTCACAACACCTTCATAACCCTTACCCTTGGTTACACCAATGATGTCAATCATTTCATCCTTCTGGAAAACAGCATCAATTGGGACCTGCTTTTCAAAAAAGCCATAAGCAAAGTCCACCTTTTGGGCGATTGTTCCACCATTTACTTGAATCTCCATAAGGTGTGCCTTCTTTTGCTTCAATCCCTTCATTTTCCTTATCTGTGCAATAATAAAACATCTACATTAAAACTAATGGCAGAAAAACATAGCAAGTCTTTTTCGGGTGAGGAAGTTGCATTTTAACTTCAGCACTAATTGACAGGGGCCCCATAAGAGGGAAGTCTTTGTACAGCTCAGTAAGGAGTTGACCCTTAAATTCACTTTTGTTTATTACTGCATCCGTCCCATGATAATTGTACTTCAACAAAAAATGTTTGATTTAAGATCGATGAATAGAATGTAACTTTTACCCTTGTATATAAAGCAAGTTTGACTCAAAAAGGTTAAGAATTAAATTAAAATGTGGTGTTTGATGATATTTAATAGTTATCTTTTGCAAATAGATGATTTTTTAAGGACAGACAAAAATAGTAAGCTTGACAATAAAAATGAGATGAGCGATTTTATATTTAAGATAACATAAATCGTATCACTAGAGTTAATAGAGAGTTCAAGAAGTTATGTGCAAATAAAATAAGCTTCCTTGACAATATTGAAAAAAGATTATAATTATTGATGTGTTTTTGTTGATTACAGGAAAAAATTGTTAACATAGAAATCTGAATCTTTTTTAAATGAATTTAAAAGGCTGTATTGCACAAAAAATGTAAAGGACTTTCAGCCATTTGTGCTAGTGCTCATTGTCAGCTAAATTTTTTACTGGCCTATTTGGAATATAATATAACAGCATTTAACTAATACATACATTGGCCCAGATAGTTTAAGCTTCAAGATTAGCAATTTTACCTGTGTGTGGGCCAACACCCTGATAACTGTTCCATACTTCTTCATTTTCTCCAACTGGGACTGGATATCTTTCTTGCCCTCATCAGATTCAAACTTTTTGGAATATGTGGCAAAAGCCTTCTTCTTGGACTTGCACCAGTTCTTGTAGAATCTCCTCTTTATGTCTTCGCTTAAATGTTGAGCCCAAACAGTGTTCAATGATCGAAGACCACGTGGTGTCTTGACGTAAGCTACCACACCAACAATCACCATGGGCGGTGTTTCAATGATGGTAACGGCCTCACAGGTCTCCTTCTTGTGAAGCTCTATGGATCAAAATTAATCATCAGTTATAATAGTACAGTCAAATCAAGTACTAAAAATGGTATAGCATGTAACGTAGCTTACTTGATCCAGGCTTCTCGACTTCTCTGACAATATGGGTCATGCCAGCCTTGTAACCCAAGAAAGCAGTAAGCTTGCATGGTTTGGTTGGGTCATCCTTGGGGAATGCCTTCACTGTGAGACAAAATGAAATACTATATAATAAGTAACTTTACTTCATACCGCTTATTTCTATCAATACATAGAATTAGTTGAGAAGTTATCGCTTTCGCCACAATTAACTTTAATTTTAAAATAGTAAGAACAACTCTGCATCAAAACCCTTTGATAAAAAAAAGAACAATTTTTATTCGACTTTTTGTAAAATATTTTACTAATAGACTGGTGCTCATAAGTAGATATATGCAATCATAAACACAAATTGCATACTAAACAATCATCATTTTCACATATTATTCTATATTATAATTATATTGTTAAGCACACTTATACAATGCAAGCTTCTATTTATTGTGTAGATATAATAAACAGAAATAGTGACAGAATAACTAATCTATCAAAAGTTTTAAACAACCTAATTATCAAACATTTTGATACATACATGTTTTCATAATAGATAGATACAGAAAACTATATGTATATACCTTTTCCTCTGTGACGAGCAGCACGCTTCCTGGGAAGAAACCCTAGAGAACCATGTCGAGGATGCTCAAATTTCCTGTGTGACATTTTCCTTCTTCTCCTTCCCCTTTTTCAAATTAATTAATTAAATCACAAATTACTTACATCAAAACGCTAAGAATGTGATACACTAGCATTAACATATCAATCCATATATGTAAACAGAAACATTCATGTACAGCATTTAAATTAATTGCAACACGAAAATGAAGCTCTTTTAATTGTAGAAATAATATGTTCACAAATAGTTTTCAAAAAATCAAATTTACAATTTAAATCAGCTAAATGTTGCATAACCTAGAATCAGATTAAGCAAATAAATTGAAGAAATTAGAGAACCTGCAGTTGCTGTGAAGATAGCCGTGCGGCGATAGTTTGTAGCAGTGAAGCACAACTAGAACCCTAGCTTTGAGTATATATATTTAATGTAATTTATGAAATGTACCTTTAAGTATGTTGAGTGACTAAAAAGCCCCCTGTACTTTTCTCAAGATGTGACTTCTGTTAAATTATTTTGGGTATGCCATATATTAATATACACCAAGTATGTACAATTGGAGGTGGGTTCAATGTAGCATGGTAAAAAAGTGAAGAATGGGCGAACCAATATGTTTGTTTCATTTCTTTAAAATTCAATTTCCGCGTGTATCTTTAAAATCAAATATCTCACAAACGGCATGATCAAAAATTATAAAAATTACATATTCGAAATCAGCGTCTTTTTCTCTTCGATTAGAGATCACACAGGCTATACTTTTGACAAAAAAAAATTCACTTTTATCGGGTCGTAGAAAATGTGACTTATATAATCACATGTGATTTATGAGTAAATAAATCATTTTTATGTGATTTTAAACTTATAATTGTAAATTTGATTATTCACATGTGATTATAGATAGTGATTTAAAAGTTATAATTTGATTGTAAATATATTCACATGTGAGTGTTAAATCACATGTAATTTATTATTACGAATTTCACATACCCATTAAAAAATGAAGAAAAAAAAGTTCGTCGAAAATATGTCATGTGAGATCTCTAATTAAAAATAAAAATACGTTGATTCTAACGGTGTAATTTTTATAATTTATGGATATACGGTTTGTGAGATATTTAGCTTTAAAAAAAAGTGGAAATAGGTGATTGAAATGGAGCAATCCTATTGGTTCTTTCATTGTACATTTTTTACCATTCTACATTGAACTTTTCTCTGTACAATTGAATTTATCTATGACCCGTTTATTTAAATTAGTTATTAGTTATAGTTAATAGTTATGTTTAATTTTATAAAACCATTTGGCCCGATCTAGTTTGTTAATATGATTTGTGAAACTACAAAATATCAGTTAGTTGTTTTGGTTGAAACATATATATAAACACAATTGGAAACTTATATACACACTTATAAATATTAGATTAGATTATATTAGACTAGATTATGCGATTTCGTTGGTCCAAGCTGTCTTTGTATGAAGATTTTTAGCTATACAATCTTACTGTCGCGGTCGTTTTTATTACGTGGTACGGCTACGCACGCACAATTTATTTTTAAAACCACGATAAAAACACAAATAAAAGGATAAAAGCATAAATCTCATGGTTGTTTGTTGTTTTTATCATGAAATTGTTCTTAAAAATGTGGTTTTGCACTCGTGAGTATGCGAGAAGCATTGACATACGATAGTGTGTGTGCAATTCCAAATTCTCAACTTTTTTTAAGCCCATTAAATAAACAATAGAAAAGTTGTAACATTCATTGATCAGTAAAAAAAAAGTGTGAAGTGATTTAGTTTTGTTAAAGATAATAACTAGCGAGCTGAAAATTTTAGTTTTCAACCATATAAACCAAAATCAAACATTGATCTAAGGATGTGTTTGGTTAGCAAAATATTATTGATGGAATTGGATTTTTATAAATGGCTTCAAGTGATGTGAATTCCTTTGAGTGAAAAAATATGATGAATATAAGTCCAATTCATTTTATTAACCAAACACCTTTGTGGAAAGGAACTAAGATTCCAATTCAATCAAATTCCATTGAATTTTGTAAACTAAACGTAGCCTAAAAGTTTTTAGTGCTATATACAACGCTACTAGCCGTGTAACCATGTTATTAGAGGAAACTAAAAATGTGTGTATCGTCAAGTTTCTAAGGCCGAGAGAGTGTGTACTTAAAGCTGGGAAAATAGCTTTGAAGTTGTCAAAGATCAATTTATTATACATACATAAGCATTTTATAGTAAACCATAGACGTTAAAATGTGTAACACGTTACAATTTTGTCATAATGGTTATTGCCTTGTAGAGTAGTTATTTTGTTTTAAGGTCACCTTTCAACTAGTTCATGTGTACCTAATATGTATTTTTAAGCAGTAAACGAACCTACCCAAGCTCGGCTCGTTTAATTCAAATAGTGAGTCGGCTCGTTTAATTCAAATAGTGTTGATGCAAGGATATATGGTCCTACAAATAGCTTAAGCTCGACCACTTGATAATTTAAGCTATAGTTCTGTTTTAGCTCGACTTATTTATTACATAATATTATTTTATTTATTTAATAATTACTCTATTTATCTCTAATAGAGCATTTTAGTAATTTTGTGTAATTTTTAACTATATATAATAAGATATACTATTACTCCATATTATATAAGCTCCTTTAGGGTCGCAAGCTTATTTGAGCTTGATATGAGGTGCTCGAACTCGTTTATTAAAGAGCTCCAAAATATGAGCAAGTTCATTCTCGAGATCATTTAAGTTCGGCACAAGTCAATCTTTGAATTAGCGAACTCGAGTAACTTGACTCATTTACACCTAACACCGCTAGGTTTGAACTTTTGAGAGGTTCACCCAAACACTTATTTCTTTGACCCGTGTGATTAAACAAAATTGTCAAGGTGACTTTATCCGTACTAGTTACAAGTACATATTGGCAGAGGCGGTACCACACTGGGGGCAGTGTGGGCACCCGCCCCCACGAAGTTTTTACGAGCCGTAAAATTTTTCAAAGGTTTTAGTGAAATCTGCATTTGGCCCCCTCACTAATAAATAAGAATAGTTATAAAATGAAACAATACACTTGTAGTAGTCGAATGGTAAACAACTCTACCTTCTATCAAAAGGTTAAGGGTTCAATTATCTTTCATGTTGTTTTTGGGATATTCTTTTTTTATGTTCTTTTCTTACTTTCTCATTCTTTTCTTTGTACGTAAGTGATAACAATAATAATACTTATGTTCAAATAAACTTAGTTATTAAACTACCGAGTATATACTTTGATGATGACACATTTTTCTTTCTATCTATAATAAAGTTATACTATAAAAGTATACTCCGTACTAAACATGTAGTGACAGAAAAATTGTAACACCCCAATTTTTTTTAAGTATTATTTTATTATGTATTAATTATTAAAAATTTGTACTTGGAGATTTAATACAAACTTATGAGTTTGGGGTTGGAAATATAATTGAGAAACAAGTTTAGGGATATAATGCAAACTGAAAGTGTAGAGGGGTTATGTTTATCAATTAGGATTGTGTGAGGAGTAGAAAATAAATCTATTAAAATTAAACTCCCTTCTTGTTAATTCTAGAACCCAAAAATCAATCCAGACATTTTTGTGTGTGTGTGTGTGTGCATACGGTTTTTGAGAGGGAGGGAGAAGGAGAAGAACAAGTTCAATTTTAAAGAGGATTCTTGTTTAATTGAGACTACTAATCTCTAATTCATTATTATAAAGGTCTATAAAAGAGTCAAGAAGTTGCTAGAGCTAAATAATCAAGAATTGCAAGGTAAGTAATGGGGGAGGGATTTACTAATTAACAATACTTGAGATTCTTAAGTGATGATCAAGTATGTGTTAATACTGATGGGCAAAAGAGTTGATAAAATGACATTTGAGTATGTCATAAGAGTATGAGTATAATGGGGGATTCAAGGATAGCAATGGGACTTGAGAAATCTCATTGTTATGCCTTGACACCATTGTAGTGTTCCTTTGAGTAGGAACAATATTGAGACATTGAGGATCCTTAATTGTTGTGTAGATTGATCATTTGAGTATGATCAATAGTTTATTGTAGTTTGATCATTGGAGTATGATCAATATTTTACTGTAGTTTGATCATTCGAGTATGATCAATATTTTACTGTAGTTTGATCATTCGAGTATGATCAATATTTTGTTGTAGTTTGATCATTCGAGTATGATCAATATTTTGTTGTAGTTTGATCATTCGAGTATGATCAATAAAATATCTTGTAGTAGTTATTGTATTTACTTTACCATTACTTACTAAGCATGAGGCTTACCCCATTATTTGTTGTTGTTTTGAATAGGTAAGCTAATGTGACACCCCTCAAATTTCGGTGTAATTACGTACATTAAT
Source organism: Gnaphalium uliginosum (assembly GCA_963930675.1). Lineage (NCBI taxonomy): Eukaryota > Viridiplantae > Streptophyta > Magnoliopsida > Asterales > Asteraceae > Gnaphalium > Gnaphalium uliginosum. The sequence goes on from OZ005685.1 coordinate 1,605,428, forward strand.
CACGTGCATGTCTTAGGCTAATTCTCTACTTAAGAGAATTCACACTATTTTTATGAGATAAGTCTAGCAAAGCCCAACAATTTTAATACGTAAAATATTACTATTTTCGTAGTTAGTTATAAAAACTCGCGAAACTATCGGAACGGGTCCGACAAAAATATACGATCGTTGGTGAAAACTTTTTCCTAAATAACGTAAATCTATTTTATAATTAACTAGTAGTTATTTACATTGTATTATTATAGTACAATAATATACAAACGTTTTACGTTTCGAATAAAACGTACCGTACGCGAAAAAAACGCACGAATTGCGCCCAACAACCGAACGAAGCCCGAAACATATTTCAATAACTTAAAATGAAGTGCTTTAAATAAAAATTCAACCAAAACTTATACGAATAAATCGTTAACGAAAAACTTGGGGAACAATATTTAACACAACCACACCCTTGTGGGGCCCACAAAATCTGCCAATCCCCCCATGTCAAGACTTTCAACACCCCTTACTCCCTCCCATACCTCCATACCTTTCATTCAACCACACACACAACCAAACTTCACACTCAAACTCTCCCATCTCTTTCTCTTCTCCCCCTCTACAACTTCCCAACCTCAAGACACCCTAAATCATCACCACAAACCACCAAGGTCACCACCATAAACTACCATAACACCCTTCTCTCGGTTTGCAAGAAAACTCAAGAAAACGAGCTCTCGACGTCCATTTCTTAGTGTTTTCACCATCTTCTTTGTAAGTAACCTCATCTCTCTTTTATATTACTTGAAACATACATATAAACATGTTAAAAGGTCCATATAACAAGATTATGTCCAAAAGAAAAGTCGAAAAACGTTTTTATAAACATAAAACACAAACAGATTCCCGGGCAGAAACTTTGTCCGACTTCAAGGAGAAGTTTCGTGCTCAAAACTTAACCAAAATGGACGAATCAAAAGGCAAAAGTTAAGTTTAAGAAGTTAGATTTCACCTCCAAGTGGTTTCGTAATTTTTCGATACTGTTTGATACCCGAAAACGATTTTACAAAAATATGTCTCCAAACTGTCTCGGGTGACAGATTTTTGACCCGACTTCTCGAGTCCATAACTCGAGCTACACAACTCCAAATGACCTGAAATTGGTACCAAAATCTCACAAATTCTGTTGACTTCAAAAAGTTCTTCTATGTCATCTCCTGAAAATACACGAATTTTTCTCAGTAACTAGATTTATGCACTTGTGTCTAGATTGGTCAATTTTGAACCTCAGAGGACAAATGTATTTATATAAAATACTTAGACTTATTCAAAAATTCTATAAAAATTATAGAATGTTGGGTCACAAGGTTCCCAAAACTTAGATACAGATTAAATAACAGTTATCTTAATGTGTTAGTTTATATCCAAGTTTATATCCAAGTTTATATCAAACAAGTTTAAATTAATCTAGGCGGAAAACAAGATTAATTTTGACACAAAGTTTATTATGAATCAAAGTATTATTCACAATAAAGTGTTTGTCTCACAAAGATGACAAAGTATTCAAACCCACACAGATGGTTTGAATACGATCCAAGTAGTATACAAAGATACAGTTATCACTACAAACTTCACAGTAAGTGTGGTAATGCTTTAGCCTAAGCTCAAAGGTCTAGTATACTAATTCTCTTGAATTTCTTGGATGATAGCAGTTCTTTTTGAACTGCTATTTATAGAGTTGGATGTAACTCTATATTATCCAGCTTACATAGTTGTCCAAGGGATAACAGATGCATCTTGGGCAACTTTGCACGCCTTCCTTTTTGCTTTTCTTGGAAATAGAAAAAGCAAAAAGGTAAAAGGTTTCTTTGCTGAGAAGAGAACCTTTGTATGATGTTTGACCTTTCTCAAACATCTTATCAGTTGTATCTAGCCTAAGGAAAGAAGAATATCTCCTGTACATTTGTACTTTCATTCTTCAATCTGTGCTCTTCAGTCTGTGCTCATCAGTCTGTGATCTTCAGTCTGTGAAGCCTTCTGTATTCAATCTTCATTCTTCAGACGATGAATTCATAAGTCTTCAGGAAGAGCATGACTTTCAGTCTGTGAGAATCTTCAGTCTGTGCAGCACAGACTCAGAAGCAATTCCTCAGTCTGTGTAGCACAGACTCAGGAACACAGACTCAGGAATTTCACTAAGTTTCCTGAATACAACTAAGTTAGATTTTGACTCTTCAGATTTATAACTTAGGTTTGATCATTGTTTTTCCCAACAATCTCCCCCTATCTGATGATGTCAAAATCTATTTACAAAAGATAAAGGAGAAATAATAAATACTAAAGTACAACATAACTTATGAATCTTTAGACTTATATATAGAGTCAAAGTCATAGTTAGTATACAAAAATATTACAATTATTACATAAGATTGTAAAAATTATAAATATAACAATCTTCAGTCCTTTCTCCGAGCCTTGATCTCTTTCATCTTTTCCACTTTCCTCTTCAACAGTTCTTCCATTTCCTTATCAGATTTGTCTTCAAATTCTTGATACTCTAGGATGATCTTCTTGCAGATATCTTCAAGTCCAGTCATCATCCTGAGTTGGGAAAGGTTGTTGAATAACCAGCTGATCAGTCTTCTTCTGAATGGTCTGGCTTGAGAATGTTTGCATTCCTTCAGCAGGGCAATACAGTGTAGCAGAGACTCTCTATATAGTCTATTTTGATCTTGGAAGCACTCTATCCCATTGATATCTCTATAGCACAGACCTTCAATGTTGTCAGTCTGTACATAAGATCTATCTATGAAAACAATACCTTTGTGTAGAGGATGCTCCCTTCTCTGCTCATTCTCTGTGGATAACCCAGCTGACTTCTTCTTTATTACAAAGTTGTTTGCTATGCAGAACAACTTGTATTCTTCTTCTGAGATAAGCCCCAGACTGAGAACTAACTCAATCAGGTAAGATAGCTCATCCAGAACTTCTTTCTTCAATTCTTTGTCAGCTGCACTCTTCAAAAGATTAGCAATGGATTGCCATTCTTTAAGCCCCTAGAGTGTACAGTTCATCCACCCATACCATCTTCTTGCTCTTGGTCAAAGTCAGCTCCAGCTTTAATTTCTGTCCAATCTTGTTCAGATGACATTCTCTAATCTTCTGCTTGAGCTTTGACTTTTGGAAAGTGGCTTGTAGCTTTGGTTTCAGGCTCTCTATCTTCTGTAACCTTGTTGACAGCTCCTCATCTTCTTTGATTTGTTGCTCAACTTGACTCCTTCTGATTTGGGTCAGTGAACAGCTTTCTTATTGTAGTTCTTGAGTGAGCATGTCAACAAATCTTGCTTCCTTCAGCTTCTGTTCTTTAAGAGTTAATACATCTAAGTATTCGGTTAAGGTCATACCTTGAGCAGTAGCTTCTTGTTGCAAGAGTTCGTCCTGTAGATCTTTCAGTTCAGGACTTCTTGTTCCAGCAGCATGATCATCCACCATCTTCTTGATCTTGCTTAACCTTTCCTGCTTGGATAAGGCAATCTCTTTGCCCTTACCCTTATCCATATATACTTCCATGGTAGAGCTTGACCCAGGATAAGTGCTTATCAGATGAGCACTTCTCCATTGCATTCTATCTTCAAGTTCACTTCTACCAGGAGGCAGTATTCTGGTTGTTGTGGTTGGTCTAGCAGGATTGGCTTCAGCTTGAATGGCTTCAGCACTGATAATTAGAGCATCAGTGCTTGCTGCTGGTTGCTCTGAGCTCTGAGTCTGTGATTGATGCTGTGTCTTAGTCTGGGCAGGTTCAGAAAGCACAGACTGAGACTCTCCAGTCTTGACTTTTGAGGCTCCTTCACCTATACCTCCAAAAGTAGCATCATCTTCATCATCATCTGATCTTCTGAAAACTTCAGACTCAGAACTGCAGTCAGGATTGATGGCATCATCATCATCACCATCATTGTCCTGTTTTTCTGCCAGCTTTAAGAACTGGTCCCAGGTTTTGATCCCCTTCATTTTTGGTTGGGAATCAAAGATATCCCTTTCAGGAATCCTCCTGGCCATTCTTTTCATTTTCCTGGCTTTCTTGATTAACAAAGGTTGAACATCTTCTTCTTCTTCTTCCCTTGGTCTTTTCAACTCCATCTGACCTTGGGTTGAGATAGTTGCAATTGGGTCTATGTGTAAGACAATGGATGACTCCCCCTGAGTCTGTGCAACCATCTCAGCATGTTCACCTAACTGCAATCTCTCTTGCTCCCCCTCAGTCTGTGCACTCATATCTTCAGTCTGTGGCACAGACTGAGCTTCAGTCTGAGACTTCACCCTAGCACCTTCGGGTCCATCATCTCCATCATCTCCCTCACTGCTATCTCCCCCTAAATCTAAGGATTTATTATTTAAATCTTTATCTTTTGAGGTTTTAGCTTCTGCAGACCCATACTTCATCTTCTCCCCCTTTTTGACATCATCTACTAAGTTTGAGAGGGTGGTCTGCATTTCATCTAACCTATTGGATACCTTTTCCTCCAGCATATCCACTTTATCCACCATAGTAGAGACTAGATGCTTCATCTTCTCTAGCTCTTTCTTATTATTATTGAACTCAGTCTGTACCCATTCAGACAACTTGTTGATGGCAGAAAGCACATCATTAAGTGTACTAGAAGGCACAGACTGGGTTTGGTTGGAGGGGTTAGAATTGGGTGATGGTATGTGTTCCTCACTTGTCTCATGTTAAAACTGAGCAAGATCACTGGAATCTTTTGGGGTTGCACTCTTTGCCTCACTCTGTGTCCTGTGCATGGAAAAGCGATCATAGGCATTGAGTGGTGTAGTTGTTCCCTCAGATCTAATCCGGTGATAGGATAAGACATCACTGGGAAATGAGTGTGTTGCACCTGTTGCCTCAAACAGATCCTGGTGTAATGGAACAGTATCACTGGCAACTGATGTTGAAGTTTGTATGCCCTCACTAACCATCTGGTGATAAGATGGTAGATCATGGAGCAAAGAAGTTGAGATCTGTACCTCAATCTGTGACATGACTGGGGCATTGGCAATCCGTGCAGAGGGTGTAAGAAAAGACTCACTGGAATGTGAACTAGTACAGGACTAGTGGTCAGTATGGGTTCAGCCATTGTGAGTGGGGTAAAGAGGGGGGTGGTAGTGCTCAGGATTGGAGCATCTTCTTCAATGCTTACTACAGGGGTCAGTGTAGTAGCAGTAATGTGGGTATCCAAGCTGACTAAACTAGTTGTAGGTTGGGTCAGTTGGGTAGCCATTGGCACCACAGACTCTAGCAGAGCTGTAATGGAATGGTCTATAGCACTGGAAGGTGTTCTATTGACATCCAGTTCCATGGATGATGATTCCACTTGTGCTATACTTTTTGGAGTTGAGTCTGGTGATTCCTCCAGAGTGAGTGGTGACTCATCTGGGTTGGTTTGTTTGTGACTCTCTTTTGTGGGTGAGGATGGGCTAGGATAAGAAGGTTGATCTGTATACATGTCCTCAGAAGAAGAAGATTTACTACCTGCATCTTCTGTTGAAGATGGAACAAACTGAGCAATGTGTGAGTCTGACTCCAAGTGCACAGACTGAGTTGAGTCTGTATCCCTGGAGTCTGTGTGCTCTGCTTCAGCCACACGATCTTCAACAGCATGGGTCTCAGTACCCTCACTGTCACCTGAATCATCACCCTCCATAGATGCAGAAGCAACATATGGGTGATCAATCCATTGCTGCATAGCAGCAGTGATAGGTGCTCGAGTAAGTGGAACCGGATGGTTAAACACTTTGTAGGTGAGCACTGGTACTGGTATATCTGCAGATTTGTTAGTGAAAGACATATACACAGACCCAGATAATCTGGATTGGATGCACAGGGAGAGTAACCTTATAAAAGGTACATTAAAAATTCGTTGTGACTCATTCACCAGTTTTAAAAGTCTTGAAAATACAACTCTGCAAAGTTGATGTTTAAACCTGTGATAAATGAGCTCAACAGTTGAGTTTCAAACTCATTTAACTCCCCTGTGCTACCAGATTTTCCTCCTAGACTTCTAATGATGCCAGAGATTAAAAATTTCCATCTGGGGGTGAATCCTGACATCAAAATGGTGCCCTTTTCTTTGGTATATCCAACCAAAGTAAGAGAAGCCCTTGATGCTTCTTTGGTTGGAATGGGTGCAAAATTATTTCCCAAAGGCAAGTCTAAGACATTCCTAATTAGCTCCTGATCAATGGTAACTGCCCGTTTACCATGATCAATAGTACCATTAATTGCAGTATTGGTACTATTTGAGGAGCAAGTATACCACCATTCCATCAAAAAATTTGGGTATATTTGAGGAACTGAGTTGAAGAATGCTCCCCTTAATGGATGAGCCGACATAAAAGTAGTTAGTTCCTCAAACCCTTTATTCTTTTTATAGTCGGGAATGGAAATGGTAGCAACTTGATTATTAATACAGAGTTTTACCTGTTTACCTTGTTTAAAAGGTTTAGCCGCAGCGATGTTGGCAGATGCCGTGTAAACCCATTGATCAGCCATTTTGAATGAAGAAATTTTAGAAATTGATTTTGAAAATGGTTGAGCGATTTAGGGTTTATAAACTCTGTTTGTTTTTGGTGTGCAAGTACGAATGAAGAAGAAAGGGGGAAAACAGAAGTGGGTATTTGTAGGAATTAAATTTCCGTTAAATGGGACCCACTTGACGGTTTATCCCTTTTTCTGCAACAGTAGCGCTGAGGCACGTGCACCTTTTTGTATTGAGCAGATAAAAGAACAACAAGCGCCAAAACTTTTAATGATTATTACCATAAAGATGGTATTAGCATTAAATGCAAAGATATTGTTGTTTATTAAAAAAACGATAAAATAAATTTGTGCCAGCAGTGGTAACAGATTGATATAGCTAACAGTATTAACTTGTGAAAGCAGTACTAAAATTAACTAACAGTAGTAACTTGCGAGAGCAGTACTAAAATTAACTAACAGTAGTAACTTGCAAAAGCATTACTAAAATTAACTAACAGTAGTAACTTGCTACATTAACAGTGTTAATTGTACCAATCATTACCAGCAGTATAAAAGAAACTGATCAGTATTAATATTAATACTAATAGTACTAATTCATGAGGGCAGTATTAAAAAGACATCAGTATTAACTAGCAGTACTAATAGTAACTTGCAGTATTAATACTAACAGTATGAAGAACACTATCCTTATGAATTAATAAGGCACGAAAAAAAATAGAGGAGACTAGTCTGAGTGTATATCGTTAGTCTGTGCAGTGAGTCTGGATGACGTCACACAGACTGAACCATATAACAGACAGACTGAAACAAAATAACAGAATTTAAAATCTTTTTGGTATTTTCTTTAATATATTTATAAAGATATCTCTTAGTCTGTGCTTTTTGATTGTATGTAGCTGAGAATACAGTTATACAGATTGAAAAGCAGACACAGACTGAGAGTTGAATCATACAGATTCAAGGTTTTACTAGGGGTTGAGCATTCCTAGTTGACCAAGCAGATATAAGAATCTATCTTCATTAAGAGGTTTAGTAAAGATATCTGCTAATTGGTCATTTGTTGGCACATATTTGAGAATCACTTTACCTTTCTCAGCACAATCTCTGATAAAGTGATGTCTGATCTCAATATGCTTTGTCCTGGAGTGAAATACAGGATTCTCAGTGATGGCAATGGCACTTTGGTTATCACACATGATTGGAGTTTTTGTAAACACCAAATCATAGTCTGCTAGTTGATGTTGCATCCATAGCAATTGAGCACAGCAACTACCAGCAGCCACATATTCTGCTTCTGCAGTGGATGTAGCAACAGAATTCTGTTTCTTGCTTGACCAACTGACTAGTTTGCCACCTAGCAGTTGACATCCACCAGAAGTGCTTTTCCTGTCTAATTTACAACCTGCATAATCTGCATCTGTATATCCAATTAGATCAAAACCAGAGTCTTTGGGATACCAAAGACCCAGGTTAGGAGTACCTTTTAGGTATCTAAAAATCCTTTTTACAGCTTTTAGATGAGATTCTTTAGGTTCAGATTGATATCTAGCACACAAACATGTTGAGAACATGATATCTGGTCTACTTGCAGTGAGGTATAGTAGAGATCCTATCATACCTCTATAAGTGGTTTGACAGACTGACTTGCCAGACTGATCCTTATCCAACTTATCTGCAGTGCTCATTGGTGTTTTCATAATTGAACAGTCCTTTAAAGAATATTTAGTGAGTAGATCATTGACATATTTACCTTGGTTGATGAAGATACCATCAGGTTTCTGATGTACTTGTAGACCAAGAAAGTATGTTAATTCACCCATCATACTCATTTGATACTGTTTTGACATTAAGTTTGAAAACCATTTACACAAATTTTCATCTGTAGATCCAAATATAATATCATCAACATAGATTTGGACTAGTATGACATCTGCCTTGTTCCTTTTGAAGAACAAAGTTTTATCAATTGATCCTCTAGTAAAGTCATTACTAAGAAGATAGGATGATAAAGTGTCATACCAAGCTCTTGGAGCTTGTTTTAGTCCATATAGTGCTTTCTGCAATTTATAGACATGATTTGGAAAAGTGGAACTTACAAAACCTGGAGGTTGTTTCACATAGACTTCCTCCTGTAAGTTGCCATTCAGAAATGCACTCTTGACATCCATTTGATAGACTTTGAAGTCCTTGAATGCAGCATATGCCAAGAATAACCTTATTGCTTCAATTCTGGCTACAAGGGCAAATGTTTCATCATAATCAATGCCTTCTTCCTGCTTGTAGCCTTGAGCAACTAGCCTTGCCTTGTTTCTGATTATCACTTTATCCTTGTCCATTTTGTTTCTGTAAACCCATTTTGTTCCAATAATGGTTTTCCCTGTTGGGGCAGGAACTAGGGTCCAAACATTGTTTCTGTCAAATTCTGTTAACTCTTCCTGCATTGCTTCAACCCAATCATCATCTTTCAATGCTTTTTCAGCTTTCTTTGGTTCAATGATTGACAGGAAGTTTGTGTAGAAACAGAAATTTGTAGTAGATAAGTTTGACACTTTAGCTCTTGTTTGTACACCAGAAAAATAATCTCCAATTATTTCTGTAATTGGATGATACTTGTGTTCTTTGACTCCTAGAAGTGATTCATCATTTGATGGTAAATCATTCTCATTTGGTGGAAGAAAAGCAGGACTGAGTTCTGCATCATCTTCTACATAGGGCAAGTCTGAGTCTGTAGAGTTCACAGACTGAAAACTACCAGACTGAACACATGTATCAGAAGAATTTGAATCTCTGGACACAGATTCATCTTCTGTTGATGAAGGTACTGTCATTGAATGAGTAGGTTGAGCATCTTCATTTTCACTTTCAGAGTCCTGTTGTTGGTTAGCAACAAATTGGATTTGAGATTCAGATCCCACAACAGATAAATCTTCTAATAAATGAACATCAGACTGAGAAACATGTTCATCATTAGCAGAGGAAACATCAAAGGTGACATTGATGGTTTCTTCAATTTTGTTCCTTCTGTTGTTGTAGACTCTGTAGGCCTTTGAAATAGATGAATAGCCAACAAAAATTCCTTCATCAGACTTAGGTTCCATCTTAGCTAATTGATCTCTTTGATTGAGAATATAGTATTTACTACCAAAGGTCTGGAAGTAATGGATGGTTGTAACCTTCTTATGATACAACTAATATGCAGTTTTGCCATGCCTTTTGACCAAAATAGACCTATTTTGGGTGTAACAGGCAGTGTTAACTGCTTCTGCCCAAAAATAAATCTTCATTTGACCATGGCATAACATGGTTCTTGCAGCTTCTATGAGTGTACGATTTCTTCTATTAGCAACACCATTTTGTTGAGGAGTTCTGACAGAGGAAAAGTTTTGAATAATGCCTTTGTCAGTACAGAATTCAATGAGAGTAGCATTTTTAAATTCTGTACCATGATCACTCCTTAGTTGCTTGACAGGTGCATCTTTCTGCAATTCTTCCCTCTTGATTAGATTAATAATCTCTTCAGGAGCATCACTTTTTGCCTTAAGAAAGATGACCCACGTATACCTTGTGTATTCATCCACAACCACAAGTGTATACTTCTTTCCACCCAAACTGCTAATGCTCATGGGTCCAAACAGATCCATATGGAGCATGTGCAGTGGTTGATCAATTGTAGCTAACAATTTGGATGGAAAATGGTTCTTGGTCTGTTTCCCTAGTGTACATGCAGGACAAAGTTTGTCTTTTGCAAATGTAACATCAGGCAGACCTCTAACCAATTTCTTCTTTGACAGGAGGTTAATATTTTTGAAGTTCAGGTGGGATAACCTCCTATGCCATAGCCAGCTTAGTTCTGGCACAGACTGAGTATAGAGACAAGTCTCTACATTGATGTCTGCAGAAGAAAGATCTAAGAGATAGATATCTCTTTCTCTTTTGGCAACTAATATAGGTTTGCCTTTGGAATTATAGATAACAGCAGCCTTCTTTCTGATTCTGATTTCACCATCATAATCACAAATCTGGCTAGCACTAAGCAGGTTATGCTTTAATCCCTCAACATAGGCCACCTTTGTTATTCTGATGTTGCCAGCCTTCACCACACCATAACCTTTTATCTTGGCAACAGAGTTGTCACCATATTTGACAGAAGGTCCTTCTTCTTCTACAAGCTCTGACAGATTCTTCAGGGAACCTGTCATGTGTCTTGAGCATCCACTGTCTAGGTACCATTTGTTGTTACCCTGCACAAGACAAACAAAATCAATTAGTTACTTTTGGGAACCCATCTTTTGATGGGTTCTTTAGAGTTGGTTGAAGTCAATTTTTTAGCAGTTTTGGTGCTAAGTCTGTGAAGTTGACTTTTAACCTCTCTATTTTTGATTTTGTTGTTTGTAGAAGACATTTGCTTGATCAAAGCAGCCTTTGGCTGTTTAAGAATGGACTTTGTGCATTTAAAACCTTCATGTCCCAGATTTCCACAGTTGTAACATTTTCTGTTCAACATAATGGTCCTTTTGGATTTTGGGTTATTATTTGCACTAGATCCTCTGTTAAACTCTTGTTTTGACTCAACAAATGTTTTAAAATCTGTGGTTAACTTCATTAAGTTTTCACTAAGCAGCTTAATGGTCTCAGTCTGGTTGTTAAGATTTGACTTTTGAGAGTCAGACTGAGTGTTAACACAAACAGATTTGGAGTTAAGTTTGCCAGACTGAAAATTTATTTTTCCAGACTGAAAATTTATTTTTCCAGACTGACAGTTAGATCTCACAGACTGAGATCTTTTTAACTCCTTTGTTACTGGTTTTATGCCTTTAGATTTATCATTTGGCATATTATTGTCTGGACCAGTTACAGACTGAGATGTGGAAGGTTCAAACACATTGTAACCTTTCTGTTTATTCTTGATTCCTTTTACCTCTTTTTGTCTTTTTAAAGATGGTACTGTGGGAATATTAACTTTGCCTTTTATAAATCTTTTCTTTTCAAGTTCTATAGTTTCTAAAGATTCATTAGTGATTATAAGTTCAGGCTGTTCAGATTGAGAAGTTTCACAGACTGAGATTTCTGAGTCTGTGTCTTCAGAGTCTGGCTCTGTCTCATATACTAGTTCTTTAGTAACTATTTTTGGTCTAACAAAAGCATTTGTCAATATAACTTTGTCTCCCACAGTATGACTAAAAGTATGAGGTAAAATCTCAGGTACAAATATAGTAGGTTTTGAGTTTATTTCTGAATTTATGTGACTTTTAAGATCAAACTCATCACCTATGACCGCTTGTATCTGAGCTGGAATCTGTTTGGATAAACAGTCCACATTTTTAAGTGATGAAATACACCAAGATTTACAGATCCTTTCATAATGATCAGCTTTGTTTTTATAAGCTTCTTTTTCCAGCTTGATCTTTTTGAGAAGGTCATATTGAGCATCAAGCTCAAGTTTGTACTGTTTATTTTGGTTTATTTCATTCACTTTTGATTGTAGATCTTTTTGAACTTGACTGAGTTTGTTTTTTTAAATCTTGTATTTCCTCTAGTCTTTTCAAAAAATCTACATAGATGTGTTCAAACATTTTCTGTTTTTCTGCATCACTATAGTAAAGTTTAAAATGATTTACATTGTAAGCAGATCCTCTGTCCCAGTCTGGATGAACACATGCCTTTTCTGCAAATTTGACATCTTTGTCAAACTGGCTCTCTGTGATAGCCATTAAGCACATATCTTCATCATCCTCAGATGATGAAGATTCTTCATCTATCCATTGTTCAACAACCAAAGCTTTCTCTAGTTTCTTTGGTTGTTGTTTCTCTCCAGTTTTCTTGGAGTTGAAGTACTTTTTCTTGTACTTCTTGGCCTTTTCTTCCCACTTATCAGAACTTGAAGATTCTGCAATCTTCACTCTGCAGTCAGAAGAAATATGACCAACTTGCCCACATTTATAGCAAGTAGCTTTCTTAGGATCAAAAGTTGGCCTTCCTTTTGAACCTTTGAATCTTGCTTTTTCTAACCTTTGGGCTAGCAATGCCATTTCAGCTTCTAGAGACTCAGTTTCATCATCTGATTCTGAGTCTGTAAGAGTAAGATGGTAATCTGCTCTAGAGAAAAGTTCTCTATTTTTCCTTGTTGTTGCAACAAGGGCAGCAGATGGATCTTTTGCAATCCTTTTGGCATTTAGATCCTTTCTCGCTTTGGTTTCTTCAAAATTTAGTAGAAGTCCAAACAAGCTAGAGAGATCATATGTCTCCAATTTTTCACTTACAATTAATGAAGTGATAACTTCAGAAAAAGTGTTTGGAATGACATCAACAAATTTTACACAGATTTCAAACTGTCCCTTGATGATATTATACCTTTCAAGATCATTGATTAAGATCTGAAATCTGGTATGAATATCAGTTAATAACTCATTTTGGCCAGCAGAGAAGTTCTCATAATTTCTTATGAGATTCTTCTTCTTTTGGGATTGTACCAAACTTACACCATCATATTGGTCAGTTAGCATATCCCATATGGCTTTAGCAGTTTTGCAGCCAGATATCTTAGCAAATATAGGCTCAGTAACTGCATTGCCTAGTATGGACTTGGCCTTAAAGTCTAAAGCATATAGTTGCCTGTCTAGATCAGTCCAGGTATTTTTGGCAGCCTCAACAAATTTTTCAAGTGTCAAAATAATACCATTTGCATATAAAGTTGCAGGAACTATTCTGCCAGGAATAATGGGTCCTTCCTGAATGACTCTAAGCATTTCATCATGAATGCTAGCAAGAAACCATTCAGCTTTCAATTTCCAGTGGGTAAAATTTACACCATTGAAGATTGGAATTCCCTTCCCAGCCATAGCAATAGAAGAAGTCATTTTTTAAGGAAGAAAAATGTAGAGAAAATGGATTTAGATGATTGTTTGATAAACTGGGTTCCTTTGATCGTTAAAGATTAAATCTTTATTTGCTCTGATACCAGTTGTTGGGTCACAAGGTTCCCAAAACTTAGATACAGATTAAATAACAGTTATCTTAACGTGTTAGTTTATATCCAAGTTTATATCCAAGTTTATATCAAACAAGTTTAAATTAATCTAGGCGGAAAACAAGATTAATTTTGACACAGAGTTTATTATGAATCAAAGTATTACTCACAATAAAGTGTTTGTCTGACAAAGATGACAAAGTATTCAAACCCACACAGATGGTTTGAATACGATCCAAGTAGTATACAAAGATACAGTTATCACTACAAACTTCACAGTAAGTGTGGTAATGCTTTAGCCTAAGCTCAAAGGTCTAGTATACTAATTCTCTTGAATTTCTTGGATGATAGCAGTTCTTTTTGAACTGCTATTTATAGAGTTGGATGTAACTCTATATTATCCAGCTTACATAGTTGTCCAAGGGATAACAGATGCATCTTGGGCAACTTTGCACGCCTTCCTTTTTGCTTTTCTTGGAAATAGAAAAAGCAAAAAGGTAAAAGGTTTCTTTGCTGAGAAGAGAACCTTTGTATGATGTTTGACCTTTCTCAAACATCTTATCAGTTGTATCTAGCCTAAGGAAAGAAGAATATCTCCTGTACATTTGTACTTTCATTCTTCAATCTGTGCTCTTCAGTCTGTGCTCATCAGTCTGTGATCTTCAGTCTGTGAACTTCAGTCTGTGAAGCCTTCTGTATTCAATCTTCATTCTTCAGATGATGAATTCATAAGTCTTCAGGAAGAGCATGGCTTTCAGTCTGTGAGAATCTTCAGTCTGTGCAGCACAGACTCAGAAGCAATTCCTCAGTCTGTGTAGCACAGACTCAGGAACACAGACTCGGGAATTTCACTAAGTTTCCTGAATACAACTAAGTTAGATTTTGACTCTTCAGATTTATAACTTAGGTTTGATCATTGTTTTTCCCAACATAGAAAATAACTAAGACATGGGGGAACGTTGGGTAATTTTTTCAGAATTTTTAACAAAGTTTTACCTAGTAAAAGCTAGCTCGGAACAGGGAGTATTTTGAGGTATAAAACTGTCAGGACTGATTTCGCGTTCCCGCAAATAAAAACGAGACACTTCGAGTTTGAGATAAAATGTGAAAATTACTTTTTACGGGTTCAAATATGTTAAGATTTTATGTGTAAAAGTTTCGGTTCAAACCGAACACGTTTGACCAAGTCAACAAAAACGAGCCTCAAACGATAAAACGCGAAGCATTTTATAAAACACTAGGATTAATGCCCAAAATGCGTTTTGGTAACTTCATTAATAAACTTAGACAAAAACAACTCGTATAAATTAAACCTGGACAAAAACATCACCAACGTATCGTACACATTTTAAACACAATGATCTGTCAGAACGAGTGAACAGTTAACATGGTTTGGCAGTTAGCCAACTACTTATATAAACGATCTCTTGCGTATAGGACAATAAGAGACCTTACTTGGGCAACCATTTTGCTAGCTCTCACACTTAGCTCACGAGGTGAGTTCACAGCCTCTCTTTTACTGTTTTTACTTCTTTTAAGATATGGGTGAAAAACATAGTTACTGTTTTACTATTTGCCATAATCGAAAACTATTATATAATTGCTTTCAATGCTTTTATACAACCGTTTATGATCGTGTTCATACTATTGTGCAACTGTATTTATGAAATGAGTTTCATACTCTTATACGAACTGTTTACAAAAACGTTTTACTACTTGTGATAAACCGGAGAACGACCGGTAACTTTTGATTCGCTGGAAAACGACCAGCAGTGTGATACACCGGAGAACGACCGGTACTTTTTTTTTGTTTCGCTGGAGAACGACCAGCTGCTTGATAAACCGAAGAACGACCGGTAGTTTTTGATAAACCGGAGAACGATCGGTACTTTTTTTTGTTTCGCTGGAGAACGGCCAGCTGCTTGATTACCGGAGAACGACCGATAGTTTTTTGATAAATGTGTTACGCTGGAGAACGACCAGCACAATGTTTAAAACCCAGTTTTAAACTAAACTTTTGATAATATTCCACGAAACACTATTTGACTGTTATGGCGACAACAACGATTCACAAACGACTTGGTTTACTAAACTATACTTCTGAACATAAAACCTGTGAATTCACTCAACAACCATGTTGACTTTTTACTATGTTTTTCAGGGAATTAGCTGCACCAGTAAGCATGCATACTTATGAAAATAGGCGACCCGCGAAGAATTTAGGATGCCATCTTTTGAAGCCAATGAGATTTCTTTTGTATAATTGATATGTTTTAGTCATATTTACAAAATCCACTTTTGTATAACTTAAACTACATTCCTACTTCTACGATTCGATGAATCGCAAACTTTTGTAAACGATTAATTATGGCATCTTAATACATACATGTTCTGCGATAATCATATGCTCTGATATGTATGAATGTCCAATGTTTACGGCGACGCCCCCATCTCCGTACCCAAATGCTTCCGCTAACCAACGTTGACCGGTTTTGGGGGTGTGACAATGAAATGGGTCAAAGAGGCAATTTAGGCAAGAAGTCAAAGATCGACTACTTGTGGGCTTGCTATCGAGTTAGTAAGTCAATCCCTTTTATAAATCATGCTCGTGATATATAATGTTGAAAGCCCCTTTTGAGTAAACCTTGATCATTTGAGTACGATTATTGTTTTGAGTAAAACTTGATCCTTGTTAAAATTGATAACTTTAAGAGTTTTATAATGTTATAGGTCAAGTGTACAAATGTAGATATTTGGTCATAGTTATGAAAAGTTGGTTGATGCCGAGTTGTCTATTTGGATAGAATTTTGATTGATTGAGTCTTGGTTCGTTTATGGAGTTGGTTAAATTGGATTTGTCTAAGTTGGTCTTTAAAGCTTGATAATTTTGGTTGTTTTACAAAGTGCTTGTGAAGTATTTTTGATAGTAAAAAATCTGGACAATAAGTTGGGTCATGTTGGTAAAAATAACTAGGAAAGTTTGGATCAAAAAGTGACTTTTGCTGTATCTGTAGGGTTACCCGGCGGGTAGACCTTGTACCCGGTGGGTACTTGGCTTACCCGGGTGAGTATCTGACGGGTACACATGGTGAAAACGGGTGGGTCCTTTGAAATTTGTCACAGAGATTTATGTCGTGTTGAGTACCCGGCGGGTACCCTTTCTACCCGGCGGGTACCTGCCAGTTTTCAGGATTGTATTGTTTTGAGTCCAAAACAATTGTGTAAATGTAATAACGAGTTCATATTGTGACACTATTAATTTGAGTATTTAAATCGAGAATGGTAAAAAAAAAAAAAATCGGGGCGTTTCAAAAATTATGTTAAAGTTTTGAAAAAAATGTTGCTATGTATATGATTAAATGATAAACAGTGCCTATGATATTAAGAATCTAAATTCACTTTGGTTATAAATTTTAACAAAACTCATTTTGCTTAACGCGAAAAATCCAGTTGATGACCCGATTTGAGTTAAATTTTGCCCCCGTTTGAAAATTTTCCTGGTACCGCCCCTGCATATTGGAAACAACTAACAAGTTCATACTCATGTGAATGTACATGTAATAAAATCCATTATACCGTTTGTGTTCTTCAGTCTGAAATTTTTTATAAGTCAAAGTTTAACCGAATCTTGTTCTTTAAAGATCAGTTAATTTATTTAATGTAGAAAAGGAATAATGTATGGACACGAAGAAAAGAAAAACAGATTGAGATAAAAAATACTCGTAGGTAGAGGTGAAAAAAACCGGGTTTTTTTAACCGGTCAAATAACCGAAACCGGTTTTTTGGATAACCGGTTTTTTAAAAACCGGTTCGGTTTTTATAAAACCGAAACCGGTTTGATCGGTTTTCAGTTTTTAGTAAAACCGTTTTTTTCCGGTTTTTTAACCGGTTTTAACAGGTTTTTTTTGAAAAGTGCACAGAACCGGACAGTAGCCGTTGGAAGCTATGGGGGAGCGTTTTATGAATTTTTTTGGGTATTTCAGCACCTCCAAATCCCTATAAATAGCCCTAGTTGGTTTGGGTTCAAAACACACCAACAAACATTATCTTCTTCTCTCAAAAACACTCTAAATCTCGATATTTATATACTTTTTGTTTGCGAAAAATGGAAAGCATACAATCACAAGCTTCCGGTTCCAGTTTCGCTTCCGTTGGTAGCAATGTACGCAACAAAGTTTACACAAACGTTGATGTAGCACAAGTTAAATCAACAAATCGGAACCCGGAAATTTGGTCGAATTACGAATTGTGTGTTATGAATGATGGGGCGGAAAAGGCCCGTTGCAAAAGATGTGGGAGGTTTTATAACCCCATATCAAACTCAACATTAAGAAGTCACAAAAACGGGTCTTGTAGGGCGGCTAATCAAGATGCGTCACAATCGACACTTGGTTCGGATGGTAGCGTATTTATATACGATAATGATGCGCTTCGAGAAGATTTTACGAAGTTTGTCATCCAAGAGGCGCTTCCATTCAACCACTTTGACAACCAACGACTTACGAATATCATCAAAAAGAGACTACAACCGCGTTACCAACAAGTAAGTCGTACTACCCTTAGAAACGATGTGTATAAATTATGGAAAACGGCTAAAAAAGATATAATTGATGGTTTTCAAAACTATAAATATGGCATTTCTATTACTTGTGATGTTTGGACCGCACCACTTGGTACGGCAAATTCTTATTTAGCCGTTACGGCCCATTGGTTTCATCCCGAGTCTTGGTTATTGATGAAACGTACAATTGCTTTTAAATTGTTTGGTTATCCGCATACGGGATGCAATTTGCGAAAAATTTCAAATGACACTTTAATTGAATATAATTTAGACGATAAAGTTTTTACAATTTCACTAGATAATGCGTCAAATAATACTAGAGCTATGAATTTACTAAAATTACGTATAAAACCAAATTTAAATGGCGCTTTTTTCATTCTTGTTGTGTTGCTCATATTATAAATTTGTCCGTGCAAGCGGCGTTACAAATATGTGCTAATATACGTGAAAAATTTAAGAGTTTATTAGTAACTATATATAGTTCGAGTAACAAACGACAAGCTAATTATAGACGTTTTCGTGCACAATGTGGTGAAACTCCCCTAGGACCTTGTTACGATAATAATACTAGGTGGAATTCTACTCACACTATGTTTGAAAATATTTTACGACAACGTGCTACTTTAAGTGCTTTTAATGATATGTTAGTTGCTAAAAATAAGTCCGTAGCTATAACCGATTATGAATGAGATCGACTAAATGATTTAACTTCGTTTTTAGTAGTTTTTAAAGAGGCTACTACTACATTATCGGGTGTATATTACCCAACTAGCTCGTTAGTTCTAAACCAAATTTTTATAATGACCGAAAAATTACAAGAATTTGAATCCTCGACATATCCAATGTTTAGAAAAATGGTTAGAGCTATAAAAAAGAAATTTATAAAATATTTTGGTAGTTTGCCTTTGGTTTTTACTTGTTCCGCCGCACTAAATCCAACTTTAAATGTTGGCGGCGTACAACGTATAATAACAACAATTTTACAAAATGTAGACTTACACTTATCTGACGACCCGAACTATATATAAAATGAACTTTCTAAATTTGAAGATAATTTTAAGAGTTTATTTGGGATTTATGCAACAAAATATGGTCAACATCATAACCCAATTGTTGACTCAATGCGGGCGGGAACATCTCGGTCATCATCCAACGACATAAATATAAATCTTTATAATCAATTACTTGAAGATGCTACAAAGCGTCAACGAACATCGGCTCCAACAAGCGAGTTGGGACACTATATGTCTACAAACTTTTTAACCACTTTAAGTGTTGATGAGTTTCGTAATTTTGACATTTTGAGTTGGTGGAAAGAAAGAGAAGTACAATTTCCCATTTTATCCGCTATGGCTCGAGATTTATTGTCCGTCCAAGCTTCGACGGTAGATTCCGAATCGGCCTTTTCTACTAGCGGTCAAATAATATCGGAAAGAAGGTCAAGACTAACCGCTCAATCCGTGGAAGTATGTGTATGTTTGAAAGATTATTTGGACGGAGTGGATATGATACAAAATGTAACAACCTTGGAAGGCCCATTATTAGGTGACGTTGAAGAAATTATTGAAGATGAAGAAATCGAATTAGGGATATCACCTCCGACGACCGAATTAGATGAAGGTGAATTTGAAGAACTTGAAGTTGAATCCGTGGATGACGATGAAGTTTGGGACGACATAGCTAGTTAAGTGTATCCGGGTGATGGCAATGCCGAAGCTCGATATACTTTACTATACGATTACGTTTTTGGTGATGGCCATGCCAAGCTCGAAATGTATTCGTATTCGTATTTTATATTTTAGTGGTAATTTTGTTTAAATAAAAGTTATGTTTGTATTTGAAGATATTTTTAGTTGTAATTGCATTGTTTAAATAAAAGTTATGTTTGTATTTTATATTTTCATTTGTATTATTTAAATTTTGTTATACACTTATACCGAATTCGAATCCGAAAAAAACCGAAAAAATTAACCGATTGAAACCGGATCAAAACCGAAAAGAACCGATTCTGAACATTTAAAACCGAAAAAACTGATTCCAAAAAAACCGTTTTTAACCGAAACCGTTTTTTCAAAAAACCGGTTTTTTAAAAACCGATTTTTAAAAAATCGAAAACCGGAAAAAACCGATTTTTTTCACCTCTACTCGTAGGTAAGAAAAGTGGGCTAGTGAGCCCAAGTTTTTATATAATACTTCAATTTCTTATTGGCCCATTTTAATTTAAGCAGCCCAATAGTCTATGTTCAGCATCTACTGCCTTTAAACTATCCTATTTTCTCAATCTCTAAAGTTAACTCAAGGTTGCTATGTATAAATTTCTAACTGGACTTTAGAATGTTTAGTTCTATAAGTATTACTCTAATTACTCTATTGTTAAATATTATAGGTTTTAGATTACCAAATATTTTTTCATTTAATCTGAATAAATTGTTTGTGTATTTATGCTTAGCTTGGTGTCATGATTTGTTGATTTAATACACAATGAAGTAATATTAGTAAATCCAAAGTTATTACAGATTGTGCAACCAGTGAGACCTTACTAATTTATCTCAGATATGATATAGGTGAAATTTGATTTTCCATGGTTTTCTCCCCAATATGATATCAATTTCAAATAATAAGATACTAATATGAAAAAAGTGGCAACATAAACGACTAAAAAATTCAGAGCAATTTAAATAGAAATTATTTTACAGTATCACGGGCCTTTCGTTTTCTAACAGATACGGGGACACCATAACATACAGACGCAGCCCCCGTGAAGTATGTGCAACAACTTCGGCATTTGCTTATAAAAGACCCCAGGTTCATTGGCTCAAGTTTTCTCTTTTTAGAAGGTGCGCTTTGATCTCCTTCTTCAGTTTCATTTCCATCATTTGGATCATGGCTCATCCAGCAACGAATCAGTTCCTTACTAAACGGACCAATTTCTTGATCGAATATGACCCATAAGTTACCAAATACGGCAGGAGAACCTCCCATTAGATACCTCAAAGGGGCACCCGTTGGGGCCATTGATCCATGCAATTCTAGCTGTGCGGTTCTACAACCCATTAGGAGAGCTGCCGCACACCTTTTGAGATCTTGAATAGCTACACCACCCATATATTGACTACCTAAAGCACCATGCATAAGTAACAAAAGCTATCAAAACTAAACAAATGAGTAAGTCATTTTGATTGTTATTGTAGTTTAGTTGAGAGACATAATTTAATGTGAACATACCATCTCCATGACTAACGTAAATGAAAAGGTCTTTTTCTTCTAAGACCGTCTTTAGTTCAGATGCAGAAGGTTTTCCCCCATCTTTCCCCTGCACAGTAGTTAAAAGGGTTGAAATTTTTTCCCAAACCAATAAGGGATAATAAAAGTTATATTCCTAGTCAGATTCACACTGTACGCAGTAGCAATACGATGAAAGTACAAACCTCGATTTTATATTCACTAAACCATTTTTCAGTTAAACCCAAATCAAGATCACCATCCACATTTATCAAATAGTATGCATTCATTGGGTCAATCGAGGGAAACGTCTTGCTGTGCTTGAAATCTCCATGTTCAAGATAGGAGCATCTTGAAATTGTGCACACCGTGCTAACGATTGAAGGCATGCGGTATACCTCAACATCTCTTAGGACTTCTATGCTTTCCCACGGTAGCATCTACAAGCTCATTAGAAACATGCTCGAGTTCAAAATCCGAAAAACACAAAAACATACTTTTTTGACATAAGAAAATGAAGCGTAAAAGCGAAGATATAAAGATTACCTGCATGTCTTCATCCATAACAAGGATAACAGGTTCTCTGGAACACTCGCGTTTTATCTCTTTGCAGGCTTTCCTTAATAAATCTAGCCACAAAATGTTTTCTGAAGTGCCCGTGTTTGTGCAGCATCCCTTATACAAGATCAAGTCTGTCAGGAATGTTGATGTTGCTTCGTCTTCAACAGAATCACAGGTATATTCCATTACTACTTTTAAAATGCTCTCATTTATATCAATATTATTGATAACTTTCAAACAATTCTTGAATTCCTTGACTTTAGATTCTAGGTCCATGCTATTTGACCGCTCCCCCAATAACAATCCTCTAGAGGGGCCAAGCCAGTACTGTTCCACATTCCTGAGAAACAAAAAAAAAAACAAATAATAGTAATCAAGTCATCTACAATTAAGATTGTATTTTTGAGTATAAAAAGCTGGTAAATGTTAAATCAGTGATGTAAATCATCTAATTGTCTCTCTATTGTAAGGAAATTGTCTGATAGCTAGTGTTTCTAAATAAATGAGCATTATATCAATTTATTATTCATGCACAAGTTACAGCTTATCATTTATTGTGGATAGCAGTAACATAACACTCACTGCAAAAAATGTTTTGAGGCGATCACCCTGAGTCCTTGTATCCTCCTTTGTCGCAAAAATCGATTCAAATTCCGGTGCAACTTTATCAAGGAGGGTGCCACGCCAATGGCACTTCCATGAACTCCCGGTGTTTGTATTTGCTCCTAATATACAAGTATCAGACAAACATAGTTTTAATGAAAATGCAAGTTACAAGGAAATTGTAAACTTGTTTCTGCAAGGCTTTTAAAATATGCATGCAATTGCAATGTTCCATATTTTTTTGTAAACAGATCACTTACTTGTATTTACTAGGGTTTTTCCAATGGGGAGAATGGTGGAAACAGGTATCTTATCCGAATTCAATCGAGACAACATGATCCAAGCTTTAGCATCAGTATTGGGCAATAACCTTCCTAGCAACCTCTCAAAACTATCTTCAAGAAAATTCATACACACAATTGTAATGCTCGGAAGATCTTTAAAGAAGTTCAATATGAATTCCTCAAGATCGTCCACCCTTTGAGGCGGCAAGCTGCAATACAGAATGTTGCAGTTAAAAGAACTAGCTGGTGTTTTATATTATCAAAGTACTCTATGAAGAGGCATGGACACTTACCTAAGACAAACGGATGTAGAGCTAGAAATAGAAGTATCCTGAAAACAAAAACATGAGAACAAATTATGTGCAGACTCCATGCGTAAATAGACAAACAACAATGTTGGAACTCCTAATATTTGCATCCGGAGCAGAACCTTCCAGGTTCAGCTCTCCTCCCTAGCATCCTTTTTCCATTCAAACATAATACTCGGTATATAATTGCATTAAGAATGCAAGTGAAGTAGTGTTTATGTGAAACACTTACTTGAATATCAGTAGAGTTATGGCCTTTTAGCTTCTCAAAGCGAGAAACGAAAGAGTGATACAGATGTGTGCCAATAGAGGCCTGATGAAAGTAAGATGTCCACTGACTGACAGATAAAGTTTTGAATATATGTGCTTCCTTAAATTCCTGTTTTGAGGCAGAAAGTGCATACAAAACTGCAAGTAACCGCGAAACCTGCAATGTCAAGGTCAAAAATCAAACATATGAAGGCAAGTTCTAATAAGAACTAAGTCACTCATAATCTTCAAATTAAGAGACATTGAAGGTTTCTAGCAACCAAGACGATAAGCAAAGCTAGGTGATCAAGTTACCTTCTAAAAGTAAAATTTGACTAAGCTGGATTAGGCTGACAAGCGAATGCATACGTTCATTTGATTATAAAAGTAAAATTTCCTGGTACTTTGTTATTATCTTATTATTACCCTTTTCAATTATTGGTCTTGCTCTTTCATCTAGCTATGATTTTTGAGGAAAAGATTGATAAGCTAGATATAGTGATCAACACAAGTTGACAAAAATTGATTACAAAACTAAGAAGGTGCGTAAGCAGCCTACACAGTGATTTTATAGTAGTGTAAGATTCTATTAATTGCAGCATAATCATCATACTTAAGATGACATTCATTTAGAGCACTAGAGTGAGGTATGTTGGCTTTCAGTATTTGTATGAACTTATTTTAAGCATTTTTCAAGTTTGCATTTCAAATAGAGTAACAAATGAAAACATCCAAGTGTAATAACCTTTTGACTAAGTTCTGGAACCTCACGGCTAAGTATGAAAGCCAGCTTGAGCCCAAGCACAATCGTTGATATCTTGATTATTGCCCTAGGAAATCAAATAGCAAAAGAAATGATGCAGTATTAAGGTCAAAATTCAGGTACAGCTCTTTATTATAAAAATATATGTATAATAAAAAAACCGTTCAATTCAACAGGGAAAGACCATTCTATATCAAAACGAGAAAGAACATCTTCCGGTAACTAATAAAAACATTGGGAGTACGAAGAAATATCAGCCACATTAATGATTATCAAATTAAACATTTTGAATACTTCGTGTTCCCTATAAACTAGAGATTTCCATTCTAGCTTAGTTTCCTATTTTAAACCATTACATATACAATTATTAAAATCTTGGTGGATACCTGGAATTCCCGTCATTGATGCATTTCAAGGAGAAGCAACATATCTCATATAGAACTGATGCATGTTCTATATTAAACGCAACTCCCATCATGTTTTGTTCAATTATAGTAGTCACGAATTCAGGGGAGATGTTGGAATGGGAAACATGGAATGTGCTCCTAGTCACGAGCACATATATGTTGTGCAAGAGCGTTTCACGTTCTTTCTCGATCATCCCTTGAGCTCGGTAACATTTTCCTGGCCATGTCGAAACAGTAAGCTTCAAGAATAAATATGCATATAGTCTAATAAACCTGACATATTTCTATACTGATTCAGAAAATTTTAGACAAATAACAGTCCTCCATCCTACTACATTAATATCTGAATGAACATGAAATAATATGGCAGGTTTTTAACCCAGTATAAGTTGCACATATGTATATATTTATATAACTGTTGGAATTTATATATACCCTGACCATTGTTATCATCCTAATTCTTAAAACTCAACAAACATGACTTACAAGAGTTTTTGTCAAGGTTTGAATAGATTCTTATCATACCTCTCCCTGTGAGTACTCCGAGTAAAAGACGTCTACGCATGCATTCCCATTTCATGGCAATGATAGCTTTCACTGAATTGGATTTAACAATTATTGAAGGTTGACAGTGCCAACACTCTTCAAAAACAGAGGAGGTAGATGGCATATGTATGCCAGTGGCATCACAAAACACAGACTTATTTTCATCAGCTTCCTTTGGATTGCTAAAATCATTTTGCCATTCACCACCTTTCAACAGTTTTTGAGCATTCTCATAAGAAGTTATAGCCTTATTCAGGTCATCAATTTCTTTTTCCTTATTGAACTTGTCAAAGCAGAGATCTCCGCGTTGCTGCTTAAGTGATACTTTCAAAACTGTTTCACATTTCGAGCAAGAAATGTTTTTGCAGATGTCTTCTAATATGGTTTCGGCACAATCTAGTTCCTTGGTAGCATCAACCCATTTATGTAGCTTACGATTTAGTTTTCCTGAAAAGGAACAAATGAAGTTCAATCACCAGTTACCTTCATAGCTATTAATAAAGCCCAAACGTGGATATGAGAAAACATGAACATGAAGATATGTTGAAAACTTAGAAAGGAAAAATAGGTTATGATATACATGTTTTATATAAATATATGTTTGTGGTGCATATAGGCTGGTCATATTCTTTGAGGTTGTAAAACATTATGTCCTCAACAATCAAATGTTAATGACGTATATCAGGATGACTAGGAAACTCAAACAATAAATAATTAGATCTTCCAATAACTCAATCAAATTGTAAACAAGGTCTTAGATGAGTATAGGAAGAAGGTAACAGATGAAATGTGTAGTGCAGGTTACTTTAAAAGATGCAAATGCTACCACACCGAGAGTAAATAGTTTCTTTATCGCAATTGATGTAGCGATAACTGGTTTTGTATTACAGGAACAAATGGCCACCAACTTATTAAGATAAAAGAACATGACGAAGTCTAGAGAAATAGAGAGGACGTCTAGCTCATTTTATTCAGTAGATATGTTTAATAGTTTCTAACAAAATTACGAAGTAACCTAGTGTTTAAGGTGGGAGTTTTGAACCTATTAAACTGATCCCGTAGATACAAATTAAAACCTCACAAATATTATCTTCGGTCCAAAATGTAATATTATTATGCATTTACACTAACTATGACGCACACGTAAGTAGTGAACGGTAAAAAAAACAAATTGTTAAACTGAACCAACATTAAGGAAGATGAAAGTAGGTAAATAGTCCATACCTAATTCACAAGAAAAACCAAATGAGAAGATAGACAAATTAAGTATCGAAGATAGATTCTTTCCCTTTCTTAAAAGCTTTCCAGGGTTTTTTCCATATCCGAGCAAATTGCAAATACTTCCTACCTAAATATGAACCAAACATATATATATGAGATGCTATTGAACAAAATAGATTTTGTGTTTTTTCTCTCAACTACCTCAAGCTAAATAGTTTAAAATTCAACCTGGAGGAGGCTTTCAAGATAACATCTCATTACATGCCATGGAATTCGAATATGATCCAAGTTAGAAGAATTTTTGAATGAAGAACTTGGTGTAGCGAATTTAGAGTGAACAGCAATTGTTCCTTGCTTTACTTTGGTAGTAAAAACAGATTTATATTGTTCCTTACGCCAATCAAAGCTTTTTTCAGCATAAAAGAGAGCTTAAACAAAATAGAGAACTCATCAAAGAAGTTGAAAAAAAGTAATCCGCAAAGGCTAAATTGCCAACAACAATGGCAAGAAATTTTTTTGTGTACACAAAGTTACGTGGCCAAATTATTGAATGTCCCAGGTGTACTAATGTCCACTAGGTCCTTTCCCTTGGAGGTAAAAGTTAAAAACCCAAAGATACCAGTTAGTAAGCAGTTGTCGTGGTCTACCTATGCCAAAGAAATGCTCGGAATTGTTCAACCTATGTTGTCCTTGTAGGGCCAAAAGTTTTACTATATCCAAACTTACTGTAAGTGGGAAGTTAATTACGATGATTTGATGACAGCGGATACACAAAAAGAACTAGATTTTTATGCCCGTGCGATGTACGTGTTTTAAATTATTGTCTTAAATTTTACAGATTTATTCTACGTAAGAGTTATATTATTTTATTACGAAGCATGTGCATCTTGTTATTTTATGTTCTTCATTTATTAATTTTATATCTTATGTGATATTAGAAATATTAAATTTCACAGTTTAATATAAAATGAATAATGCAAAATTTAGTTTTAAAAAATTAGCACTCTTATTTTAAGCTGTAAAAATATCTTCCGATCAAAAGTTATCAGCAAGCTTTATATCCATGAACTCTATCACATCTAAAAGAATAAACCATAGTGGTACAGAAGTGAAAAGATCTAAAAGACACAAAAATATCCTAATGCTTATAAGTACACTCAAAACATCCTATAATAGAATGAAGTGACAACTCAAAATTACTTCTACATTTGGGTGATTGAAAAGAATAATAATATGACGATCTACATAATTGAATCGTATGATTCATGTGGAAATGAAATGCAGTATTTATAGATAACAAATACTTTTAATTTAGTGTGATATAAAATATGCATTAAGTATATCACAAAATATATGAAAAGATGATCAGTTATAACAATAAGTTCTTTCAATTTAATTTGCTATTTAAAATGCATGGATCATGAGTTGTTTTGAATTCCTACATGCAATTAAACAACCTTTAAAGTTTCTCCTATTTTATTAGGGAAAATGGAAGGATTGAATTGATTTATTTTTCAATCACTGTCATCAAAACTATTAATATATGAAAGAAGTCAAATTAATTATTAATTTAAATTGAAGAGCATACATAATAACCGGTGGTCTTAACTCCTTAAATGCAAACCGATAATCGAGCATCTCTATTTTTCCTATGGACAACGAAATAATTAAAACAATTGTTTATGATAAAATTAAAATTAAGCTAAATCTATACCATTATTTATAAAGATAATGCTGTTATCAATATTTAAGTTAAATTTTACCATTATATATTGATTAATTAGTATAGTGAGTAATTAAATCTTTTACCTTTTTATCATTTTTTACCATCATTTATTATAGTGGTTAACTAATCATAATCACACCAAGACTCAAAATTTAGTGTATTATAGATAGATTGTACCTCAATCTCGAAATAGAAGAAACAAAATTCAAGAACAAATTAAGTACCTCACTCAATGATCCCTTTGCAATCAATCTTTCGCCCAAATCATAGTATATGTTTGCAGCCAGAAAATAATTGGTGCTGGACAAATCCTAGAATAAGAAGTGGTTGTGGATAGTTGGTCAGCTTGTGTATGGTAAATTCAAAACGTAGATAAATATAACATGCTATATTATCAATCAAGGATCATACAGCATCACTTTCAATGAGATCAGAAGCAGCCTTCTTGACTTTGTTGATTGTTATGTGTGGTTGGATAGCATCATCACCATCATAAGGTTCACCTCTGAAGGAAAGAGGGGAAATGACAGACAAATTCTGTTGAAATCCAACCCACAACGGCTCCGAGTTTATAGAACTTGTCCATAAAGACACTTCATCACTCTGTGCAGTAGCCAATATCTGGATGAATGCGTCATTTACAGGTGAAATGCAAAGGAGATGATTGAACCTAGATTCACAGAAAATGGACACACGTTCTTCCAAAGAACGTCCTTCAAGGCGTTTACCAATTTTCTCGTTTACAATTGAATGAAGGTTCATGTAACCCTGTCGGTAAGAGATCATAAAAACAAGACAGGTAATTATAACATGGGGGGGGGGGGGGGGACTAAATAAAGAGCAAACCTCAATACATAGCAAATCAGCAACATAGAACATAATGGCAAGACCATTAGCTCTGGGATGTTCTTGATTCGGCCAAATCTTTAAACCCTCTTCGATGTCGACAATAAATTTCTGTTTACACGATGATATAAAATAATTTATGAATATAAACACGTAAACCCTGCATTATTCGTTTCTTCAAGCTTAGCCTTATATCTAACAATACCTTTGATTTTGGTTCTGCCTCTCTAGTGCAGAATGCACGTAAGAAGTACGCCTCAGCCATAAGATGAGAAACTAGACTATTGTCCTCGCTCTTGTTGGACAAGTTAGTCTGGTTCGTTAATCATAAAAAGAAAAATACTGGTATGAGCGGGAAAAAGTAACAAGGGCAGAGGAATTTATATGAACTAGACAGGCAGTCAGAAAATAAAATAAGTGAGCATAACTGACCATGATAACTATTGCATGCAGTCCATGAGACCTTTAGCTCCACATGCTCTTAATTTTGTTCCATCTTTAATGAGATTCATCGATCTCTGTAATGAACACTTGTCCATTTCAACTTTTAGACTATTTGTGATTTTCTGTTTCATCTTTTCACATAACTTCGAATTAATACCAATCATCTTCTCATCCTGGTACCCTTGAAGCTCCTGGGAAAAAAGAACAAAAAAAGCAACACATCTCAATAATTTATCTATTGTTGAGGAAATATTACAAACTACAACAAGTCATCCAGCGAGAGTGTTACTATGATATTTTACAGAATTAGAAAAGTAATACACACAGAGTACCTGCATTGATAGGATACAAAGGGTTTCCGTTGTGTTTGGAAAAGACACCAGTAGAGAAGATATGGTTGGAACCTCATCGTCTTTTTCTTGGTCACATTGTATCTGGAAACAAAAGAAATCAATAGCAAAAGTAAATATATATACATATTTCAAAAACATTAATGTGAGATTCTCTCTCTCTCTATATATATATATAATAGACACAGTACTTGCTCTAGTATATACAATGGATTTCTACTGAATTTACACACAGGCACCGAAAAGAAAAACATTGTTTTGTTCTTACCTGCACCCATTGCATAACCAAAGTTGTTGGACTTGGAATTTGAAATTTGCTTTGAACTTCAGACCATTTTGTAAAAAAACGCTTTGCCACATTACGCATCTCATTTTTGTCAACTATGGACAAACTCAAAGAGCTATATTCACATGCCTTTGTGACAAACTCGTATACACTATCTTCTGAGGAATCCTCATTTTGTGTTGAAGGAAACGTCTCACAAAAGTGTAATACACGGCCCCATGCTGCTTCACAGAATAGGTCTAATGACTCCATAGCCTACACACATAATGCATTACTAATAGGAACCCAAAATCATGGTGCCAAAATGGTAACAAAGATCTGCTACAGACATGCAACATTGGAAACGTATGCCAGCATCAACATCTAAATATCAATTAAATACAACATGATCATCAAGCCAAAACAGCGAATTTGAAAAGTGATTATTTCAGTTTACATACATCCTTGTGCTAAATATGAATTATGTTCCTGTTCAGCTTTACACTCAAATACATACAGAAGCAATATCTCAAAACTATATCCATACGTTTCCAGATTGAACTCAATTGAACTTGCTATCAATTTTTTTGTAGCAATTAACCATTTGAATAGCAATGTTGTGGCCTTTTAGTACAAAAAGTAGGAAAGTAATATAAAATTTTATAACATGAAAGATTTAAGTGAGTTCTTTTATATTTTTGCTCTAGTGGTGCCCAAAGAACAAAATGGCATTTGCAGCCCAATTGTGGAAGAGTAGAAAGATAGTGATGGTTCTGTTCACATCCACTATAATTCGATCAACCTGTTACATGGATCGGCAAGTACTACGCCTTCCGAACAACTTCACGAGCAAAAGTCAGAAGTCATTAACAAATGACAGACAAACAGCCTAAATGACCAAATACTCTGGATAACACCAACTGAGAGAGAACTTTTTTCTTGGAAAGCAACTGAAAGAGATACTGATCGTATCATCCTCTCCAACATAATGTCAAGTTAAACTAATACTAATATTCAGTCAAATAGTCAATGGCTAAAAACTACAGGCCAAGTCTGATGTTGTTATCCATATTTAATTCAGTACCTCTTGTTTTCTGTCAGCTTTGTACAAAGCCATTGAAACATCAGGCAGCTGCGAAAAAAGAAATCTCTGGACATCAGTCTTATATTCACCTTCTGTAAGCCTCTCTTAAGAGCTTCAATACTCTGCAATGAGTACAGAAAACCATAAGCTCAATATATATGAATGAATCTCCAATCACTTTTGTCGCAATCATTTGGAGGATGAATATTATAATTTGCAGACGTATTTATCATGATACTGTAAAAAAATAATAACTAAATAAACATTGAACCTTCAAGCTTTGTTGTGTGATTGATGAGAGAATGAAACAAGCTCCTGCCACATTGACTACAAGTTTTATGTCATCCTCCCCTCGCCCCCTTTGAGAATTATGTAAAGTGTAAGTCAACGAGAAGAAACTCTCTTAATAGATTGATTAGTGGATAATGGCCTAATGGGTGTTGATTAAGTAATGTTCGGTGCACTATTTAACTAAGATACTAGCTTCTAAGTAATAAAAGGCTCCAAAAAGATTGCCTAGAGGTACATGTCTATGTTTCTATATTAATTTTGTGAAAAGCAATCTAAGGTGTAAATCTATATTGATTATATAAAAAACGCCTGAATAATCTATACAAATCTGTGCATCAATAGCTTACCTTGTATTAAAAAATTCATCAATTACATTTAAGAACACTTCCTCAATGGTGGGTAGGTTGATGGGATTGAAGTCGTCTTTAAGTCCTTCAATTATTTCTTTATACTCAGAAATTATTAAGAGCGAAAGATATCCACACAATGATTCTTGTGCCTTCTTGTAGGATTGCAAAACTTCAGCTTCCATGATTTCCTCATTGTATCTCTTTAGTCGACTCTCCAATTCAGTCAAAACTTCTTGAACAGATTTGCTTTTGTCAACATCATCTTTAACCCATTTGTTATATGTGTCAAGATTACTTATAACAAATGTGATAGCATAAAGCTCCAGGACCTGACCAATCGATTCATTGTCCTATAAACCAACACTAACTAAAATTGGATTCTTTTAACAGCAGTAGGAAAGCATACAAAGACTGATTATAATAAGCATATAAAAGTACCCATGGCTATCAACAAGTACCTTAGAGAAGTGAGTTTTTGCTAGAGCATTGAATAAGGATGCAATTGCAACTTGATGATCTGCTGTTACCTTTCTCAATTCTTTGGTACAGTAGTTAACAAGGTCTAAAAAATTATCTAGAATCTTTTTCTGATTAACCTGCCAAACATTACTATAACCAATCAGAAAAATTTCTTTCCAAAGCATTAAAAACTATATGGTTGATTACTATCACTGATTCATGGAACAAATATATATATTGTAACATCCAATTTTTTTACAAGGTATTATTTATTTTTTAAAATCCATGACTGATGCACCCAGGTGTTGGGTCGTGTACTTTTGTAATTGAATCTTTTTATCCTTATGTTTAAATATATTAAGACTTTATTAAGAACTACTCTGTAATATTTAATAATGGTCAACCTTCTTCATTGATTACAATAATGATTTCACACTAAGTTTTCTTTTAAAGTTTTATTAAAAAATTAAAAATGATCTAGACAAAATTTATGCACACCATAATGCTTCATCTCTTTGTTGATCATATAAATTTTTTTATCCAAAACCCATGTCAATAACAGTTCCACATTTTCCCTATAATCGAAGTAGATGTGATCTTCAATGATATTATTCTTATTATTGACTTCCGTTGTATACTTTATTATTTAAACTCTTATCATTGATGTTGAAGGAAGTGTGACCTGGTGTATATATACATTTCTCTGCAAGTGGAAACACATTAAACTTATATTACCTTGCATTCCTTCGCCATACCATGCAACACGGTTGCTATAATTTTCAGAGTCTTGGTGATATATTTTGCTGGCTGTGAAAAACATGATTCGCATATGGGGTACCCAATTTGCAGAGGATATACATACAAAACTTTTATTTTACTCACATACTGTTGATCATTAAACAAATTATTTTTGCACTTGAGAAAAATGTTATGATTAATTGAACGCGTTCATAAGTACCAAATAAGTTCACAAGCATTTTGTAGGACAAAAAGTGTAGAAATTATTGTTGTGTTAGTGGGAAGAATGACACTAACTTCATACATCCAATCGTTCGTCGAAGCTGTCGCATATTGCACAAAAGTCTCTTCACAAAGTTGAGGGGCCACATGTGATGTATCTTTCCGATGATGCCCAATCATAAACAATGTACAATTTTTCAGACATTCACCAAGCCGAATGTTTAGTTCATTCATCTTTTCCTTGTTATCAATAAGCCTGTCATTAATATTTATTTTTAGGAAATAATGAAATTGATAATTTGAAATTCAAATATAAACAAAAAAAATGCAAGTATGTAAAAACTACATACATGATCCACTTCCGGGTTTCCTCCAACATAGAATATAATTCATTGTAGTCACGTGCCAATATACTTCGACAACCCAAAACACATCTAAATTTGGATAAAACCAACTCCAAAATTGTATACACCATTTGTTTGCTGTATTTGTAATTTTGATCAGCATCTACTCTTGGAACAATTTCATTATTTTTATCCTCAAACACCCACTTAATATAGACAAGAAGAGAAACACACCGATTTTCCGCAATCGCGTATTTCTTACATCTTTCAAATGAAAGTACGACATTCAAACGATGATTGAAGTAGTGGAAAGGAATTTCTTGGCGCTTCTTAAAAATTGATTCCAATGACTTGATACAACGCTCATAGGTTGTAATAAAATCTATGTGTGCTACTTTTCCAAAGTTTTCCTTAATCAAATCTACGTACTCGTAAACCAACTTTTCGAAAAGTTCCAAACTGAGAAGTGACTTGAGATTGAAATATTGAGGGATGTTTAGACAATGAGGATATCATGTGATAATGAACTTCTGGGTACATTGTGCGTGCTAGTCAGTGACTACTATTTGAATATAATTTTAAGTTGAATCTGAGAAGAAACGGAGGGTAAAAGTTTACATTAAGAATCAAATGGAGTAGCAACAAGATTGTAGCGAAATATTGAGAAAATGAAAATTTTGTAGAGAGAAATGGGGGAAAATGTGCAGGTACAGAGGAGGTCTAGTGATGTTTAGAAATGGGGAAGAAGGTGGTGGTAACACTACAGGTACGAACAGGTGCAGAGACTTATGAGAGTGCCATGGGTTTTAATTTTTATTACAATTTTGCCATTAAGAATTTAAAAGAAAAAGGATATATATATAGGAAAGGGACATTTGCTTTATTAAGGAAAAAGGGTAAGACTGTCACAAGATTTCATTCCCATCACATAGCCTTTGTAGGCCATAAGGAACTATACTTAAATTTTATTTAGACCCTTAAACTTATAGTGTAGAAATCATCTGAGCATTTGACCATATGTTCAATAGCTACTATAAGCTACCATTAACCAAGGGTATCTCCAATGTATTTACAAAAGTTTTATACTATTTTCATGTAAAATAATGTTTTTAACCTTAGATAGATTTCCATCACAAGTCAAAATAGTCACATCTTGCCAAAAATAAAAAATAAAAATAAGTTAAGGATATCAATTCAATTGCATTGATCAAATAAAAAGCCTAAAATCAGATCAAATTATCTTAGTTAATCAATTATTAATCTTCTCTTAATCTTGGGAGGCAAAAAATTATAACAATAAAAGTTCGGATATTGAATAAGACCATTTGGTTCGATGTCATTGTCATCAGGCCTAACCTTAACTTGAATTCAATCATCTCTTTAGAACCCATTGAAACCCAGCTCAAATGTCACAACCCACTTGAAATAACCGAAAACAATAGCTCTTTTGGGGTATAACAGAGCTTCTTTAAAACAAAATACGTAGTAGTACATAACTATGAATTTGAGGAACACTCGAAGGACAAACAGAAAGAGAACATCAGTTGGAAAGTGAAGACAACAACGGACAGTAAGATGAGAGCTGCATTTCTTTAACGGGCTTTTTTAGTTGCTACGGTAAGGATAAAAAATTAAGAAACAATACTGTATGCTAAATACTTTCAAAAGCACAAACAGTCAAACACCACTTTAAATATGTTTTAAAACTACAATGGTCAGCTAATAAACTCCATAATTTCTAACAAACAAAGCAAAAACCATCAAAGATCCCAGATACTTAGTACCAGCAACCCATCAAGTATAAGTATGGACCATACAACTACTAAACAACTTTCCAGCTTCACCATACTGCTTTAACATCTCATAGATCTGCAAAACAGAGTGGTAGATATTATCTTACATATAATAAACACGAACGTAATAAGGAGCATATTCTACTCCTTGGAAAATTGCAAAAGTAGACGTTACATGAGCTTTTATACAAGTGTTTTGACTATTAATAAAAGATCCAAGAAACCCTAGCATCATGGTTGCAACAAAATACACAAATCTCAGAAGACATCATATGTAAATAGTACAGGCAACTTGATTTAGCTTTAAAAATATTGCAAAGGAAAAGGAAAACGAAAATTAATGCAATTTTCATGACATATTAAGACTCGGCCGGCTGGAATTACCAATCGATATAGCCAAAAATTTGAGCTACATGTTCCAAAGTGAAGAACATGAATTCTTAAATACCTTGGTTACAACGTGAATGCAAGTGGTTTTTTCGATTAAGCCTCCCTTGATGGTGGTAGGTAATGTATTCAAAAGAATTCTCTTCAACCAAGAGTTGACAAGTGGATATTATTATAAGTATCACATTGTATGCTCATATTAAAATGCATATGCAAACAAAAAGGAAATTCTAAGATGTGAAGTGTAAGGAACGACAATGTTACTAGATTTACCTAAGAAGTAAGAAGCTGCTCATACGTAAAATATGCAATCAGCAATGGATGGATCAAAGCATCAGCAACTATAAGGATGATGTACATGGAACTTACCAATCAGAACTCTTCTTCAGACTCGTCGTCATACTCGTTGTCAGACTTGTCATCAGACTGGTCGTCTTCATAAGGATATCCGCGAAAGGGATAATATCTGTGGTGCTCAGAAGAAAACAAATACTCTCCCATAAGATACATAACTTCCATGTCTGGAAAGTCCAGTTTGCCGTTTCCGGAATCTAATCCGCCTTCTTCACTCAACTTTCTTTTCTTAGTGGGGTCTGGGGGAGAATATACATGGCTCAGTATGCAGATAAACTAAAAGAAGTAATCATAAGTTATAGAAAAATGGAAGATAGTACTCACTCTGGGAGATGATGTCTGAATCCTCATTCTGTGAGCTTGAAATTGTTTTCGGATATTTATGCTGCAGTAGGAAGGTCTTGTGAGTAGTTATAAAAGTATTTTTTATTACAACACAGATACATTATATATTATATATTATTATATTTTATTATAAGAGCATAAAGAAGAATGAACATCAAAAACAGAATATCAGTCGAGTTCAATTATAGATGCACTGCCATGTGTCCTGTGTAGTGCAATATAGCTCATCATACGAGTGCACACTCCGCACCCAATTAGAAGAACTTAACCTAAAATTCCTTAAGTCTCGGGTAACTCTCAATTATTATTGATAACATATAATATATTACATAATGAACCGGTTGGTTATCATGATGCATTGTAGTGGAGTTGCGCATGATAACGGGGTGGGTGTTTGTAAAGAAGAGGATATAGTTAGAAAATCTTGGTTAACTGAATTTCATTAACCCCATAACATGGGGAATTTCTTCCATATTTAAAAGGCTGAAAAGGCATCATCATCGTAATATAATAATAATAATCATTATTATTATTATTATAAAAACAATAAAAATATAAAAACATAAAAAATAATAATAACCTGCCGGACCTGATGATGTTCCTTACTAAAGTTATCATCAAAGTGGTACTTAACCATGAAATTGGAAACCTTATTATTAACAATTTCAAAAAGCTGGTTCTCAAACATAGTTGTGTAGCGTTCGACTTGAGATTCCTTGTCCAGCTGTTTTTCAGATGAGAAAATGACATCACGCGAAAGCATATAGGTAAGGTGGATGTCCATGTAGGCGTTCAACAGGAGGTTGCCTTCCTCTTCGGTTAAATGTTTGGCAGGAGAGCCTTAAACATCAATCTCTGCATTTCCAAGTTCCAAGTCAACAATTCACAATGTATCTCACCATCTGTCTTCTCTGTCTCCGTCGTCATCCCCCAATTGCAAAACTATCACAGATAATAAAGTTGTTAATGTTAAAAAAGAAGAAAAAAATACTTAAATAGTAATATAAGAGTCCCATTCATACATACATAAATTACCACATATATTCAAAACCTCATTGCTTGTCGATCAATTACCATCAAAAAATAAACAACAGTATATGTAAACATTTCCCATCTCTTGAAACTTGAAAGAAGATACAGTCCACTTATATTAGGGCCCTTAGTGTCGGTTCAATACAAAAACATGTGTACAATGAACTGATGAAGCATGAAACAGAGCACAAGATTGGAACATAAAATTGAA
Organism: Gnaphalium uliginosum; assembly: GCA_963930675.1. NCBI lineage: Eukaryota > Viridiplantae > Streptophyta > Magnoliopsida > Asterales > Asteraceae > Gnaphalium > Gnaphalium uliginosum. Next base: position 1,642,878 of record OZ005685.1, read on the forward strand.
TCATATCAGATGATTTTCATATTTAATCAAATATAACTTTGCTGCACTGTTTATATACAAGCCCTAACTGAAAAATAGCTATACTTAACTACTTACACAAAACAAAGTAACATTTAATTATCAAAAAGATGAACAAATATAAAAAGAAAAAAAATCATCACATATTAACATCAAAACCCTAACAAAAAAATATCAAATTATATGTAATAACAGGTAAAAGAAGGAATTTTAACGGAACTATCAAAATGCAGCATAGACAAAAGTGTAATCCACGGAAAAGATGAGCAAATATAAAAAAAAATCATCACATATTACCATCAAAACCCTAATAAATCAAGCATATTATATGTAAAGACAAAAAAAATACCTGAGCAATCGAGTGGCCGGCGATTTTCATGGGTGGTCGCTTGAAAGATGCCGATATGATAAAAAAATATACGTAGAGATCGTCGTTTTAAATGGAAAAGGTGAGACTGGTGGCTTCAAAGATAACGAGATGAATATGCCTTTTTCATGTTTCTTACTTGCACTTTTGGTTAATTACATATTTCCTCAATATATACCCGACTCATTTTAAAAATTATATATATATATATCTAAAACCCACTATGTAATTATAATTAAAATTATAAAAATTAGAAATAATTATTTATAAAGTCAGTAATTACTATTATACCCTCATCTCTTTGTGTAACTTCTCTTTCTTCAAACTCTAAATCCTTAAAAAAAGAAACACTAAGAATCAATCACCGGTTCATCACATACTACTTTTAAAATATATTATTGCATCCTACTTTGTTTCAATACATATTATCAATTTAATATATTAAACATATAAAATTCACCACAATATCAATTTCAGATATCTCACATCATACGAGATGTACATATATGAAACCTTCATGAAAACTCCAAGGAAAATAAAAAAAATTCCATGACCACGTATTAAATTAGCGTCAAACACTAGCCAAAAACTGTCCCCATTTAACTATCTAATGATTTTCCCATTAATTCATCACATACTAACTAATAATCATTTTGGTTTATTGTTGCAGAGTTGTAGTGTTTTTATTTATTTATTTAATAAAAGAAGAGATATAAAGCGACAGGGGACTATTATAGATAATTATTTCTTATTCTTATAATTTTAATTATAATTAAATTGGAATTTTGGATATATATATAATTTTTGAATTGAGTTGGATATATATGATATTTATATTGTTTAAGGTGGGGATATATGTAATTAACTCTAGATTTTTGTTTACGTTTTGGCCTTACATGTTGTATTTCCTATTATTGTGTCCCTTTTTTTATTCTTCTCCTCAATAGGTTTTTAGTTTTAGTTTTGGCATGAAATTTTGTATGCCAATGTTATGTTTTGCATTTGGCACCACAGAAAACACAATACATATGTGAAAGGTCAGAAATAAAAAGACTTATCTTGCTAGACATGCTCAAAATAACTACACGACTAAACATATAACTTTACATGCCGGTTTAAAGTATTTGTCATGTAGCTTGTTTTTCTCGGTTTTTTCATGCCATCTTTGTATCATTTTTTCTTATTTTATAGTAAGAAAATTTGTAGTAAGCCTAACCTTTTTCTTTTCTTTCTTTTCTGCAAGTATGAAGTTAACTGTTGATAAATGTAATCTCGTTTTTGCGGGGCGTAAACAATTTCCTTATTATGCACTGAATAAGTTAATTAGAAATGGCAAAAAGCTTCTTTTGATGATACAAGTATCTGAGTTATGAAGGAGTATGAAGCCTAAGTTATGAAGGAAGATCTTGAGATGTATTACTCAAACGGCTTTTCGACTGCATTAGGCAAAGTGAACTGTATATGTTTAAGTGGTAAAATGGTTTCGTAAAACTAGTCATTTTGGCCTAGTTTTGATCATAACTCAACCATCGACCCGATCCTAAAAGGTTCTAAGAATCTAAACACCAGGTTTCGTTTTTGGTCATAAATTGCATTCCCTGCCTCAACCCAACCCAGATTTAGAATGTATAACAAGTTATGAGCCCAATTTGCCTGAAATGCACCAAAAATGATAAACAGATGGAGCAAACTGGTTATGATCACAGGACTGTCAAGATTGATGAAAAATAGTAAAGGATAAAAGAACAAGTCCCTTATTCAGAAATAAGATATTAAATTATACGAAATTACTAAACTTTATGTTCTTCTTGGGATTACAGACAGATTCATCTACTTCTTGAAGTCTATCCCCTCACAACCCACAAAAATTACCCAAATTTAAAAGAATCAATGAAAATATTTAAAAACAAAAAAGAAAGACTTTTCAAAATCAATCACTGTATCAGGTCCCAACCCTTTTTTTTATCTACACACATTCACTGATAAATATTTCAAGAGTTCTGCCTTCTTCTTCTTCTGTAACGTACTGTGTCTTCTATTCTTCATTTCTGTATCCTCTTCATCCTCAGTCACAATCCAACCCACAAACTTCTAACACAATTCCTCCCCTAGACAAGAACGGGTTAACCCGAACCCATAATAGAGACAAGATAGAAGCCAGCAGGATAGACCACACAATGAGGATCGTGGGAACATTGGATTGTTTACCCATCATACCTTTAAGGAAAGGGTAAAGATGTAGAATCACCCATATGGCGAAAAACAACCGACCAAAAAGTGGGCCCCATGTTTCATACCCATTGCTGATTGCATCTGAAATGCCCACAACTACACCTATTATGTTGAAGATCAAAAGGGTCAATGGTGGGATCAAGATAGTGGTCCATTTGAAGACATAAAGCTCAGAGAATTCGCCATCATCTCCTCCTTTTGACGTAACCGTAAAGTTTGTGTTGACTCCAGCTAAGACTTTTAGAAGACCTTGGAAAAGGGCGAAAAGATGAGCCGAAACACCACCAATAACCCAAAACTGCTCGTTTCTCCATAAGTCGTCAATCCCAACTTTTCCCCATTGAATTTCCAAAATACTTGTTACAGCAATCGACAAAAACATGAGCATGAAGAGAATGCTAGCATAATTGCTTATCTGCAAAGGCACCGAAATTACGTGAGCATCAAAGCAAGAATCACAATTAACCCATCAACAAAAAGATGAAATTTTAAAAGTTTCTTACCTCAGGAACGATAAACTTCCCGGTGAGGAGACAGACGGCAGGAAGTGTACAATACGCAACCAATGGAACTGAAGTCAATGGGTAGACAACTGAGTTAATATATGAAAACCTTTCCAACGGCTTCAATCCGCATCCATAGCCATACCATATTGGGCAATGTCGACTCAACAAGATTTCAACAGACCCAAGGGCCCACCTAAGAACTTGGTGAAGACGATCGGAAAGATTAATAGGAGCTGAACCCTTAAATGCTGGCCTTTTCGGTATGCAATAAACTGACCGCCAACCGTGGCAATGCATCTTGAAACCCGTTAAGATATCCTCAGTAACTGAACCGTAAATCCATCCTACCTATTTTGTAATAAAAATAAAAGTTTAACACACTAAATGGCATAACCAAAACCAATTAACTGGAAGACAAACTAATTCAAATCAACTTGATTACTTGTGTTTTCACATACCTCTTTTCCCCATTCAGTTTTATCTTCATAACCGCAACTTATCACATGGATGGCTTCTTTCAAAAGTGACGCAGAGCTTGCTCCTGGAGGAACACCGCCATCTTCCAAAAGTGTTGAAGCAATAAAAACAGGAGACTGACCAAACTTTTTCTCAAACTTAATCTGAGGCATAAGAGATGACTTCTCACTATCTATTCCTGCAAAAACATTCGCGTCACGATCATTGCAGATTTTTTATTTCGTCACACAACAAAAAGTTCTTCATCAAATTGCTAATTTGTGTGTCGAATTTGACTCGGTAACCAAATCATTAATTTTTTTGTATGCTCTAAAATACATTTTGAGCGACTTTTAACCCATTCAACCCATTTTCCACCTTAAAAAAGTTATGTGATTTGACCAATTTGACTTATTAGACCAAAATAAACAAATATGCTGAACTTCAGAAATACTAATATTTCAATATTCGTGAACTCTAAAAGCATCACTTACCTTCAATTCCTTCTTCAATATTCTCTAACGCGTGAATTTGTGTCTGTGCGTCTTTGTTCTTCTTGCTCTTCTTTGACTTCTCCTTTGATTTGTCCTTTGACTTTCCTTTTCCACTCTTCTTTCTCGATGAAAAACAACAACAAAGCCATTTAGGCAGACAATTGCACGTTTTCCCGGGTGCTTTCTTCTTTTTTGGAGCATCATATCCATACAACGCTTGTCTCCTAAACACGCACCCGGTTCCAACGTATATCGGTCCTTGGATTCCATCAAGCCCTTTCATATTAATCTAAACATAAACCAGAATCGGAACGTGTCAAGAAACTACATGTGATAAAAAATAGACTAAATAAGTGAAAAGGGCACGTACATCGAAGAACACAACATTGCGATTTGAGTATCTATCATGACGATCAATCCCATCAAACCTTTGAGGAAATTGAACATAACAAATTTTCTTTCCAGATGTAGGGTCCATCATGAAACACATAGATTCTCTTAGTGCTTTACTGTTGTTAATGTAGTGATCACAATCGACATTGAGCATATAAGGCGCATTTGAAATGACAGCCGATACTCGGATCTGCACAAAAAACAGAGAAGTTATAAGTGATATTTATATACTTACACTTGGCCAGAAATACTTCCCGTTCAACTTTTTACATTTTGTTATAGATATTTTGTGTGGTAAATATGATTACAGAACTTACAATATAGATTAAATATTAAGAATTTTTACTACAGCAATTAGTAGGCCGTATGCATTATAAAAACTCTCTGAGAGTCTTTCAACCCATTTGACCCGCTTAATCTTTTGGCTACTTTTACTTTTACACATTTGACCCGTTAGAAATTAAAAAAAAAAATTGGATTGATGTTTTCAAATGTAAATGGGTCGAAATTGGCAGTTTGTCATCGCTATGTAAGCTAAAAGAATGAAGGAAAGTATATATACCAGAGCATTCATGGCACCAGCTTTCTTGTGATGGTCAAATCCAGGCCTTTTTTCACGAGAAACATAAACAAGACGAGGTAACTCATTTCCTTCAATGTCATGGACACCATTGTTCCCGAGAAAAACCTGAATCATTCCAGGATGATCCCTAACGTCATTCCCTGGCCATGGCGTACCATCCTGCATTGTCCATCCCTCTTCTGGAACCTTCTGTGCCATGGTCACGAGCCCATTTATTCTTACCTTGAACTCCTCATAGTCCCTCTGAAAATTATACAAATATATCAATCACCAAAGCACAAAAAAAAAAAAGAGGGGGTGGGAGTTGGGAGGAATGCATTTGACATTGTGTTAAACATTCACAATTTCATTAAAAAAAAATTTAAGATTTATAAAAGAAGTTAACAAAACTACAAATACTTTGAATGGGAAGTGGATCATTCAAAAAGTAATAGGTTAGACCTCAAAGTCTATAGTCCTTACCTTCATAGCACGACGTTCACGGACAAATGATGGGTGTACTTTATCTTTAAGATAATCAACCTTTTCGGAAAAGTACCATTCTGGAGCACGTGGTTCTATGTTAAACTTCTTGCAAAATGGGACCCATTTTCTTGCAAATTCGGATGTTTCTGACAGAGCTTCAAATGTAAGCATGGCAGCACCATCGTCAGAGACATAGCAAGCAACCTTATCCACAGGATAGTCCACCGCCAGAATAGATAGCACAGTGTTGGCGGTAATTAGTGGAGGTTCTTTTAATGGATCCACTGTACTCACAAAGACGTCTACAGGAGCCAACTCAGAAGGCTTCCCCTCTTTCTCATACCTAATACAAAGATTTATAAATATTAACCTACAGAAATTCTGGCATAAGTAAAGGTGGGAAAATGGGCAGATTGGATAACGGGTCGGATCGGGTATGGTTGGTCCAGGCAACAACCAATTTTTTGTCTTTGATTATTTTAAACTTTAATATTTGACTTATGATTAGAGAAAATATTATTACAAGGATAATCTAATTTTTGACAGAAAACCATTTAAGAGGTTTAAAGCAATTTGAAGTACATTGGGTAGACCTTTGATCCATTTCCATTATAACTGGGTTTTAAATTTGGGTCACATGTTAGAGGGGGAAAAGACCCATAAAGGGTTAGACACTTTGCCACCTCAAAAAAAAAGATTATGTGGAAAGCGAAACCACGTACCTTAGAGAAAGTCTATCAAGATATGTTTCTCGCTCAATTGGGAACCATTTTGGGAATTGATCAAGAATCCATGATGCCGCAAACCAAATCTCACAAATAACTGATATGAGCCACAAAGCGTATGCATCGTTCACAGGATGTAGGATTCTATAGTGAAAGAAAAGACCAAGAATCGCCATACGGATCAATATGACCATTCGGTATGGATTTATCTTGCTTGAAGAAATTGGTAACTTTCTAGAGAGTGGCTGCCTTCCTTCATCCATCCTATACATAAATAACAATTATAAGTTTCTAATCAAATATAATGATTATTATTGTTTAGAAGCCAACATACTATTACACTAATAAAGTAATAAAATTTATGTACTATTTAAAGGTTTGACTTGTAAATCAATCATTTATTACTTGGGCATATCGGGATCATCAACATCTCCATCGTCATGCCCACCGCCACCACCATCACCTTGATGCTTAACCATTTGGAGTTTATCATTTTGCCTTTTCCTCCATTCCTCCATTCTATCTTTCCATGCAACCGTTCCATATCCATAAACCGCCAAATCTTTCTTGGGATCCATGGGTCGAGGTGGCACTAAATCATTAAAACATTATGATTAATCCACGAAAGCTACAAAAGTAAAAACTTACATCTGATCAAGAAACAAAATGCTTACAAGAAACAGATGAAGCAGTATCTGAAAACGGCATAGGATGAACACGCTTTGCCCGATTCATAAAAGGTGGGATGATCAAAGCATGCTTGTCAGCTGATATCCCATCATCCTATAATAAACAAAACTGATCACATTAACTAACAAGAAAAATCCTAAATCTTGAGAGTGATTATTGATATGCATTACTCATATTCAGATCATGAGTTATTCAGTTATTTAAAAGGGTATTATTTAACAATTAAACATTTACAATGACCCCTCAATAATCAGATAATCTTTAATAACTGCAACTTAGAAAACACTAATCGGATAATAAGTTTGGAAACACTCATAACATAAGGACTTCAGCATTCGGTTCATAGATTCAAAACTCTGATACTGACATATAGATAAATAGAATTATGACGAATGGCATTATATTACTACCTCTTGACCATAAGTAAGGAGAGGGATATCGGGATTCAAAGTGGCACCATCCACCTCTGATGGGGTGGCAAAGCCCGAAGCATTAGATTGACCACGGCCGATCATGAGGCCTCCCTCATGAACACCATGAGGATCTCTCCTCGAATAGTTTGCAAGATCAAACTCATTATCCAAATCATCAAATTCTTCCTCATCTTCATCGCCATCAACTCTTGGACTCCCTAATCATGATCCAATGAATTAATCCCATTGAATCTTGAAATCTGAATAAAATTGAGCACAAAAAGATGATTGTTCACTACCTTTGATTCGTTTGTATCGAGTTTTGCATTGTGGGCAAGATTGATTACCCTCTCTTCTTTCATATTCATAGCAAGGTCTACAAATTGGGAAAGCACATTCGTTGCAAGCAACAAATGGCTCACCATCAACTGTTATTTCAATCTCATCTCCACAAATCTGGCAAATCTGACCACTTAATTCTTTAACAGAAGTCACCTGTTGAAATTAAACCAAGTTTAAATTCAGATCAAGCATAAGTTTCCATCTAAAGTCAACTAAGCTATAGATCCCTAATTAACATATAATTCCAAGCAAAGTAACAACCTTTATTCAACTACCTAATCCATAAAGTAGACCAAAAACAAATTGGGAAATAAAATTAATACAAATTGAAGTCATAAACTTTGAAATCTAGATGAATTGTGTGACATAAATCCAAATCTAACATAAGAACAGTGTTTCTTATCCAAAAAGGTAAATTCTTGAAAACTATTCAAGCCACCGACAGAAATTAATACAGCAAATAATCAAAATATGCGTAAATTTTAGTCAAACAGTTGAAGATTTTGCAAATTAGGAACAAATTAAAGCAAGATTTTTGACGCCCAGTTCAGAAAATGATAGATTCAGATTGGTAAATTGAAAATTAGGAAATTTAACTTACTCTTCCAACTTCGTCAGCATTGATAAGAACAAATTCATTCCTATTATGAGAACCAGCAACAAGTCTTCCTTTGGTATCCATTGAATCTCACCAAAATGAATATACAAACTAAAAACACTTCAAGAAACAAACACTTAAACAAAAACCCACTTCACACAGCAAATCTCTTGGAAGAAAACTCAACCCCCATCAAGAAAGTAGAGAGTTTTTTTATTTTTACTCTCTCTCTCTCTCTCTACACTTGTGTGTGTGTGTTCTTTCTCTGTTCTCTCACTTTCTTAAAACACCCATCAAAGAAATAAACCAAACCCACATTATAATTATAATTATAATATGATTGAAAATGATATGTAAACAGCAAATACGTATATACTTTTTATTTTTAATATAATAAAAAAAAAAACTAAAAAAATAGATATTTTTTTATTAAAATTAAAATAATAAAGTGGGTAGTTTAGATTGATTCTTTTCTTGACATAGAGAAAAAAAACCCAGTTGGGGTAGAAGAAGAGATTGACAAAAAGATAAATCTTTGTGTTGTGGAGTATTAAATTTCTAGTGAGAGAAAGTTTTAGAGAGAGAAAGCGTTGAAAGTTCAACGCGTAATACAGAAGGGACACACAAAGACACAGATCGCTTTGATGGATCTCTGGTGAGGTCTTTTTTATTAGTGTGAGTGAGTATGAGTTGTAAATTTGGAACAAGTGGGACCCTGGATTGTGGTGGTGGAAAGGTGGGCCCCACCATGTACGGTGGTTTTTGTGGGTCCGGCCAAGGGTATATTAGTAAATTCACATCACCCCTCAACCCTTTGGGATTAACTGTCGGTGGGGTTTAAAAAGATAGAATATTTATTAAAAATCTTTGAATCTTGAAGTGGTGTTTGGGGGGGGGGGGGGGGCAAAGTTTTTACCGGTTAAATGAATTTGTATTTGGATGCTTATATGATTTACATGATTTATCTTAGTGTAAAGTTTTGATTATCCCTAACATATGGTAACAAATTATGTATTATTCGGAGAGTTCATTTTGAAAATCATCATTCTTAAAATAGTTTGATGATGGAAGATTGATTTAATGTTCGTCCTGCTATTTTACGTTTTTGTATGATTGGGTATTCGGTATAAAATGTCAAATATGATAAGTAATACGAGAAATCATAACGAAAAGAAAGTTGTATCTATTTTTAGAGTTGTAAACTAACATTAACACGCAACTTAAGTTTATCGCAAAGGTCAATATGTGATGTCAAATTCTAATTTATATATCGTAAGTTTTGTCAAGAATAGTATTTTCTTCAACGGTTTTAGTAAAAGAAACTCGTGATCATAACTAGTTCGTGGATTTATATTAAAAGGTTTCATCGACATGGTTAAAACACGTCTTGTCAGTTCAAGGGCGTGGCTCAAATCCTAAAACAATGCATCAGATGGTGAAGATATAACCTTGAATTTGATATTTCTTGTATGGTTAATTAACTTAATTTCATTAGTTCAAATGATATGCCGTTAAGTTAATGATTAAAAGGTGCGTCTGAAAAACTAATTAAAATTCTAAATAATCAATTGTAACTTTAGTCTGGACGTGTCTCACACTAAACACATTATAACACTACTAGGGAAACCAACAAAGAAGTACAAATAGTGTTTGTACTAATTACTTCTTTCTCTACCTTATTATAGCAAATTATTGCAATTGAATTCTTTTTTTTTAATTTATTTAAAAAATAGTATATCCGGATAACAACGCATAAAATTGGAAGGGGTGATAAATACAACAGAAAAAGTTATTCATACACTATAGTTATGCTATTATGTACTTGTAGTGTATGCGAAAAATGTTATACAATGTGGTGTATATGTTGTTGTGTTGTTAGTTTTGAAAGAGTGTTTGATTTGATTATGTACAAATGATAAAGTTCATCGGGTCAAAATGTAAAATATAAAAAATTCTTTAGTCGATTATTGATTGCTCAACAACACCGAATTTTTTGTAATGTTATATATTTTTCTAATTGTAACAAAATTTAAAAAACAACTATTGACGATGATCCTATAATCTTTTTAGAGGGACTTATTTAATTTTTTTCTATTCATGTCACCACCTTCGTGATTCTCAAAATACACATAACGTTATCATTTCCTAAAATGATTTATTCGTTTCTCTTACAAATCACAATTTGAAAAAAGATGTGAGACACATATTTGTTCACAATGTAGTTACTCCATTAAATATTTCAAATTATGTAACAATTATAGTTTAAAAGTATAATTATATTTTAAAAATCTCCTCTAAAAGACATAATTCTTTATGTTTTTTATTCACTTAAAAACACTTGTTGTGGTAACCGGTTTGGTGGTGGAATGGTGAGTGTCACGTCACCATCACATATGAGGTGGGGTAACAGTATGAAGTGGGAAATCTCATCAAGCCATGTGATGATTGGTTGAACCCACTCTTGACTCTACAATTTTATTTTATTTTTCATTTTTTTAATTAACAAAACAAATAAACAATATTAGTTGGTTAAAAATAATGAACTATTTAAATAAAACACACATTTTCAAAATAAAAATTCATCATTAATTTAGAAAAAAACATACAATACTTAAAAAAAACGTACAATCCTAAAAATAAAAAATACAATAATTGAAAGTTCTCGAGTCGGGAGTATTTGACGTACTGGAAATCAAAAGATTCGCATACGTATTATCGTCTTGGGGTGATATTTGGTTTGGATTTGAGTTTGGGTTTGGGTTTTGGTTAGACATATTCTTTTGGACGAATTATTGTGAAAATGTATATAAAATGATAGTTTTTGTTGTGTAAAATGTGAATAATAGAGTGTAGTATTTATAAGAGAAAAAAAGTTTAAAAAATAATTATTATTTTTATTCGAGTTAGCCGTTGGAAAGCAACGGATATTATTTTTTTCAACTGTCAAAATTCATTTTTTTTTAAAATAAAACTTTTCTTTTTGTTTTATATGTTGTTGGGCCTCACAAATACTCCACCTTGTCCCGTTGAAACCACCACGGCGTCAGTCCACTGCGTCACCCACTGCCTGCGCCGTGACATAGTGGTGACTCCAACAAGTGCCGTGACATAGTGGTGACTCCACAGATAACGCTGCATACCAAGTGGTTTAACAAAAATATTATTTTATTCTAACTCCGCTCATGTTTATTACGGAGTACAAGTCTATAACTTTTACCCTATTGTCTCATGATGGACTTTCTAGTGATAAGGTGTACCCGATAATCTACCATTTAAGTGGTTATGTATGCTTAATTTTTATTACATTTTTACTTTTAATAGACTAATAATAAAGTGACGTGATGTGATACTATACTATATATCAAAATTTCAAAATGTTTAAACTTTTGGTCCTTCACCTTGTGATAAAAGTACCTAAAAGTACATGTATTATTTTGCCAACCTAACCACCCCTAAAGATTAACCATAAGTCTTGTTTTGGGTTCATGGTTATAACTTTCAACAAACATATGCATATTTCTTCATGACAACAGTTATCGTTATTTCGGTTCTAAAAGTAAAAAAAAAAAAAAAAAAAAGATATATATATATATATATATATATATATATATATATATATATATATATATATATATATTATATAGGGGGATGTTCAAATGAGAATCAACTAAAAGTTGAGAACTAGTGAGAACTACTAGTTTACATATTTGTTCACATGTAATTAATTTCATTGTGAAAATTGATGTACGTTTAATCGATAAAAAAAAAGTAAAAAAATTCCTAAAATTACATCAAAAAACACAAAAAAAAACAAATATATGTTCACAGTGAACAAATCGGTTAAATATGTTTTAAGATGTAATTTTAGGATTTTTTTGACTTTTTTTCTTTCTCAATCTAACCTAAATCAATTTTCACATATGATTAAAGTTAATCACATGTGAACAAACACGTAATCTAGTAGTTCTCACAAGTTTTCTACTTTTAGTTGGTTCTCATTTGAATCTCCCAATAAGTATATATATATATATATATATATATATATATATATATATAAGAGTCAAATTACTTTAATCATGCAAGATACATTGATATTTTGTACATAGATCCTCATAATCAAGATTTACTAATAGTTGTTTTATATTTAGTTTGGTTTTACATGTAATAATTATCAAATGTCACTATTTCTATATGCAACCAAACAATATGTGATGTTACATAGGGTGGACTGTCACCCACCAATTTGTCCCTTCTACTTTGGTGTATTATACTAGTGAACTATTTATATAATTAAAATTATAAATAAATATTATTATATTATTTAAAAAGTTACTAATAGTATTGTTAGTCAATTAATAATGGTGAGTAAATTATTGGTTGGAGCTTAAGTTTTATGAAAATAGATTGATTGATGTGAACCATACTTGTTGAACTTTCATTGTCGACAAGCTACTATAGTCCATTAATTTTTAGACAATGATCAATTAAATTGTATTATAATACTTAAATTAAAATTAATTATCAGCTACAAAGAAAATATATTTAATCAGTAAAGAAAATATATTTAATCAGTTAATACGTAGGAGAGTGTTAATACGTAAAAATAATCGTTCTCAAAGTTTAATAAACAACTGTCCCGTATAATATTATTATGCGTGTAAACGGTAACCGTAACCTTTAACGAGTACATTTAATAAATCTACACTTATTGTTAAGTGATGTATGTGCAACAGTCGATATAAAAAGGGATGGACTACGTTTTTGAACGACATGGTTTGTGTCGGTGCCTTAGTAGGAATCCTATAATTTTTTGGCAATCACATGTCTTAAATTATCAAAGCCAAATATTATATTATTTTATTATATATTTATATATTGGAAAGAAGAAAAGAAAAAAGCAAAAAACAAATTGTCAATGTCAATATAAGCAATAATACTTTAAATAATTAACAATTATTAATTATTATTTTTTTAATTCTTGCCAACTTATTAATTGACACACATTTGCACTCTTTGGTACAACATCTAGAAGTCAAAGCTTTATGGATGTTTTTATGTAATAATGGTAATACCCAAAACTTATGTTATAAAATAAAACAATGCAATTTTTATGCCTATTTATTATAAACCATAAAACATAAAACATACATGTCTATGTAGGCACACATGTATGTGCACAAACACAACACAAGAAAACATAGTGAATTGTAACACATAGAAAACGTTTTGTAAATATTTTTTTTCATTAGTGGTGTAGGCCTGTGCTCTTTTGGATATACTTTACCATATTTTAATAATAGTCCCAAAAATTACTTTATCAAATTTGGTCAAATTTCTAAGGATCATATAGCCGTATAATGACACTTAAAATTAATTTGATAAACAATCCAGATTTGTTGCACCTTAAGAACACTGCATTTTACATAAAATACATTATTACGAATCTGTATTGTTAATCATAAAAATTAACAACTAAAATCACACGTTTCTCATTTTTTTTTAAAATGTAGTTGCCCTTCTGATTCCACACCTAAACTTTTAAATCTCGTAACACTTAATTATATATTTGTGTTTTTCTAATATATAAGATTTTGGAATAATCAAGTGTTTAGTTTAAGTTATCATTTAATTATCTTAAAAAACAAGCTAGGTTGTGTGACGTTATTGCAATTAAATATTTTTAACAACCTACAAAACTAATATCATGTTTATAATTATTAATTAATTAGCACTTAGAGTATATCTTTTAACTAACACTTTTGAGTACATGTCTTAACTAACACTTGATAGTATGTTCTACCAACAACTATAATTTATTAATTGGGTCTCCTATTTATAAAAAGATAATCAATAATACAGACGACTATAAATATTAAATGTAGTCGCGAATACTTCACCAAATAATTAAAAAGATACATTGTCGTAATATAACATATAACACTAATTATAATTAGAAGACCCAATAATAAATTAAATTTGTTGGTGAACATACTATCAAATGTTAGTTAAGACATGTACTCAAAAGTATTAGTTAAAACATATACTCGAACTCTCGAAGTGCTAATTATAGTTAATTATAATCATTAAACTTAAACTGATTTTGTAGGTTGTTAAAAATAGTTCACGGTAACTAACTAATTATTAATTTATATCACCAATGTTCGTTGTAGATTAACAGATTATCAATCCGATTTCACTATTTTTGGTTGTAGATCAACACCGCGCACCTATTTTAACTCATGACAAGTTACTCATTGATATTTCAATTACATCAGATAAAATATAAATGTGTACTAGTAACATTATAGACGGATTATTTTGAAAGTGAAAGTGTGATATCGAATAACTATAATCAACTCAAAGTACGAAAGCATATTCAATTTGATGTGGACGTAACATGTAAAAAATTGAATTTCCGATAGGCATAGGGATTGAAGAGAAGAAGAAAAAACACAAATTACGTTTGGTAATTGGTCAACAACAACATACTTGTTTTATTACCAATTGTTTTACGCATATAATGTTTTTTTACATAACATTTTCGGATCCCTTCCATAGAATTTATTATCTACAAAAACACATATATAATTAGAATCAGATCACCAACATACATCAAATAATACGATTTTAGAAAATACTGTATATTGAAGTGAGAAGGAGAAACGGTGAGAAAGATAACAAAAGTAATTCAGGAAAGAGCATGTGATGTGATGTGATGGAGAAGAAAGTAAAACCACATGGTATGGCCATGGGCCATGGAGTGTTTAATTAATATGTTTTTTTTATTATTATTTAAATAATAAAAATAATATTTCTTATATTAATTTTCGTATATTTTTTAATAAAGAAGGATGGTGACAAAACAAAATAAACAAGTGGGGAGGATTCTTGTCAATTGCCTGGCTGGCATACAATGCCATTAATTTCTGTATCTGCCCTAAATGTTAAATGACACCATTATTTTATTCCACTATTACTCATTTACTAACATTTTATTCTTTCTTAAGTTATTTTCCAAAATGAACCAAAAATTAGTTTTCCATTTCATACATGTCATATATAAGGTTCTCTAATTTACCCTTGTGTAATTCCTGTTAAAATGTTACTCCTTTATATTTACTTTCTAACTTTCAATCTATGTGTATAAAACAGAGCAACCATGCAACCAAATTATATACAGAGTATTATTTATACACATTATATCAAACTAGCATAGTACCCGAACAATGATGGTGATGATGGCAATACTTGTGTAAGAGTGAAGAGAGATTGAATGTATATTTCTTTGTATTTTGCGTTGATTATTTATTAATTCAGGTTAATAGAGTGAAATTAGATTTATAATAAAAAGTAGACTTGTTGAGATGGTTGAAATATTGTAGTAATTATATAGGAGTGATATAGTCATTTTCTGTGATTGAATTATAAAAATTAAGACAATCGAGGAGATGTTTTATATATAGTTAAGATAAGATTAAGATAAGATGATACTTGAACTCGTAATTAGTACGAATATATTAATTTCATACCAATACATAAAAGTTTATTTACTTGTCAGATATACCATATATAGCTCGAGTTTTACATATAAGTTCGTTAACATATTTGCTCGATCACCGTCTTATTATTTCATTGGATTGTTACAAGCAGAATATGTTAAAAAATAATCATGCGGGTCATCCGATCATCGATGTGATCGAATTAGCAACGATGATTAGGTCAATCTTCCTTTTTAACCATATAATTGGTAGATCAAAGATAGTAGCTTGAACTAAAAGATTTAGTATTATAGAGTCACTAGGAGCACGAGTCTATAACTAAAGAAACAATAATATTAATCATATGTTTATGTTTTAACCATTAAAAGTAACTCTATAAATGGCAATGTATGACTCTTAGGTATCGTATTCATGAAAGATGCTAAACTTTCTTGAATTTGAAACCCATTAATTTTTTGTATTTTAATTCAAATTTATATTTGGTGTTCGTGCATTTGGGATCAAGTGCTTTACAAAAATTAATTAATCTTAATGATTAATGATTTGATTTTTTTTATGCAAGTTCAAGACCGGACACACGTCTCATTTATAACCAATCACAACACTACGTATTGTCACTTTATGTATCATGTTTAGTTTGTACAAATTATAATAAAAGGCTTAAAAGTCATATATCGATCGATAACGTACTCTCACTTATGGTTAAGGTAGTTAATGTATTCTGTAAAAGTGTGTCGATGTGATTATTATAATTAATATGGTACATTATATACCTTAGAAAAATTATGTAAATTATGTTGCTAATCGATAGCACTTTTTACCCGTATATTACCTACCTTGGTGTTAAAATCGGCTCATTACCAAACAGGAACAAAACTGAAAGTACCTTGTCAATCTATGCTTTTAAGCCTGTGATAAAACTTAAGCATTATATTTCATTTTAATTTTTACAACGTTTACATTATTCAAAATTCTTAAAATCAATTTGATGTCCAAAAATTACTGTTTCTATTAAGATATCATATTTTACCTAAGAAACTATATTCAAAATTATCATTTTCCTACCTAAACAGACGTAGATAAAGTTGTTAATATACCATCTCAATGAGACCGTTATGATCTCATCCCATTGAATATTTATTTTTAATTTATACTAAAAAGAGTTTTACAGAAAACATGTACAAAGTATTTTAAAGGAAATAAATAAATAATAAATATAAATATAAAGAATGGTGACTTTTGACTGAAGATACCAATGATGCCCTTTTGGAAAGGTTAATGGGAATCAAGAAAATAACTCGTACATTGTAATTAGCAAATTAGTGAAAAATGGTTAGCTGTCGATGATGAGCACATAATAATAGATGATGTAGGATTTTTACACGTGGACTGTCTGTCACGTGTACTCATCCAGTGACTTCCGGGCGACCACCTCCGATGATCTTTACATCCAGGAGATCTAGAATACCGCACCACTTTTCACGTTATAGACATTTTATTTTATTTATTTTATCTTTTATTACACGGTTATATTTCTTTAATTTAATTCGTACTAATATAAATACACCATTAATTTCTTATTAGAGATTTTTGTCTTATCCGTTTTCTAGGGTAACTAAAACGATGGTATATAGAATTATTAAATTTAATCTGTCATCCTATTAGATATTAGCTAGAAGCACAACATTTAGTTAACACATAACAAATATAATAGTGTGTATATCAGTTTTTTTTTTTTTTTTTTTTTCTAAAGTACATAAATAGTGTGTAAATCAATTTCCTAGCTAAAATGTTTTTGTGTACACAGAACAAGTATTGTTTGTAAATTAGAGTAAAAATAGAAAGGTTAGATGGGTAGGGCAAAATGGACCAAACAGATATCCTTACTAATTAGAAAATATAAAAATATTTGTGATGTTAATTGACTACCAAAGGATTTCCAATTTATAACCTAGTGTACATGTTCCATCATACAGTGATACTAGTATCTCAGTGTAAACGTTCTTTTGATATTGCTAGAGGAGCGTTTATGGGTCATGGGTTTAACCCCAACTCAACGCAATTTGCACGGAACAACTGTTACTGCTACTCGAGCTGCCACCCTTGAGATATGATAGCAGTTGGCCATCGAAACAATCTTTTGTGATACATAGATATAGATATATGTGTTTTATAAATAATGACCAAGTTTCTAACTTCCGATTTGTTCGAAATCCTATAGTTTTACCACTGTCAACATTCGATACAACTAAAATTATCTCAAACTACATATTTTTATTATTTAGGCAAATATGACATATGGATTTTGGTGAAAGTATATATGTGTATAACATTATACTTAGATTTTACTCCAGTAAAGAAATCATGAATTGGGAGCAAAATCAAGTATATTGCTTGGCCAAGTAAAGCAAAGCTGCAGCTGCAGGTGAAACAAAAGACGCATGCATCACCACGCTTGTTTCTCATTTACGGCAGTGTTTCATTAAAATTAAAACTAAACTAACAACTTCTTAATCTTAATTAATATAAGTATACTTGTTAAAGGTTGAGTCAAAAAAACTTTATTATAAAAAGAAAGTTTTGAGCAAATAGTGACTAAACTATCAAGTAGCTAGTTATGAGTTAGTCAAACAATGTCTAAAAGATTAAAAAAAAGAAACCCTCTTATACATAACTTTACATACCGTTTTAGGTGGCACAAATATAATGCTTCCAATATTGATCACACATTTTTTTGCAACCCAAAAAATGCCATAGACATCAACATCAATGATTTATTATTTTCTTGAAATTTAGTGAACAAAAATCTATTTGAATCGATTACTAACTTATTATGTTAAAAAGAAAATGATTGGTGAACCTAAAATCATTGCTATTTTGTGTTGTATCGCAACCTCAGTAAATAGAAAATATAGACATCCTCCTTTGATTCCGTTAATTACTTTATCCGTATCAAAATAAGACATTTTCATCTGCCGCATAATAAATAATGTCCATACGCAAATTAAATATTTTAACCTTTTTCATTACACCCTTGATCCACATATCAAGTGTATTAGTTTATAGAATTTTGGTACCCCACCAACCTATCATCATTTTCATCATTAATTTGAGATTTAAAATAGTTTTATCGATATATAAAAGCAGGATGATAATTTGTATATACCACCGGTCATACGTTACCACTAATGCCTTAGTGAGATTGTATACATTGTTTAAACAAATGACGTGTGATAATTTTTTTATAGCGTACAAATTAAGGCTGGATAAAGAAACTTAAGACCGGTATTAGTTCAATTTAATTTGTTTGAGTTATGAGTCCATACACAAGCTTAGCCCAGAAAATTGTAACTGGGCCTGGTCTTAGATTACTCGACATTGGATTAAAGTCATCAATCATCAATAAAATATAAACCAACTATGAAATGATCATACATTCTGTAATAGAATGAATCACTTCTAAATAAATGTACAACTATTCATGCACAATGTACAACTCTCACAACACCTAAGCTACTTAAAATCTTGAATTTTGTTGCAAACCATCACACCATGTGAAGAAGATAAACCCTTATTTCTTGGTGTTCAAGACCATGAACAAAATGAATGAAATGCTTGAAGAAATCAATCAAGTATTAAAAAATGGGGACAAAGATTGTCTATACACAATCGAGGTAATCTAGGTACCGCAACCACAATGCAATGCAATCTGAGTAAACAACCATTGCAGAGCGTTTGGATAATCATCCTCATTTTCTTGCTTTAAAGGTAGAGTTGACGATAATGGCATATCTGCAGGCAAATGGCGGTGAAATGCATCAACTGCATTGGCAACTCCATCTTCGTTCTCTATTTGCCTCGCCAAATCCATTGCTCGAGCTTTTACCTAATACCATCCAAAGCAGATTTAACAAATCTTTTTACACAAATAATTCATAAAGCACTTGCTATCTCATTCACTTAAGGGGGTTTTCGGACATGAGTTCTGAGAGCGATTATGTTGTTTGAATCATCAGAAGATCATATTTATGAACTTTCAAGGTACAAACTATTTGACCAAAATCTCCATTTCACTCTTTTCAGGCATCTAAGTCAAACGACTTTGTTCCACAACTTTCTAAGTGAACCCTTTATAGTATAAAGTTTTGGTAAACTAATAGTAGCAAAGCTTGAAATTGAGTAGATATAAAAACTTTCCCAACCAATAAAAAAATGTATCATTTTACTTACCTCTGGTTGCAACATGAAATTTATTGCATCTGAAAGAGCTTCAACAGTGAGCTGTGATATTGGTATTGGATTTGGTCCTAGTCCTCTATGATATATTCTATCACCCCAAAAATATTGATCTCCAAAGAAGGGAACGATAGTTGTGGGACACTGCATTTTAACATCACGAGTATATATAATATCAATAAACTTGATGAACACGTTAATGTTATGGGGCACAATGTAAATTACATGAATTGATGAGCATTTGTAAGCACAAATTATGTCATAGAAAAATCAAAAGAAAGATTACATGAAAAAATAACTAAAAGATTAACAAACACAAATAAGAAAAAATTCGGACTAAAATATTACCCCGGCTCTCAGTCCTGTAGCAGTCGTTCCAGCACCTCCATGATGAACCTGCAAATTTTTTGCAAGATATATTTTCAAGTTATAAAATTTACAGTTGTGAATACCTATAAAGGGGACCAACAATCACACCTTTTCTCGCTCAAAATGATAAGACACCCATACAATTAGTTTATTAAATGGTGGTATACTGTTCAGTTGGACCATTTAAGTATTTAACAGGTTCGTTTTATGGATCTTGTTTATATGATTCACAAGAACGAAAATGTGAATCCAAGACGACACGCATACCCAAATTTAAGAAACTTATAACTCACCACGGCAGCACATTGAGGGAAGAGCCAATCATGAGGGCAATCGCTTAGTAGAAAGACATCTTCCGGAATATCTGGAACTGCAATCCCAATTTTACACAACGGCCAAGAAATCATGAAACGATAAGAGGTCAAACAATGGAACAAAACTCAGTTTCATATATGCATTTGAATAATGACTTCAAAAGGCAGTTTTGTAATTCAAATGTAGCTAGATAGTAATATATGACAAAACATAATAATAAAAAAAATAAGCTATGCAATCCGCAATTATCAATCAGCATCAAGAAAATATTTAACGCGTAACCACTACATGTATAGGTGGTAACAAACGATAA
Organism: Gnaphalium uliginosum; assembly: GCA_963930675.1. Classification (NCBI taxonomy): domain Eukaryota; kingdom Viridiplantae; phylum Streptophyta; class Magnoliopsida; order Asterales; family Asteraceae; genus Gnaphalium; species Gnaphalium uliginosum. The sequence continues at coordinate 1,663,892 of OZ005685.1, forward strand.
TTTTTACATGCTATTGGAACTAGATATCTAAAAAAGTAGAGACTGCAATTTCGACCCATTTACCTGCAAAAGAGTCAATATGTAATATGTCTCATCTCCATGAAAAGGCAACTATATTAATTATCTTTTATCAGATCCGAAAAGAAAAAAGAGCAGAAGAAACTGGAGAAGAAACTTACAGGTCCCAAGATCTCCCCATCCACGGTCAAGTATCCCCCTTTGTCCTGTCTTTCTCAAGGCCTCCAGAATGATATTGGTGGTTTTTGCGGAATCTTCAAGAGGCTTAAAAAGAAACAAGTGATTTCATATACTATTATTATAACACAATTAAAAATTATATAAATTCCTAAACAATAAATTTATGGTCACACATTAACATCAATAGTGCTTCAGTTGTAATATGTGCTATTTATATATACATAATTTTTTTATTTCAACAAAAGTATTTATAAGATGTAAACAAATATTATCTTTAATGTTGAATATTGGTCTGTTTGACCTCAAAAGTCAAGCTATACCGATTTGTTGTGCTCCACCAGAATAAGATTCATATAAAGATACAAACTTAAAAAATGAGTACACAAATATGCTAAGGTAAAGATTCAATCTTCATACCATGCTGCCGAACCCGATATATATGGGACTTGTTCCTTTTCCAATCCATTTGATGAATTCTTCGGGTGGTTGATACTTGGAAGCAAGATTCAAGAAGCAATAACCAACAACATCAACCAATGGACCCCAATCTGCATGTGAGACACATACAAGCACTCAGAACCCGTACTCAAATTCTATACGACATAATTTAGAAGTGTCGATTACGGATCATGTTTTATTTATAACAGCTTACATGGGTAAAGTCAAAATATTCTAAAAATAAAAAGAAAACGGGTCAAAATGGGTAAACCAAAAATAATTTGCTAAAAGGCTTTTAGGTCAAACAAATAGGAAGCCGCCCAAAGTCTCAACTTTTATTGCATTAAACCTCTAAATCTTTGTTTACATAAAAAAAGTCATTATTAAAATAGTAAGCTATATTTACTATATCACACACCAAGTATTCATTTACAAAAAAAATAACCTTTTTTTTGGTAGAAAAGGGTGTTAGCGTCAACACAACCTGAACCCATTCTAACCATATAAGAAGATGGCCTGTTTTAACCCACAGATGTGACCCTATGCCCCAGTTTATAAGTGCATGATAAACAAACTATTGTTACCATTTGGTTTAGATACGACATGAGGACTCCACATGTAGCCAGTTGGGAAATGAGATATAGAACCACGATACATGCTAAAGTAAGCAATGGGAGCAAGATTCAACTTTTTCCTGAAGTCATTTATATATCCTCTAATACCCCACCATATCAGAAGATCTACAACTATATATGACAGCTGGATACAAAAAAGAAGAAGAAGAAGAAGAAGAAGAATAGAAATTAAAAAAATCAGAAAGGTCACAAAATTGCTAATGAAAACTTCATGCGTAAAAACGTACCCAATAACCAGCACTTTGAGATACACGTGCCAACGGAGAAGGAAACTCGGATGTCGGCCTGCCTATACAGAAGATATGTAAGAGCTAAGAGCCTAAGACTAAACCAGCTTTAAACAAGAACTACAAGAAGATTAAAGGACGGGTCTTTTTGAATTATTACATAAATAGAGGTGAAAAAATGGGTCAAAACTAGGTTATTGCTTAATGAGAACTGGTTGAAAATTAGAGGACAAGCCTTAATTGAATAAGAAAAGTGAACATCTAATAAGTTAAGTAATGGACACCAATAATAATTTACCGCAAATTTTATGCTATTTGGTAATACTATGATTAAAGGTGGCAAGATGGGTATATTATGCAATGGGTTCAAGTTGAAACAGGTCATTTTTTAGTACAAGGGGAAACAAGCCAGGCTATCATTGAATCGTCCGGAATATAATTTCTTTAAAATTTTATACAGAATTATGTATTTTTGACAAAAACAACACTATATTACAACATAAACCTAAATGTTTGAATATATGCATTAAAAAAAATGACTTTGGGTGACTTTCAACCTTGTGTTTCTAATTTTCTACTGATCCATTTGACTAGTTCGGGATTAAACACAACCCAAATCGACCCATTCGCAAATAATAGGGTAAAATTGCCACCTTGAAATATTATGGCCCTACATAAATTATCAGTGTTATGATCATCTAAATATGATCAGTTATCTGGGTTGAAAATAACCCACTTATAAATTGGTCTTAAATTAATATATCAAAGCCTAAAAATCTATTAGTTATCCTAGACCACCCTAGTGGTTTGCAGCTAATTCGCCATTGACCCATATAGCATATCGATTTAACGTTTTTTATTACTACAACAGAACTCTAAGGGCAAGCAAGAAGCAAAATATATATCAGGAAAAAAACGTGCTTGGTCAAAATGTAAGTGACAAAAGGAGATTCAGTAAAAACTTACGTCCAAGGCATTGTGAAGAACATGTGAAGAGGTACACCAAGAGCTTCAGCAACATGTGCATGCCCTGTTAACCAGCAACAAGAAAGAAAAAACAAACATGTTTACATGCTATAACCTTTTCTAGCTTTCAATTTTATATTATTTACGTGTAGAGAACTTTCATGCAAATAAGTAGAAACAATGCCACCACCTCTGTCTTGGTGGTATGCATGAATGCATATATAAGAGAAGCTAAAATGAGGTCATATGAACTCACCATAGGCAGGAGGATTTGCAATGATTGCTTGAGCTCGAAAAGGTTTCCCATTTTTTAAATCTGGTTCTGTGCATGCTGGAAGAAGAGATTCAATTATTGCTTTTAATTGCTTCCTCTGTATAGATATTTCACCAGGTGCTGATGGTATGAGTCCTTTATTTCTAGCCATATCTGAATTTCAAGAAAAAAGTATCTTGAAGTATTAATACAATAATACCATGAAATATTCATAAATATTTCAAAAGCCAATCGAAATATATCTTATGTATGACACAGGAATCAAAGAAGACCTATGAACATAACTCGAATTGACCCATTTGACCTGTTATAGATAAAACATTACTCAAATCGACCCACTCATAAGTAAATGACTCATAATATAGTTACTAATAGAGTTGCAATGAATAAAGGAAAACTTGATTGACGTCAAAGACCTCTTACATCCTGCCAAAATACGAGGATCACCGCCTAAAGGATAAAACTCTACACCTGCCGACTCCACAAAAGTGCGGAAGTTTGCATGTGTTGCCAACCTAACATGATGACCAAACTCCTGTTAAAAATATATAATGATCTTGGTGAGAACAAGAACACAAGAATACATAAAATGATCAAAATACTCGTAAATGTTTTATTATGTATTTCTTGGGGCAACTTTCAACCCATTTGGTCCACTTGACCACTCCCTTTTTAGCTAACTTTTTTCTTTTTTCACTTGACCCATTTGTGATAAAACACAGCCCAAGTCAAATTGCCAGCTCTATTTTAAAAGGTAAATTCTAAGAGACTCGTAAACATGCCTGAAGTCTCTTAGAGATAGCAAGAAAAGGCTGAACATCTCCTCTAGTTCCAACGACAAGAACCGCAATCTTTAACTTCGGTATCACTTTATTAGAATCAGTAACGATTAAATCCATATCTGGGTGATACCCTTCAATGGATTGATACTCAAACAACTCTGAAGCTACCGGTGCACTTTTAGATAGATCCACCTCCACTGTACCATCACTTTGGATCTTTACAAGTTCCACAATAAGCTTTTGCTGGAAAAAATAGTATACACGCAAAGAGAAATGTAAATCGTAGAAACATAAAAATAGGACAAACAAGAAACTCTGTATTTATTTTTTAATAATAAAGGTAGACGTTCATATGCTCGAATTACATAAGCTTATGCAACGTTAAACCAAATCATAATATATGTTGGCGAGGCGAGTGTGATGATTACCTTTTCACGCTCTGATAATCGATCTAATTTAAGTTCGTGTCTCGGGATCCACGATTGTGTCCACCACTTCTCAGTCATGGACCTAGAATATGCAGCCTCCTTATTATCAGGAAAAAGATTTCTTCGGACAGTTGCAGGTGCGGTAACGCTATGATCCAAGGCTTCAAAAAATAAACAAATGTTAAATTTTTAAACAAAAGAACTTAACTATATACAAATTGCCTACCACTTTTAAAGTGCAATAATACTTACTTACATGCAACCGTTAACGTTCAGATATTTGCATATAAAGTAGTTTACTCTTAATCCTTGAAAATAACTTGTCATACAAATAGTTACCGAAAGTAATGTTTATTTGGTCTTCAAAGAAAGGTTGTTTAGAAACATCTAGTCTATCTTGATTTTTCATTTTTGGAATTGGATTCTTTTTTGGGGATAAAGATCAATTATAAAGTGGATCCTCTTTTGAAACTACCCAAAATTAAACCACGAGTGTACACGTTGTATTAAGGACTAACCATACACTTGAATTAACTCGGAAGCAGCATGTGTATGAACTCAGAAGCATGTGAATCAGCTCAGAAACAGCATGTGATGTGATAATTTACCGATTTTCACTAAATATCCCATTTAATATATATGAAACATTAACACATCATGCTGCAACTTCATCTAAAATCAGTGGATTGTTATGGCAGCCGCTAAACATATTTTTTGCTGGAAACAGACCATCCTTCAGACAAAATTGATAATAAAAAAACACCACAACTCATAATAAAAAGAGCCTGTAAAAATGACAACCTCAATGTTAAGAACAAAACCATAAATGCATATTTAAATGATGTTAGGTTCTAACATCAATATGAAGACTGTAAACGATCACTGTAGGGTCAACAAGGTTTGCAACAAAGTCTTTATAGTCTCGATTAAATACACATGCCACTCCATACAAATATGCAATTATAATACAACAATCCAATTATCAAACCAACATAACTACTTGTCGCTTCATAGTGAATTCTCCCTAGATACATCTATTCAATTTAGTGATACCTTTCAAATTCAGAGATAAATAAAAATTTTAAAGGCTCTGTAAGAAAAATGCAGAGGCGCATAATAGATCGATAAGAACATTATGAGCTGTCCCTGCCTCAAAATCGATCAATGCAAAACATGATTACACAAGTTTAGGAATATAAACAACTAGGAAAAACAATATATTGCAGGGTAAGAATATGAGAACTAACCCTTTCTAGGATGTGGTGGAGCACTATAACTTAATTCCTTCTTGGCTTTAAAGATCTCTTTAGGTGTTGAAACACCTTCATTAGAAATACTTGCACCATATGATTCTTCATTTGTAACTTCACTTACTTTCTTGTTTAAATCCTCACCAATCCCATCACTATCCATTTCATTTGATACACTTCAGGAACACAAAAAACCCTAAAAACTCAATTTTTATGTCTAAATTCCCAAATTCTTGGTTTGATTAGCTTTTTTAAGAAAAACCCAGAATAAACCTTAAAGGATAATTAAAACCACAGCTGACCTAATTCTTGAACGTGCAAAAGTCAACAAAAACCCACCAAAACCCTTCAAGAAACAACTTCCTCAAAATCTTGAAACTGAATAAAGATTCTTAAAGTCGACACCTTTTTTGTGATCAGCTTCAACAAATATTAATTCAAGAAAACACAACAACCGTGATTCAAGAATACCCACAAATCTTTTTGTATTAATTTTTCAAGATTGATACATGAATTTTAATGAAAGAAACACAGCAGAACAAAACAGGGGACTAGAAGAAAATGATATTAATTGACCAGCAGTCCGTCAATTAAGGTAAAGATAAATGTATTACTCCGTAATAATTAATTAAATTAATAAAGTAAATTACGCAGTCATCCTTCCCTTATAAAGTTATAATAATAATCAATTAATTAAAAAAAATTATATAAACGAAAAGTAAAAAGGCATAAAGCCTGTACTTAAGAAAATATCTGATGGGTTTCCACAAGATTATACTCCGTATTAACGAATGATATAAAACTTTATTCATAAATCATCATAAAACAAGAGAGAAAAAGTTTGATTTATGGTTTGGGTATGGTGATATATATAAGAAAAATGAAATAATATGATTATGTTTGCTGTGTATATCGAGGAACATGTGACTGAAACTTTGGTTGTTGGATTCTTTTAGTAAAATTGACCAATTGATATTATTATATATTGTACTCTGTTGTCATGAACTGGACTTGTTACTTCTTAAAGTATACAAACAATAAAAAAGTAAAATTTTACAATATCATTTTATGGACCACATAATAATAATAATATATAGTCTATTGAAGTTTAATGTTGGCAAGGTTGAATGGTATGAATAAAGTTGGGGACTTTGGTTTTTTATTGACAGAGAGTGTGTTTGGATGGTCGGTTTTAGAGGATGGGTGTGTGAGTGTGTATGAAAGAGAATGATATATGATGTTTGTTTGAGGGATGAAGTTTTTAAAATTTGAGAATTAAACCCTAAAAAAGAGTTTTTAATTTTTTCAAATTAATAAGAGATATGAATTTTCTCATTCCACTTTAGTATAATGAATCTCTTAAGCAAACTAAACGAAACAAATATTGTTATAATATGAATAAATCTGGTATTGTGTTAATGCATCTATATTTATATTTCAATTTCAATAATACGTTTGAATGAACGTTATCTTTAGTTTTATCTAGAATTTGGCGTGAATCCTTTTTGGTTTTTGTAATTTGTTTCATATTTCATAGCTTAATCAATTTTTGTTAACACATACATATCTATGAGTATATGACTAACATGTTAATAACATTAGTTAGAAAACATATTTTAAAAATAGTTAACAACTATGAGTACGTTACGTATAATTTTTTTAAAAAATAACAGTTTTGAAAGCCGTCACTTAATATATTTTTACTAATACTATAAGAAACTCTATGCCCGTGAATAATGGTCAAGTTACAACGTGAATGTCCGAGCATTTTAATGACGATCTTAAGTTTAAATTTGCTCATTTACAAAACTCATATCCTTTTTAAATTCTTGTTATGAATGTCTAGCTTTATATATTTTGGGATGAGAAAACCTTTTGGTCTTCAAAATCATTTGATAATACCGTCGCTTTACATCCCACCTGTTTAAGCACTAATCCAATTTATAGTCTTAGTTTAATTAACAATCACCATGCGCTTTTAATATTTTATAGTAATCCTACTACTCCGTATTTAATTACGGAGTATTTTAAATAGAAATGAGCCCTGACTCAAGAAAGAACTTAAAATATGTTTAACATGAGTTCTTGGTAGTTCAACTTATTCGATACACAAGTGTCCATCAAATCAAATATGTTATGGTTTCAATTTTTATTTTTATTTATATTTTTCTTTATGAAATATCGAAGTTCAATGATTGTAACCTGAAGTCGTGTATGGATGATGAGTTTTTGGTTAAAAAAAGAAGAAATCAAAATGAAATGTTTGTATCAATTTTGTACACGATCTCAATTGTATCTAATTATTATTATTTTTTATTGTATTTATTCAACTTTCAAAAATTATATTTTTGACGTATTTATTGCATCCGTAGAGATTGACATATCATCAAATCTACTACATAATATATTAAAATACACTTTTAGAAATGTTTTTTTTTTAAGCTGAAGTATATAGAAAGCTCAAAGAGCAAAAGGAAATTACAACCCATCAAAAAGGCACACAAGAAGCGAGCCAGAAGAAAAAAAAACAAACGACAAAATACACACCCTCACAGAGAAAACACCAAACAAAACTCAAAAAGCGACAAGAAGAAGAAGAACAACAACAACAACCAAATCAAACACTTCTTGAAGCGCCTTTAGGATTCGAGCACCAATCGATCCAACCCAAAAAGAACTTGGAACATCTATTACAAATGCGATAACACTTACAAGAATATCCTCTTTTAAACTTGGAACATCTTTTAGAAAATTTTTATACTTACAAAAGAAAAAAAATAGTTGTGACACAATTGAGATCGTATTCAAGTTGAATATATTTCCAGTAAAAATAATAGTAAGTGTTAATTCATAAATATCATAGTCCGTATATCTTTCTGCCTTCATATATTTAATTTAGGTCCTTTTATTTTGTTTATTTTTATTTTATTTTTTCATTATTAATTATTATATTGTGGAAGTCATTTAATGAGGAGCCAAGTTATGGCATACTGGAAATGGCATGTTACTACCGGTAAAATATTCAGTGTTCCAACCACATTTATTTCCGTTACTGAAAAATTCCTTTAATAATAATAATATTTTCTTACAATTCGTAAAATCACAACTAGCATTTCAAAATCAGGGAAAAATTATTCATCATGTAATGATTTTATTTTTTTTACCCTTATAGCCATTGTAATTTCACTTGTAATTCACATAATCAGTAAATAGATTGAGTAAGCTTTAAATTATTTACAAACTCATGAAACGGTTTATTTCGTTTAAATAAATCATTTTAATACATGATTTTATTTATTTCAACCTAAAATTATTGGATTATATTGCTTTGATGATGGGCTTGTGCCATGACATTGGACTTTAGTTTATAAAGTTTTTCTAAAAGTAGATAAATATAATCCATCAAAATATAATGTAAATTTATTGCCACATTTTTTGACAGAATGTTTTGTACGACATAGGTCATATACCCAATCAATTTGGGCTGGGTGATGGATGTCTTATTAAGTTACATGTCAGCCCATATAGCATCGCACTTGGCCCAAATAAATAGCTGAAAGTAGAAATATAGAAGTATAGAACCTATCTGTAATTTTTAAACGGGGAGTGATTCGTAGTCATCAAAAATTCTCCATACACATTGTACTTTATAGTACTGTACAATACAACATCATAAAGTATAATTAGTATAAAGTATAATGTAACACCCCGAATTTGCTAAATTTAAAGTTAAGTTTTCTGTTATGTGACACAAGGGTTAATGTCGTAGGTAGCGACACAGTGATCTTTGCGACACTATGGTAGTGTCGCATAAACCGCTGGAATGGCTATTAGCAAGAGTTAAAAGTGTAAAACAGAGGGTTAAACCCCACTTTCCATTCCAAAAACCTTCCAGAAATATACAGAGGAGCTAGTGTGTGTTCTTGGAGTTTTTAGAGAGAGAAAGGAAAAAGAAAATCAAGATTAGCTAAAGATTAATCCTTGAAAGTGTCTCTTTGTATTTCAAAAATCATCTCAGGTAAGAATCTGATCTTATTGTTAATTTTGAAAATGATAATTGTATGAGTTGATGGGTATTGAATTTATAAAGTGTGTGGGTAAAAGAGTTTGTGTTTTAAGAAGTAAATTTTGGTCGAGTTTTGATCAATTTATGTGTTATAAGTCATAAACGGAGATAAGGTTGAATTAGAGATTCAAAAGTTACCCAGAAACCTGTAAAAATTCAAAATGAACTGTTGCCCTGTTCGTCATTGCGACACAAGACTTGTGTCGCAGCTTGTGTCGCAGTGATGGTGTCGCAAATTAAAACTGTTGCTTTAGCGACACAAGGATTTGTGTCGCTAGTTTCCACTGCTAGTTAGTACTGTTTCTATAGCGACACTAAAAGCTAGTGTCGCAGCTTATGTCGCTTGTTTCCACTGTTAATTGTAATTGTTGTTTTAGCGACACTAAGAGCTAGTGTCGCAGTTATGTATTGTGCGACACCATGTTAGTATCGCCATAATAAATAGCGACACTAGGGGGTGGTGTCGCATAAGTTAAATTAATATTTTGACCAGAAATAATTAATACGAACACCTCGACAGGTATTTCGGGTAGCCATTCCTTAGTATCTGAACGTCGTCCTCGAGGTTAAGTAGTAGGAAAGGAAAGAATTCACTTGTCTGATTTTATTAATACTAATTGTGTTACGAGGTTGCACCAAATAACGATAATTAGATCACGTGTGTGGTTAAGTATCATATATCTTAGCTGAGTGGCCAATTGTTGAGTGATCAATTATGCCTATGAGATTGAGTTAAGTGGCCAATTGCTGAGTGATCAATTGTACCCATGAGATTAAACCGAATAGCCAATTGCTGAGTGATCAATTGTGCCCATGTATATGTGAGTTAAGCGACCAATTGCTGAGTGATCAATTGTGTCTAGCTGTATGAATTGAGTGGTCAATTGCTGAGTGATCAATTGTGCTGATTGAGTATATGTTGAATGTAGTAAATGTATGATTGAATGATAAAGACATGAGATGTCTGGTTTATTATATTACTGTGAATGCATTTTCCTTTACTTACTAAGCGATGTGCTTATGTGTTGTTGGATGTTGTGCTGATAGGTACGCTTAAAGGGATGAAGGGCGGGGATCCGGGCAAACGACCCGAGAGCTACTAGTGATGGACTTACTATGGCAAGATAGTAAGGAGTCGATCTTGAAAATCATGCTGTGTAAACATATGATATTTTGTGAAAACGATACAAGTAATATCAGATAATGTTAATAATATTTATATTAATGGATGTATAAAATGTTTTTGAGAATTATAAAAATAAAAAATAAAAAAATCTGGGACGTTACGTATAATTAGTGATCTACGAAGAATTTTTAGTGGTTCACTTGACTCGTGAGGTCACTCCAAAACATGCATGAGAAATAAATTTATTTAACGTACGTTTGTCAATATGAAGCCTAAAAAGGAATATACTTTTTAGGGTTTTGTGTGGTTTTGGATTATTAAAGTGGTGGTTTAATGTTTGTTTCCTCCCCTAAAAGAGCTTATGCGATACAATATTTTTAATAAAATTAATATAATACTCTATTAAATAATAAAAGTAAAATACAAAGAAGATATATCGTCAACTTTTTTTTTAACTTCATTTTTTTAAAAATCTTATTAACCTTTCATTAGACTCTTAATAATGATCTATTATAGAGAAATATTACACTCAGTTAAATTTATAAAAATATTTTTACAAAATGACATGGTAACGACCAATCACAACAATTTATTTGTTCTCTCTCATATTTCTCTTTCTTCATCTTATTTTGAACAACTCATTTTATCGACAAAAGTTTGTAAAAATTTTATGAACGTATCATTTATCTTTTACTAACTAAACAAACATTTAACGCAAAATACCTACATGCATTTACAAAACACATATACACACTTACTATTTTCTGTAGACTCAAAAAAATTGTCTAAACTTTTTATGTTTTAAATAAAAAACAATAATTTTTAACTTAATATTTATCCTTCATTATTTACCGTTTCATGTACTTTATGTTTAAAGGTAAATGAAAAGCAAAAGATAAAAGAAAAGTGAAGTTGTCTTTGAGTTGGTTGTCATTGTAAGAGTGCAGTCCCTTTGGTGTTTTCTATCCTTTTAAGGTTTTTATTTTGTTTTTCTAAAGAAAAAGGACAAACAGAGGTGGTCTGTAGTCTGAACCCCACCAGCCCATGGCTCAGTCCTCAGGCTCAGTCCTCAGGCTCAGATTCTGGCTCTGTTTTTGGAAGCACCATCCCCACACGAGTCCTGTTTCAACGGCTTTCTAGCCTGGGTTTGGACTTTGGTTGCAAACAATGTTTATTTTATTTTTTTTAAAATGTTCACTACTATGTCAATTGAGTGATTGACCATAATGTTCAAATAATACTTTTATTTTGACTTCATTTTTCATTTAATATCTGACTAGGTTTTAAACCCGTGAGTTTACGAGTCTTCTAAGAAGCTTTAATTCTTGAAAATGTACATGATACTATAATTTGTTGTTGTTAATATGTAAACGTTATTTAAGTAAGCATTAATAAACTCGGATTAAATACGTTATTATGTATCCGCATATACACATGGATGTCGAATAAAACTGTTTTTCGTTTATGTGAATATTAAAACCGTAAATACACACGGATGTCATCAACCCATCTTTCATTTATGTGAATGTTAAACCCGTGGATATACACGGATGTCAAATTGAATAAAACTATTTTTCGTTTATGTGAATGTTAAATCCGTGAAAACACCCGAATGTTGAATAAAACTATTTTCGTTTATTTGAATGTTAAAATCAACCCGTGAATATAGATGGATGTCAAATAAAACTATTTTCTTTTATATCTTGTTTAACCCGTGAATATATATACACATATGTTGAATAAAACTATATTTAGTTTATTTGAATGTTATATTTTATTTAATTTTATCAAAAGAAGTTAAAAGTTGAACTAAACCCGTGTATATACACGAATATTGAATACTAATACTAACCCCGTGTATGTGCACGAAGCTTTGTATGTAAAAGTATTGAAATTTAAAGTTAGGTTTGACATTTTTTAAATAGAGTTCCTTTGAATTTTGAAATGTTAAGATATATGAATAAAAAACATATTTCATTTATTTGAATGTTAGACATGTGTATGTGAATGAAGCTTCGTGTGAAAAATTTATCGAGATTTAAAGTTAAATTTGATGTTTTCAAAATAGAGTTCCTTTGAATTCAGATCAGAATGATCAATACTTATGAATGAAACATCTATAAAAAAAAGTTGGAAGTTGAAGTATTGTTTTAGTGTATCGAAAATAACTTGCTTTGATCTTATTTGTATTTTATAGATCTATTTCATATAAGGCCAAAGATAAATTGCGAAATTATAAGTATTAACCTTTCCTACTGTAAAAATTGCATGAATGACTTTTGTCACTTTAGTTACAAATATTAACCTTCATAGTCGGGTGAAATTTATATTTAATCTATTTTGTAGGTTGGAATATACATATATTGAAACAGATTTAGAAAGTATAAATTATCAAAAGAGATTTTTTAGGAAGTTTGGTATTTGTACACGAGAAGTAAATATTAAGTGTTAATTAATTAATGTTTATTATTTTATTTTTGAAGTAGAAATTTTAGGTCAAAAAATATATGTGATTGGTTAATTGAAGGTTTTATAAAATTCAAGCATTTGATTGGCTAATAGTCTCAATTTTTATAAAAAATTTATAGAAAAACTTTTCATTTATTAATATTTATTAGATTTAGATTATAGATTATATATATTTAATATAATTTTATTATACTTGTAGCCTTTAAAACAATTATTATTATTATAAACGATACGACGGTTGAGGAATTTAAAGTTGGTTTGGTAAAAGAAATTTGTTAAATATAGTCCTTCTGACTATAGTTAAGATTCAAACTTTCATCAAAAACTATCTAGCATACTTTAATCGCTATAAAATCGTCAACCACAAGTAGTTAAATAGTCAACATTAACAACAATAGTTGATATTTTTAACCATAAGTCCGTAACCTTCCAACCACCCATGAAATATTAGCCGTTATTAAAAAGGTTCTTGTTATTGACTCTAACAATGTGTAATTGAACTAACTAGGTTCACAACTACTTGAACTGGTTTCAACTTTTTATAAATGGAAATGGTAAATTCGACGTGTTCTACACATCTACTCTTGAAATCTTATCAAAATACCATGTACGTGTTTGAAGTTTGAAAATTCATATATGTCCCCATGGCGTGTGTTAAGTAATAAAATGACAAAAATATTTAGTCTTTTAATTTATATTTTATGGTTTGAGAAATTAAAGGTTGTTTGTTTGCTTCTTAAATTGTCCCTTTGTTGTTGTATCAAAATTAAACAAAAAGATGTTTTCTTTCAAGATTTTATTCCTTTTTTCAACCCTTAAATATTATTTTATTTAAAATTTAAAATATATGATGCAATCTCCCAATACTTCCTCAAACAAATCAACTCATGAGATTCCAAACACACTGCTCTAGATTTTATAGAGAGAAAGACACACACACATTAATATACATACACTCCATAGTGAAAGTACCTTTTTAATGAATATAAATATAAATATAAATATAAATTTTAATATATGTGTGTTTGTATAGATAATGTATGTATTTACACTAGTATAATCCCATCATAAAAAAAGAGAAAAGTTAAAAAGAGGTAGCTAATCACAAGACTCATCATTTTAGAATAATAATCCCCATCATCAACATCATCATTATCATTACTCTCCACACCCTCTTTTTGCACTCTTTCCCCTTTTCTCTTTTTCACAAATATTATTTAAAACTTTTCCTAATTACTTAAGAACTCGATCACTTGATTTATGGCTTCTACAAGTAAATTGAGTTAAGTTTTATTTTTGACATACTTTACATAAGTAAAAGGTTTTATCATGTTCAAAATTCAATCACTGCGTAAGGTTCAAGTTCTAGCTCAATTACGCGTTAAAAGATAGTGGTTTGAGATGAAAATCATGTTTATGACACTATTTTCCAAATAAGATTGTAAAAGTCTGTCTACATTTTAATTAAGTAGATTAACAAGTACAAAACCACCCATATATACTAGAATAAGCCTTTTTGCCAACTTTTAACTATAATCGATTCAATTGATCGGATATAATCTTTGTAAATATTTCGACTCTAGAATTGTTCGGGTTGACGAAATTCACCAAGGATAATTCAAGAGAATCAAATATGTTCTTGTCAATTATATAAGATTTCGTACGTTTTTGTGTATGTTTTGTGTTTGTATCATATGCAGGTATATATTCAACCAATTAGTGATTACGTTCGAAAACTATACTTTGGATACATTGTATCGGGTCACCGCAGCCAGGGGCTCTGCCCCCTGGACCCCGCTAGGGGCGTTCCCCCTTGACCCCCACAATTTTGATTGAGCCTGGTATTTAATAGCTTAGTCGGGCATACACTTCGTATCACCTACTCCGTGTTCAATAATTCGGCAATACACTGAATTATACAACATTTACTAACTAATTACACATTTTTAACGGCGAATATTATCATTAACTTTAAACAAATAGGAATATGCATTCAATTACTATCAAGTAGAGATAAGTTTCTCATCACAAAATAAGAGCTCCTATCATTAATATTCATATTTGATATGTTTTATATGAAAAGGAGACACCTTTAATTCTCCATATTTCGCATTCAAACTTTTCCCGTGATATAACCTCCACACAACACTCACCCACTTTTATTATACTATTTATTTTCACAATAAATAATTTTACCTTATATATTTTTCTACCAAAAAGGCTTGCTAATTAATTGTAATTTGATACAATAACCAAAGTGTTAACCTATTTTTGTTTATGTGAAATTAAGGTTAAAATTATTTTTGTAAAACTTGGACATGATGTCATGATGTAGCCTAATTTGGAAACAACTACTTTTTACAAACTTGTACATTACAAATATTCATGAGTCTAATTATTAAAAAAATGATAAAATGGATCATTATTTGACTAGGATTTGTGTGTGATAACATTTCAAAATTCATAGTCCATAGCGATCACAATTCACAAATTAATTATTTGCTTGTACATAAATTAGTTAAAGTTGCATGCTTTAGCCAGTTTTAAAAAAATGGTCAATTGACCGGTCTTTCTAGGCCTAGAGTCTAGCAAACCCTTCACCTAGCCCTTGTCTCAGCTTCACTGATTTGTACAACATGCAACAAGTATTGTAATTTCGTTTGACATGTTTGAAACCCATTATTCCAAATCCAGGCCATTACTTCTTTAATAACTTGTACACTATGGATTAAGAACTGTACAATAGTAAAGAATAGTAAATAGTAATTTTAACTCTGGTAAAGCAAAATATATAATTACTAAAAAGCCCTTCTTTTAAAAAAGCACCTTTTTCAAGATTTATGTTTCACTAACTTGTACAACATGCATAAAGAGTTGTACATATTATGTGAGTCTGCAATTTACCTTAATTCTTCTTTAAAATACCAAAGCTCAAAGCTTTTTTGCTTCTTGAGTTCTTGGTAATCTTCACACTCCTCTCAGTTCTCACTAAAAACCTCTCCAAAAATCTTTTCCTTTTTTTTTTTTTTTTTTTTTGCAACTTCTAGGTGAGTAAGAAACAAGGAGGGGTTCAATGGAAGTGAATATGATGATGGTTTTCAGTATGATGATCACTCTGTTTTTGCAACAATCTGTTCATTCAACAACACTTGTTGTTGATGGTGTTTCTCAATGGAAGAACCCCATTGTTCAAGTTGGTGACTCTATCAGTAAGTTAACACTTTTTTTTTTTTTTCAAATTTCAAGAAAATGTGTAGCATTTGCACAATGTCACATTTTTTGTGTTTTAAACTCAATTTTTGCTTCATTTTTTTTCTTCTCATTTTGTGGGAATTTTTTTTTTAATCTTATTTTTCATCTCCTTTTTGTGTTCCAAGTCCATTTTCACAATCTATCTTTCTTAATTGCGGCTAAATCCAAGTCTGTTTTTACAATTATTTTACTTTTTTTGGGATAACTATAATTTCACATATCCCTCTATTTCTTATAAGTTTAATTTTAATAATCTTTTGTTTTACAAAAACTCATGCTAACAGTTGTTTTCATTTTTTCTCTTCCAGTTTTCAGGCACAAATACAACTACAATTTGTACATTTTCAAGAACAGAAGAGCCTTCAACTTGTGCAACTTCACTGAATCCACACTTCTCACTCCTACAGGCCCCACATTTACAGTATGTTTCTCATTAACTTCTCTGCAAAATGTTTTGAAGTACAATCCGTTGTATCATCTACTGTAATTTATTGGTTGTACATTCCATTCCATTAATAGTAAGTTCCATTTTTCACAAAATTAAAATGAAAAGGTTTCGTATGGTGTGTTTCAGTTTTTTTTAGTTACAAGTTCAATGGGTAAGCATTATACCTTTGTACATTGTGCTTCGTCAGCTGTGCAAATTTTGTACCTGTAAAAAATGAAAGTCTAGTATTTTCTGCTTGGGAAAATTACTTAAAATATCAAATATGTATGAACAGTGTAGTGGTTACAAATTATCAACATTAAACCAAATTCCACCATGTCACACTATTTCGCAAGAAAGGTTACGAATCAGGATGAATGCGCAACAGTTTTGTGAAGTTTGGGTAAGAAAGGGAAAATTCGCAGCTCATTAAAACGCTGTTTTACCAAATTCTTTCTTGTTTGCGAATTTTTCTCCTATTTCGCAAAATCCCTTTTTCGGAAGTCCGTTTTTCTAGAAATTTTCACCTTTTGCGAATTTTCACATTTTGCGAAACTCTTCTTCTGTTGCAAAATTAACCTTGTGAATTTCTTTTTATGCTCAACATGCCCGTGATCTATTAAAAAGCTTCGATTTCATACAGATTTGCAAATTTTTGGTAATATGATATTATGCAATGTGGTGAACTTCTAATTTTAAGTTTTAAATGTTTATCTATATAGAATTTTCCTTTTCAATTTTTCATAGTAGGGGTGTAATACTGTGATTCGTGTGAATATGATGGACTGACGGTATTCACTATAAACTGGTGTGTTTCATCAGCATTCAGCAGTGAGTGCTTTAAATAAATGTACCGTCTTCTTTATCGGTTGTACATTCCACTTTATGAAAAAAGTCCACTTTTCCCGCTCTAGGAATTTCCAAATTATACAAAGAACTTTAACCCTGATTTCTACTGTTTTGTGTATGTGGTTAGATTTGACTCACCGTGTTTTTTCTTCAGGGGTGTATTTATTATTCAGTTTCAAGTTTTTGTATGTTGTTACGCATTAAGTTCAGGGTTCACATTTTGATTACGTGTTGTTGAATCATGATCAGCTTTGGTAGTTTAATGTGTTCTTTTTTGTGTATGTAAATGAAGTGGCATCCGTCGCGGCTCGGTTCCTTCTACTTCGCATTCAAAAACGACTCAACAAAAGCTTGTGACGACAACCAAAAGCTTGCGATTCAAGTTTCCTCATCAGTCACACCTGAAACCGCATCTCCACCTATACCGCAACCACCAATGTCGACATCTTCACCATCGCCATCACCTACCGTGTCTGGTGGTAGTCATGGAATTATTGTATCCTCAACCCCACCGCCCATGACTTCTGGTGGCAGCATTGGTGGTGGTAGTGGTGGAGATATTGTAGCATCGTCTCCATCTTACCCGTGGCCTAACCTTCCACAACAAGAAACCTCTCCGAGCCCGTCTCCAATGAATGCAATCTTCCCTTCAGATGGTCCTCTGGGTGCACCTAGAAAAGGTGGATCTTTACCTTTTATAAATAGCAATCCGGCAGTCCCGTTGCCAACTGGCGAAGTTGATTCCGCCACCATTCATCCAGCAACCAGTTCGGAAAACCGTAGATTACAGGTAACCTTACTTCAAGGATAGTTTCGCAAAATAGTATTTACAATTTACTTGATATAAATTGGGGCAAACTTAGACATCGAATAAGTTAATCAAAAAACTGTTTTTAAGGTGGCAAAATCTCATTATTGACCTTGATATGAAAAAAGATACATCGTATATATGAGGGGCATCTGCCCCCAGCCCCCTACTGATACTTTACAAGTTATAAGAATGGGAGAACATTTTGCATAATTATCCCTTTCATTGATGTTCATTATTGTTAATAGTCATGACATAAATTTATATATACAATCATTAAAATTGGAAGCCAATATGGTGCATGTGAGGGGTAATGTGATGATGATGATTGGAATTTTGTGTTTTCTTTTTGCAGGATGTGGGGTTTGTTAAAGCTTTATGGTGTTGTGTGGTTTTGTTAGTGGTGTTACTATGAGAAACAATGGGTGGCAGCTAGCTAATGCATGTATGTAAAGACTAAAGAGAGATCAAATGAGTGTGGGGGTAGAAACTAGAAAGAAGCAAGTAGAGTGGGGGCATGTTGAAATTTTGAATTTAAAAGGTGGGTTTGGATGATTATTATTGTACCAATCTTTCAATGAATCCTTTTTGTAAGACCCTGCTTTTGAATAATTGTCATCTTTTCTTATGTAATTGTTATTGTTATTGTTTTTACATCATCTATTGTTATCGCTTTTACTTTAAAGCAATTAACTACATGAAACAAGACATACTATACTGTATCCAGTTTACAATGTTAACTGGGAACTAATCTTGATCTTTTTTCTTCTGTTGTTTTACTGGTTTTTCGGACTGGACCAAGTGAAATACCAACACGATAAGAGACATTAAAAATGCTGATCCAAATATGACCGGTTTACATATCTTGAACCTCTTTTGAGGTGATGTTGGTTCTTCGCTATCGGGGCTAACTTCATTTTTTTGTATTTCATTCGATTGTAATCTGCCCTCAACCTTTTTTTTAACATCTTGAATGTTATTATTGTCAACCTTTTGATCTTCTTGTTCTGATATCTCTTCGTTGGTATAAACATGTATTGGTTTAGTTGATTTTGTTCGAATTTCTTCTAATTTCATCTCCTCAACTTTAACTCCCATGAACCCTTGCGTCACTTTTGGCATTCGAATTATGAGCTTCGAGTCATTTTCATCGAACCTAGCTTTCATTTTATCCAAAACCACTCCTTGCGGGACTTCAAATGATTTATGAAATCCCCTCATCTCAACATCTTTCTTTACAACTTTTCCTCCAACCTTCAACATATCTTGAAAGGGTTTCTCTCCTTTTATTATGATTCTACTCCCATCTTCGGTTCTCTCAATATTTATATTCGTTCGTCTGTACCCTATAGAAATCCATCAGACACTAAAACAAGGATGAAACAAACTATTGCATTTTTATCCTATAAATTTATAAACTGCTCTATGATTTAATACTATACAGTTTAATTATATACATTTCAGTAACTATATAAAATAGTAGTTCAATTTTACGTATATGCAAACCTTTGAGTTGCACGGTTAGAATGAACATAGAGTCTGTTTCTTGAGTCTGAAATTCGGGGCCAGGTTGGCTTTTAGGCTTTAAAAGGTCAAAATCGGCAAATTCATCAGCAACTTTCATGAGCTTCTTATCAAATTTGAGTGCCATTTCTTCACGAAATCCGTCGTTTGATACTTCAAGATAGGTGATGACTTTGATAAATTCTTGAAAAATAAACAAGTTTATATGTATGTAGATTTCAAGATATGCAAAAGGGTAGAGTTAGGAATCTATGCATTGCTTGTGATTACATGCTAATGGTTCAAATGTGGGTTGATTTTGCTTTGGGCGAAAGCAAAGGTTATGCATATCAAACGGGCCGAAAAGTATTATATTTTGAAATGGGCTGTTCCCTGTTTGAAACTTTGAATATCTATTACAAAATGTGATATTCACAATAGCCCAAAGCTTTAATGATGATTTTAAATTTTTAATGTTTAAAAAGTTGTATTTTATGGTTGATTGATAAATAACATGTGAAAAAACAAGAGCGACTTTATCAAATCAAACTGTTATTTAAAAGAATTTGGTTGATACTGAGATAACTAGTTAACAATTAGTATATATTATAGTACTAAATAAACTAGTGCTGTGGTTGTTCACTTGTTCCCCTGAATCATATGGACCAAAACATGGTCAAAGGACCAGACCGGTCTATGATTTGACCAAATCTTAGTGTTTGAATCACTCCTTGAACATCAAAATCAAAATCTAAAATATATAGTCAACACTCAACACAAACATGAATGCAACGTATTTATGAAGCAACATGGCTGAGGCCTGAGAATAATATAATATAATATAAAATAATAAAAATATTAAAATATTGACTAATTAGTAATTACTTGGTAAGTAGTTATTATTATTATGAAGATCAATTTTTATCAAGTAATCCGGACTTAAACAACTTGAGCGAAGTCTAGTCAATTTTTATGGAGTTTGAGATTGCATTCGATGTACGAAATAAGGAGTATTATATTATATTTTATATATTATATATATATATATATATATATATATATAGGTGGGGATCAAGATGGATGTAAAAAAATGGGGGAAGGAGGGAAGCTATTCCTAGCCATACATTCTGATCAACTCAAAAGTCAACGCGGTGGCAAAATTGTAAATAACTCAAAAAAATTTCAGAATATTAATATTCATTTGGAAAGAATGTTAATTAAAATTACAACTTAATATTTTTAAACATTCTTTTACGATGAATGTTAACTCATATACATTATTATACACTGATGAATGTAAAGTTATCTCGTTCAACAATGTATAAAAACATATATAAGTTAATATTTATCATAAATTATTGTTTATGATTATTAATTGTAATTTTGATCAACATTCATTCCTAATGAATGTTAATGTTCTAAATTTTTTTTTTTGTAAAATTCGATGGTTAATGACGACTATAATTAAATTAATTACTTGTTTATAAGTTTTGTATGTTGAAATTGGTTTAATTTTATTGTATTCATTGGTGAATCAAAATTTTTTCAAAAATCCAAAAGTTATACCTAAAATTCATAATATTTGATGAATATGAATTATGACGAATTGAAGATGTAACGCCCGAAATTTTATTTTATTTTATTTTATTTTGAAAACCACATTACATTTATCCATACATACTAAAATATGAGGTTCAAACGCTTAAAAACGCAACGGGGAAATGATTCGGATTGAAACAATCAAATTCTGGACAGAAGGAATTTCGCCCGGCGACCACCCCCCATTGCCCGGCGAAATTCTGGACTGAAGAAATTTCGCCCGGCGACCACCTGCAGAACAGCCCAAAACTCGAACTTCGGACGCGCATAACTTTTGACTCGTTTAGAGTTAAGACCTGAAATTTTGCAGACACCTCCACTATATAAAAATGAAGGTTTCCCTTTTTACACTTTTTTCAAATTTCGCAATAACGAAGGATTCAGACGTGTCACCAAAATATGACCATATTCACCATTTTTGAGACCAACTCATTTTACAATTCACATGCCTAATGGCTTACAAATTTTTTCCATAAATACAATCATCCATTTTGACTCCTAGGCCAATAACAAAAGCATTACATTTCTCTAATAGTCTAATTGGGTATATAGACTCGTTGATGACCCATTTGGGCACCAAATGACCCGTTTAAAAGTCAACAACATTTTGAACTATTAGGTTTCTAAACCAATAACATATCGACTATCCCATGTCCAGAATCATAACCAAAACCACCATTTCAATTACTTCACTAAAATGGCCCATTTTGATTCGTTAATCAAAATGTAACTTGGGCGAATTATAACAAGCTAATAGCAACTCGGCAATTTAAAAGTACACTTGTCAGACCTCTTTACAAGTGAAATCCACGCTCATTAAGCATAATCCCTTGCCACCTCTAGATTCACCATTTGGCGTTTGACCCATAGGTACCTACAACATTAAACAACTAAACGGGTAAGCTTTAAACTTAGTGAGCATACGGGCAATTAAATGAGTAATACACAACAACACGTAGCAAACAACAACTAAACCACAATACTTATGCAAGTAACAATTAAGCAATTAACCACTAGGCAATTGTAGAGATTATCACCACTGGGCGGATCCGCTGCCAACTGTCAATAGGCACAACCTGCCACAACTGCAACAACTAGCACAAGTGCAACAACAAGAACAATGTGCAACCACTGTAACAACTATCAAGCAAACACTAGAAATAAGCAATGATCACCACATTTATCAACCACTAGAAACAAACAATAATTGCCACATAATCTTAAACAATTAACTACTGAGCAATATGTAAAGATTAAATCACTATGCGGATCCGCGACCAATAATCACTTAACACCATACCACAGCGATATGCATGCCAAAACAACATAATGTGATATGCACATTTTCAACAAAAACACTATGCTAACAAAGTTAACTAATCTCTATGCGGTTCCGCGGCCAATAATTACTTAGCACCATACCACGGCGATATGCATGCTAAAACAACATAATGTGCTATGCACATTTTCAACAACAACACTATGCTAACAAAGTTAGCAAATCTCTACATATTTGCTCATTTCACATAATTCATCAACAAATATCAACAATTAGAAACAAGATAAGATACAAGCAATACCCCACTTAAATATGTAAACCTCTTGCTCGGAAGCAATCCGGAATTACACAATCATTATCCAATTAATCCTCATATACTCACCTTTATGTCAATTACCCGAAAGCATGAGATACACATCAGCACCACTTCCTTTAGCACCTAAACAATCATAATACATCATATAAACAGTCACATAAATGGAAATACTCATGCCCTCGATTACTTTATATTAATTACAACTTTGACTCCTATTTGGACACTTTATCACAGCTACAACTAGCTGTTTTGCAACCCCTTTTTGGACCACCCAGACATATTCGTTTTTAGCAAACTCTATATCGAATTAAAGATCTTTGACCATACTTTTTATTAGCTACTTTCATACTTTTTCAAAATATTATATACACAAAGTTACAACCCCTCAAAGTTTGCCAAAAACACATTTATTTCCACTTTTCGCCCAAATTACCCAACGACCCAAAATTGGAATATAACCACATCAAATATTCCAAATAACATACTAAAATATGATCAAATAACATTGTTTACAACTTTTCTTACTTTGTTTACCACTTTTAACTTCGTATGATTAGTTTGACCTTTAAAGTCAAACCGAGCACAGTTACCAATTTAAGCATAATTCAATTTATGACTTAACTACTCTTGCTACTACTCTAAGTATCATTAGTGACCTCAATTCAACTCAATTAAACTAACCATGGGGTGAGTTAATAACAATTTGTAAGAATCAACCTAAATCCCATTTTCTAGTAAGAACACCAAATCGATTTATCAACTTTTGGATTGAATTGATGTTAACCACAATGATTTCCATGCTTATACATCACTAATCAATCATAATCCACCTTAATTTCGTTTTACAAGTGATCAACACTCAAATCCCCTACAAAAATCCATTTCTAGGTTAAATTATTCAAGAACACATAATCGTACCTTGATTAGGATGGTTTAGGAAGCTTGAATTCGAGTTAACGAGGTTCAATTTGATGTTTCCGGCTAGTCTCCTTCTCCTCTCTTTCTCTCTCGCGATATCTCTCGCGATCTCTCTCGAAGTTTCTGTGTATGTACGTACATATGGGAGTATATATTAATTTATTTAGTGTTTTAATTAGATATTTACACCCCTAGTCCCTCTAGTTCCAGTCATTTTATAACACATCATTTAATTGGTTACTCTCACTTATTATTTAGGTAATTTAAATACTTCACGACTACGTATAGTACACGTAATTTATACAACAACTTATAAAATAAGATATTTACGTATATTATAATATTACTTCAGATTTTGGGGTGTTACAGAAGATATGTATGAATGTCTTTGATGAATTTGAAATTTATAATGTTTTGATTGATTTACATGCTTTAATTTTGAATTTTAAACAAAAATTGATGAATTGGGTATTGTATATGAGTTGGAGAAGATACAAGGAAATGTGTGGTTGAGGTATGCTTCCCTCCTTCCCTCAAATTTTGAACTTCTCTCTTAATGCTTCCCATATATATATATATATATATACATATATATATAATAGAGATATCATATATTCTGTTAATAACATATGAGTGAAGTTTATACGAGTACAGATTTTTTCGTGAGAATAGAGAAACCAATAATAACACGCCACGTGTTATAAAAATCCACTTTCCCCCACGTTTTTAAAAATTAAATATCTCCCAAATGGTACATCGAAAAATCATAAAAATCAGCGTTTTTTTCTCTTCGATTAGAGATCTCACAAGGTATACTTTCGACAATTTTGTTTTTCGTTTTCGTTGGTTTTGTAAACAACTATCACATGTGTTACCAGCAGGTAACACATATGATACCAGCAGGTAACACATGAGATACGAGCAAGTAACACATGTGTTACTAACGAGTACCACATGTGTTGCTAATATTGTACAATCATCAAAAAAATCGTCGAAAGTATATCATGTGAGATGTCTAATTGAAGAGAAAAAAATGTTGATTTTTATGGTGCAATATTTATAATTTTTCAATGAGCCATTCTTGAGATATTTAATTTTTAAAAGCGTGTGGATGATTTTTGTGACATGTGGCGCATTCCTATTGATTCCTCAATTCTCACAAAAATTTCTATTCTCATTTGAAATTCACTCTAAATATATGTGTGGTTTAGGTTATGTAGAAATACTAATTATTATTTTAGTTCCTAAATTTTATGAAATCTACGTAAATAGTCCCTGGTTCATACTTGATGTACATAATAATCCCGTGTAGTTTGATACATGAATGATTTTCTAATAGTATTAGTTATAAATAATATTGTATGCTTTAAAAAAGCATGTTGTACTAAAACAATTTTTAGAAGAGTTTGGTACAAATGACATTTTAACCTTTAAAGTATCAATAGTTGACAGGAACAAATCTAATTGAGTAGAGATGAAGAGTCTCAACTAGTAGTATTTTTTTTTTTAATTTTTTTATCAAATTTTGACTCTTTCAACTTGGTAGATGATTTTTTGGCACGCAAGTCCTATACAATCTCTTTTGTTACACAATTAAAAAAACGTTTGATCTAAAAGTAGTGTATCTACCGATATGTGAGAAACACGTGATGGGAAACAAACTATGAACAAAACTAGAAACTATAAATGTTGCATAACATATCGATTATAAACGGTTTAGTACACCGCTAACTTTAACCATACACCACTAAATTATGCATCATAGAAAATATCACTAAATTATGCATCATAGAAAATATCATTAAGTGTGACCAGTGATGTATGAATAAATTTTGAGATGTACAAATCACCACTCATATTTTATACTAGAAAAGGATTTACATACACATAAATAAAAAGTCTCAAAATGATCGTCGTCTTGTAAGGGAACCGAGCCCTTCAACTCTACAACGAACGATTAGATGAAAAACTTCCTTCACTTGCCTCTCGAATGGATCCAATTCATTCTTTAAAGAATCATAAACAGTTCTCAATTCTTCAATTCTTTGCTTCATCTCCTTTTCATGTTCTTCCATCAATGGAAACCGAATCCAATCAATAAATCTGTTCATATAACAAGCATACATTTCAATTACTTGAGTCTCCTTCAATAATCCATGAGAATTTCTTACGTCCCGCTTCTTATACTCCTCAAAGATTCTTTCTTGGAGCGAATGGAGCGGGGCCCACCAAGTGAAATTTTTAGGAGCGTTGACATGAGTTTGCAAGCAGCAATCTTGACAAGGGACCACAGCTACTAAAGCCCACATCACAAAAGATAACACATGGCTCATTGTGTAGAAAGCCAAAACCAGCCCATTTGTGGCTACAATCTCACTACCTTTTGGTACAACAATGTTGTTCCCGATTGCTTGGAGTTGTTTCGAGGTTGACCAAGGTAACGAAACACTCCAAGATAATGATCTTGAAGCCTTAAAAAATAAACTTTTTTGATGTTGCATATCTTTTTGGTTGAAAGATCGGTTTCTTTGAGCAAGATTGGATTCTTTAATGTCTAAATCCTTTAAAGCCCTTTTCGCCCTTCGAATTTCGGCTACACCAAGAAATCTTTGATCTCCTAAAACACATAAAACAGTCTCTACTTGATTTTTCCATTCCCTCATTTGTTCAATACCATCTCTAATTGCATTACAAACATCTAAACCTTTTACACTCCTTTCAAAATAATCCGAAAGCGATTTCTCCATTGGTGGTTTTGTTAAGAAAGATTTGTTGTTAGATAGTATAATCGTAAATTGCTCTTGAATACGTATGAAAGCGTCCAAAAGCTTCGAAATCCAAGAAACAGATAACAGTTCATTGGAGTCAACTAATGATAAATTATAAAACTTCTGAGTTACCTGCTTTTGAAAAGCTTCAAGCTCCTGTTCTTGAGCAATTGCATTCTGAGTTTGATTGCCAATTGAGTGAACAACAGGATTTCGTTTCTGACAAAGAATCGTACGTCGAATACGAGCGACATATGGAGATGATGATCCATGGCAATCTATTTGCATTTTCACTATTTGGAAAGAATCAAGAAACCCACAAAAGATCAAGGAAAAGGATTGTTGATCATGAAAATGGTGTAAAGAAACCACAGAAATTTATAAACTTTGTAGTAAATTTGAAATGGGGTATTAACAAGATGACAAGAAATCAGGTTTGTTTGACTGATTAAAACAAGGAAAACACAGTAATGGAAAGCTATTGAAATGGGATCAAGAATCTTGAATTTTGGAATATTTTTGTGCGTGTGGGAGTTGGGTTTTAAGAAATTTAGTGAAGAAACCCAATTGGCTTGGGGAATATGAGGGGAAAAAAGGAAAAATATTGAATGAATCAAAGAATTTGGAAAAAAATAAATGATTGCATAAACAGAGTGATGAAAAAGGTTTGAAATCCTAAAAAGGAAAAGGAGGGTTTTAAAGGATGAACTCATGTGGACCAAGTAAATGAAAACGATGCATAGTTATTTATGTAGTTTTTCTTTGAGTTTACATAGTTATGTATTATAAATGAAATAATAATATAATATAATACATATGTTTATAATATGTTATAAATTAAATATGTTTCTAATAAAATAATGAGTTAACATGTAAATATGATTCATGAATGTGAGGGGAGAGAACAAGTGGAACATTAACCCTTAATATCAATCAACAAAATAAATCGTGTACTTGTCGGCTGTATTTTGATGATATTATCACGATTATATCGATTATTTGTGGAACATGTGTGTCAAATAATAGATGCCAAGTGATTTTTAATCTATATTTTAGTCATACATAACAATACTTATTGATCAAACATATTTAATTATTAGTGCAGTTAGTGAGTAGAGTTTATGGAGATTGCGCGAATTTTGCGTTCCGCTTTCCCATTTTGTGGAGAAGTATGCGGACACGAGAAACGAAAAACCATACCGTTAGACGAGCAAAAGTTATGAAATGCTTGGTTGTTGTATTCCGTTCCATTATCGCATTGGAAGGTTTTAATATTTTTACCAAATTGAGTTGTAATTAAAGAATTAAGCGAAGAAAAAAGAGAGTAAGCTTGAGACTTGTTAGACATAGGAAAAGTCCATAAGAAGTTGGTGTAATCATCTAAAAATAATATATAGTAACGGTGTCCCGCGGAACTAAGGACAGGAGAAGTCCATACATCACTATGCAGTATGTCAAAAGAAGAAGTAGTATTATTACTAGAATCATAAAACGGCAACTTAACTTGTTTACCAAACACGCAAGATTGACAAATAGAAGTTGACTTAAGTTTATTACATTTAATTGAAAAACTAGACTTAAGAGAATTTAAAACATTTGCGCCCGGATGTCCAAGACGATGATGCCATAAATCCTCGGATAATGCGGTAAATGTAGAGTGTTGTTGAAAAGAGTGTAGCGCGGAAGGATTGAGTGGGTAAAGGTCTCCATTGCTAGGGCATCGCAGGAGCGGGGTACCTGTCGGGAATGCCTTCACAGTGAAACCAAAAGGGTCAAATTCAATGGATATATTATTATCTATAGTAAGACGACGGACTGAGAGTAGATTTTTAATTAATTTCGGAGCATGAAGAATGTTATTTAAATAGATAGGACGAGATGAATTAGGAAGAATAGAAGAGCCAGAACCAATTATAGGAATGCCATGCCCATTACCGACGATAATATGTTTAGGAAAGCTCAAATTTGAATAAGATAAGAGTTTACCTCGATTTGCAGTCATATGTGATGTGGTTACGGTATAGGACATATATATATATATATTGTACATTGTAAATAAACCAAGCAATGAGAATTACGATCTTATATTAATCTTTAATACTCCTTAAAAATACAGAGTGAGATATTTTCAAGTGTATGATGTGCTTTTGATGAATAAGGGCAAACACTAATTTAAGTAAAACCTACCTTCTAGAAGGTTAATTTTATAAGGCTGACAATTTGGGTATAAGAACGGAAATATTATCTGAGATCTACACCGATGTGGACCAATGGCAAGGACCGACCAAGTTAATGGGGTTGCCAATACATGCATGAGATATTTGTAGATCATGCAAAGTGTGTGTTGACCCAGCTCAGGAATGTTACGATCTAAGCTCGAATGACGCATCACGAAATCAGCTTCTCGTTAATAGGTCGTGAGGTCAGCCAGATCTCATGCTAAAAAGTGAGATCCGAGATCGAACTCCGAGGTCATTTGTTGTCCACCCGGTCCGGTTTGATGGTAACTCGGACTAACAAATCATCATCAATGTGGTCTAGTCATAAGACGTTGTAATATCCTTATAAGAGATTTCAAATTTACGTAAACATTTTGAAATGACTAAGAAAGAGTTGAAAACGATTTCAGGATATTTCAATTAGACCACGTAAAGTAAAAAAAAAACACTTACACTTATTTTCTTCAAATAAGTTGGAACATGAAAAATCCAGTCCGTTTACTCGTGTAACGGATACATTACCATTAGTTGTACTTGGGGTCATGAAAATTATATATTATTCTATTCATCATCATCGGGCATGTTCATTTGTGAATTTTTTTTTTGCGTTGGCCCATTTGAGTTTAACTGGATTCTTGTAATAAACTTAATTCCTATGAAATTAAGGCCCAAAACAAAATAATGGTTAAATCAGCCTTTTGAATCTCATTTTTCAGGTAACGACGTACGTAAAGCTATGCATGGGAGGCTGTCTTTATATTCATCTTTCTTAAAAAAATAAAAAGATATACATATTTTCTTACTATTAATTTCCTTGAATAACAAAGATTTTAATGAATCAAAAGTATCTCATCTTTTATTAAGCCCATGTTGTATCTATAGGTTTTGTCACTTGCAGGATCATTTAGTCACCATAAAATTTGGTCATTATACAAAATTAGTAACGAATGGTAAATGGTATTATATCGCTTTATTTGGTTTCATTTAGTCCACGAAGAGATAACCACCCCTTTTCATCTTGTTTCACTCTCTTGCCACTAAAATGATATTGATGGAACTCCAAGATTTTGTCTTCTAGCTGCCTCGACTAATTTTAGTTTAAATTCTGTCAAATGATGGTTAATTGCTCCAATATAAATCAACATGACATTAATGTTGAGGATTAGGGACTAATTTCGATTAGAGATTTTCTACTCGACTATAATTTATTTAAAAAACAAAAGAAATACAAGTTCCGCCGCTCAAAATTCTTGTTTTTTAAATGTCAGTGCGACTCTAATATATGGTAAAAAAAATCATGTTGTACTGTCGATTATGCGTTTAAACGTTGGTTAATTTTGTTTTGTCGTTTTATTGTTTCTTATGGGTTCCAAACTACTTCCAAATAATAAAAAGACTACTTTGTTCATGGTAATTAATTAATCATGATTTCGAGTGAGGTTCAAATAAGTACAACAATTTTATATGAGAATTGAGGAATCAATAAGAATACGTCACGTGTCACAAAACTCACTTTCTCTTACGTTTTTAAAAATTAAATATCTCACAAACGGTAAATCGAAAAATCATAAAAATTGCATCATAAAAATTAGCGTTTTTTTCTCTTCGATTAGAGATCTCACAAGGTATACTTTCGACAATTTTTTTTTTCGTTTTCGTTGGGTTTTGTAAACGAGTAACACATGTGTTACAATCGGGTAACACATGTGATACCAGCGGGTAACACATGTGATAACGAGTACCACATGTGTTACTAATATTGTACAATCATAAAAAAAATTCGTCGAAAGTATATCATTGAGATGTCTAATCAAAAATAATAAAATGCTGATTTTTATGGTGTAATTTTTATAATTTTGCAATGAGCCATTCTTGAGATATTTAATTTTTAAGAACGTGAGGAAGTGGGTTTTGTGAAACGTGACGCATTCCCATTGGTTCCTCAATTCTCACAAAAATTTTCATTCTCATTTGAACCTCATCCTTCTCGTACTATATTGAGATAAGATTAAACTTACTATTTTAAGTAATAGTGGTAGTAAAATATATGCAAAGATTCTAGCTAATGCGTATCTCATGATATAACTAACCCATAAGTTTATTAATTAATTATGAATTAAGTGGTCACAAAACTTATACACTAACTAAGTAACTATAACAAAAATTAACATAAATAATAATAAGATAAAAAACAAGTGTTATGATTCATCATTAGGCTAAGTATATGTGCTTAATTAATTGTGCGGGTAATTAACCACAAACATAGGGTGCCTTATATATGTTGGATGATGGCCACTATGAGTCTATGATATGATGCTTATGACACAATTTGGCCGACAGATTTCACATAAGTTGGATCGATATCACTCTTGAGTTTTAATGGATTCCAGCGTGGTTTCCTGTAATTCGGGTTTTGGTTCTTCAATGATTTTACAAGCATCAAGTTCTTTACTCTTTCCCCATAGAACAAAGTACAATCCTCCTGCTAGTAATACAGCCCCACAAACACTGCAACAAGTTTTAAACAACAAATTTGTTATATATGTTTTGGTTTTCAAAGATCTTCATTTGTTATGTTCAAGTTTCATATAATACATATCGTATGTTTCGCAAATTAACAACTTCTGTGAGTTTATAAGGGCTTATGAGAGCTAAGTTTCTAGTTTTTGCGCTTCGGCACTTTTAAACTAATAGGCTTAATTTGTTTGGCGCACAAAATAAGTTGGGTTTATTGAAACGTTAAGCTTATAAAAGCTCTTGAAATAAAAACTTCATCAAGTAGCATTTTTAAAATAAATTATAGCTCAAAACTCCAACGACCAACTCTAACTCCAACTAAGTGTTGACAAACATACCCGTAGTAGATTTGCACTTTATTTTGTGTTTACAAAAACGTAACAATGGTTAAGCTAGCAAAGTCAAAGATGAACCTTCCGACATAAACTATTTCCTTCCACAACAATGTTGAGACGACGGCTGTGATGATGAGAGCCAAAGGAGTGAACATGGCAGTGAAGACAGGGCCTCTCTTCTCTATTGACCATAATTGCAACCAATATGTCAATGCTGTCACAATTACTCCCTGTTATTTCATTAACTCTCACCAATTAAAATGTAATCAATTTTAAATATAGTCCAAAAATAGAAATGTAAAGTTTTTCTTTGTGGAAAGAACTACTAAAAAAGCAAGTTGTATTACTTTAATTTTGGAACGAATAGAGTGGTGTCACTCACTCTGCATGCATGAGTGAAACTTTTGTTTTTGGTCCCTTCAATTCAAATGAACTTTAGTTAGCTTTTTTAAAGACCCAATAGCCTAAAATGGTTAAATTGGCTGTTGGGTCCTTTCTTCATCATGTACTATTAACTATTAAGTGGGAAACCTTTAGGTTCATGAAGGGTCCTGTTTAAGTGTTTATGGGTGTAGAATGCAAAGTGAGAAACACTGTTTATTTAGAATCAAAGAGTTGTTCTCTTTTTTTTTTTTCTTTTGGGTACACCTGTTCGGTGTAGGGAATAACTCTATAAACCGAAACGGATTTTATAACAGTAGCTGCTTCAAAAGGCTACATGTTGGCAAAAACCTTAATCACCTTTTCGTGTTGTACGCTAAATTAGTATGAGACATGCTTTATTGTATCTTAACTTGAAAAGAATTTCTGTTAGCTATGATTAGGAGTCATTGGAATTGAAGCCAACGTAGCCAACTATATGAATGAAACTTTGAAAATAAAAGTATGTAAGAATTATTCAACCAAATTGAAACCTAATATTATATGAAAGATTATGAAGAGAAAAAAAAAACAAATGTTGCTTACACAATAGGACACAGAAAGGAGATCAAAATCCCATCCTAACTTCCATGAAGATAGGTTTCTTTCCATTGCTATGGCTGCACATATTGATTGTATCAAACTAAAGAAACATTGAAGAGTAATTAGTGATAGCTTTGCAGGGTATTCTTTCATAATAGGTGCCTGCAAGAACACAAAAAAGTTAAAAAGAAACTAAAAAGCACATACATTTAATCCATTAGGAACTATCTCAATGCAAATATATGTTTATTAATAACCTGCATAATGCCCCAACAAGACCAAAGAATGTTCGCGCTAAGGATTGTAAGAGGGCCTTTAAAAAAGTCCCCTTTCGAACTATATTGATTGGTCGTTGAAGTAAATTCAGTACGAGTCATGAAGTTCAAACTTGGTCCTTTGACAAAAGCAAATACAAGAGCACCAGAAACAGAAACTATAGACCCAATCAATTTAGCGCAACCATGCAATTCTTTTATGTACATTCTCTCAATTCTGCAAATTTTAAGTTAAACAATAATCAGTTGTGTGCTATATATATTGTCACATGTTTCAGTTTATAAACTTTAATTCATGGATTTAAGTTGTATGTAATATACCGTAGAACAAGAGCTATTACAAAGGTAATAGCTGGAATTAAGTTAGTTGATGCAGCTGCAAACGTTGCAGATGTATGCTTGAGCGCTTGATAATACATATTTAAACATATCGTAATCCTGAAATGAAATTGTGAATAAAATTCCAAAAGTTGGAAAGATTGCGCGAAAATAAAACGGGAGGTTTTATATGAATACCCAATCAAAGAACTGAAGAAAATCTTCCAAATTAAATTGTAGGACAAATGAGCTACATTCTTCCTGCATAAAGAGGAACAATACTGGTAACAATTTGATCAGACATATTTTAGCAATATAAAAGATGGATATGATGAAGTTGTGGACCTATCGAAGAAGTATGCGACTGGGGCTAGCGTAAGGGTGGCAAAGGCTTGACGATAAACAACGAAAATGAAAGGATTCATTCCAGAAGAAATGGATGCTTTGGATAACAAAGCCATACCAGCATATATTGCTTGAACTATAAACATTGCTATATATGGTTTGTTGCTCTCACAACTCATTACAATTATTCTAATTATTGAATTCATGTTTCAATTTTTGGGCTTCTTTTTGGAGTAAGTTAAGTTGATCGATGATATACTTTTGGACTTGGGTAGCTCTCTTATTTATAGAGAAAACTAAGCAAGCAAACTCAATTTGCTTTTGCCAATTAATTTGTACTTGAAGAGTAAATAAATACTTTATGATATTTTCAAATGTGTATATAGGCTGTGTGGATCTTCTTCTTACTTTTTCATGGTACAGACTATAGAGCTTAATTTTCGGGTGACCTAATAAATTAAATGACACTCTTCAAAAATGTGATAAAAATGAAGGATTATGAACATAAATGTGACGGCATTTAATAATCCTAGGAACTTAAAAAAGATCTATTAGCGTGACGACGATAGGTATATGGATAAACGGATGATGTTTTCTCAGTTAAGGTTATAAGGGGAGGACAAGTCGTTTTTTCAGTCAAACCGTTCTCGACACTTTCCTTAACTATCCATAAAATGTTTATCTACGGTTGTTCGAACCCGAGACCTTTATGACGACATTAGAACATCGCTTTACCATTGGACCAGCTTTGAGGTGATGCATGGTTATATATGCTACGACACTTCGATCATAAAATTTTTGCATCAAATATCAACAAAACAATATACCAAAAGTTAAAGAAAAGGTAAAGAAATCTAATTAAACAAGTGTCAAGAGCACTAATTAAATATCTACAAGCTTATGTAGAAAGAGTCCATAAACTAATCGATTGAAGTCTTGCCACTACATTAATTATTTGCTTTTCGTGATAGTAATTAAACATATATTTTGATTATATATATTTTTTCTTTTTTTGGACAATTGAAACTTCATCGTATGTTGTTGAGTAGTTCAAAAGACATCGATCAAATGGTACCACTATAATATGTCTGGTAGTGGTAGAGTACATGTATGAATAAATTCAATTAATCACACGTGGTGCTACTGTTTGAAGAGATTCTTACACAAATGTCACCAAATACTTGATCATGTTCTGTGTATTAAAGTTAAGACAATACCTACCATTTTTAGTGTCTATATTCTTCATCAACAGTTCCACCATTTTATAATTTCACCATGTGACTATATCTTACACATGAAGGAAATATGATTAATTAAATAATGTGTATGTGTATTGAGTTAAGCCAATTCTCAAGATCAGGCGCCGATGAGCGTATTGAACTATCCATGTGGTTGAGAGCCCTCACAGCCCAAGTACAACAACGCAATTATCAAGGGCCGAGGCACTTTACCCACTGAGCTAATAGTCCATCGTGTGGGCTCTCATTTTGTTTCCTGATTATCTTGACATGAAAGTTTTGGGTGGGAAACTTTTTGACATGTTTGACAACTTATCGGGATTGATACAAGGAGAAAATTATAAATTTGATTAGTAATTTATAATAATGTAAAATCTAAATGGAGTAATACTATATAATACCCATTCCATCCAAATTTAAGTGTATAAAGTTTATATTTTGGTATTGTCTACTTTCAATCACTTTCAACTAATTATAAAAGGTTTATTTGTAAAAATAAGAAAACTTTATTAACTTAACAATATAATGATTATAAGTTTCTAATTTGTACGAAGTTTTCTGGTGAACAGTTAAATTATAATAGATAACCTACTACACTACTTTGTACAAAGAAAGAAGGGTGAAAGCCGAAAAGCTCAAAAGTTGATATGATCCATTTTCTTTGGTAATGGTCCATTTGACTGAGATGTCCACACAACCAAAAATCTTCTTTTAATTCCTATCAATCTATGTTACAGCAAACTTAATTAATCTTCAAAATAATGTATTAAGTTACAATTCTTATAAATTACTATTAAACTTCATTTGTTAAGAAAAAAAATAGATTTTATTAAAAAAATAACATTTTTAAAACTCTTGAGATGAAAACTATTTCAAGTAATTTTATTACTTTATGTAAAATAATATTATATTATAAAAGATTTTATTGGAAAATGTGTTTTGTAATATTCACAATCCTATGAAGTCCATTCACACATACTATCAAGTATCAACAGCGTTGAATGATAATGACTTCTATCGAAATCAAGAGGGTTGTAAAAGGGACTTATAATTAGCTAATTATCAAGAAACTTGTCGTGAACAAATTGTAAAGAAGCGCGTGGAAAAGTAAATTTGAAGATTTCCTTTTATACTTTTATGATCTTCAGAAAAATAAACTTTCATAATTTCGTTACCTTAACTTACATGTGATACACAATTTTAGTGGATATTCAAAAACAAAAATAAGGTTAAAATGGGTACAACAACACTAACATTTATTGAAAATAAATGAACCAATAAGAATGTGTCACGTGTCACAAAACAAACTTTCCTCACATTTTTAAAAATAAAATATATCACAAACGGCAAGTCGAAAATTATAAAAATTTCACCATAAAAATCAGGGTTCAATCTTAACACGTTTCGGTCCAGTTTTGTACCATGAACAACCCTATCTGATTCTAAGATATTTACCCAATAAAGTAAGTTAATAATGTTTGGTTATGAAATTTAAAATGCTACACAAGCGTAGGATTGAGCTAGGATTTTAAATTGAGCACTTTGTAAAATAGCGCAACAATTACATGTTCGAACAAAATAAAAAAGTGTCGTACGTGATGTATGTCACCATAAATGCCTTTTGAAATATGGAAGTACCGGCCAATCCCCTACTATCACTTTTCAATCACGTTTCTTAGTTATGGTAGTTTCTTGGTTACTAGTTTTTTGCTTTTTTTTTGTTTCTTTCCAACTTTTAGTATTTTTTTAAGTTTACAATTAATAATGGGTTTAGTGCAAAGAAATGTACTTAACTTTAGTCCTATTTATATAGTGTGTACAAACTTCGTTTTGATCTATTATGTGTATCAATCTTTCAACTTGGTCTATTGTATGTATCCAATGACTAATATGATAACGTGGCAACCATATAACGTGTCACGTCATTGACACATCATCAAAAACGGGTGTTACGTCAGTCGGATACACACAATAGACCAAAAGGAAAGGTTGATACACACACTAGACCAAAACAAAGTTGGATACACATTATAGAGATCGGACTAAAGTTAAGTGCATTCTCCTACACTAATCCCATTAATAATTGACTCATCTTTCTTGTTCTTTTAAAATTAGGGCATGAAAATGATATATATAAATATAAATAAATATGAAATTAAACCCATGAAATATGCGTAGATAAAGGATCTAATCGATCGATCTAACCTAGCTTCTAGTCTATGATCTACAAACGTTTATACGCAAGCTAGGAAAAGACGCTAAACTCATAGATGGAGAATTAAACATGACATAATTTTAACAGCACTATGCTACTTAAATGCATAGTTAAGCAAATATAAGTTGTTTAAGATCATCTCCATGTTCAAGTACATCTTTTACGTCAAATGATTTTTGGCCACCCCCAAACGATATGCTCAAGTTCCGCTCCTGTTTAGGTATACCCATCAAACCATAATGTAAAGTGGTTAATGTATGGTAATACATATAACTTGTACCCGATTTTCATTGTGTGTAACCAACTTAAATTTTGCTATTTAATGCATCTAGTTTTTAAAAATGTGTGTTTTAATTTTGATGATATGTCAAATTTTACTAATGACACGTAGCACCTTGAACAGATGACATAGCAGCAAAATAAATTAAAACACGTATTTTTGAAAGTTTGATTCATTAAAAATAGCAAACTAAGTTGTTACATACAATAAACATTAAATATAAGTCGAATGTATTACCAGATAATAATCCTAATATAAAATATCATTGCACTAATTGCAAAAGAAAATTTAAGGGGCTGGAACTCTGGAAGTGGATATATGAAAGACAAAAGTATCGATTTAAATAGATAACTAGAATACTTTGTTTTGGACCCATTTTCGGTTTCCTATTCTCGTCGTCGTCGCTATAATAATAATTTGGGGCATCTACTCACAGAGTCACAGAGACTCCGTGTGGCCCAATATATCAGCCCAGCCCAATAACTTTCTTTTTATCAAAAATTCCCAACAAACTCTCAATTAACACCAGTAACGAACATTAGAATAACTATTAGAATATACTTTTAACCATATTCAAGTGATTGGTGTCATAATTATTTAAAAGTCAATAAAAACACTGAAAGAACTCTTTTAATATACAGTGGAAATCATTAGTTTCTTATTAGTGGTAATAAATAATTATATCATCTATTCTATTTTTATAGTCCACCTTATTATTTTTGACTATCAAAAATTTTTTTGTCTACTTACAAAAAATACCTATTAAAAATCATTACACTCGCACATTTACCTCTATTTATTACTCTCAATTATTTATTTCATAAAAAAATTTTAGTCAAACATGTCTTGAATATAACCAATAAATTTTTCTGTAGGACAATATAAATGAGACGGATGGACTATCTATTAATCGTAACCCTTAAGGTTATGTTAATCAAAATTTTAAAAAATTAAATTAAATAAATAAAAAAAAGTAAATAAAAAAAGATAAAAAGACATATAATAATCTTGATATATACTAAGTTTGGTTGATGTGGTCCTTAAAGAAGACATAGAAGGATAAGTACAATTGTTTTACCATGTGAAATAACCCCCATCGACCTTGACAACTCATCATCTTATGTGGGGTCCTTCCACAAAGTCGGCAAAAGTTAGGCTTACATTATTTTTATTTCTATAATCTGAATTATTATTTATTATTATTATTATTACTATTACTAGATGAAGGTGTTACTCAGCCGACCATATGTTTGAATAGTTATCGACTCATAAAAGATACAAATAGTAATAAGTACTGCTCTTTTGGTTTTAATTGTAATTTTATTTTATTTCAAATGAAGTACGTCTCTTTGTATTATAATCAGTTTTGAGAAAGAAAAAGTAACATTTAATTAGACAAATGTATATTCTCTAAAGAGTAAATTACAAAAGGGTCAATGTGTTATATCACTTTTTACAGTCTTAGTCCCTTTGTCACATATTATACATGTTTAGTTTTTAGAATATATATTTTGTTACACAATTGATCTCCATTCTCATGAAATGACTAAACACGTTTTATAGAGACTGAACATTCAAAAACATGACCAATAAACATTCAAAAACATGACCAATAAACTGAAACTGTAAAAATTGGAACAACATAAGGATCTTTTTTTGTAATTTATCTTTTCTAATTTTTTAAGAAATGAAAAGAATTTTTGTTTTATAGAAAAGTGATAAAAATTTGGAAAATATGTTCAATAGTCGATGATTTTCCAATTTAGAAAAATGATGTTAAGTGAAGGTTTTTGAAAATTTTTAGAAAAATGGAGAAAGTAATACAAGGGGGAAAAGTGGAAAACTTGAAATTCATATTTTCCAACTCCTAGTTATAATATGAAAAATTGAGTTTTCTATTTTCTTGGAAAACTTTTCTGAAAAATACCCATTTCGAATGCGTTTTCTAATTTTCCACTTTTCTTAGAAAATTTTTATAGAAAACACAATCATTTTTCCTTCAACTAAACACACTCAAAAATTTTGGATGATAAATCTATGTAAGTGGGTATGCACTATTTGATTGGATTAGGGTAGAAGTTCTTCTTACTTTCTTCTTTTCTAAGAAAAATGTGAACTAAATATGCTTATAATTATATATATTCACGTTTTTTCTAATATAGATATTTAAAAGAATAATAAACGTATGTTAAAGCTTAAATCTTTTATTGTATATTTTGAAAATATGTTTGTACCGTTGACCAATCAATTTGAATACGCATAATTCTAACTTGAAAACCACAAAAATTGTAAACGCACAAACATATGCTTTTGGACCGCTTGGACTTTAGACTCCTCATCGAGCTTAAAGTCCATTTTTAGCCCAATTAAGAAATCTAAGGCATTCGTGATTTAAAGCTACATGCCTAAATCCAAAACTTATTTCTTAATAATCTTAAGGTAAGAATTCGTTATAAAATAGTTTACGGTTTACAGTTTATTGAACATTACTATAATCTTTTTTATCATTAATTAAACAAAATATATGAAAATACACCTAGACATTAGAATAGTGTCTATAAAAGGTTTCTTACGTAATGATTGATTTTTTGGAGAAAAAAGATAAAGAAATAGTTAAAAAGAAGTAACAAAAATGACGTTAACAGTTGCGGCAAATGTGAAAGAAAACGTGTAAAATTGAGATAAGAGTTAAAAAGCTTTAGTGAGGTCATCAATATTGGACCACTTCATTTTCTTTTATTTATATACGATTTTTATCAACTTTTCAAGAACTATAAAATCAAAAATAATTAAAAAGAAAAACAAAATAAACTTTTAATTAAATGAATTTTAGTCGTTTTCAAGTATGTTTGAGATTTGAGAAGCAAGTAAAACCAAATAGTTTTACGTAACTGTGTCATATATATTTTCAAATTGTTCACATCAACTTAAATTAATGTACGTTGAGATGAAATAAATTAAACAAATGAATTTTATTTGAGCCTATATTGTCTTAAAATTAGCTATCTGTATAATTTGATAAGACATTAGCCGTTAAGTTCTTTTGATTTTTTTTTCCGATCAGATCTAGAATCAACTTAAAAATGTTTTATTCGGTAAGTTATTGTAAATAACTGAAAACTTCTAATTAAGAAAAATATCCCCAAACATTTTATGTGGTTATCTTGCATAAATGAATTTACATGTTAAACAATATTTATCTCCTTTTTTAGGTACTTCCATTTTGATTTTTTTAATTACAATTTATTTGTTGAAATTATTATTGGTGAAAGAAAACTGTGTCAGAAACTTTTGTAAATCTTTTTAGCATTCTCTTCTAAATTCGAGTCGTTTGTAACTCATTGTTATATTCATGCAATGTGATGGTTTTTGTCACTTCAAACATGGTAAAACACGTGTATACTCAAATG
Source organism: Gnaphalium uliginosum (assembly GCA_963930675.1). Taxonomy (NCBI): domain Eukaryota; kingdom Viridiplantae; phylum Streptophyta; class Magnoliopsida; order Asterales; family Asteraceae; genus Gnaphalium; species Gnaphalium uliginosum. Next base: position 1,704,585 of record OZ005685.1, read on the forward strand.
TTTATATTTTTATTTATCAAACTTTCTTAATGATTGTGAATTCAGATTTCACAATTATTCATAATTGCTTTCATAATTTCACAATTATTTCATGTACTAGCTTGTATTATTCATAATTGTTTTTCAGATTTCATAATTAAGTAATAAAAAAAAACAAAAGACCCCTACGTGAGTACCATTATTTATCTCTAAAGCTAGCCTTGCGTGATCAAACCTCTTTAATTTTACTTGACCTAAATTTATCAATATTGGCACGCAAATTAAATAATCAATAAATAAATAATTAAAAGACCGTTGCTTATGCCAATAATATTTGCATACGTTACGAGAAGGAAAAAAAAAAGACGAAACAAGTTTAGTTAACGGAGGTAGTTAAGTTAAAATACTCGATGTAATGTGGAAACAATTACGAGGTAGGTACAAAGCAGTTACATCATTACAGCTTTCATATATTTTGTTACGTATATAATTGTTCATGGTATTTTTTTCCTACATATATAAAGGAATAGTTGATTTAACATTCATATTTGTTTGTTATCTACTCATTATTACATTTTTTTACATTATTAAAGCATGTTCAAACAAAATATTTTTTTTATTCATATTCATATAAAGAGCCTAAAAAGTATAAATATTCCTTAATTGCATTAAAAAAAAAAAACTATACGTTACATAACAATTTTGTTTTTGATGTCTTAATGTATAGTTTCGTCCTGCATTATGTTTCGTGGTCTACATCGTGTATCACACAATATGCATGCATGTATAATTAACCTAGAACCAAATGTCACTTAACCCATATATTAATTAAATGCAATAAAGTAAGTATTACCACCATCATTTCATACGAGTTACCTAAAGTTCTTATTTCTAAAAAATCAACATAATCCATGATATAGTTCGGTTAAGAGCGTAGCTGTTAACAATCCGATATTGATTTAAACATTTTACGATTTTATGATCCCCATAAACGAAAATGATCTCAATATTACATAGGATCTAAAAATCATAGAATCTGCTTATGATCCCAATCCTATGTCAATTTTAAACATAGGACACTAATTAATGAGTTAACAAAATATAAATTAGTTTATTTTGTCTGATAAAAGGTTAATAGATTTATCATTTAATCAATTATTACTACGCATAAAATTAATCAATTCTTCAACTAAAATAATTTAACACGTGAATATTTATATTTTTAATAACAGATATAGTAATCTAAATCGCTATGATAAATATTGAATTAATATTATAGTATTTAAACTATAAAAGTTTAATTAATTTATCATGCATCTTATCTTTTAGATGTATTATAATACACATATATGAGACTATAGTGTATTTGTAGGATCTTAAGATTCTGATCTGATCTTACGATCCCGATCTCGAGAAGACAAAAATGATCTTAGGTAATATCACAATCTTGACAATCTTGGTTAAAATTACTTAAGAGAGAAAAATGTTAAATTAAATTAATATTACTCCCTCTGTCTCAAATTTATTGTCTACAGACAAAAAATACACAGTTTAATAAAATACAACTATTACACTGTACTTTTATGTACTATGACAGTTTTGCCCTTACTTTTATGATAGACAATAATATAAAGTATGAGTAATATATGAAGTTTTGTTAATTATAATATTCTGTTTTTAAAAGTGGACAATTAATTTGGGACTTTTCAAAAAGGAAAATTCGGATATAAATATGGAAAAGGGAGTAACATTTGTGTGTGATAATTATAATTATTTAATAAATTTGAGGATGTGTAGGGGAACACAACAGCAATGGGTATTTATATACATTGCATTAAGTTACAATCAATGGAGTAATTATGAAAATGGTTAAGTTTCCGTGGGTTATGCATACGAAAGTCAAAGAAGAATCCATTGGTAAGTGGACCAAAACCCCCACACGATCACATGTCGTTAAATCTTAAATCTACTAATTGTAAATAAAAATATACGTAATTCGTTTATCATTTTACATATCACTTATTCATTTTTTCTCTTTAGTTTCCGACTAAAAAGGAACACACACACGTAGATTCGAAGAACTGTATAAAAGTTTTACTCAAGATGTAATAACATCATAACATATTGTTGTACGTTTATGCATTTTTAGTAACATGTATTGGAAAAAGACTAACATGTTGAATAGATAACAAAAGATAGGTATGACATGATCTGATTATTAAGGAAATCAAACAACTATTACTATCGCCAACACAAGTTGTGTACCAAGATATAAAAATTGATCACAAGTTAGAAAGGGGTAATCAATGAACACAAGATCGGGATAACAAAGTGATTTATTTCGAGTGATAAAATCGGGCAAAGTAGGAACAACCTTTCTCAAGAGGCCATTTATCGTGATATTAGTTGCATACTAGATTTAACATCATTTGAATCGATTTTCTTTCATCATTTCTCAATCTTAACAATAGTACGATCTACTACGAGTGTCTGTAATGTACTTCAAATTGTGTCTCATTTGAGATGACCTCAAACAACAATTTTGAAGGATACCATTTGAAGAACCTACATGAATATCAATGGTTGATTTTTGGTCATAACCTACCCAAACCGATGCGTGCTCACCGTTAACATCTACTAATAAAAATGGACTAATCATATGATCCGGTTACCATTGACTTTATAACAATTAACATGAACAGGTAAATGCGTCAAAGTACTTAAGAACACGTACTATCATAAATTAGAATTCATGAAATGTAGCATCAAAATTTGATTCAAAATCATGTGGGTGATTAAAAGTAGCTAGTATCCGTTAAATCCATGTGGGTGATTAAATTCTACAATAACTACTTGTAGAGGCACAATGGACCTATGAACCATAACAATAATGATATACGGTGACTCTTGTTGGACCCTTGCTACCAAAATGGTTTCATGTGACATGAATGTGTACAAAATCAGCTCTATGTGAAGATCAAAGTACAAAGCAAAAGTAAAGTCATGAATTCATTGCAAAAGTAACAAACTAAAGGCTATAAATAAAAAAGTTTGTTTCATGTAAAAACGGTGATGACGAAAAAAATAACAAAAATAAGTTGTGAACATTAAAAAAATGTGAATTGTCCAAATTAAAATACATTATCATATGATGTCATAAATTAAAATAATCAATTTGATGATATACTCATTGTGTGTCACATATTTATCCATACAAAAAGAAAATAGTTCGAATTGGAGTATCAAAGTTTGTACACCACCACCAATCTTTTTAGCATAAAGTTTTATCAAGGGCCCTTAAATTATAAATGGAATAATAATGTATGCATGCACATAATTTCATACATAATTAAATACTCATAATAAATTTAAAAAAATATTGTAGAATAACAAAATTTCAATTTAAATAACTATTTTTTTTCTCACATTTACACCCCATCAACAAAAATATAAAATTACAAATTACTCCACTTTTTTATTTTGATTATAATTCCATTCTATTTCTCCCTCATTATTTTATTCTCTTGCAAATAATTAATAAATAAATCATAAAATAAAAACCACAATATACCACTGTAAATAAAAACTTACAATGTTACATTTACACCACCCTACCCCAAATCCATGTGTTTGATGTTTCTACCTTCCATTTGCAGTCCCATCGGACATACCCATCGGACATCTTCTGCAACTCGTGACCCACATTTGCAGTCTCTTCCATTTCCATTTTCTATATATTTCAATCATTCAACTGCAGCCATTGATGATGTCTTGTTTGGAACAATCTCGTAATCACCACCTTCTTCTTCCTCATCATCTTCCTCTTCATCGTCATCGTACTCATCGTCGTTATTATCGACATTTTGTTGATTCTCAGTCCCCGTAACATCACCCGTTTTCGACTGCTGTTGTTGTTGCTGTTGCTGCAGCTGTTGTTGTTGTTGTTGATGAACCGCGCCCGGAAGTGGCCATTGCTGTTCGGGCCGGGCCATTATCGGAGCCATTTGGGTTTCAGGTTTGATCACAAACCCGGGATTACTATTACTATTATTCGTACTACTACTGCCTGCTTTTTCTCGGTAAATCGCGTCCAACTGATGAAAATACGGGCAAGTTTTTGAATCCTCGGGTCGTTTCTTGCTGCTTTCTTTAACTTTCTTGTAATATTTGTTGATATTTTCCCATTTCTCTTTACACCGTTTGGCATTCCGGTTGTATCCGAGCTTCCTCATTGCGGATGATATCTCCTCCCATAACGGACCTTTCGGTCCGCTTTCTTGATACTTTGTGTCAAGTGTCGTTCGTAGCCTTATCAGCGCATTAATCTCCGCTTTCGGCCATCTCGATGGGCTTGGTTGTAACACGTTATCTCCTCCGCTGCCGCCGTTATCGAGAGTCTTCACCGGTGTAGACGTTGATGATACGGATACCGGTATTGGTATAGGTACAACAGGTACTGTAATAAATAGTAAAAAAAAAAGTATGGATATAAAAAGATGATGTCGATACCAATTTTTTTTAAAAAAAAAACTTACGGAAAGTAGAAAACGATAATAACAATAACACTTAGTGTACCTGCTAAAGGTGTAGTTACTTGTTGTGGTGGTGGTTGTTGTGTTTGCGGTTGTACTTGTGGTTGTGACTGTTGCATTGGTGTTGTCGGTTGTGGTAGCGTTTGTGATTGTGGCGGTTGATGTGAAATATTTTGTTGTTGTTGTTGTTGCAATTGTTGTTGTTGAAGTAATTGCATAGCGGGCATTTGTGGGATTACCGAGCTTGGATTTTGTTCCGTAATTTTTTGCAAAAAAGTAATGACCGCCGCATCTTTCGCAGCGACCATGGATCTTTCTTGCACCAAAAGTTCGTGTTCTCGTTTCATTTTCGCCATTTCTTGAATCCGCCACGCTTCTTCTCTGGCCATCCGATCACGTTCACGTCTCTCTAACGTATCTAAAAATTTCGATTGTAATTCCTCTTGTTTATCAATCACTTCCTTCATTAACTTCCCAAAAAACTCCTTCCATTTCCGCTTCCGATTCCGCCGTCTTTCCGGCGGCTCGTCATCCGACGAGGTCGACGAATCGCTCGAATTCGTCGACGCCGACATATTCAATTGCGAAAACGGAAAACCACCAACGTGATTAATATTCATCGTCGGCATTGCGACTGCAGGCGCTGCAACCGATATTGGATCCACGTTGTTCTGATGCGAAACCGCTATATTTATCGCTGTAACCACGGGTGATATTGATGGAATCTGATTATTCGACATTGGTGAATTTAAAACTTGCGGTGGCCTTGAAGCAACCGGTTGTGGTGGTGGCGGTGGAAGAGACAACGGTGGTTGATGGTGGCTGACGGCGGCGTTGGGGTTACTTTCTAAAGCTTGTAATTGATCAAAAAATCGGTAGGTTTTACCGTCGGCTTTAGAAGTACGACCTTCTTTAGTTCTTTTATGGTATTTATAAACGTTCTCGAATTTCTCCTTGCATTTTTTAGCACTTCGATGATAGCCAAGCTCAGCTAATTTCCTGATAAAAAAAAATACAAACAAAATTCATTAAAGATACAATAAAAAAGATGAAATTACTATTATTATTAATAATAATTAAAAAAAACCCGGCTTAGCACTTACTATACAATCCGGCCTTTTTAGTTTGAAAAAAGATAAGAACAAGACTAAATAAATCTAAATAAATGAAGACAAAATTTCAAAATTCAAAATTTATGTAAGTAATGAATTCCGGTAACCGGAAACAAAAAATAAAGATATATCTTAAATTCAATTAATTACGAGTAATACTTATTGATAAACTTTTTATTGAGTTTTTATGTAAAAAAGAAAAAAAAAATTACCTGGAAACTTCATCCCATAATGGACCCTTAAGACTTGAATCACGAAAAACAACATCCATATCAGACCGGATTTTTAATAAAGCTAAAGTTTCTTGTCTGGGCCACCGGTTACCACCAGAATTCCGGCCACCACTTCTTTCATCTTCACTATAACCACCACTACCACTACCAACCTCAACAGCAGCTCCGGCGGCGGTTGTATCAGTAGCACCGCCGTCACCGGAGCTAGGTGAAAGACCTCCTTGCAGCATCATCATCTCATCTACTACTATAGGGGTAGGGAAGGGGGATGGGGATGAAATGAAAAATAAATAAAAAACAAAATAAAAGATGGTGAATTCTTGAGGGTTTTATGTAAGATTGGATGGTATGGTGAATTTATTAATTTATTTCGGTGGGGATCTGATCTGCCTGTCAATCTCACACCCAAAAAAAGGAAAATAAGAAAATAAATAAAAAAAGTGGCAGTAAAGATGGAAATATTAAATATTTAAATTAAATAAAAAATAAAATAAAAAATAGCTGGGGGAATCTTTTGGTATTATTATTATTTTCTTCCCTTTATCTGCTTGTTTAAGAAAAGTTTCAGAGACCACCACAAGGGTCACTTTGGTTTATCTGTCAGTAAATGGCACAGATAGATAACTCCCTTCTTTACTTTTCCTATTATTCTATTCTACTATAAATAATAATAAAAAAAAATAATGAATGATAAATAATAAATATAGTATATATGTATATGTATGTATATACATATTGAGAGACAGAGAGAGAAACTTTGGTTAAAAGAATAACTGTGTTACTGAATTTGTACATTTTTTAACTACTAGTTTGAGAGAATATTATCTCAAGTACATAGTGATACTTTTACACACAATTAATGTTTTTCTATTTAATCATAATAATACGGATTAATAATAATTATTATTATTATAATAATCTACATAATATAGAACGTCCAATAATGGTTGAAAATATTTTGTTGGTCAAATTGTTTTGAATCTTATTTTTTTATCCTAAGCTTTCTTACGTCATGTTAGCTTTTTTTTATTGTGAAAATAAAGTTTTAAGCATTATTGATTGTAAAAGATAATATAAATTCATATATTTATATCATCTACAAATTGGAATACTCTAGGTTTTTATATCATAAACATGCAAAATCTTTTTGTGGTACACTGTCAATCTCTAAATTTATCCATGCATGCATTAAAAATAAAGTTTAACAAGTTAATATAAGGTCAAATTTGTTGACGTGTCATGTGTAGAATTCGATTTACCACATTCATTAAACGGTTTAAACCTACTATTAGTAAAATCAAAATAATACATTCAATTCTAGAGGCTTTAAGCAATATTCATTCAAAAACCCCACCCAAATTAAACCAGCTTATTTTTTAATCGATTTCGTTTCGAGTTTCGAGTCCCCGATTTCGTGTCGGAGATTGTCAGCGTAGTCACAATATCACTTTAGTAGAATTGATATTTGGTTACCGACAATTTTCAATAGTATAAATCTAAAAATTAGTTTATAATTAGCCAAAAACTAGTAAGTTGATGAACCGTACGATTTTGAAATGAATTGAATGTGTGCATCATCATCATATCATCATATATATATATATATAACCTTTAAGACAAGACAACTTTACATTAACTAAGTTGTCACTTGATCAAATTAAGTAAATAACTCAGCACATGAATTTGTATATGATTTAACAAGGTCCCATTTTTATCCAAATACATTGAACATAATTTTATGTTATAACTAAAGATGCGAAAAAAGTTGATGTGAAAAATATTAATCATAATTATATTCCTTTTCACTTATTTTAGAAACAATTATAATCAACTTTACATACTTTTCTTACATATTTAATTATTTCATTTTTAAAAAATAAATAAGAAGGACAAAATTAAGTACTTTTTAAGTTTATTATCGTCCGAATACATGTATTGATGCGTTTTTTTAAAACTTGATGAAATCATTTACGAATGTCATTATCATTTTTCTAATTAATTTTATGTTATGTCAGTTAATTTTTATTTTATATAGCTTTTTAAGACAAAGATGATAACTAAAAAGGTAATGAAACCTAATATTTGATAAATATAAAAGACGTATAAAAACATTAATTAAAGTTACTTAATCATTGTTTGTGCTTTTGTGGTTCGTAAAACCAAAACTTTAAATTCGATTGAAAATGATGTGGGTATAAATATAATACAGGATTGAATAATAAATAAATTTATTGAAGATAAAAAAATAAAATTAAAAATTACAAGGGTATTGTTTGTCCAGCTAAATTTAGTTAAAAATGGGACCCACGTAGCTTACCTTTGCATTTCGGGCGTTGTTTTTTGGATTTCAGTGGGTGTTAGTGTTGGCCTTTCAATAGAAATTCATGTGAATTTACATTTTTACCCATAACATGCTTCACATTTATTTTTAACTTTGCTGTCCCTCTTATCTTCTCTTTACTTCTACCCAGCCTAGCTCCATAATAATGCAAGATTTTAATTTTAATATATTCTTTTACTTTTAAGTTTTTTTATTATGAATACGTGTTTCTTGAAACTTAAACTAAAGTATACATGTTATCTTTTATACTATTCTATTCCTCCCATTTTTACTGTTCGTGTCACTATTTTCATATATTACACTCTCTTTCTCGGTCGAGTATTGTGACATACAATCACTTGACTCGGACTTTTATTTTATCGTCAGTCCATTACAAAAAGGAGTTTTAATTTTGTCCATCATCTCAGGTTATGTGTCGCACATGAGGGTATTTTATTTCACCGGCGTTCCCTAAAATAACGGATGATGACCTAACATAACATACAAAACTAATACTAGTTAGGGACAAAGCTTACATAACGCACAATACCCGACATGGAGATTGAAAGTGTAATATATGGACAACCATAAGAACTGTCAATATAATTTACTCATATTTTTAGTTTTCTCAAAAAATAACTATTTGTAAAGAATATGTGTTAAAAATCATCAAATTCTCTATTTTACTGTAATTTATTATTCAAACTCATTTGTTTCTTAAAAATTTCAATTAAATTTATTTTAGAAGTAAAGACAAAAGTAACATATATCCAATCTCTCTTAAATTAAAAAAAAAAATCGTTAAATGACAATAAAAGTAGGACTAAGAGTAATAAAAAAGTTACTTGTTATTTAATAGTAGTAACTTTAGAATTATTTCTACTTTAACCATTTCGTAAACATTAATCAAATGACCATTTACTTATATTACATTTCTAATAAAATTACATTTACTTACAAATTAATCAACATGATAAAAAATTTAGTATTGAAGTTTAAAATGTTTACTTTTTGTAAAGCCAAAAATGTTACCTTTTCTATCATATTAAAGTAGCATTCACTTTTTATAACAAAAATTTAAACATATATGAATTAACCATAATATTTTCCGACAAAGGTACAATACACTTTTTTATTTATTATTTTATTTTATTTTATGTAAAAAAAAGAAAAGAAAGAGATAAAAGATGAGATTAATTTACAACGTGGCAGACCGCCTAACATTGCGTAACGAGTCGTATACCAAAATTAGTATTAGTATATTTATTTGAATGATACTGCCTAACCATGTCTTGTTTGTATACCAGAATGTAGGGCTGTTAATCGGGTCAACTCGACCCTAATAAGGTTTAATCGGGTCGGGTTAGTTGGGTTTTTAAAAAATAAAAACTTACCCGCAACCCGACCCTATTAAGTAATAGAGTATTCGAGTTCGAGTTAAACGGGTTGCGGGTTAAATCGGGTCGGGTTAAATCGGATTTCGGGTTAACCCATATAAATTTACCGTTTTTAAATAATTGTTCAAAAGAAATAGTTGGTTCTAAATGTTTGATTACAAGATCAAATTTTGAACTATATATGAAATGAAATTACACTAATTAACAATTCGTTAATAGATAATGTGCATACACTTTATTTAATATACATGGTAAATGTAAATATTGTTTTATACTAGATCACTTATACCTATTGGATTTTTAAACTGCTCAAATGAAATTTAATGAGCCATGCGATATATTTTGAAATTTAATGAATGAAGCTACTGACTTTATGATGAAAAGATCCTTATAGCTATACTTACGTCTTCGATTCTTCATTTTCTATAATCATATGTATTATATTATTAGGTTGCTACTATCTAGATTTTGATTACTGACCAAAACACTTTATAATAGTTGAACATGGTTATGTAGCTATATATATATTATTAATGAGATTTTACAGTATTACATATATCGAAGACATGTATCTCTGAAAAAATGAATTCAAGTTAAATTATTATAGGTATGTTAATTGTACAAATGGATTGAAAAAATGGTATTTGGCTAAATCGGGTTAATCGGGTCAACCCGTACCCAATTAGGTTTTATCTTTTTACCCGTAACCCTGCCCTAATAAGTATTCAGGTTAATCGGGTTAACCCGCATAACCCGATTAAGCTTTTCAACCCTACTAAACCCGACCCTAATAGTCTTAATAGAGTTTGGGTCGGGTCGGGTTAATCGGATTTCTTGACACCCCTACCAGAATGTATCGTCATGTATGCATGTGAAAAAAACAACGAATTAGCTGTAGCTTTATTTACATAAAACTGTTTGACAAACTAGTTCAGACTGTAATTTTAAAGTGTAAAATGACATAAAAGGACATTAATATATAAATGGTAAACATTGTTAAAAACAAATTTAACAACTAATATTCAATATATAAATAAATAAATATTGATTGAATAATGTAATAATCATTAGCACGGATATTACATGTTTCATAGAATAAATTGTGATTTTAAAGTTTAATTAAGTACTAATATAAACTGTCTATTTTAAGATATTTACGATATTAAGTTATATTGATATTTATTTTTAATATATAAAAGAAAAAACTTAATAATTCTGTTTAATTTCAAGAATTGTACGATATGTGCAGGTTAATGTATATTAATTTAGTACAAATATTGAAACAGTAAGATATTAAATGGATGTAAATTCTATTCTGTTTAACAATGTTTTGAAAACCGGTTTATAGTCAAATCGGAGAGGCCTCCAGTTTCGATCAGACCGGCTGGTTCAACCGGTTTTGATTTTTATGTGTTTTTTTTTTCAATACCATTAAATGTACATTTAACTTTAACATTGTTTAAAAGACACATAGAAACACATATTAAACAACAATACAATTCAATAAATATACAAAACGCATACAATTCAATACAAATAACTATACAATTCAACGTGAAAAGAAGTTTCAAACTTCAAAACGAGCAAACAACATTACAAATCTAAACCGTAAATAGTTCAACATGAATACAAGTCTTAATTCAAAGTTCAAACACATTAGTATCACTCCAAATAATAATAAAAAAACAAAAAAAAGAAGTTGAAAACCGGTTCCGGTTCCAGTTCAACCGCCTGGTTCTCGGTCGGACCGGCGGTTCGCGCCAAAATCAATAATGGTCAAAAACCGATTTACAACCGGCCGGAAAGCTTCGATTTTCCAGTACGACAGGTCAGACCAACCAGTTTTAAAAACATTGATCTTTAACGTAATTATACAAATGGATAGAGAAAATTTGTTCTTGTTCTTTTTATATTTTTTCATAGATAACCATAAATATCTTTAAAATCTGTGAACGTGTTTATTAAATTATTAAAATGAAACGAGAAAGCAATTGTGGTATACGTAGGACTGTAGTAACTGCATATTCCATTGACTCAATAGGACGATAATGTAAATATTTTAGGGTCATTTATGTAATTATCCTGTAAAAAGCTTCTACCCAATTTCAAACGCTAATCCAACAAGCTTTTCAAATACTAGTTTTTATGAACTTTTTAAATAAACTAAAAGCTTTCAAACTCTTTCATCCAAATAGAGTTTTTTTATATCAGGAGATTTTATATTTAAAAATAAAAAGGTTAAAACTCCTAAAAGCTCTAAAAAGCTCAATGCCAAACATACCCTTACTGCGAGCTATATGACGTAAATATTGTACCAGTTAAAGTTTTTGTAACATTATTATTAAAATATGAAATCATAATAAAAATAGTCCAATGATAAAAATAGTTACTGTAATTTCTTACAATAAAAAAAATATAAACAACAAGATTTTATTAGCTTACTCGTAAGACAGTATAATCGAAAAGAAAAAACGAGTTACCATACATATTTATTATTTAGGATTTTAATTTCTTAATATTCATTTATAAACTTGTGGTTTGGCTTACACACGTAGTATTTCTATGCCCGCAAACGTTAAATAACGGTATTATGTTACAAATTATTGAAACAGACTAGAAATGCATTTAGAAATGCAGGGAATCATGATCTACCACGCGATACATGCTGGTATAATTTCCGCCCACCAGCAAGAGTGTAAGATTAATTTTACTTGAAAAAAATGATTAACTAGTAAAAAAAGAAAGAAGGTAAAATCGACCCTCTGACAGTCCTTATAGACGGTCTCATGGTCAACGTGGGATAGTTAAATCCAATAACCCGCGGTTAAAGGAACGATGACGGAGATTGAACCCGTGACATCCGTTTTTTTGTTGCATGTCCTCCATCACTAGACTATCATTCCGGAGACAAAATGATGATTAACTAGTACCAAATAAATTAAATGTAAGTAATACGAGTCAAGCCCCAACATGTCTAAGTGACCGGTAAATAATTGAATCAAACTGGAAATCGAATTAGTAGAAAACCTGTTTCTTAATTAATAAATTGGCCGACCGTGAAAGCTAGTTCAACCAATTTTTTGGGTTCGACCGAGTTTACAGTTTTGTGTACACGCCTAATTCACAAAAACAATTATGTGCATAAATTATTTTACAAAGACTGTTGTTAATTATTTATCATGAATACTATGTATACCAGTAACTTGAAGGGGAAATAGACGTATAAATAGTCATGTGAAATATGTATTTTAAGACTATACTTGAAAATATATGAAAAATACAATTATCATGTAGCTAATATAAATTTGTTTAGAAAAGTAAAGTAAAAATAAAAACATAAATAAAAATATAAATAAATAAAAATAAAAGATAAATCAAGTTGGCAACGGAGAGTGTGGTGCAAGTGCACCCACGTAAGGGAATCGGGTCCTACATAGACGGTGACTTTTAGTTGGCTTTGACAATTAATTGTTAAAATCAAAGGCGTAAAAGGGTCGGACTGACATATAGATTATTTTTTGTACGAAACTAAATAAGACTCCCTCCCGTTCTAATATAAAAATAAGTTTTTACCATGTTTAAAAATTACATTATTTGATAGTGAAGATGACATTTTTTCCTTATTTTATACAGGCTACTAAATATCAGTTTTGAGAAAATATATATTGAGAGTTAAGGGGTAAAGTTATATGCTATTTTTGAAAGTGAATATTAAAATGAAAATGTGAACACTTATTTTTGTACAAAGTAGTATTAACAATTATTGTTGTTACTGTTATTATTATTATTATGAGAAAAAATCATTAGAATATAACATATTTTAAAAAAATGAAAGTACCAATGAAAATGCGTTACGTGTACAAAAAACCATTTACCCCCAATATCTTAAAAATTAAGTATCTCACAAACTACAAATCGAAAAATTATGAAAATGGCACCATAAAATTCATCATTTTCTCCTCTTCGATTAGATATCTCACAAGGTATACTTTCGACGAGTTTTGTTTTTTTCATTTTTTGGTGGGTTTTACAAATTACTAATACGTGTGTTAGTGTTTGGTTGTACATTTGATTTAAGGTTACGGTTATGGTTTGAGGTTTAGGGTTTAGGGTTTAGATTTTAGTAGGATTTAAGGTTTAGGGTTTAGGGTTTTGTAAAGCGTTTAGGATTTAGAGTTTAGGGTATTGCAAAAAACTCACCAAAAAACGAAGAAAAAAAACTCGTTGAAAGTATACCTTGTGAAATGTCTAATAGAAGAGGAGAAAATGCTGAATTTTATGGTGCAATTTTCATAATTTTTCGATTTGCTGTTTGTGAGATAATTAATTTTAAAAAAGATGGGGTAAATGAATTTTTGTACACATGGCATAATCTCATTAGTTATCCCATACTTTAGATAATTGTTTTACTCTAACTATCTCATCATATTATTATTATATTATTACTCTAATGTACTTTCACACTTTGAGTTGAATTTAGTACCTTTAGGTAATTTGGTTGAAGGATAGTTAAGTTGACGTATCATTACTACTTTTTATTTTTATTTTATCTATCTATAATTCTATATGATATGATATGCTGAAGATAAGATGAAAAAAAAACTAATTGTATATTAACTTTCCAACCATCGTTCATCACGATTAATTTTATTAATAATTTATCTATATTTAAGGAGTATTTTAAAACATTACTAGTGACACCCTCCATCACCTTTTTACCTAAGCATTTTTATTTTTATTTTGAATACTCACATAACCATTTAACTTAATTTGTTTATGTTAGGTTGAAGTAACATATAAAGGCACAAGGAAAAAAGATGAATCTTATGAAATTAGAAGTCCATAAAAATGTAAATAAACACACACACACACACACGAATATAAAAAGATAAAGAAAAAACTCATCGGATTACCAAGAAAAAACCCACAAACTATAAGTGATTTACACCCTCCACCGGTGTAAATTTCCCTAGCTAGGCTGGTATACGAACGTATTCATTCATAGTATTATTAAAACATATTTTAATGGGTGTTTTGAAGGGGCTTAATTAGCGAACTGAATACCTTTCTATATATGGAAATGATGATGTCACCTTACTTATATAGAAGGTAATTAAGAGCCATAATTGATGAAAGTTTTAAAATAGTTATTTCAACATGGTTTAGGGTTTAATTAATGGTTTTAAATTTTAGGTGGATGGCTAAAAAAGCAAGCTGATGATCTACACTACAATCGAGCCAACTAAAGTGCAACGGCAATGTCAAGAACCAAGGATGACACATTCACTCTCTTTTTAGTGCATGGCGATGTTAGGCATAGATCTAACTCAACTTTCATTATCAATAATCACACGTATTCCATATGTTTTCAAATTATCATCCAACGTGTTATTATAATTTGTTTGCGAATATTTATAATTATTTATTATTTGTCTATAAAAAATAATTGATTAAACTCTTTCAAATCACTTTTAATTAAAATTACTACACAAAACTCAAAAACACATATTTAACAACCGGTAAAAAGTAAAATTATCAATATGTAGAGTAATTAAGGTGATTAGGGGGAGTGGGATCCATTGTTGAAATATACAAAACTTAGATAGAAGGCAATGTCATGTTATTAGGCAAACCCATTAATGTAGATAGAGTAAATAGTGACAATTCTAGTTAAACTACAACCTACCCATATTAAATGCTACTCTATTCTTACAATTTCTAAATAAATAATTACCATATTACCATTACCATGTGTTTATCAAAGGGAGGGAATAACTTAAATCTAACAATTCGGCCTTATTTGCATTGAAAATAGACATTTTTTTATATATAAAACTACTAAGAAATAATAATAATTATTTAATTTAATATATATAATCTATGATATATTATTATTGATAATTAAATGAATTAGAAAGAGAAAGAAAGTAGATATTTAATCAAGGATGGTCGGATGGATTGGGGGATGAGGTGGTGATGGGAATTGAAATTGATGTTGCTTCTCTTGTTTTGCTAAAAACGTGTACTTTAAACGAATATACCTAATCACCTTTTGATTTCATGTTTTTACTCTTTCTTTTACCCATTTTTCTTTTCTTCTTTTTTAGTGTTTTGCATTTTGATTGTCGTTGTTAATTTAATAGTGCACATATATCATATCCTACTAAAGAAAAAAACATGTGTTGCTCCTATACAAATAGAGATAAGTGTATTAAAATTAGAAAATCAGATCGATGATCTACATTGTGTATATTAAAATCAAGATATTACTTATGATCTCAACATCTCTCATACTCACGTTCGATGTGAAATATGATGTGCCTAAGGTGTTACAACGTTGGACCGATAAAGATCAAAACAACCACAATTTTAACAAGTCGAAGCCTAGGAGTGCATTCATAATTGTGAAAGATGCATATGATCAACTTATTAATTATGTTTTATCATGATCTTTATATGCACAACATATATACCTAGTTATACATGATCAAATTAAATTAGGGTAGTGATATATCCACCACATTTTTTATAGATCCACCAAAACTGTACAGTATTTATTTGTACAGTACAAGTTCTCAATACATAATAACGGTGAATTTATCAAAAAGTCATTGAATATATCTATGACCCATTAAATTAAGGTATCATACATACCTAGTTATAATGCATGTATATATTATGTTTGAGAATAAATATATATGCATTTGTTTAACCAAGCTATTGAAGGTCCAATTGGCAGATAAAGTACGCACATATAACTGACACAAGGGGCCACTAATTATAAGCTCCAAATTCTTTCTATCCATATATATATATAGTCGTAATAATAATAATTCATGACTTCATGTCTAGAATAAACAACACATACAATTAACATTTAAATACTATTAACTAGTTTTATGTCCCGTGAGACGAAGAATCAAGTTATTTAAAGATTATTTGATATTATTTTTAACTATAAGAAATGTTAACATAAGTTTTACAAAACATAGGTTTTGTATTATTATTTTTTTTGTAGGGACTTTATTGATGATTAATATATTTACTCTATTAAACTTTTTAGAAAAGTTTATTAGATGAAATTTTACAACAAGAGGTTTAATTGTTTATAATGTAACCTAATAAGATTGTGTAGACTATTAACTATTACGAATATATAATCATTACGTGATTATAAAATTATATAGTTACATGATTTTTGTAATGAAAACGAACATGCTAGAGGGAATCGATTAAACATCAGATTATATTTACCAAAATAAAACCTAAACTCCAAAATTAGAACAACCTCACAGTAAAAATATATTCGCACACTCTTTCAAGATGTCATACATGTTGAAGTATTGCTCTAAAATCAACGGTTTTTATCATCGTCTTCTTTCTTCAAAGATGCATTACGGCACACCATCTCCGCTCCTCAAATCCATTCCAATAAAAAGTAAATCTACAGTTATCACAAAAATAATTAAAAAGGAAAAAAAGTATCAAAAAACCATAGAAATTAAAAGCATGAATGTGAAGTTTATATGAAATATGAGATAAATACGGATCTATTGGTAGATAAAAGTTAGAAAACGAAACCGAAAAACTTAAGGAGAAAGAAGATGAAGGTGAAGTGATGAATCGAGTAGTAAGGTTGAGTATTACATCACTGCCAACAGTGAACACAAACTGACGCGTCCGTTTTTGCCAAATCAGCATCACGTTAGCAGTTTGTAAAACTGACACTATACTGTCAACAGTAACATTACTTCAGTTTTTTATGGACCCCACACCTTATTTACTTTAATTATTTATGAACTACAAAATTAAATAGAACACTTTTATTAAAATTAAACCATCACATTAAAATAAAAAAATATTACATTAATTCAAAATAAAACATTACATTAATTCGTCTTCGTCTCGTGTTCTTCCTCGTCCTCGTCCGAATCAATGTCTTGAACAGGAACCGAACCCGGAGCCTGACCAAAAACCGTTTGGCAATCCCACTGATACTTACTAACCACGGTGTTTCGCACCTCTTGGAGAATTTTTTTTCTCTTTTTTTTAAGACTCTCCGGTATTTTTTTTTATAAAACATTTTTCACGTTTTGATAATGGTCTTTTTTCCGGATTTGAGTCGATCGTAGACATTGTTTTTTGTTGTGCTTTTGCGGATTTGATACTAGTCAAAGTTCTCTTTCTTTCAAACTTTTTGAGAAATCTGTCTCACATCGTGCCAAGTCAGCTTCATGACATCAGTTGCACTCCCCTTTACAAGATAGAATAGATACGCAACAAAATTTAATGTGATTCCTCTTGAGAAATTCAAATAGTTAAATTTTTTCAATAAGAGGGTGTTTGAGATTGCTTATTTAAGCGTTTATCTGTTTATTTGCTAATTTAACAACAGATAAAAATACATACAAACACCCTTTTAAAAAACTGCTTATCTGCTTATTTTTAATAAATAAGCACTTAATAATAAGTATGTTGACACATGCTAATTTTTTAAGCACATAGGCACTTACAAATAAGCAATATCAAACACCCAATTAGAGGTTACTTGACGTAATATTAATTATGATTTTTAATCTGTCTTGTTGTTTAATTACATGACACATGCTAGCTTAATTAATGAGTGTATAAATAAATCTGGAATGGTGAAGGGGCCCATTGGCAAATAATGTGGATATGTCGACCTTGATAAATAAATAAATAATTACATGCATATAAAAAATCAACAATAATTATTACTGGCTTTTAATTAAGTAAGAGTATATTCAATTTATGCATTAAATGCCATGGGGGTTAGAGGGTAACCACCATCAAGACTTTATCATTTATTTTACTTTTTTATTTTAATTTTAAATTATAAGAAAAGTATATTATTTTAAGATAGATAATGTATGTAAAAATTAAATTTTGTATTTTTGTTACTATGATAAAATAATGTATAGTAAAATGAAAAGAAAGAAAAAAATAAAAAGTAAGAAACAATATTGACAAGTTGGTTTTGGTGTAGGCTTTTGTGGCATTAAAAAAAAGTAATTCAAATCATGTGGATACATAAAGTAATGGAGTAACTTGATAAGAAAGTAAACGGACGGCATGATCCAATCATTGAAATCGGCCGGGGCAGTTTCGTCAATTAATATATAGCTAAAGTAAATAATTGGTGATGTATATTCATCCGAGTCTCTCCCTCTATTTCAAAATACGTGTGCATAATTAATTTTTTTTGAAGTTTACAAGATTATATTGTTGACAGTAAAAATGACATTTTTACTTCTTCTTTTTTCTTCTCCGTAAATTCTCGTGTATTAGTTTAGAAAAAAAATATATCGAAGATAAAATGATAAAGTAATATGCTACTTTTGAAAATGAACGCTTATTTTAGGACAAATTAAAACAGAAAGAAAACACTTATTTTGAGACGGAAGGAGTATTACCCATTATTATTATTTTAAAAACAATTTTGCTAATAAGTGACGGGTCGCACGTATGATTTCGGTTAAGTAACAAACTCCAAGAAAAATTAAAAAGAAGATGTAGTTAAAATCATATTATTAAGGAATTTTTCATGTTATGACCGGTAAATAGTGGTTAAATAACCAATTTTAATTTTTGTGAAGTATTGATTTTAGCTATAACTACATGTCGCAGTTATATTAATTAACTAGTGTAATACCCGAGCGTTGCCCAAATTAAACGGAACCCATATATGTTATGGTTGAATTTGTATTATCACACAGGCGTTGCCCAAGTTAAACGGTACCCATATGTGTTATGGTTGAATTTGTATTATCATATAATGTATATGCTATCATTTATTTATACAACTGAAATTACATAAAAATTAACTTTTTGGAATAGTGGTAAACGGTTTAAATTACGTGTAATCGTTGTGTTTCGTGTAAATATTAAAATCCACCAGAATGTTTTTGCAGGTGGATTATGATTAAGCAACTTATGCTTTGATTGCATTGTAAGAGTTGTTTAGGATTCCGATAATAAAATCTGCAGATAATGGGGTAACAACGGTTATGGGGTCATATATCTTAATATTATTGTTAAATTGCTCCAAAAATTATAATGAAAGACGGTTATTACGGAGTACTTGTTCATCATAAATCTAATTTTTCTTAAATTCATCATTATCATTGTTTTAATGTAAAATAATGTTAATATATTTTTCAGCAAATCATAGATAAACTTATAACTATTGTATTGATTTATTAGCTTCTCAGAAAAATTAAGATATTCAATTCGAAATCAAGTGAAAAAATATATTATAATCTCATTATCTTGAACTCGAAGCTCAAAACCATATGAAATGATATATTATACAGTATTGTTCATGAAATATTGTTATTGTTCTTCTCATCTTTAAATCAAAAGGCAAAAATATTGTTCATGAAGTGTGCTGCTTGCGGTTGAATGCCTGTTACGTATTTTATATTTTTGTTTCATTCAAATTGGTCAAAGAAACCTCCCGTAACTAAAATTATGAATGAAAGACGGTCAGGATTTGAATTCAACGTGATCAAAAGGTTGAGATTCGAAGTCACCAAAATGACAGTTACACGACCCGGCGACAATATATATATATATATATATATATATATATATATATAGAATTGACGATATTTTTTAAGAGAAAATTAGCCTTTTAACAACAGCTTCAAAATAATATATCGTTTCTACAATATAAAATAAATCTTATGAATCACGCACAAGGCACTTTATATATCTTTCTCGTCTACAAGATGAACAGCTTAGCTTACATTTCCGTTTGTTAAAGTTTATTAAGTCAGTAAAGAACATGGACGCTCTTCATGAAAATATTTTAGCAAAGTTATTAATTATCCCAAGTACACATGATTTCCAATAACAATCAATATAGATAAACGGATGAGAGGGATGACAAGTTTTTTTCATTCAGATGTACTCACATACACGATCTAACTGGTTTATTCTCATGACCGTTTCCGACTCTTTTCAATATCACCCCTACAATGTTTGCCTAGTTATATATGTTCGAATATGTGATATTTTGTAAGGAAATATGAGGACGCCCTACAAGTAGGTCATTTTAATGATGATTTTTGAAAGCAGTCAATATTTTAAGTATTATATAACTATAAACGCACCATAAAGCATATATGCATTATTTTGAAACCTTGTTTTTCCAAAAAGAATATAATAAAAGAAAAAAAAAATCAAAATTGACTATTTTACTTTTTTATAAATTCAAATATTGATCAAACATATTTCATCTTGAGTGCAATTAAAAGAAGGTTTATGGGTGATTAGAATTTCACACTCCGACGATCATGCAAACCCAGTTCGAGACAAAGTCAATTGATGGTGGTGAAAGAGGCTAATCATTGATAAGCAGCGGTGAGATTTTATCAAGTGTATGAAGTTCTTATCAAAGATGAGCGTAAACACTAGAAACACCTTCTAAGAAGATGAGGTTTTGTGTGTGATACCACGTGAGATCTCTTTTTCATTTAGTTTTTACCCTTTTACATATGGGAAAATGTTGAGTCCAGTAAAGAAAGTTCACAGACCAAGCCATATAAGAGCCAAATGAGCGGGAAATCATCAAATATAATTTCCTGCCATATGACTCAACATAAAAAACATAAAATTTAAACTTAAAAACAACACAATTAAACAAACATAAAACATCGATCGACCTGCTATCGACCAAAGCTAGCCGATAGTCTGTATGTAGGTTACAACTTTCTATATAAAATATACATGAATGAATGTATATATGTGACAATCAGCCAAGTTAATGACAGTTGAAGTGGCAAAATCTTTAATCTTTTGATAAATTATATCAGATATCAAGGTTGAAATTTATGAATTATCGAGTATCAAACAATATATATATATACTACCTCCTTTGTCTCCTTTTATGATCATAACTAATATTCCTCCATTATTTTGTCAATTTTAAAATCTAATAAAAATATTAAGCTCTCCATCCAACAAATGCTGTCCTTCAACATTTTTTATTTGAATTAACGTAAGCTTGGTGAATGTTTATTTTTTTTTATAAGTTTGACTGAATTTATTTAAAAAATAAATGAGGATAAAATGAAAAGTTTAACTTTTTTAATAGTTATATTTTTACAAATAGACAATTATTTTAAAATATATATATAAATAGTAATATTAACATTTTTTAGAAGGAGGAGTATACTATTATACGTTTTTCCTCGAAACTAACCATTTTACTAGTTTCTTCGTATATGTTACATGAAATTAATTGATAACTTTTAATTTTTTATAATTACCTGGTAAGAGTTCAATAACCACTTCATATATTAACTAAATAAACTATATAATCGTTTAGCTTTACATTAAATTAAGACTATATATGTTCTGGAATTAATTCCTTAAGACTGTACGTGATATATTGCACGTACTTCGATCAAACTTGATGAAACTATAAACAAATTGCTTTCAAGCCTTCAACGAATAAACTAATGTTTCCTTCATGATATATAGAGAGAATTGAACTACTTCAATTCTAACATGGGCAGACATCAAAAGGCTGCATATTTATGAGAATGAACCAAATACATGATCAAACTGTCTTTCTTCTCTGGCCTCACAAGACGAAAAAACAAGTTCGCCATATGCACTCGATCGGGCACTACCCAGAAAACCAGCAGCTCCCAGCCCAACCCTGATCCAATAACTAACCTAAGTGTACGTCCATTTGTAATCGAACCGTGGCATTAACAATGGTCGACCCGAAAAGGAGGCCTAGTTAGTGTTGGACAAGTTAGCTTTGGTCCTTTTCATAGCAACCAATTAAGTCCTCGATTCTTTAGTTTTTTGATGACTCCATCCATACTATGAGAGTTAGGGTACGTACGTATTGGAGTAATCTAATATTAATCCTGGTTCAAGTGTACGTAATTTCAATCAAATGTGTAACTAATTAGTGGTGTATGGTTAGCGTTGAGATTCTTTGTGTTCCTTAAAAGGTAAAAGTAATCCTGAAAGCAAAGCAATTACAAATTTATGAAGATACCTTAACCTTAAAGCAATAGTAATAGTAATAGTAATAATAATATTATTCTAATTTGATGAAAAAGGTGAAGAAAGTGATTGCTTGATTAATTAATTAATTAAAGCAGTTAATCAAGATTAATTATAATTATCGAATGAATTGAAATAGCTAGTTTTAACTGAAAGTTGATGGTGGTAACATGGACCAATTTATGAGTTGTCTCATCAAAAGCCTTGATATGGACCAAAATATGAGCTGTCTCGTATCAAACCCTTGATGGCACCATATGCGTTTACAAATTAACAATAAAAAATAAAAAAAAATAACAATTAAATTTTATTTATGTGTTAAAAAAAGTTACAAGACAAAGAGGGTTTTAATTGAACATGGTGGCCATGTGGGTAGTAGTGAATATGTATCATGTGCTCATCCATGTGCTCATGGAATTAAACTCACCACATTTTTCATTTTACAAAAAAAAGATAACACATAATTAATCATCCTTTAATTACTTTAACGTTTCTATTTTAATGTCTAAACCCTTAATTTTTATTTAAACAACAGGAAGATTATGATATCATTTTATTTATTTTTTATTTCAAATAAAAATAAAAAAGGTAAAACAAATTAGAACTTAATTATGATGATGATTGAAAAGTGTTGCAAAAACCTACCATATAGTGGATTCTTTTCATTTCCTTATTCCTTATCACACATGAAAACATTAACATGTGTTATTTCATCTATAAAGATGATTGACAAATAATATAAAGGACCCTTTTTATCAAAAGTACTTATCATATGATTAGAAGTTATTGGGAGTACCATTGTTTTTTCATATATATGCTTTTTATAAACTTTAATTATGTCAATATAAATATATTTTTACAATAAAATTAAATTTTACATAAAATATATTCTTACAATTAGGATTAATGATGAGAATATTTATATGTCTTAATTGCTAAGTTGTTGTCTTTTCTTTATTCGGAATAACAAATGTGCTACTTAATGATGAGAATATATTTTATTTCATACCTTTTAAGAAAATATGTTTTTTAAGGATATCAACATTGTTTTCCTCAAATAAACATTCTCAAAATGTGTATTATCTACGGATATATTATTATTATGATTGTGATTATGATGATGATTTTTAATGTGTGAACTATTACTTTCTCCGTCTCATTTTTATTGTCTTATAGAAAATTTTTATTGAATTTAAGATATGTTAATGAATTTCAATTTTGTCTTTATATTCAACACAAGTTTGATTAGAAATTTTTTGATAAAAGATCGAGAATAATAAATGAGGTTAAATTACGAAGATTAATGATTTTTAATAATTATTTTTCGCAAGTAACTAATTTTTTTGAACAAACAAAAATAGTAAGGTGAACAGTAAAAATAAGATTGAGGGAGTATTATTATATATTTTCGTAGTTAAGGTTTGAAACAAGGATTAATGGTCCTGAGAAATCGATATGAACTAATTTTAATTGCAAGATTACGTTCATCTTTTACTGAAGACCACTTGTCGTGCCAACTTTCTCTTCATAACTAATCGTGAGTATGGTGTGATATGTGACGTATTCTATTTTGCATTTGTGAATGTTAATTAACCTGTCACGTTTTTTATAAAGTTTTAAATTTGTAAACGCTAAAATATGTTGATATGATACATGTATTAGAGTCGCGATTACATCAATATTCTCTGCAATATAGTTATAGTGATTTCTTGATTTGAAGCCGTCTGTAAATAAAAAAAATAGTTAACCAAATAATTAACTAACTTTGGTTGATTTATAAAATAAAGGGTGGAAGAAAACGAAGAAGATAAAGAAGAGAAAAAATCACATAACTAACTAACGGCTTTCACCTACTAACTAACGACTTTTAGTAGCACAAGGACCAAAACCAAATTGAAAGACTGACACACCTCTAGTGTGAACTTCACATTGTTCTCATATAAGAGATTTTCAATTTTTGATATTATCCTTTTTCTTTGATAATTGATTTTAAATTTTAATTTTATTGTTTATTGAGATGAGATTTTTAACTTTTTATTAGTGTGCTAAAAAAGTCATTGCCATTTTTATAAGATTTTATAATTATAATGGTATAACAACCTACATTATTTTCAACGTGATATAATCTATAAAACAAATCGCCTCACTTAAAAATTATTTTCTATTATATAGCGTTAGAAAGTAATTTTTTTATTTCTGTTTACAATTTATTCCTATGCATATCTTCCACGCAATGTATTCATTTGATTCATTCGTATAAAATTGTCAACCTTAAGTAGCTGTTTAATTCACATACAAAATTTTGAGTATAATAGTTTTTTAATTCATCATAACAAAAATAGTAAATTATATAAATGTTTCATGTAATTTACATTGATTTACGAAAATCATTCATATACTTTATTTTTCACTTTTTTATTCCAGTAAGATTAGGTTTTGCTCGAGAATGGTCCCTCCTCCACCTAAAATTACTAAAATACAATTTCTCTTGTCATTTTCAAATAATAAGGATCTAAATGGTCAAAGGGTATTTTAGTCATTTTAGGTGGATGAGTGACTATTTTCGAGCAAAACGTAAATTTATTGGACTAAAAAATATAAAATAAATTATATAGATACTTTTCATAAATCCGTGTGAACTGTAAGGTGTGAACTGTAAGGATCATTTATGAAATTTACTCTAGGAAAAAAATTATACAATTCGTTGCATAGATATAAATATAGATATATTTAAAATAATAAAAAGTTTGATGAAGGATATAAGTCGGACTGGATATCATAGTGTTTTTACTATTATGTACAGTAAATACGTAATTATTTATCTTAATTAACTATTAATTATAATTAATAATTAAAATGTTAAAATACCCAAAATAATACTAATCCAATTAAGTTCTAAGGAACCCAATAGAAGTCAACATTCAAATGGAGCCCACCAAGGAGAATTTTGTTCTATGACCCAAATGAACACCCACCCTTCAAGTTACCGTAACCACAAGCTTGTGGGTCATCATCATATGGTTTTGAGTAAACGCAATTATTGCGGGTGACCCATCCATGAGGTAACATTTGTTTCCATTTTCATGCTTTACTATTTTTAGAAATTTATTCGCTTCTATTTATTCCCTATTTTATTTAACTTTTAAAGGGAATAAAAGGCTTTAAAAACGTGAAAATTTATTTTTAACCACCGTCAAAATCAAGATAAATTCATACGATTTAACCACATACCAAAATCCAGATATTAATTGTCTAAGTTTGACACAAATAACGTTTCTACAGATATTTTTTTAACAAATTAAACATAAAGTTGTGTATTGTAATTGATAAGTTTCTTCTATAACTATCAATTCTTCTATTCGAAAATAAGTCAACTTAAATTCAATTTAGTTATAGAGTTCATCGGTAATTAGGGCTAATAATCTAAAAATACAACATACTTTCAATTCAGTTCATTTTAACCAACGTACTTTTTTATGTCTTAAAGTTCTCATGGTACTTTCAATTCTTGTCACTGCTTTCCCAATCTGTAACAAATTTTAATTTTACACACTGGGCGAAGAAGGTTATCAAACATATAGACATATAGTTCGTGTTCTCTCATTGTCAAATTTCTTAATTTGATAATTAATCGGGTACAAGAAGACACGAAAGTATTCGACAACAAATAATTTGATGGAGAGGTAATTATTAATCATCTCAAATTGTTAGTATTACTTATTTGGTTATATAATTGTGCTGCTGCATTTTTGCCCTTGTAGTAATCAAACTAGTTCTTGCTTCGATTTTAATCCATGTAATTGTGAAAATGATATGTTGAAAGTTGTGGTTGTGATCACATTGTAAATATTTAGGGATGACCATTGGGTCACTATTTGGTAGGGCCCGTTTTTGTGTAAAGACGCTAAAAAGTAGGCACTTCAAAAGCCCATATTGAGCATTATCACTAATTGTTATGGGTCCCCATCATATCTAATTTAATTAATAATAACCCACTTTAAAGACATTTAGAGATTAGAGATGCATGTTAATGCAATTGGTGAACAAAATAATTTTTCTTATGATATAATATTTAACATGGCATTGCCATTTGAATGGATTTAAATAAAATGTGTTTCTCATGCTTTTCTGGAAAAGTCTAAATTAGCATGAGCCGAAAAGAGGTTAGTAAGCATATAGTTTTGAAGGTATCCCAATTGGTTCTAGAGGTGAGTTCATTCGAAAAGTATTTCATGTTCAATCACCATTTGTAACGAAGAACCTAATATATTAGGGGGGAAAATCATGGTATTGTAGGATAGTTTGGTTGAGTCGTCATCTGAACGGGCCTTAGAAAACTTGATTTACCTCTCTCGTGATGCGCTTAAGGCGGTACGTCGTAGGCCGGTAGAAGTTGCCGAAATTTTAACCTTCTAAAAGAAAGAGGTTACTAAGGTTATAGTTTTGAACACTTAAAAGTTGAGTTGAGAGCTTATTACAACCTAAAAACATAAGAGAAGTCATGTAATGAAGGTCATTATTCGATCTTCCGCTTCTTGCTCTAAAAATTAGGGAAGACTTGTCGGAAATTACTAGTTGACTTGAAAGAATCATTGAATCAAAGACAAAAAAGTTATTAACAAAATGGATATTTGACTTGTTGACCTTAAGAAACAAGTGTTGATAAGCATATAGGTAAATTGGCTTCTATTAAAATATTTTAGTTGATAAAAAATTTGTAGCATTAGATTTCAACTTATTCTCGCTACTTGCCCAATGGTATCTTTATTTAGCGTGTTACTTCACTTTCAAATATGGGTGGCCCCAAGGGTGAAACCGTCAAAGCTCTCATTTAGTTTATTTCTTTTTACAAAGTATTGGAGTTTAAAGGACCATAATGAATATAACATATTGTGGTATTCTCGTGACAATATATGATTATATATATGAGATACATATATATTATATGAATATGAATGGTAATATGTTAGATAAGATGAAATTTATTATTAAAAAAAAAAACCCGCAAAGTGATGGACATTGACATGTGATCTTCGCGATAACTACACTTGCATTATTTGAATATCATTAGGGGTGTAGTATTTGCTAATTATTTTTTCTCTTTTTATACAAATTAATATAATTATTCAAAAATGTTAAAGACATATAAGTTGAAGAGTTACTAATTTTTATAAGAATTTTAGGTACATTTTAGTTTTCAAATATTCATTATAGCTAAAAAGATCTAATGATTTATATAAACAGATTTTCATTTCATGCTTGATTGCATCGTTTCAATCTAATAAAATATATCAAAGAACTACAATGATAAATAAATAATAAATAACGTTTTTAAAATAAATAAATATTGATTGTGATTTCTGTTTCTTCAAAACATATGCTTATGATGTCTTGTCAATCTCTCTCGATGTACTTTTTCTTTTTGTTATTTCTCTGCATCTAATCTCTCTCTCTCTCTCTCTCTATATATGTATATAAATATATATTTAGATGTATATACTAGTTTTTTATCATGTTATTATATATATATATATATATATATATATATATATATATGTATGTATGTATGTATGTATAAGTATATATACTAATTTTTTAACTCATACGAGACACGCCTAAATTATATCACATAAATATTAATGTAAAAGCCATTTAAAAACAACTAAATACGATGATAGGTGAAGCAATGCATAGTAATGGTCGAAGATGCTTAAGTATGACATCTAATCTCTTACGAGTAAATTAATGATATTTTCAATATATGAATCAAAAGGTTAACATGAAAATTAATGAAATCTTTAATGTCGATATGATGATGAAATACATATCTAACATCTTATGAAAATTGTTTGTTCCGATTCAAAAATATAGTTTAAATGTAACGCATGTATAATTTTTATTGAAGCTTTTCCTATTAGGTAAAAAAATTATTATAAAGTCCCATTAATATTCGTGGCTAATAAAAAGAAACACGCAAATGTGAAACTTCAGCAATAACAACGTATATATAAATACTATGTTATACATGAATAAAAACACGATGGAATTATCACTAATTGTGATGTTATGGGTCCTCATCATATCTAATTCTAAAGGATAATAACCCACTTTAAAGACATTTAGAGATGCATGTTAATGCAATTGGTGAATAAAATAACTTCTCTAATGACATGGAGTAATATTTAACATGGTATTGCTATTTGAATGGATCTAAACAAGATGTGTTTCTCATGCTTTTTTTTAACAAGTCTAAATTAGAATGAGCAAAAAAGAGGTTAATAAGCGTATAGTTTTGAAAGTATACCAATTGATCCTAGGAGTGGGGGTATCGAAAAGTATCTTATTCAATCACCAGCAGCCTCAAGAAGAAGTTAAATTTATTAAAGAATTTATCTTAACGTTATTAGATAGTTTGGTTAGATCACCATCTGAACGGACCGTTAAAATGTTTGATTTACCTCTCACCTGATACGTAGAAGGTGGTCAGTAAGGATTGCTGAAACTATAACTTTTTTTGGAAAAAGATATTATTAAGCTTATAGTTTTAAACACTTAAAGTTGAGTTAACGAAGGTCACTATTCAATCTTCCGCTTCTTGCTCTAAAACTTAAGAAAGACTTGCCGAAAATTGCTAGTTGACTTGAAAGAATCACTGGATCAAAGACAAAAAGTTATTAACAAAACGGATTACTATGACTAGCTGATCTAATGAAACAAGTAGTAATAAGCATAATATAGGTACATTGGCTTCTTTTATATATCCTAGTAGATAAATATTTTCGTGACATTAGATTTCAACTTATTCTCTCTACTTGTTCAATAGCATCTTTATTAACGTGTTATTTCTCTTTCAAATATGGGTGGCCCCAAGGAGTCAAAGCTCTCTTTTAGTTTATTTGTTCTTTTTAAAAAGGTATTTAGAGTTTAAAGGCCCATAATGATTAATGAATAGAAGATATTGTATTATTCTCGTGACAATATTTGATTTGATTATATAATAAATTGAGATAAATATATATATTAATAAATATAAATATGAATGGTAATATGTTAGATAAGATGATGATAATTAAAAATACGCAAAGTGATGGACATTAGGACATAGACATGTGATGTTCGCGATAACTACATTTGCATTATATGTATATCATTAGAATGTATAGCAAGTATTTGCTCATTAATCATTATTTATATCTTTTATACAAATGCAATGATTAAAAAATGTTAAAGATATATAAGTTAAAAAGAGTTACTTATTTTGTTAAGAATTTTATGTAGCTTTTAGTTTCAAAATAATCATTAGTCATATACAAACCAAATGTAAGTTTTTTTTTTTTTTTTAAATACAGTAATTGTTTAGCATGTGCACATGACTTCATGTTTTACCCTTTATAGCTAGAAAAGACATGTAATAATGATTTGTCTAGAGAAGTGTTTTTATTTATTTGATATCTAACTAAACATATCAAAGAACTCAAATGATAAAATAAATAATATTGTATTTAAATAAATAAAATTTGATTGTTATTTTTAGTTTCTTGAAAACCTACGCTTATGATGTCTTGTCAATCTCTCTCGATGTACTTATTTCTTTTTGTTATTTTCTCTGCATCTAAAAAATATATATTTAACGATATTGTTTTTTTATTGAGTAGAATGATTAGAGTCAAGAGAGTAGTAATATGTGACACAATATGGTTCCCTATCATTTTAAGAGATCACTCCTCTTTCAATATTGTTCACAAAATGGTTCAAGTAAAATGGTTAGAACCATATTGAAGAAGTGGACCGTCATTCACTATTAAAATAATTAAAAAATAATTCAAGTAATTGTTTTTTAATTAAAAATGAATAATTAATCTTAGGTGGACCTATTTTCGGTCTAGAAATAATATGATGAAGACAGTTGAAAATGAGTGTCAGCATGATTTTCAATATTAAAATGATGTGTCAATGAGCTGACAACCTTTTTTTAGTATGATAAAGTAACGAATCCCTTTGCTCTTATTATATATATATAACAATGAAAGTTCATTTCAATCATTTGAGAGATGAAAAAAGTTCAAATAAGAATGACAAAAAATTAAAAAATAGGAGAACCAATAAGATTGTACCATTTCAAATACTCATTTCTACTTCTTCTTTTTTAAATTAAATATTTTACAAACCGTACGTTAATAAATTATAAAAATTACACCGTTAGAACCGACATCATTTTATATTCATTTAGAGATCTCACATGATATACTTTTGATGAATTTTTTTTTCTCATTTTTACTAGGTTTTAAAAAATTCTAATGTTAAATCACATATGATTTAACACTAAATAATAATCACACACAATTATAATATGCCCAATCAAACTTTAAATTCAACTCATTGATGATTTAAACATATTTAAACATAAAAACTAAGCTGTAATCAGATGCGATTGAATATTAAAGTATCAATCACATGTGATTAAAGAGTAATCGAATACGAATTTTAAATCATTGACTATAATTATAAAATTAAATAAAATCAAGTTGAAGTCATACATGAATTATCATATATCTGTAAATTGCTCATCAAATATCAATTTTTAATGGGCAAATAGCCCAAAAAGGTAATGAAAAGTCCAAAATTTCCAAATCAAGGGAATATCACTCTTTCCATCGCCCAAAATATACCGCTAATATTAATATTTGCCAGAAAATGATTATTTTGTCAAAAACTTAAATTAGAATATCACCCGATCAAAAAATTTTATATATAAAATTGACTCTTGAAACGACTTTCTGGGGTTCCCATGTGTTCAAGAGGTTCACATTTTTACATTTACAACATACACGGAACCTTCAATTTCACGATTCGACATCTTTTAGATACGAATTTGTCACTTCAATTTTGAAACCCTAAGTGGTTGTGCTCATGACTCCAAATGTTTTAAAGCCTAATTTGTAGTATAAAGTGTTCATAAATTATGCATATCACCTTTAACCGGCTTTAATTTTGTAAATAAAAAAAATTGATCAAGCGATATTCCCCTTAATTTAAGATTTTTGACAAAATCAATATTTTTTTGTCAAAAATTAAAAATAAGAGTCTTTTTTGGGCCATGAAGAAAGTAATATTCCCTTTATTGGAAAATTTTATACTTTACATTACCTTTTTGGACTATTTTCTCATTTTTAATTGAAAATCATATGTGATTATATACAAAATTACATGTCATTATAAACCAAATTACATGTGATTAACTATAAAACTAGCAATCACATGTGATTTTCGATGAAAACCAATACAATTTTTAAAATTTTATTTATAATTGTTAATGTGGATGAATATTAAGTTGTAATCACGTGTTAATTAACATATACAATGAATACATAATCATGAACAAATTTAAACTTTTTATCATAAATCACATGTGATTATATTGTAAAACACGGCTAAGCTATCTCTAATTAAATATATAAAAATGCTGATTTCAAATATGTAATTTTTATAATTTAGTGACGTAGCATTTGTGAGATATTTAATTTTAAAAGTAAAAGTGAAAGTGAATTTTATAATAAAATACACAATTTTATTAATTTTCTCATTCTTTACTTTTTTTTAACATTCTTATCTCAACCCGTAACTATCACAAACGAAACTACTAGTATATGATAAGTATATATTTATGTCCATGTGTATATGATGCAGTCAACCCTTTTACGTAAATAAGTAATAAGTAATTTAAATTAATAAAACAAAAACAATGTTTATTATCTCAAACAAGAAAACGTACAACTTTTTGGAATATAATATTGACAAATATTTGAAAACTATACAACCTCACTATAATATTACATTTAATTGGTAATAAATACGATTGTTACAACTTATAAAAAGTCAATCCCCCATATAATTTTATTGAATATTGTAATTTCTTAAATCACTTAAAAAATATCAAAAACGATGACAGAGATACTCAGTAAAACAGGGTACATCTGATTAAAAATATTATTTTCCCCGAATAACACGGATAGTGAAAAGTTTTATCCCTTTACTTAATAAAAAATGAAAAGTCATCTATAAATGATGAAGGTTGATAGATAACACATGCATGGGTGTTTTTGTAATTTCGAGTTTTGTTGCTTTACAAAAATGTCCCACTAAAATCGTCACTTGGTCTATTGATTTTAACTCACGTCCATTTCACAGATGTTAAGTCCGGACCTACACCCGGATAAGGATCAGTTTGAACTTTCGAATGAGTTTTACCAAAATACCCTTCTTAAAATTTGACTTTTCAATATAAAATATCGTAACGTGTTTTCATAATTAAAAATATTATAATAATTATGATATAATAATAATGATAATAGAGATAGAAGTACTTGTCTGCTAAAAAAGAAAATAATAATTTAGTTTTGCAGCAGCATAAATTTGATAGCCTTTCACTATATAACCAACTATAATAATGCTTCATTTTCTACCCAGTTTGACACAATACAAGCCTCAAAATTGCAGGATCTCAGTCCTAAGTAAACATAACAAACAGATTGTATCCAATGCAGAACAATGAAAAAATATGCTAATTTGCCTTCTTCCTTTTCTTTGACTTGTTATTGTTTGCCTGAAAGTTTCTCTTCCTTTTTGACGATTTCTCGGACCCCTTGTGCTTTGAGTTCTTCAAAGGCAAAGCTTTCTTTTTAACCTTTTCTGGTGTTTCTATCAGATCTTCATCATCATCGCTGGATTCTTCTTCATCTGAACTAAGAACAAAATCTTCCACAACATCTTGATCGCCAGCAGCCTTTTTACCAGCAGCCTTTTGTTTTCGTCTTTTCTTTTCCTTTTTAGCCTTTTCGTCTTCCTCAAGATCCTTAGCCCTATAGTTCAACAACAACAATAGGGTTAGAATATTAGACAATGTAACTATATAGAATAAAGGTGGCAACTTTAACCCGCAATGGATCATATCGTTTCTAGTTAATCATTTCCAACGCTCCATTTCAACCCATTGCTAAAAAAGACTCATTTCGACCACTTAACTGACCCGGCCATTTGCCAACTCTAAGACGGAAGAAACGGCAAGATATAATAGTATGAGGTTGGAAAAAAACCGTACTTGTGATCTTTACTTGGTAACCATGGAGAACTAAACACAGCAGCACCATCGACAACATCCTCTACGTCATCATCATCATCATCGTCGTCGTCTCTGTTTGATCTCTTCTTACCAAATATTGATGTTTTTTCACCAACGATTACACTGGAAAAACATATCCAAGATATTTAGCAACATCAAACGGATTTGATTGAAATAAACTGAAACTATGAGTGTGACAATCACGAACCTGGACTCGGCCAATGAGTCGTTTCTTTGTTGTGCCTTTTGACGCAATGTCGTGACGTATTTAGAAAGAGGACTAGCACCCATCTTTTTCTCATCCTGTTTCAAATCAAAAGCCATTGACTATGAGAGTCTATAAATATATATACTGAGCCTATGCAACTCTAACAGACAATCTCTGTTTTACATATCAGACTTCCCAACTCCAATTTTGATCAATCTGGCTCTCTGACTGGGTGTTTGGAAGTGATTATTTGACTTGGAATAATTAAAATCAGAAAATCAGCAGTACGACAGGCTATAGAGAATACAGTATGAATGTGCTTCTGTTGTTTAATTCGCAATAATCAGTACGTAAGATGTTTGAGTGTCTGCCCAACTTGAATATCAAAGGAATTAGTAGAGAAAATCACCATAAAGGACATTTTGTGAAATAGTAGAGACGGTTTGTGATATTAGGATAAAATTCTAAAATTAAGATAAAATAAAGGGTAAATAAACAATTTCGCTTAGATAATATTTTGTTGCAACTGTTCCATTTAGTTTGAAACTAATTATTTGACCCATAAATATCAGAGCAAAATATGTTTATCCAAACATTAAATATAGATTATCACATCAAGTTGCAATAATAAGTTCCTAAACACAAATGCAACAACCTGTTAATCTAGATAAAGCAAATATCAAACATGATCAGAGACTAGAGAATGCAAACCTCCATAAATGACGATGCAGCGGGATCATTTGGTACATACGAAACTGACATTCGTTTTTTGTTAGTGAATTCACAATTAGCCTCAATCTGCATTATTACACAATCAAACCGTTAATTCTTATATTCTAATGGTGTTGAGAAACATCTCCAAATGATAGATATTGTCTACCTCACGAATCAATTGCCTCATTTCACGACGAAACCTCTCAACTTTTGTAGATTTGCAAAAATTACGCAAACGAACAGCCGGAACAAAAGAAAGCTCAAAGAAAGCAGGTGAATAGCTCCATTGTGCTAAATGTTCAGCAAGCTCTTCAATAACAGAGAAAACACATGCCTCTTGGAAAGACCGTGTCTTTATAGTCGCTTTGCTAACCTGAAAATTCAAATCCATTAAAAAGATAAAGAGCTTATTTGTATATAGAGATGGCAATTTTGACCCATGTTTCAGCCATTTTACCACTGTAAATGTAACTGACAAGATAACAAACAGTGGAAAAGGTTACCCTTAATACAGTGCGCAAATCGATGGCTTTACCGACACCTCCAGTAGGCGGTTTATGTAATTCTTTCATATCCAGCATGTCTGAAAGAAGAACAGCAACTGGAATAAAAGTATTTGTAGCAGCAGCAATCAGATTTAGCATTCTAATGCACCGTAACCTAAGGGGAAGATATCGAGCAGTTGGGACCAAACGAACAACCCCAGAAATGATTTGTGTCAGAGGATAGGCTAGAGGCTTAAAATCAACTTCTGAACCGTATGCGCAAATAGCTCCAGTCCAAAGTTGAAGACAGTTCATATACTTCCATTCATAAACTTTTCTGAATATTTCCTGTTAAACATCATCAAAGAGTGAATACCAAGAACTCAATATTGCATAGATAATGTTAAAACACACAGGTAGCAAAATGGGAAAGGGTCGAAATGGGCATTCCTGGTAGATGTCAAAACGGGTAAGGTCGGGTCAATAGATATGTCAAAACAGGTAAGGTCAAAATGGGCATTCCTGTTAAAACACACACGGACAACTTCCGCCTCAACTAAATACCTTTCTTTTTGTGGCAAACGCCTCGCGTAATATCATAGCTAGTTGGCGTATGAAAACAAATGCATGTTGATATGCAGATGGAAGGTCCACCCTAAAAAGCTCGTTGACACAATTTCCAAGAAATTGTACGTGTTGAAGTTTGGTTGCATTCACGAAATGGCAGTTCAAGACATAAGCTTTGTATATTCCTTTGAAGCATTCATCTATACAATCAGAACCGAGCCGAATACATATATCTCTTAGAAATAGTAAAGAAACTATTGGTAATGCACCTCCCCCGGTTCCCCAAAAATGAAGAACAACCTTAAAAACAGACAGAAAAGTGAGATTTCAGTAAAAGTGGTTTAAATTACCATATCTCTAAAACAAGATAACAAAAACCAATGAAAACATATAAATAGAACACGATGCGTACCTTTATATACTTTCTTAGTAGGCTCGGAAAAGCAGCAAGGAATACAGACGAGAACTTTAGACGACGTAATGTAAAAGCTATCATATCCGTATCAGTCATTTGGTTCAACACGTGAAGAGCATTACCAAGATACGACTTTACTAAATGATTGTAGTTTTTCCATGCTCGTGTGTTCATCAATTCAACAATCATTTCCTTTTTACCTCCAGAAAGCGGAAGCTTCAAGATTGTTCTAAGTATTCCGTCCATTTCACTTAATACAAATAACAAGATTTTATTGAAAACGGGAAATGACATCGAAGTCAGTTTTGACTCGTTATCATCGTCACCACAATGACAAGCACTGCGAAAAGCCCTCATTATATTACGAATTGCACCTATTTTACGTTCTTCCCGAATTGCCTTACACCATGAATCTACCATTTCACTGGTTACTGTTTTTATATGTTCTTCTTTAGGTAAGCCGTCACTGTGGCCCATTGTATCCCCTTCTTCATCTTCACCTTTTTGTGAGTCTTCATCATCCATGTCGGTTTCAGCATCCCCCTACACAAGACCATATAGATCTAAAATAAGGGTGATAACGAGGTGTTTCAACATATCAAAAGCTTCACACTAAACTTACCTCCTCATCAAATTCAAGAAGTTCTTTGTCATGTTCCTTCAAGAATTCGTAAAACTCTGGATCCTGTTTAAGAAAAGAACACAAGGTTTAAATAACACTCACTGACTCACACATCAAAACAATAAAGAAGAACCGAAATTGTTTCATGATCCAATAAGATCCTCCAAACTAACATGTTTCTGCCAAATAGGTGTTTTCAATCATAAAAATATGCTCTACTAGAAGGCTTAACCTACACTATATAAGTAGTTAAAATGAGTCGCTAGCCAGTCTAAAAAGTAAGCAATGAAGTGAAGATTAACAACATAAAACAATATCACAACACCAAAATTAATAGCAAAAAGTGAAACCTTAATCAAAGTTCATCATTGACATTTGTTTATTCATATAAGAAGCATTCCCTACATATAAAATCAGCCTTGTATTTCTTATCCTTCTAACCAAACACCAACTTATATTTTACACCATATGTAAACCAACACAAACATACTTTTCTCTAAAACTCTAAAACCACCATCACAGCAATTATCTTGTACAATTAGGGTTTAAGCCAAAAATCAAGTTTATTGAATTCGCACTCACCTTTTCTGAAAGTCTTTGTAGCTGAGTCTTGTGATCTTTAGCAATTTCTACAGGTGCTTCTTCTGCAATCTGTTCCTTCTTTTCATCTTTCACAGAACTCTTGTTCAGTTTTTTGTCTGGAATTAGAGCATTAACACACAACAAAAAGGGGTAATTTAGTATCAAAAAGATTGTATTTTTATGGAACAAAGATAAGTTTGGAGAATAAAGAAACCTTTTTTCTTGGAACCCATTTGTTATAACGGAATAAAAAACGGAGCTGCAGCGGCAACAATGAAGAAAACGGCTGTGGGTGTGGCGCTGGGGGGGGGGGGGGGGGGGGGGGGGGAGAAGCTTTCTTTTTCATCTTTTTTAATTTTTGGGTTCTTAGAGGGTAATATTTTGGGTTGGGCTATTGAGGTTTCATATGAACAAACTACTAATCAAGATGGGCTTCTTCCTTGTACTCACATTTTTACGGAGACCTTTTATTTTTATTTAAAAATTCCCAACTAAGCTAAAGAGTTTTTTTAGTGGTGTTTGAATTTGCGTTTTGAAAATAGATTATGCATTTTAGATAATTAGAATCAGATAATCAATTGTAGCAAAATGTGTTGTAGATGAATGGTGTTTGGATTTGATTATGCCTTTTGATAACGCAATAATCTAATAATCACTTTTTTAAGTGTTTGGTGAATTGGATTATTTGATAACTTAACAAGTAAAATTACCAAAAGGGACATTCTTATGAAGTAATGAAATATTTAAATTAAATATATAATAATTCATTTTTTTATTTGTACACACTATTCATCAAAC
This sequence comes from Gnaphalium uliginosum, assembly GCA_963930675.1. Taxonomy (NCBI): domain Eukaryota; kingdom Viridiplantae; phylum Streptophyta; class Magnoliopsida; order Asterales; family Asteraceae; genus Gnaphalium; species Gnaphalium uliginosum. The sequence goes on from OZ005685.1 coordinate 1,742,715, forward strand.
ATTAATTAAAAATATCAACGGTTAGTGTGTAAACAATATTATTATTTTTAATTAATCTAAAAAATGCAACCTCAAAAACCATAGATCCAGACAAAATTCAAAATTGAAGCAACGTCGACCAATACATAGTATAACATTCATCTGGATTGCATAAGATCTCTTGCAATTCTATCTCTTACTACACTCATATATTGATCATCATTTCTACGACGTGTACTTGGGTCTACTTGAGTTCTGTTAATGCTAGTAGATGATCTAATATTTACATCTTGCGTTGGACAGTAATTTTCTTGTTGTGCCTTGTCAAATGCTTCATCAAAGTGACCTTTCATCCTAATATAATTGTGAATTGCCAAAGATGCTAGAACAATATTTACTTGTGTTTCATAGGAGTAATTTACATGCATATCTTTTAATATTGCCCATCTTGCCTTCCATACTCCAAATGTTCGTTCAATCACATTTCTCAACGACGAGTGATGATAGTTAAATGTCTCTTTCGTTCCTCTAGGAGCACGTTGGGCAGCAGTTTCACCACGACGAAAATCAGGTATATGATAACGAATATTGTTTCCTTTATACTGGAGCAAGATACCCTCTAGTATTTGGATATCCGGCATCAACAACATAGTACTTATCTGTTATGAATTATAGAACAAATTTTTTTATACATATACAAAATTGAAGCGGAACAACATGAAACTTATAAATTAACTAACCTCCCATTGGACGTGGAAAGTTCACTTCTGATCTTCGTAACGCTTCTAGAAAAATTCGTGTGTCATGTGCTGTTCCTTCCCATCCGGCCCATGCAAATGTAAAACACATGTTAAAATCACATGCTGCCATAATATTTTGGGTCGCATATCATTTTCTACCAATAAATTTTCCTTGTTAATGCTCTCGAACTGATGCTCTCACATGTGTACCATCAATAGCTCCAATACAATCCTATAAGTACAAAGTATCAATTATTAATAAGCAATCATGTAGATAAGATGCAATTGTGTGACAACCCTCCATTTATGGTACGGAATCGTACATTTTATTCATGCATGTCTTAGGCTAATTCCCTACGTAATGTAAACTAAACTATTTTCATGAGATAACCCTAGCAAAGCCCACTAATTTAATACGTGAGGTATTACGAATTTTGTAATTATGTACGATTACGCGAAAACAATCGGGTGTAGCCCGACAATTACACGATCGTTGGTGATACGAATTTTATAAATAATGTAAAACTATTATAATAGTAGTTATTTACTTGAAAACATTATGCTATAAAGATGAAGCATAACAATTAAACAAAAACGTTATACGTTTTATATAAAACGTACTGATAATGAAATAACGCGTGAATCGCGCCCGACAACCGAACGAAGCTCGAATCATATTTCAATAACTTAAAAGGAAGTATTTTAAATAAAACTTCAATCAAAATTTACGCGAATAAATCATTAACGAAAAACTTGAATAATAAACGTTTAACGTTTAAACAAACGACAAAACGAACAGGTAAACGGACACCGCACGTAACATAAATTGGGGAAACTAATTTAACACACCCACATGGGGTGGGACCCACATAAAAATCTGCCCAAGACCATGCATGCCTCTCCCCACCTCTATTTCCTTTTCTTACACTCAAACCCTTGGTCACTTACACACACAAACACTTCACACTTCACTAGATTGCTCTCCCTTCTCTCTAACCTTCTCCCTCTCTCACTAAAATCTGGAGATTTCCAGCCCTCACACCACCCTACAACCACCACAATTCACCATAAACCACCCTTGAACCACCACACAAATTCTCAAGATTTTGCAAAGATTTTTCAAGATTTCAAGACTACAAGCTACTCCCACTTCATTTCTGCCATCAAATCCTTATAAACACCATTGTAAGGACTCTTTCATGTTTATATTACATAAATAACATGTTAATAATGTTCACTCAAAGAATCATGTCCAAAACTGTGATACCCCTCAAATTTCGGTGTAATTACGTACATTAATCACGTGCATGTCTTAGGCTAATTCCCTACTTAAGAAAATTCACACTATTTTTATGAGATAATTCTAGCAAAGCCCAACAATTTAATACGTAAGGTATTACAAAAGTTGTAATTATTAGTATATACGCGCGAAACGATCGGACAGTGTCCGACACAATATACGACGTTGGTGAAAATATTTCTATAAATAACTTAAATCTATTTTTAGTAGTTATTTATCCTATATTATTATTTTAATATAATAATACACGAAAAACCTATACGTTTTGGTTAAAACGTCTCTAACGCAACAAAAACGTGCGAATCAAATTCGGCAACCAAATGAAACTCGATAAATATTTCGGTAACTCAAAATAAAGTATTTTAATAACACTTCAATTAAAAATTTTCCCAAATATACCGTAAATTAAAACGACACAAGAAAATGTTAGGCGATTTAACGTTTTAACACGAATAACGGGTAAACGACCACAATACGTAACACAGACTGAGACTGAGAATTAAATCACAAACTCATGAGATAGGACCCTCAAAAAAATCTGCCCCCATGTGCCACCCCCTTTCCTCCTCCCCATGTGCACACTTCATGCAAAAACCACTCATTTCTTTCTTCTCCCTAAACCCATTCACAATACATGCAATTTCACTCTCCTCCTCCATTTTCTCTCTAATTCTCCTTCTCACTAAAATATACACATTCTCACTCTAAAAATCTGCTCAAACACATCATAATTCTACCAAGAAATACAACCAAGAATCTTCACCATTTTGCAAGGAAGATCAAGGATTTTACAAGGATTCAAGCTCTACAATACCATATTCTTTTCCTTTTTCCATTTTTATTGTAAGAAAATCTTTCCTACTTCTAAAAATACTTGAATGTCATGTTAAAAGGTTCACTCAAAAGATCCATGTCCAAAAACCTTGTTAAAAACGTTTTTCATCATCATCCATTTACAAAAATGCAACATGCACTTTCTTTCCAGAAAATACTCCGAGTTTCACCTAGGTGTTTCTCACTCAATACTTAATAAAAATGGATGATTCAAAAGAGAAAACTCAAGTTTAAGAAGTTAGCTTTCATTTCCAACTGGTTTTATAATTTTTGGAGCTCGTTTACTATTTCAAATGATTTTTGTAAGAAAACATGTATAATCTGCCCAGAAAAGTCAGAAAATGACTCTTGGGGTTTTGACCATAACTCGAGATATACATCTCCAAATGACCTGAAACTACTGCCAAAATTTCACAAATTTTGTTAGGTACAAATGTCGTTTAGATGACTTTTTCTGAAAATGTATAGATTTTGCCCAGAAAGTAGATCTTGTTGCATGTGTCCAGATTGGTCAATTTTGGACCTCAGAGGACAAACGTAATATTTAAAAATACTTAGACTTGCCTAAAAATTCTAGAAAAATTACTGGGAGTAGTCAAGACATAGGGGAACCTCTGTGATTTTTCTTATATTTTATTTCGGACTTATGATTTTTGAAATCGAGCTCACAAAACCGAGTATTTTAGAGAAAAAGTCGGGCCAAAGCTGTTAACAATTCCCGAGGTTAAAAACGAGCACCTTCGGGTTTGCCAAAAATTATAAAACCTACTTTTTACAAGTACTAAAACATTAAGATTTATTGTGTAAAGTTTTCGGGCTAAAACAAAAACGTAAACCGAGTTCACGAAATAAAACATCACAACACAGACCGAAGCTCAGTCTGAGAAACTAAGTCGGTGACCATAGCGACACTACCCTTGTGTCGCAAAGCTAGCAGTACTAACTAGCGACACAAGGATGGCAGTATTAACTAGCGACACTACCTTAGTGTCGCATAATCCCTTAGTGTCGCAACACGACTCTGCGACACTACATTAGTGTCGCAACACCCAAATAACCAAAATTAAATTGTTACAAACTATCAATTTTTACGAATGAACTACATAAGAAAACAACTTGGAAACACATGACTTGTACTTTTACAAAGTTAACAACGAAACATGAATAATAATAATAACATCAAGCAATATTATTACGAAAACGTCACCAACGTATCGCACAAATTTTAAACACAATGATCTTTCGAAACGAGTGAACATTTAACATGGTTCGACAGTTAGCCAACTACTTATATAAACGATCTCTTGCGTTTAGGACGTTAAGAGACCGTACTTGGGCAACCACTTTGCTAGCACTCACGTATTTAGCTCACGATGTGATTTCACAGCCCCTACTTTTACCGCTTTTACATGCTTTTCAACAGGGGTGAAAAACATAGTTACTGTTTTACTATTTGCCATAATCTATCACTATTATATAATTGCTTTCAATGCTTTTATACAACTGTTTATGATCGTGTTCATACTATTGTGCAACTATGAAATGAGTTTCGAACTTTTATACGAACTGTTTACAAAAACGTTTTACTACTTGTGATAAACCGGAGAACGACCGGTAATTTTTGATACGCTGGAGAACGACCAGCATTGTGATAAACCGGTGAACGACCGGTAGTGTTTTACTGGAGAACGACCAGTACGTAATAAACCGGAGAACGACCGGTATTGTGATTCGCTGGAGAACGACCAGCATGTTATACGCCGAAGAACGACCGACCGTGTTAAACTGGAGAACGACCAGTATTTGATAAACCGGAGAACGACCGGTACTATTTTGAAAACGCTGGAGAACGACCAGCAACGTATTTTCAAACTGTGTTTGGGTAACATCCCAACTAAACTGTATTTTGGGGTAACATCTGTTGATACATGTTTTGTATGTCTGTCAGTTGGTCTAGGTCAAAGTCGATTGTAATATTTTGATTGTGATATAAATGTTATTTGTTTTGGAAATCAAAATTAATGTCACTGTTTAGGCGACACAGAGCTTGTGTCGCAATAGCGACACAAGGCTTGTGTCGCATATGTCGGCCTGGCGACACAGGGCTTGTGTCGTAGGTCAGTTAGGTTTTGGCTATAAATAGATCATTACGGGTTCAGTTTTAGGGTGGACGAACCTAGAGTGTTTTCAAGCGATCTGTGAGGAATCTTGTGTAATTGGTTGATTTGCTATTCGTGATATATATAAAAGCTAATCGACTAGTTTTGTGTGATTGTTAATGTGTTTTGTTCAATTGATTGTATTCCGCGCTTTCAATTGTTGAATTGATTCGATTTAGATCCAGTAACAAGGGTCCAACAAGTGGTATCAGAGCCAAAATCGTTTGATTTTGTGGTATTGAATCAATTTTGTGCGTTTTTTGTGTTAAATCCCATACTTTTTAGCAAATACTATTGATTAGAGGTGGTAAAAGCTTGAAATCTGGTTTTTCTGAAAGATCATTGAAGGCTCGTCCGATTGCCGGTCGTTAATTTTCGTGGGGTTTACGAAAATTTTCGAATTTTGGGGTTTAAGTGCGGCTGACTTCGCAGCATAGCGACACAACCTCTGTGTCGCCATTAGGGTTTTAGCGACATAAGCTTTTTCTGCGACACAAACACTCTGTGTCGTATTAGAGTTATTTGCGATATTACCATTGCGACATTGGGTGCGACATTAACCTGAGACATTGGACAGCGACATTGGATTGCGACATAACCTTTGTGTCGCCTGTTGCTTTATTGCGACACAACCCTTGTGTCACCATTTGTGTCTGCTTGCGACATTACCTTTGTGTCGCTGTTTTAATTTTTGAATAACAATTTTTGTTTTATAAGTGTGCAGGAAATATAATGTCTCTTCAAAGTTTTACCCAGCTATTAAAACACAGTAATGAAGTTGGAAGCACAAAGAAACCTCCATTATTTACTGCAAACACTGATTATGTGGAATGGAGACAACGTTTTGAAGCCTTCATTTCATACAATGACCCAGACATGTTGATTCCTTTACTTGAACGTTATGAACATCCACCATCTGATGGACAATTTAATTCTATTAATGCTCCACCAAAACCTATTAGATCTTTGACTCCTGATGAGAAAAAGGCTTGGGATTTGGAAAGAAAAGTACATTCAGCCATCACAATGAGCATGTCTGCTGATGTTTTGAAAATGTTTAAACATTACACCATTGCTTATGATTTATGGAAGGCTATTGAACAAAGGTGTGGGGGTAATGAGAGATATAAAAAGAGTAAACTTGCACTTATTAAGAAGCAATATGAACTGTTTGATATCTTACCAAATGAGTCCATAATGTCACTGTTTAGGCGACACAGAGCTTGTGTCGCAATAGCGGCACAAGGCTTGTGTCGCATATGTCGGCCTGGCGACACAGGGCTTGTGTCGCAGGTCAGTTAGGTTTTGGCTATAAATAGATCATTACGGGTTCAGTTTTAGGGTGGACGAACCTAGAGTGTTTTCAAGCGATCTGTGAGGAATCTTGTGTAATTGGTTGATTTGCTATTCGTGATATATATAAAAGCTAATCGACTAGTTTTGTGTGATTGTTAATGTGTTTTGTTCAATTGATTGTATTCCGCGCTTTCAATTGTTGAATTGATTCGATTTAGATCCAGGCAACTGCCACTCTTTATACTTGTTAGTATTAAAGAAATGCAATAGTTGCAACATTGTTAAAAAAAAAAAAAAAAAAAAAAAAAAAAAAAAAAAAAAGACGTTGAATTGTGTCTGTAAACAATTAGGGAAATGATAGTACATCAGGAGACATGCATAAAATGGAATTTTAAGGTTTATGTTTGATGTGTCAGTAGATTTATCTAGCATACTTGAAATATCTCTTATAAATATTAGATTCATCAAATGATGTATTGATAGGCATTTGTTCTAAGGTTCTAAGAAGCTTAACTTTCAAATATGCATATTATTTTATATAAAGACATATTAATATGTATGACTTTAAGTTAAAATAAGCCGAAATATTTTGACGCTTCGTCTTAATATTTGGATGATGAACATGTTATGATCTAAAAATATAGGGTCTTTGTATGGTGTTATCTGGGGGAATATATTAGGTGTCTCCTCTGTTGTATGAAAATACAGACCTGGTTTCATCTAATATATTCTTGAAAAGAACTTAGGTGCGTAGTCTATGTTAAATGTTAGACAACTGTTATGTACCCGTGGCATTCCAATAATTCTCAAAATAACATGTACAAAAGTACAGAAACGTTATAAAAATCTTGCCACGTACTGGTTTGTGTTAACCTATGGTACTCTGTTGTACGAAAGTACAGACCTGTACCCTCTAGTTTAATTGTTCAGACTGGTGTTTGTTCAACCAGAACTATTGATTATGTGACTCTGTTGTACGAAAGTACAGACCTGTCACCGCTAACTTAGTTCTAAAGATACACCCATATCCTCACCTTCTATAAAGAAAATACTAACATGTTTTGATTTCAAATGTATATTTTAATGTGAGTTATATAATCTAATATGCATGCTAATAATAACATAAGTGGTTCATCTCATTATGAGTTGAAATCATATACTTAAGAACAAATGTTTAGATGGATAAAATATCAATAATCGTCTTGAACTAATCTTTATAACAGATGATTTAAATATGCTAAGTAAATTTACAAGTGGACAAACATGCTGATAATCGAAATAACACTTACTATTCCTAATAATTGCATGTTATCCTGATATGATCCCTACCCAGACTTAAACATTTCCGTCACCAAAAATATGTGTTGAGACATGTTTTGTGACAACAGATCTAGCTTGTAATAGTGAGTTTTAGTACTTTTAGTAATTGTAATCAAGTATGTACATTGGTTTTGAATTGTAAATAAAATATATTGCTTGGTAAACATTTTAGAGTTAAATATCAAAAGGCTGAAAAATGTTGACCAACGTTGACCGCGAACCGAGTCAGTTCGCAGGACAAAGGTGGACTGCGAACCGAATCAGTTCGCAGGACAAGTTTGTACTGCGAACTGAGTGAGTTCGCTGGGCCGTCATGGGCTGCGAACCAAGTCAGTTCGCAGAGCCCACGAGCCTGCGAACCGAGACGAGTATATATGAAAAACTAGGTTTTCATGTTCAGGACTTTTGCCATTTTCTGCCCAACGAAGTTGCTGCGATTCCAGAGAGTTTTTTTAGTGTCTAAAGGCTAGGTATTGATAGATTAACAAGTGTTATAATCGATACAAAGCAATTAGATAATTGATTCGCTAATATATTGCGAAAGAATTCGTTATAGATCCTATAACTAGTATTGAGGGATTCCGCACCTTAATACCGTAGATAACCTCGTTATCGATCCTATACATACGGACTTACAATTGGTATCAGAGCTTGAGGCTAGATACGCTTTGGTTCGAGGTTATTTAGGATAATAACGTGTGATTTCGGGTTGTTTTTATTGCATTACGTCTTTATTTACGACCAAAATCATTCTCTGGACGTTTTTAGTTTGGTTTACGATCGAAAACCACAAGTTTTAATCGTAAAAATAACTGACTTTTCGTTTTTGGGTTTTTCAGCCGTTTCGCGAACTGAGTTTAGGGTTTCAGCCGTTCCTGCGAAGTGAAAGCTGCGAACCGAACTGAGTTCTTGCGAACCGAACCGAGTTTGCGAACCGAACTGAGAATTGCGAACTGAGATTTGCGAACTGAGTTGAGTTTTGCGAACCGAGATCTCTTGCGAACCGAACTGAGTTTGCGAACCGAACTGAGAGTTGCGAACTGAGAGTTGCGAACTGAGAGTTGCGAACTGAGAGTTGCGAACTGAGTTAAGTTTCTGCGAACTGAGTTCCTGCGAACTGAGATTCCTGCGAACTGAAACTTCTGATTTTTGTGACTTTTTAACTTTTGTGATTGACAAAAATGTCTGACTTAAGTAAAATGATTGAGATGGACCACGAGATTGGAAAATCTAATGTTCCACCTAAATTGCTTAGACTTGAGGATTACTATGGATGGAAAGACAGGTTTGAATCATACTGTCGATTCCATGATTTGTCAATCTGGATGTGTATCAAAAATGGATACACTGCACCTACAACCGTTGTTGAAAATGCAACTGTAATTGTTCCCTACAATCGAATGAATGATAACCAGAAGAGAGACTTTGAGATTGAAAACAAAGCACATTCTTCAATCAAAATGAGTTTACCTAAGGAAATCAATCATCAATTGAAATCTTTTCACACTGCTAGAGCACTCTGGATTGCTCTTGAGAAAAGATGTGAGGGAAGTCCACAAGTAAAAGCAGGCAAGATGAATCTCCTAAAGAAGCAGTTTACTGTGTTTAAAGCTTTTAAGGGAGAAGATCTTGATGCTTACACCACAAGATACTACCATCTGTTGAGTGAGCTAGATGACCATGAGATTTTTTATTCTGATACGGAGAAAACCGACAAGTTTATTGAGGGTTTACCGTATAAATGGGAAATGCATGGAGTTATGCTCAAGGATAATGAAGAGCGGTATGCTACAATGACTCTGGAGCAAGCTATTGATAAGCTCAGAGGTTATGATTTCACCAACAAGACGAGAGAGTCAGATTCTGATCAATTACAGAATCCTGGACTATATCATGGAAAATCAACTCTCTCAAATGCATCATCCAGTTCGACCACTGCTTTACTAGTTGGTGATACTGGAGAAAAGGGTGAATTGATAACTGAGGATTTGTGTTTTATCGCTTCATCTGGAAGTGATACAAAAGAAAAATCTACTGAGAAGTCACCTCAAAGGCATCAGAAGATGCCGATGAGTGTGAAATCTGCTGAACAGCAATTGTCTGTTCTTGCTTCTTTTGTCGCTTCCTATGAGAATTACATTCAAGGGAAAATCAATGATCCAGCTATGTTTGATGAAGATTATGATCAGATAGACCCTGATGACCTTGAAGAAATGGATCTCCAGTGGCAACTAGCTATGGTGTCAAGGAGAGTTAAAAATTTCTTGAAGCGTACTGGTAGAAAGGTGGTTGGAAATCGACCAGGGTTTGACAAGTCCAAAGTTAAGTGTTATAACTGTCAAGGTTACGGACACTTTGCTAGGGAATGTCAACGACCAAAGGTTGATGTCAGCAATGGAAGACAAGGCTCGGGAAGTTCTTTAGCATCCAAAGCCTTGGTGGTTCAACAGCTAGATGGTTCTTATGATTCGTCTGCTCAGCCTGAGCAAGCTCTTATGGCTGAGATAGATGATCAAGAGAAAGCTGCTGAATCTACATCCTATATGCCGACTGATGTGGATTATCATGTAAGGGTGCCAGAAGTCACACCAAAAGCAAGTGATGATGATGTGCTATACATGGATTCAACTGAGGATATGAGTCCAGATGATTTAGTAGCACATATGGCTGAACTTCAAACAGACAAGAAAAGGGAGCAGACTGTGAACAAGGACAGCTGGTGGTATGTAGACAGTGGTTGTTCTCGGCACATGACAGGTGAAAGAAGTCTACTGAAGGACTTCAAAGGTGGGATGAAACAGCGAGTTCATTTCGCTGGTGATAAAGGAGGAGTAATAACTGGGAAAGGAAAAGTTTCAAATGGAACTTTGACTCTAGAGGATGTGAATTACGTTGAAGAACTAACTCACAACCTAGTGAGTGTTTCCCAAGTCTGTGATAAAGGTCATTCTGTACATTTCAATGAGACAGAAGCCTTAGTCCTGAAGCCGGGTTTCACCATTCCGGAAAATTGGATATTGATGAGGGCTCCAAGGAAGAAGAACATTTATGCCATCAACATGGCTGTTCCTAATACTTCAATGGAATCTACATGTCTTTTATCCAAGGCTTCAGATGCAGACGCACTTTTATGGCACAGGAGAATGGCTCATCTGAACTTTCGAAAAATGAATTATATAACCAAGAATTGTTTAGTTCTGGGTGTACCACAAAAACGTTTCGAGTCTGAAGATAAGTGTGTTCCTTGCATGAAAGGAAAACAACATAAAAAACCACACAGATCTAAGACTGAAAACTCAATCTCCTCGCCATTTGAATTGCTACATATGGATCTTTTTGGCCCAATAAGCAAAAGAAGCATAGGTGGCAAATGGTACTGTTTAGTTGTCACAGATGATTTCTCTAGATTCTCTTGGGTATTCTTTTTAGGATCTAAGGATGAGACTCCCGGTATTCTTATGGAGTTCCTAGATCTAATAGAGAATGTCTATAGAACACGAGTTAAGAGAATTCTTAGTGACAATGGAACAGAGTTCAAGAATTCAACGTTCAATGTCTATTGCTTAAGCAAAGGAATACAACATCAATTCAGTGCATCGTATGAACCTCAACAGAACGGTGTTGCTGAAAGGAAAAACAGAACGTTGATTGAAGGAGCTAGAACAATGCTTGCAGATTCAAGGCTTCCGGTCATTTTCTGGGCTGAAGCGGTGAATACAACATGTCATGTTCTGAACAGGGTTCTTACGGTTAAAAAGCAAAATAAGACTTGTTATGAGCTTTTGAACAATAAGAAACCAAACTTAAAAGGGTTTGAACCCTTTGGAGTTTTTTGTACTTTGCTGAAGACTAGCACTCAACCGAAATTTGGTGAGAAGGCTGACGAAGGATATTTCCTAGGTTATGTGCCTAATTCACCAAACAAACGTGTCTTCAATAAAGCAACGGGACGTGTGGAGATAGTTTATAACATTGAAGTTACGAGCTACACACATGACGTACATAAGGGATTAGATTGGCAATTCGACTATTCAGATCTCTTTAAGTCTTTTAATGTCCCAATCAGTGACTACAAAGCTGACTCAGAAATCTCAGAACATTTATTGTCGGGTGATGGGGATATTGGCCCTGCACCAACATCGAATGTTCCTAGAGATACAACTTTTGTAGATCATAATCATGCTTCAACGAGTGCAACACAACAATCTTCTGATGAAAATATACCTCTATTGAAGGAGATTGGCACAAATCTAGAAGAAGAAATAGAACTTGAACCAGTGACGACAACAAGAACTAACAAAAATCATCCAATTGAAAATATCATTGGTGATCCGAATGCACCGGTTCAAACCAGGTCTAGTGTATCTGAGTACACTAGCGTATATGCTGAAATGAAAGAGACAGGGGTTACAAATCTATGTCTATATTCATGCTTTATCTCACAAGTTGAGCCTAAGAATGTCCAAATGGCGTTGAAGGACAACTCGTGGGTAGAAGCAATGCAGGAAGAACTTTCTCAGTTCTCAAAACTACAAGTTTGGGAGTTGGTTGATTTACCATGTGGTGAATATCCAATTGGTACTAGATGGGTCTTTAAGTGTAAGAAAGACGATTGGGGAATCGTGATTCGCAATAAAGCTCGTCTAGTCGTTCAAGGCTTCAACCAACAAGAAGGAATTGATTACAATGAAGTGTTTGCACCTGTGGCTAGGCTTGAGGCAATTAGGTTGTTCTTAGCATTTGCAGCTTCAAAGAAAATGAAAGTGTATCAGCTGGATGTTAAGAGTGCCTTTTTGTATGGCAAGGTCAAGGAAACGGTGTATGTTTCTCAACCACCTGGATTTACTGATCCAATGTATCCAAATAGAGTATATCGTCTTGATAAGGCTCTGTATGGATTACATCAAGCACCAAGGGCGTGGTATGAAACACTATCAACTTATCTTCTTGAGAATGGTTTTTCAAGAGGAAGAATTGATAGTACACTTTTTGTGAAATGGAAGAAGCAGGATTTTATACTTGTTCAAGTATATGTTGATGACATTATCTTTGGGTCATCTGACGAAAAGATGTGTCAAGAATTTGAGCAAGTTATGAAGGGAAAGTTTGAGATGTCTGCTATGGGAGAGTTGAACTTTTTCTTAGGGTTACAAGTTGACCAAAAGAAAGATGGATTCTTTATTCATCAATCTAAATATACACATGAGTTGTTAGAACGTTTTAAGATGGATGAATCTCGTATCTAAAAGACTCCTATTCCAGAAAATCACGGACTCGGTCCTGATACATCGAGTGATCAGAATGTAGATCCTACTTTATATAGGGCTATGATTGGATCGCTAATGTATTTGACTGCTTCTAGGCCTGACATTATGTTTGCTGTTTGTATTTGCGCAAGATATCAGGCTAATCCGAAAGAGTCACATATGCAAGCCGTAAAGAGAATCTTTCGTTACCTCAAGGGGAAGCCGAAGCTGGGACTTTGGTATCCGATTGAAGGAGACTTAGAATTTGTTGCATATACTGATTCGGATTATGGTGGATGCAACCAAAATAGAAAGTCTACGATCGGAGGATGTCAATTCCTAGGAGGTAGACTTGTGTCTTGGCAGTGCAAGAAGCAAAGCTCAGTAGCCATTTCTACATGTGAAGCTGAGTATGTTGCAGCTGGCAGCTGTTGTTCCCAAGTATTGTGGATACAACAGCAACTGCGAGATTATGAGCTAAACTTTACCGATACTCCTATGATGATCGATAATGAATCGACGATTTCTATAGCCAATAATCCGGTAAAGCACAGCAAAACAAAACACATTGATATTCGTCATCATTTTATTCGGGATTGTGCCGAGAAGAAGCTTATTAGATTAGTCAAAGTTGCCTCTTCTGACAACTTGGCAGATCTATACACTAAAGCTTTCGACAGGGCTCGTTTTGAGACATTAGTTCAACTGAACGGAATGAGAAATCCAGAATAACTAGTCTTCCAAAGGAGTATGTAATAGTTAGTAAGTTTTATTTTTGGGTCTTATATTAAAAAAAAGGGGTTGGCGTATGGCATTCATTTGCTTTTTACCTAAGGGGAATCGCCTTCTATAAAGTACAAAAAGAATATAAATCATAAAAAGTTTAAGTTTTTATTTGCTGGGAAGTGATAGTACATTGGGAAAATAAGCTTAATAATAATAAGTATAAGTCTTAAGTTAGATATGTTAGTAGATTCTGGTAAGTCACATTAAAGTTATATCTTTACAACCAGGACGGTACTTATATTTATTGTGTTATACACCTTTCTCCACATGTTATAATTGGATAAGAATAAATTTATGTCTAGACATATTCATTATATGATGTACTGGTAGGCAAATTATGCTATGATTTCTGAGCATTTAATAGGCATTAATTCTCTTGTATGTTATCCAGTGTGACCTATTATATGATGTATGACATAAGTCTTAATTTGAGATTGATAGTATCGTCATACACTGTTATCAAAATATGAATATATGAACTGACAAATAGTTAGAATAATGACTATTAGCAAAACTACTGGTGACTTTGTTGTACTATGTACAGATCTGAAGCCTTTAGTTTCGCCAATGGTCTCAAACCTATTTTGCTCATACTAAGGGATCTTCTGTTGTACTTCGTACAGATCTAGAACCTCTAGTATCTTCAAAATCTGTTTGATGTTTGTCAAAAACCTTCAAATAACTCAAGGATATGTTATATGTTACGAAAAGTGCATCATTTAGTAACCTCTACCTTGAACATAAATGATACAGTGTTATGAGTTATACTTGATTTCTCAGTATATCATTTATTGGCCCGCACTAGTTAACATGCATACTAACAATAAAGGTTTGCTTGGAAATCGTTGAATAATTTGTTTATATGGATCATAATATCGGTAATCATCTTGAACTGTCGATGACAAATGAACGTTCACTTTGGTGAATAATACATTCTCATTAATATAATAGTATGTTCAATGAACATGTTATTCCATGTGGATAAAGGTAACTAAGTTATAATCTTATAAATATAAGTTCATAAATGGTTAAGTTGTAATTTTTCTGTAACTTATTTGATTTTCATGTACTAACAATCTTCTTAGACTTGTTTAATAAATAATAAAGTATAGCTTATTCTTCCTAATATGATCCCGATGCAGATAAACTCTTGACGCCAAAAATATGTAGTGTTTATTCTTTTTGTTTTTATTAATAAAATGGTACTTGATACCACTCATTACTTTGTTTATTTATTTAGTACGTTTTTATTTTTGTTTTGTATTTATCCTTTGAAAATTAAGTTAATCTGTCATTTATTGTTCTGTGTTGAATAAATGTGACAAAAACGCATTGGAAAGTTCAAAATGTTGATTTGCAAAAGTTCAATTTATATTTCCAACTAAATTTGCTTGAAAAGTCAAAATTGCGAAGTTAACTAGTCAACGTTGCGAATTGAGTTTTGAGTATAAAAGGAACAGGTCCTGCGAGCCCACATCTCATTTCCAAACATTCACTGCGAACTGAAAATCTAATCCTGCGAGACGAATATTGCGAACCGAAACGAACCTCCTGTTTCCTAAAATTTTCGACACTTTCGTTCAAGAATCGGTTTTTCACTCCGGACAACATTTACTTCTTTCAATTTCGCATCATTTGAAGTAAGTATCACTTGATTTCACCGTTTAATTCATCCTTAATCGAAAAATATATGTTTTGGAGGTTTTGGTTTCGAATCTCACGGATTTCTTCGAAATGAGTGAAGATTAAAACCTAAAACTTATCAAACTTATTAATCGGTATATAATAAACATGTTAATACCATTAAATTGCGTTTAAAAGTGTTCGATCATCGACTTCGAATTTCTTGGTGAATCAGACGCTCCTGCGAACCGAGCTCAATCTCAGTTCGCAGCGAACCCAACACCTTTGACTTCGGTTGACTGCGAAGCGAACCCATCGGGTTGACTTTGCTTGACCGAAGCGAAACCAAATGTTTGACTTCGGTTGACTGCGAAGCGAACCCATCGCGTTGACTGCGAAGCGAACCACATGGTTGCTCGCGTTGACTGCGAAGCGAACCACATGGTTGACTCGCGTTGACTGCGAAGCGAACCACATGGTTGACTCGCGTTGACTGTGAAGCGAACCAAATGGTTGACTCGCTTTGACCTGCGAAGCGAACCCAACAGGGTTGACTTTGTTTGACTAACCTTAATATTTTTAACGTGTACTTTATTTGTGACTTGTTAACTGTTTGTTATATGTTTCGACTTAAGATCTTTTTGTTATAAGTGAAATGCATATAATTTACTAATTCTGTTCTATTATATCGAAAGACTTCCGACTCATATGTAGTCGTGCGGCGTGTTCCGATTTACTATCGGCGGTATAATATTTCGGATTCATTACTAGGACGTACGAACGATGTGTATAATTTAGAGAATATAATTGAAAATTAAGTCTCGTATGCTTAATCGTTCAATTACGTTCAGTAAATTAAGTTATTAATTAATAGTAAACGTCGATGTTTGGTGATCTCTTTTGTTCACAATACATAAACGTTTAAAATTCATTAATGTTCGATAAGTGTCCTATTATTTGAGCTAATTGCCATTTGTGTATATCTTATGACTACAGATATGGCTGCTCGATCTTTCACTCCTGCTCACAACATATTGGTGAACTTAGATGTAAATGAGCGTGGAGCTGCACGTTTCACAGAGATTTTGACGTATTTAGCACGTTCGAGAATTCGATATGCTATTACGGAATCTCCGCCATTGTCCCGAGATCTTCTGGAACAATTCTGGGAAAATGTCGTATTTGACGGTGCAGTAAACCCTCCAGTTATTCGCACGAGGGTTAACAACCATCCAGTGGTATTCTCTGCTGATGATCTGAGACAGATTCTACATCTGGGAACAGTTGATCAGGAAGCTGGACCTTCAGTGTACACCTCTGACTTCATTGAGGGTGCACTAGGTAGAATGGGTTATTCTGGACCCAAGAGAGGCCGCCAGTTTGTAAAGGCGTTTGTACTCGGCCAGTGGAGATTTCTCTTCCACATTATTGTTACCATCTTTGGTAACAAGAAGGGTGGATACGATGAGTTGAGCCCCAAGCTTCTGTCAAGCTTGCTGTCACTGGTATATAACAAACCATACAGCTTCTCCTCATACCTCTTTAACTCCTTCATTGGGCAGATAACTGGCACTGTTCGATCAAAGTTCATGGTATATCCGCGGTTCTGCATGCTTATCCTTAAACACTGTATCCCTGATCTTCCAGGATTTCAGCCAGATCTGCGTGTAGACACCATTGGATTAAGGACATACAATGCGTGCTTTCTTCATTCTTCCAGACGTCTGGATCAGGTCAAACCTGAAGCTTGCGACTTGTTCGGTCATCTTCTAGATGCCGCATATGTAGCTCCACCAAATAATAATTGGTTGGATGATGAAGCCCAACCTGAAGTACGACCTCAGCCAGCAGTTGTGGCTCAAAACCTTGGGCCGCAAGAGCTTATAGAAGATGTTATACATCAAGCTGGACAACCTGACATTGTGGCTCAGGTTTTACATGAGGTTCTATTGGAGAACGATGATGCTACTGATCCTCTCCTATGTGAGATAGATCAATATCAGGTATTATTAACATAATCATTGTTCAAACGTACATGTAATTTATAAGTTACTTATCATCTATTATCATTCATCATGACTAGGCTCCTGAAGCTGTAGACCCAGAGGTCATTCGATCTGAGGGTGAACAGGATCAGGCGAGTCTGGATGTTGGGCCCTCTAGTGCCTTTGGCAAAGATGGTGCTACCACATCTGACTCCGACAGCGAGGAGACTGATGATGATCTTCCTCGTCCTCCTACTTTTTCGGATATTCCGGCGGGAATGATCCGAAGAGGTTCCAAGCTAATCATGGATCCTGCCTTAAAGGGCAAGCGCAAAGTTGATGATATGGATCCTGATTTTTGCATGCTTGACGAGGACACTGATGTCGAAGAGGATCACTCTCTTCAGACACAACGCCGAAAGCGCATTCGTTCTGCTACTTCTCAGCTGACGATTGGCGATTTGGCTAGTCCAGGTTATTTTTTTTACCCTTATTATTCTCTTTTGAATGTTGTGCGTTCTACATATGAGAAACTGAGATAAATATTTCTATAACAGTCGCTCCAGATACACAACAGCAGGCTAGACCTGCGGTGCAACGTCCGAGTGCTCCGGTATCTGAAACCTCAGAGAAGGTTAGAGATACGAGTACTTATAGCTATTCAGAGATTGAGACAGTTTATTCTGTTACTTTTACTGATAACTATTGTCTAACAGGAGCCTGCTGCTGACGTTACCGTCACGATTCAGACTACTAAAGCTAGTAGAATCGTAGCTCGCTTACTCCTGACGGATGTTGCCACCCAGATTGAACAACATAATGTTCAACCTGGAACCACACCTACACCCCAGGCTACTACTTCTGTGAGAGCTTCTGAGCGGATTTCTAGTTTGGAACTTCGGGTTCGGATATTAGAGACTCAGAATGCTACTCTTGCAAAGGAGCTTGCAACTCAAGGCGAAGCCTACACTCATCTCCTGAAGTCTCATATGCTTTCTATCAGAGAGTCTGAAGATCAGCAGAAACAGCTTGATCGACTGCAAGGCCTTGTCACAAATTTATTGAAGGGCAAGTCGCCTCAGGGGGAGAACGTGCTATTTAATGAGGCATGCAGAGAAGATGAACTGAGAAGGAAGAGACGAGATGATACAGACGATGATCCCAATGCACAGAAAGATAGAGAGCCGATTGGTCCTTCAACGACCGGTGAGCCGTCTACAATTCAGGGGGAGTCTGAGCCTGCTGGGACAAGTGGTGTTGGTGGTGATGGTGCTGGTACTGCTACTGGTGCTAGTAATGTTGGTGAGAAATTCACCACAGAATAATTTTTATATGTATTCTTAGATTGATTGTAATAACTCTTATAATCAATGAAACACTTACATTAAAAATTATTATTTGTTTCATGTTCATATAATATAAGATTAGTTATATACGATTTAGACCTGAGATGTTACGTTACAGGTTAAAACGATATAAGACTAATTATATAATACTAATTATATAAGATTTTGACTTGAGATTTATCTTGACAAGTTAAAATTATATAAGATTAGTAATCGATAGTGATTTCGTGAAAGAAATGATAAAGAAACTCTTGATAAAAGAATTTATATTATTCATTTGATTCATGACATATATATCACTTGTAGATATGAATGATGAAAGCGATTCTGACACTGAAGTCGAAGAAGAAGTAGATTACGATCTAGAGGAGGGAGAGTTTGTACCTCCTGAAGATTGGACTTCTATTTCTTATGTTGGGTTAGACGAAGGTGTAGATCCCGATGCTAATATCGATGAACACATCGTGAGCCCTTCAAAGACTAAAGTCGTTATTCAGGAAGAAGACGGAGAAAGAGTGATTGATTTAGATGAAGATCTAGACGATTCGACTGATTCTGAAGATGATCTTCCTGATAGACTTAAAAATAATCCGATGTTTAGGCCTTTGGAGAAGAAGAAAAAGGAGAAGACTAGGATTAGTGAAGTGGATATCTTTGGAAAGCGTATACCTAGAAGAGGTATTATTGGTTGGTACTTCGACGCAGATTTGCAGCTTTTTGCTATAAAGAGATTTGACGGAGTTCAATACTTTGAGAAGAAGCTAGCTGTCTTCAGTTCTTTGCCGAGATTTGAAATCCGAGACTTGGCTAGATTGGAATTAAATAACCCTAGTATTGATCCTTTTGGAAGATATGTCGAAAAGATTATCAAGACTGAGGGTTGGTCAATGAAGTTTGAAAGAATTAAGCCAAGAATCGGAAAGACAATTAAGCTTGAAGAAAGAAGCGAAAGAACAGGAAGGCGTCGTAGAAAGAAGATATATCCAGCTGTGAAATGCATGCAACAGATTCCACTAAAGACAATGCCTCAAGACATCTTAGGAAATTTGAATAGATGGTCTGTGGATTCTGTGACTGGGGAAGCTCTCATGTTCGAACACGATGATGAAGTTGAAAATGAAGAGAGAGAGATCTTAAAGATTTATGATCGTCGACATCTGATGAACCTATCAAAGGCTGACCTATTGATGTTACACAAGAATAGGATCACGGCGATTGAAGGTTGGGAAGATGTTGCACGAGATTATCAGTCAATGGTGAAGACATGCATTAAGCTGAAGATATATGCAGGTAGCAAAATTTACAACTGATTACCAAAGACAATTTGAAGACAAAGACTTAAAGATGCTAGAGCTATTGTCAAGGGGGAGTCTGTTGAGACATGTTTTGTGACAACAGATCTAGCTTGTAATAGTGAGTTTTAGTACTTTTAGTAATTGTAATCAAGTATGTACATTGGTTTTGAATTGTAAATAAAATATATTGCTTGGTAAACATTTTAGAGTTAAATATCAAAAGGCTGAAAAATGTTGACCAAGGTTGACCGCGAACCGAGTCAGTTCGCAGGACAAAGGTGGACTGCGAACCGAATCAGTTCGCAGGACAAGTTTGTACTGCGAACTGAGTGAGTTCGCTGGGCCGTCATGGGCTGCGAACCAAGTCAGTTCGCAGAGCCCACGAGCCTGCGAACCGAGACGAGTATATATGAAAAACTAGGTTTTCATGTTCAGGACTTTTGCCATTTTCTGCCCAACGAAGTTGCTGCGATTCCAGAGAGTTTTTTTAGTGTCTAAAGGCTAGGTATTGATAGATTAACAAGTGTTATAATCGATACAAAGCAATTAGATAATTGATTCGCTAATATATTGCGAAAGAATTCGTTATAGATCCTATAACTAGTATTGAGGGATTCCGCACCTTAATACCGTAGATAACCTCGTTATCGATCCTATACATACGGACTTACAATATGTTATGAAGTCTCCGTTGATTGTAAAATTGAATCAACAATTTTATTTTTGTATTATCTATTAATTATCTGTAGCTTAATTAGTTTCTCCAAGTTCATAAGTTAATATCGAATCGGGTATCGAACTTTGAAAATTGAAAGCGATTCGAAAATTCACCAAGTGCCTCTATGCGACACAAGCTTTGTGTCGCCGCCTGTGTCGCTGCCTCTGTCGCTTCTTATGTCGCAGGCTATGTCGCTGCTTAGTGTTTGGGTATAAAAGCCAACCTCAGGCGACCTTAAACCGTTCACTGTTCTTAATTACCTGCGACATCACATTTAATTACTGCGACACAAGCATCTGATATAGCGACACAAGCACACCGAGTGATTTTTCGACTTCATCTACATTTTCTTAGCGTTCTGTTGCAATTAATCCATACAATCTCTTTCTCCTTACCTTACTCGATCTAGTGGTATAAATTTTTCCCTTTTTTACCGTGTATATTGTGTTTAATTGTGAATTAAAGTCACGGGTTTTAAGGGTTTTCGGTTTGGGATTAAATTGAGGTGTTTGGGTGTGCTTAACTTGATATCTAGGATATTTTAGAGTTCCTGATGTTCATACGCACTTTCGGGTTGCGTTAGCTTTGAAAACACCCAAAATTTTGAACCATCGGGATCTGGGCACGGGTTGGTGTTCATCTTTGCGACACAATCTGCGACACAAGCCTTTGTGTCGCTGGATTTTTCAAATTAATTTAATACCAAACTTTGGGTGCGACACTAAGGTTTGTGTCGCTATGCTAGGCGACGCAAGCTCTTGTGTCGCTGTTCTATCAAAATTAATTTTCGTGCTAGTGTTGGGTTGCGACACTACCATCTGTGTCGCTACTTCTTTGCGACACAAGTCCTTCTGTCGCTTGATTTAATTAATTACAAAACAATTGCCAAATGCGACACAACCCTCTTCTGTCGCATCTTTCTGTTGCGACACAAGTGCTTGTGTCGCTTATATGATTCGAATTAATTAACTTCAACTTTTGCGACACAAAGGTCTGTGTCGCCACATCTGTGCGACACAACCCTTGTGTCGCCACTGCAGATTGTTTAAATTAACGTAATTATTACTAACGCTTCTGTAGTGTTCCCTTTTTTCGTGTCTTTTAGAAATGGCAGGACAAGATGCGTTTCTGAGGTTGCTTGAACCTCGTCACAACACGGTGGCTTTTCTGGAAGATGACAGGGATTCTGCTATTCCTTTTCGCCCCATGATCCAGTTCCTTAGGCGTTCCAGGATTCTTTACGCTATCACTGCTGCTCCCACTATCTATAGAGACCATGTTGGTCCTTTTTGGAGAAATGCGGTTGTAAACACCGAACTGGAGGAGACCAGGATTATATCTACAGTTTTTGATCGGGAAATTATCATAACCGAGCAGCTGCTACGTGAAGTGCTTCAGTTTCATGATTCTCCAGTCATGCCCACCCAATTCTCAAATGCTTTCATTGCTGGTGGGATGGCACGTATGGGTTACCCAGGTGTACCCTCTCATCAGTATCGCAAGGGGCACCTCACCCGAGTCTGGAGATTTTTGATGCACGTGATAATCGTGTGTTTATCTGCCAGGAAGGCAGGTTTCGATGGTGCAAGTCACCGTACCATCTCTGCCATGTTGGCCCTGGTCTACAATAAGCCGTATAATTTTTCCGGATATCTGTTCCGTGAAATGGTGGACAATGCAAAAGCTGAAAATGACAAATGGGTCATGTACCCAAGGTTTATCCAGTTGCTGATTAATCATCTGTTACCGGATCTTCCGGTCAATCCTGATGCAACCTTTCGCCAAACGCCAATGAATTTGCGGATTTTTGCCATCTACAACTCTTATGGTAAAGGAGTTGTTGCACCGCCAGATGTGCCGCTTTTCGGCCATATTGTACATGAGGGCTATGTCCCTCCGGCTAACGAAGGATTTTTGGATGATGCTGCTGCTCCTCTTCCCTCTGAGGATGCCTTTGTCAATATTCCGATTCAAACCGAGGAGGAAAATATTAATGACATTTTGTAGGACATTGATACCTTTCAAGCAGTTGACGAGAATGCTGCTGATGCGGCCTCGGATGATACTGTCTCTGTGGATCCAAACGACACCCCAACGGATTCGGATGGTGATGTTCCTTCACCGAAAACCATTGAAAGCCTCCGAATCCATAATACTCATCGATATGAGCGGGTTCAACGCCGAATTAGGGCAGGACGGGTGCATGTGCCGTCTAACCGGGGGAAACGGCCCCGGGACGCACAGGACGCAGATGATGATACTTTCGCACCCCGTCCTCGTCCTCGACCTCAACCTCATCCGGTCTCTACTTCTGCTGAGTCTCAGCCACAACCACAAACGCTAAATCAGATAATGGCTCTTCTAGACAGAATGAACAAGCAGTTGGCTGAGCAAGCTTCTAGAATCACGGAGTTAGAAGCAACGGCGGCTAGGGTTCCTCAGCTGGAGAGTCGCCTGTTAGAACTAGAGGCCTTAGCTGTTGTTCCGGGGGAGTTAGGCTTAGATGAAACAACATCAATGGCCCCTGGTTCAACTCAAATTGTAAATACTAATGATGTAACCGAAGAAGCTATAAATGAAAATATTAATTTGGATTACTTTGCGTACTCTGCACCAATTCCAGGACAACCAATTCCTTTAAATGTAGATTACTCCGAAGCAAACCTAGAGTATCTACAGAGTCTGATAAATGAGGAAGGGCAAAGTACAGAAAATGATAATGAAGAATTTGTGTTTGATAATAATGAAGGGTTGATATTGAAGAAGAAAACATTCACGAAGACTTTGTGAATGTTGATGAAATGAATTTGGGAGAAGAGATGGAGGTCTCTGATACTGAAGAGGTTGTAGAGCCTGAACCGTGTAAAGACTCTACTCCTGCTCCGGCTAAAACCGAACCATCTACTTCTACTGCTGCTAAGCCCAATACGTCAAAGACCTGTAAATTCTATAAAATCAGCAGCAAGCGCTACAAAGGTCAAATCATCTCCTGGAAGTATGATGAAGCACATAAAGTGATTGTTATCAAGCGAAAAGATGGGATGCAGTATTTCACTATGAACTTCAAAGTATTAAGTACCTTACCATATTGTGAGATACTGCACTTGGCGCAATTGAATATCATAAATCCCACCAATAACGAGTTAGCGAATCAACTACAGAGAATCTTAAGGAAAGAGGTCAACACCAAAGTGTTCTATCTTTTGAGACCAAATCTTGGGATGAGGTATATTTATCGTAACAAGATACAACCGTTTACCAACAAGTCCTGGGTTAAGATTGTATATAAATCTCCAAAGACCTTAAAGTCTATTCCTCTGGAGAAGCTCCCAGTTGATTTCTTGAGAAGGTTACAACTGTGGACATATGATGGATATACAGGCGAAGCTGAAATTATCTATATTGAAGATTCAGAGCCTGAAGATCTATGGAAAGCCAAAATATCGAAGATTAGAGTGTACGATCCTTTGAGCTTGATTAACCTTACCAATAAAGACCTTGAAGCTCTTCATGCTAAGAAGATTGATTATTTTCAAGAGTTCAAGACTGAGTTGAAAACACTTTAGCTTGTGTCGCAATAGCGACACAAGGCTTGTGTCGCATATGTCGGCCTGGCGACACAGGGCTTGTGTCGCAGGTCAGTTAGGTTTTGGCTATAAATAGATCATTACGGGTTCAGTTTTAGGGTGGACGAACCTAAAGTGTTTTCAAGCGATCTGTGAGGAATCTTGTGTAATTGGTTGATTTGCTATTCGTGATATATATAAAAGCTAATCGACTAGTTTTGTGTGATTGTTAATGTGTTTTGTTCAATTGATTGTATTCCGCGCTTTCAATTGTTGAATTGATTCGATTTAGATCCAGTAACAAGGGTCCAACAACATCCCTGCGAAACCATGTCTTGAATGTTATGGCAACAACGATTTACAAACAACCTTGGTTTATCAAACTATACTTGCAAACATAAAACCTGTGAATTCACTCAACAATTTTGTTGACTTTTTACTATGTTTTTCAGGGAATTAGCTGCACATGTGAGACTGCATGCATACTTATGAAACTAGGCGACCCACGAAGAATTTAGGATGCCATCTTTGAAGCCAATGGGATTTCTTTTGTATAACTTAAACTACATTTCTATTTCTACGATTCGATGAATCGTTAACTTTTGTAAACAATTAATTAAGGCATCTTAATACATATATGTTCTGCGATAATCATATGCTCTGATATGTATGAATGTCCAACGTTTACGTCGACGCTCCCACCTCTGTATACAATTGCTTCCGCTGACCAACGTTGGCCGTTTTTGGGGGTGTGACAAAAACTTTGTTTAAAAATCGTTTTCATCACTAAAAACACACAAAAATGCTACATGCATTCCTGTCAAGAAATTAGTACGACTTTCTCCTGAAAGTTTCGTATTCAAAACTTAACCAAAATGGCCGGTTCAAGAGTCAAAATTTAAGTTCAAGATGTTAGCTTTCTTTTCCAAGTGGTTTCATAATTTTTGGAGTCCGTTTGATACCCGAACATGAATTTACAAAAACATTGCCCCAGACTGACCTGATGGTCAAATTCTTGTGTCAACTTCTCGAGTCCATAACTCGAACTACACAACTCCAAATGACTTGAGGTTTTCGGAAAAATTTCACAAATTATGTTAGGTACAAATGTCATTTGAATGACTTTCTCTGAAAAAATGTAGATTTTTCCGAGAAATTCAAACTATATGCATGTGTCCAGATTGGTCGCTATTGGACCTCAGAGGACAAATGAAATTATTAAAAATACTTAGACTTACTCAAAAATTCTAGAAAAATTACTGTAAGTAGCCAAGACATAGGTGAATAATTGATATTTTTCTTGAATTTTATCTTGGACCTTTGATTTAATAAAACGAGTTCACAAAACCAAGTATTTTAGAGGAAAAACTGACCAAAGCTGTTAATGATTCCCGAGGATAAAAACGAACACCTTCGGGTTTGCCAAAAATTATAAAACTTACTTTTTACAAGTACTAAAACATTAAGATTTATCGTGTAAAAATTTCGGGTCAAACCGAGTAGGTTTGACCAAGTCAACAAAAAAACGGAGCTCGGTTATGAAAAACGTTGACCAAACTAATCGAGGTTAAGATTGTGAACTAAATGGTTTGGGTAACTTATTAGAAGATTTGGACCAAAAATGAGACTTGTAAACAAAACCCGAACGGAAAACGACACTTAGAACCTTTGGGCCAAAATTGAAAATCTTGTTTTCACTAAGGGTTAAACTTGCTTAACAACTAATAACTACATTAGAAAACAACTCGATAACACATGACATATACTATTGCAAAACATACAACGAAACAAACTTAATAATAATACCTTTAAGAATTATTATTACAAAACGTCACCAACGTATCGTACACATTTTAAACACCGTGATCTTTCGAAACGAGTGAACAGTTAACATGGTTTGGCAGTTAGCCAACTACTTATATAAACAATCTCTTGCGTTTAGGACGTTAAGAGACCTTACTTGGGCAACCACTTTGCTAGCTCTCGCAATTAGCTCACGAGGTGAGTTCACAGCCCTTGCTTTTACTTAATTTACTGCTTTTAAACTAGGGGTGGAAAACATAGCAACTGTTTGGATACTATATGCGAAAACTTAGTTTCTTATGAATGTTTCTATACGGTTACACAACACTATTTGTTCATCGAATGATTTTCACACTATTTTGGGAACATGACAACGAATCCTAGTACGAACCCCGATTTACATGTGTAGCGCATCAAAGACCTTATGGCTACAACCATAATCATTAGCTAGGTGACTCTAGCCCCTGAATATACGGATAATACTATCGGAGTGACGACCCCTTCAACTAAGAGCGGAGCGTATATTTAAATGTCTGATTAGGCAAACAACGAATTGTGTCGTGGCTTGATTATGGGTTTGGGTTGCATTACTTTAACTCGTTAGGTTTAGCTCACCTTTCGGGGGATCACCGTCTATGTCTTCCTACAAACAACAACGAAATTATATTTTTGGGTAACATCCCAACGAATCGATATTTTTGGATAACATTCCAACGAGACTATACTTTTGGGTAACATCCCAACGAATCGATATTTTTGGATAATATTCCAACGAGACTATATTTTTGGGTAACATCCCAACGAATCGATATTTTTGGATAACATTCCAACGAGACTATAATTTTGGGTAACATCCCAACGAATCGATATTTTTGGATAACATTCCAACAAAACGGAACTTGTTTAACTTTTATGTCAACGACTTACAAAAAGAACTTGGTATAACAAACCGTATTTATAAAACCGGTGAATTCACTCAGCATTATTGTTGACGATTTTTACTATGTTTTTCAAGGAATTAGCACTCATGTAAGATGCATGCATCTTGGAATGACAACCTCCTAAGGCGAATTAGGATGCCACTTTTGAAACATGTTTACGAAATCCCGGATATTAAGATGGTGACTATTTAAACTGATGTAATTCAACAATACTATAAATACGACTTTCAAAGTCGTAGCTTTTGTAATAACTATATTTATGGCATCTTAATTATTCTGTTCTGCGATAATCATATGCTCTGTGAATATGCTCACGTCATGCCCCCACCTCCCAACACAATTGCTTCCGCTGACCAACGTTGACTGTTTTGGGGTTGTGACAAATTGAAATTTCAAATGAGATACATTACTTACCTTGAACATGGGATAGTAACAAGAATCATTTAAAAGTTGTGGTGGTACTACTTTGTTGTAACATGCATTTGGCCTAATAATGTCTCCGCTAAGCTTAAGCATCGCTTTTTTTTTTTCAAAATCTTATGAAAATGTCGATGAATAGTTTCTCCGGAATGATTAAAAGTTTCTTGAGCTAATCTATTTTCACATCCATGTGTTAGTATCATCAAAAATTCCAACTGACTCCTCAATAGATACATTACGAGTTGGCATTACACTGTAACGCGTTTTAAGATCTAAACATAAGCTCCTGAAGACGTCAATGTGTAGCCTAAAATCCTCATAACAACGTCGAGGATGGCCATTTAGTATTTCGTGGATAAAAATATTGCCTGTGCGACAAGGGATACGAGTCTTATACAACAGATTATGACCTATCATTATCCCTTCAATGGATATACCGCATAATAGTAGCCATATATTCTCATTGTCGATCCAATCTTCTTCATCCGAGTCATTGTTGTCTGGTGATTCCTCCAGAGTGAGTGGTGACTCATCTGGGTTGGTTTGTTTGTGACTCTCTTTTGTGGGTGAGGATGGGCTAGGATAAGAAGGTTGATCTATATCCATGTCCTCAGATGAAGGAGAAGTACTACCTGTATCTTCTGTTGAAGATTGAACAGACTCAGCAATGTTTGAGTCTGACTCCAAGTGCACAGACTGAGTTGAGTATGTGTCCCTGGAGTCTGTGTGCTCTGCTTCAGCCACACGATCTTCAACAGCATGGGTCTCAGTACCCTCACTATCACCTGAATTATCACCCTCCATAGATGCAGAAGCAACATATGGGTGATTTATCCATTGCTGCATAGCAGCAGTGATAGGTGCTCCAGAAAGTGGAACCGGATGGTTAAACACTTTATAGGTGAGCACTGGTACGGGTATATCTGCAATTTTATTATTAAAAGATATATATACAGACCCAGATAATCTGGATTGGATGCACAAGGAGAGTAACCTTATAAAAGGTACATTGAAAATTCTGTTAGACTCATTCACTAGTTTTAAAATTTCTTGAAAATACAACTCTGCAAAGTTGATGTTTAAACCAGTGATGAATGAGCTTAACAGTTGAGTTTCAAACTCATTTTACTCCCCTGTGCTACCAGATTTACCTCCTAGACTTCTAATGATGCCAGAGATTAAAAATTTCCATCTGGGGGTGAATCCTGACATCAAGACTGTCGCACCCCCAAGACACGTGGCAGCGGAAGGTAGGGTGTTACGTTGGGGGCGCCGACCAAATCAATTATCACAACACAAGAATTACAACAAACGACCTCTATATGAGACGTTTCAAAAATCATTACATTACATAGTTAAAATGTTTACATAAGTTTTGCCAAAAGTAGAGTACGCATCGAATACAAGATTACAACATAATACAATGCAAGCTAATCTATGTTGTTTGTGAAAAATATGCGACTCGAGCTATCTTCCTCCAAAGGCAAACCTACTGCGGTTGATCTCCTGAGAAATACATACTAAAAGGTCAACATAAAGTTGGTGAGTTCATAGGTTTGTAAACAGTTGGTATAACATCGTATGGAACACAAGATTTCCGTTTGTATCATTCAACAATGATAGGTAATGTATTACAAAAATGTAAAGATAGTGTATATTGTTGCCATGAGCTCATAGTTCGAGCTTAACTGTGGTGTCGGGTCACAATCAAGTGCCACGATCGGGGTGCCTCCCAGCGAGTGCCTAATCCAACACTCGTAAGAACAAATGATAATGCGTCCGTTTGACAAGTTAGCGCTACTAACCCGGACGGGGGGAGTCAATCCCAAATAGTACTATTCATTAACATTCACGCTATAACGATACTAACAAACTATGATGTGGGGGACTTTCAGGATAAGTAAAATAACTCATGCAACCAATATATCGAGTTTAGTACTTGTGTTCACATAAAAATAGCGGTATGAAAGCAGTTGTATGTATTCTCACCCCAGTTAGAAACAGTAAAAAAGGGGCTATGAAACTCACCTGATATTAGCAAGCAAGTAGCAAATAGTAAGCAGGCGTGTTTTCCAAATACAACCTTCTAACATCCTAAACGTGTAAGGTTGTGTAAGTAGATGTCTCAAAAGACCATCTATAGTGATTGTATAAGTGGGGGTTAATGTACACTTAAGCCAATCATGTAGGTGGAGGGTTAATGTCCACCTAAGTTAATCGTGTAGGTGGAGGGTTAATGTCCACCTAAATAAGTCGTGTAGGTGGAGGGTTAATGTCCACCTAAGTTAGTTCACACAATTAGAAATGTCCAATTGTTCAGTTATCGTTTGTATTTAGAAAACATGTACGGGCCGTTGGTGATATTTTGTGAAAACACAGATTTGATTAATTATGTTATGCATATTTCTACTTTCCAGGTATGGTAATTGGTCAGTGTGGCAAGGGGCGAAGCCCATTAATGACGGGGGTCCGGGGGCAGCGCCCCTGGTAGCGGGGTCCAAGGGGCAGAGCCCCTGGCTGGGGTCAAGCTATGTGCGACATTGGTTTAAGAAAAACGTATCGATTTTTGTGTTTTTAGCGACACTGGGCTAGTGTCGCCATTGTGCGACACTAAGGTATTATGCGACAAAAGGCTTGTGTCGCTATGTGCGACACTAAGGTATTATGCGACACTAAGGCTTGTGTCGCTAATGTGACGATTCGGGAGCTATAGCGACACAAAGCCTTGTGTCGCTAATGTGACGATTCGGGAGCTATAGCGACACAAAGGCTTGTGTCGCTAATGTGACTATTCGGGTGCTATAGCGACGCAAAGGCTTGTGTCGCTAATGTGACGATTCGGGTGCTATAGCGACGCAAAGGCTTGTGTCGCTAATGTGACGATCCGGGTGCTATAACGACACAAAGGCTTGTGTCGCTAATGTGACGATTCGGGTGCTATAGCGACACAAAGACTTGTGTCGCAGAGACTACTGGGCTTCTGCGACACAGAGGCCTGTAACAGGTCGGTTTTGTGAATTTTATTTCGGGTTCCAAATGTTCAAATAAAAATTCAAGAAAAATATACGTTGTTCCTTAGTATTTTAGCTCTCTAAATTAATTTTTCCAGAATTTTTGGGTATTCCTAAGTATTTTTAAAAATTCCGTTTGTTCCCTAAGGTCAGAAAGTGACCAATCCGGACACATGCAACAAGATCGGATTTCTGGGCAAAATCTACACATTTTCAGAAAAAGTTATCTAAACGACATTTGTACCTAACAAAATTTTTGAATTTTTGGCGGTGGTTTCAGATCATTTGGATGTGTATATCTCGAGTTATGATTAAAACAAGAGAGGTGAAATTTCTGTGATTTTCGACAGCCCAGACCCATGTTTTTGTAAAAATCATTTCGGGTATCAAACGGACTCCAAAAATTATGAAACCACTTGAAAATGAAAGCTAACTTCTTAAACTTAATTTTTGCCTTTTGAATCGTCCATTTTGGTCAAGTTTTGAGGGAGAAACAGCCTCCCAAAGTCGAGCTACTTTTCTGCCCGAAAATACATGGTTTGTTCTTGAACATTTTAAACCATGGAAAACGTTTTTGTGTTATGTTTTGGACATTTCTGTGTTAAGTGAACATTATACCATGTTTATAGAAGTGTTTCAAGTGTTTTAGAAGAGTTTTGAAGTTCTTACAAAGTTTCCCAACTGAGAAGGAGGAGAAAGATGATGAGGAGACCTTGATCTTGTGTTTTGGATTGATTTCTCCTTCAAAAGTGATGAATGATGATGGTGGTTGATGGTGGCAGGTGGTGGTTGATGGTGGTGGTTGATGGTGGTGGTGGTCTTGGGCAGATTTTTGGGAGAGAGGAGAAAAGAGCTTGAGAGAAAATATGTGATTTTTGTGTGTGTAAAATGAGGGAAAGTGAGGGTAGGATGGTTTAAGAAGGGAGAGGAGAAAAAGGGGTCCATTGGGCCGGTTTGGGCTGGGCTGGGCCGGATATTGGGCCTGGCCCGTTGCGGTTCTCGGGCCCGTGACTTGCTCCTCGATTTCGTATTACTTTACTTGTTCGGTTAAACGTTAATCGCATATGTAAAAATTTAATCGTTAACGTTTAATGTTTGTATTTTATTTTTGATACGAAGTCACTATTTTAAATTTGACCAATATACTTAAAAATACTTTATTGAACCTTCTTAAAATATTTGTCGGTTTCGTTCGGGTGTCGGGCGCGATTCGCGCATTTTTGTTGCGTTTGTTACGTTTTCGGCAAAACATCTAGGTTTTTCGTATATTATTATTTAATAACAATAATATAGGGTAAATAATTACTATTTAATTTATAAAATAGGTTTACAATATTTATGAAAAGTTATCACCAACGCCGTATAGATTGTCGGACCTCGTCCGGTTGTTTCGCGTAATTACAGATAAACACATAATCACGTAAGTGTATATTCAAATATACAGGTAATTACAGATATTTAGCCTAATACCAACTAAATACAAGTAATTAGGGTTTCCAGCTAGGTTTAACCATTAACCTAAAGTGTCGGGTGTCACACTATCCGAATTCATATATATATATATATATATATATATATATATATATATATATATATATATATATCATCATTCAGTATGTCCATCCTATTAAATGCACAATTAAAAGAAAACACATAATGTCAGATATGTTTCATTACATTACATAATGAGGAAACAATACCAAATATTATTCATAACATACTAAAGACTTTATTTTAAATGTCTTAAACATCAAATAATGAGAACAAAGCAAGTAAACATCCAAGACACAACCAACGGGAAATAACATCACATAACGAAAATATATTGTCCTATCACTCATTCATAAGTGAGTAGAGAAAGTTAATCTTGTCAACGGTAGTTGGGGGATACACAAAACATTCTCTTGCCTCCCTTTTCCAAAATATTCGCATTGCTTTGTTATTGTTATCGTTAATTCTGATGTGGCAAAAATACTAAGTCAGAGAGAATAAAGAAGTCAGTTGTGGTCATTTTAATTAGGAAGTCATGGGTAGAATTTTAAGGGTGAACAACCCGCGTTTCTAGCAGTTAGTTTTTCCTTCTTCCAATAGTTTGTTTTTAAGTATTTTATTATTCATTAGAAGCACTATAATTTTTTCAAGAGTAATATAGCACCAGAAAATTCCCAAATGTTTTGTCTATGTTTCTTCCATTTTGTTTCGTATTTGGGTGTACATTTGTCGATCCTTAAATATCATATTCCAACACTTGGTATCAGAGCCTCTTTTATGCCCAAATACCTACAATCGGAAAGCATGTCAATTGTAAAGCAAGGAAAAGAGACTGGTGGTGTACCATACTAGTGTCCCATGTTGACCTCTTCGAATTACACCACTTGGGCAATCCGCATGGAAGCCATACTGGACGCACAAGGGTTGTGGGAGTCCGTAGAACCACCGACCGAGACGGAGGTGGACCAGAAGAAGAACAAATCAGCAAGAGCTTTCATTTTTCAAGGGTTACCGGAGGATATTTTACTACAAGTGGCTAAAAAGAGGACAGCAAGAGAAGTGTGGGACTCGTTGAAGACGCGTTACCTTGGGGCAGATCGAGTCCAGAAGGCTCGATTACATACACTTAAAAGCGAGTCTGAGGCTCTTCGGATGAAGGGTGGGGAAACAATAGACGACTTTACCGGAAAATTGAGCGGTATGGTATCAAAGTATAACAGCCTTGGGGCAACACTTGAAGATAGTACTCTGGTGAGAAAGTTACTTGACTCGGTCCCTGACAAATACCTTCAATTGGTAGCGTCAATGGAGCAATACTCTGATTTAGACTCTATGCCGTTTGAGGAGGCCATTGGTAGATTAAAGGCCTACGAGGATCGCCTACAATTTCGTAGCGGAATCAACAACACAGAATACAGTTTACTGCTCACGAAAGGGGACATCACCTCAACGCAGAAAACTTCCAGGGGAAGTTCAACTTCAAGTGGAAGAGGTCGTGGCTCCACTCAATATGATCGGGGAGGTCGAAGTGGTGGCCGTGGCAGAGGTCGAGGAAGGGGTGGTCGAGGAGGCCATGGTGGACAACGGGACGCTGGAAGTAACCATCAAAAGCCGAGGGACAAGAAGCATATAAAATGCTTCAACTGTGATAATTATGGCCATTACGCATCCGAATGCAAGGCCTTTAAGGAGAGAGGAGAAAAGGCAAATTTAACTCAATAGCAAGATGAAGAACCAGCGTTGTTGCTTAGTATTTGCGGTGAGAAAACGAAATCCTTGGTACGGTTAAACGAGGAGAAGGTATTTCCTAGTAAAGTCAAAGGCAGAAATGAAACGGGAAAGGATGTATGGTATCTTGATAACGGTGCAGGTAATCATATGACCGGAACACGAAACTTCTTTGCAGAGCTTGATAAAAACATCACAAGGGAGGTTCGTTTTGGAGACGGTTCTAAAGTTCAGATTGCTGGGAAAGGTTCGATTTTATTGGAGTGCAAAAACGGTGATCAACTGCTCATTTGAGAGGTATATTTTATTCCGGCTTTAAACAGTAACATACTAAGTCTTGGATAGATGACTAAGTTGGGATATAAAGTTGAGATGTTGCACGAGTTTTTGAAGATTCATGATGAAGGTGGTCGGCTGATTATCAAAGTGGAACGGTCGAGAAATCGATTATACAAGATTGCACTCAAAATATCTCAACCCGTCTGTTTAATGGCGAACCTCGATGATGAAGCATGGGTGTGGCATGCTAGGTTGGGTCATGTGAGCTTTCGTGTCATCGAGTCAATGGTTCAAAAGGAGCTGGTGCGTGGTGTCCCAAAATTACGACACCCTACACAAGTCTATGAGGGGTGTATGGTCACGAAACAAACGAAACTGCCATTTCCAAAAGAAGCACAGTAGCGTGCAAGAGAACCACTTGAACTTGTTCATGCTGATCTTTGTGGTCCTATTTCACCCTCAACAGTGGCAGGTAACCGTTATTTCATGTTGATCGTTGATGATTACAGCCGTTACATGTGGGTTTTTATGTTGAAATCAAAAGATGAGGCCTTCACAAACTTTGCAAGTTTCAAGAACCGGATTGAGAAAGAAACTTCATTAAAATTGAAAGTGCTACGAACTGATCGTGGGGGGAATTCACCTCCAAACAATTTGCTGATTTTTCTGGTCGGGAAGGAATCAAGAGGCAATTAACGGCCCCCTATTCACCTCAACAGAATGGCGTAGCGGAACGCCGTAATCGAAGCATTCTTGAGACCGCAAGGTCATGTTAAAATCGATGGAAATACCGGACACTTTGTGGGGTGAGGCTGTACGACATGCTGTGTACATCCTCAATCGAATTCCGACAAAAGGAGTGTTAGGTAATACACCGTATGAAGGTTTGAGGGGAACCAAACCGACGCTCAAACATTTAAAGGTGTTCGGTTGTGTTGGATATGTGAAGAAGCAAGGAAATCAGATCTCAAAACTCAGCAATCGAAGCACCCCAACGGTGTATTTGGGTGTGGAAGTTGGTAGCAAAGCTTATCGCATGTTTAATCCATGTGAAAAGAAAGTGGTGGTGGCCCGTGATGTTATATTTGATGAAAAAAAGAAATGGGATTGGGCTCAAGTCCAAACTGGAGAGCCCATATCGATTAAAATGTGGGCTAGTGATTATTTCAACTCAGGCACAGAAGGAGAAGTCCAAGTAGACAATACCATTGGTGATGAAACTAAGAGTCCTGCTCACCATGTCAACGGTGATTCGCCGTTGACACCTAATGCCGCCTCCTCAATCGTGAATCATGATGTAGATGAGTCATCGGGTTTGAGTAATTCAACAACATGGGTATCAAATACCTCGCTAGAAACCGGGCAAAGTATAGACTCTTCGATGTTTGATCACACACCGGTCCAAGGTTTTAGAAGCTTGACAGATGTCTATGCTGAAACAGAACCTATGGAACCTAATTTGGATGAATTAATGTTTGTGGGTGATGAACCTACAACATACAAAGAGGCTGCTAATGTTCAGTCATGGCAGGAAGCAATGAGAGCAGAATTAAATTTGATCGAAAAGAACCATACTTGGAAGCTCACAAATCTCCCATCAGGTCACAATCCGATCGGACTTAAATGGGTGTTTAAAGTGAAGAGAGATGTTGATGGAAATGTTGTTAAGCACAAAGCCCGGTTAGTCGCGAAGGGATACGTTCAATAGAAAGGAATTGATTTTGATGAAGTCTTTGCACCGGTGGCCCGATTAGAAACGATAAGGCTGCTGTTGGCCATAGTTGCTATGAAAGGATGGTCAGTCCATCACCTTGACGTGAAGTCGGCTCTCTTAAACGGAGAATTGCAGGAAGAAGTATACGTATCTCAACCCGATGGTTTTGTCGTTAAAGGAAAATAACACATGGTGTACCGGTTATATAAAACTCTTTATGGTTTACGTCAAGCACCACGAGCATGGAACGTGCGTCTTGATAAAGCAATTAAAGACTTAGCCTTTCAAAGATGTGCACAAGAATAGGCTATATATAAACTTCAGTGCGCCAAAAGGATTTTGATAGTTGGTGTTTATGTGGACGACTTAATTGTGACAGGTTCAAGTGAAGATCAAGTGACAAAGTTTAAGAGACAGATGCAACAAGTTTTTGAAATGAATGACTTGGGGCACCTAACATACTATTTGGGTATAGAGGTGCGACAATGTGAAAGTGGCATTGAAATAAGTCAAGCTGGGTATGCCAAAAGAATCCTACAATCAGCAGGAATGTGGGACTGTAACTTGACAAAATATCCGATGGAACCGAAATTCAGCTTGTCTAAAGATGTGGAAGGGACACTGGTGAATACTACTGACTACCGTCGTCTCATCGGTTGTCTACGTTACTTGATTCACACGAGACCAAATCTAGCTTACTCTGTTGGGATCGTTAGTTGCTACATGCATTTACCAAAAGAGATTCATATGAAAGCTGTGAAACAGATTCTACGGTACCTGAAAGGAACTTTGCATTATGGCATTGTGTATGGAAAAGGAGGTGATGGAAAGCTAATCGGTTACAGTGATAGCAGTCACGGAATGGATCTAGATGATCAGAAGGGAACCACCGGGATGGTGTTTTATCTCTCGGATAACCCAATTACATGGGTGTCACAAAAATAGCAGATTGTGGCTCTATCCTCTTATGAAGCTGAATTCATGGTCGCGACTTCGGCGACGTGCCAAGCTGTTTGGTTAAAGAATTTGTTAAAGGATCTAACGGGCTGGGATAGCTCGAGTGTGAAGCTATTTGTTGATAATAAATCAACGATAGCACTAATGAAGAACCCAGTGTTTCATGGTCGAAGCAAACACATCGATACTAAGTATCATTTCATTCAGGAATGTGTTGAGAAAAAGATAATTAGTGTGGAGCATGTTAGTGGAGAAGAGCAACGAGCTGATATACTGACCAAAGCATTACCGCGAGTAAAATACATCGAGATGAGAAATCTATTGGGAGTGAAGAATCTTGAAGACAAAGATCAGAATTAAAGGGGGAAAATGTTATCGTTAATTCTGATGTGGCAAAAATACTGACTAAGACAGAGAGAATAAAGAAGTCAGTTGTGGTCATTTTAATTAGGAAGTCATGGGTAGAATTTCAAGGGTGAACAACCCACGTTTCTAGCAGTTAGTTTTTCCTTCTTCCAATAGTTTGTTTTTAAGTATTTTATTATTCATTAGACAAGTACTGTAATTTTTTCAAGAATAATATAGCACCAGAAAATTCTCAAAAGTTTTGTCTCTGTTTCTTCCATTTTGTTTCGTATTTGGGTGTACATTTGTCGATCCTTAAATATCATATTCCAACAGTTATAAGCCAAAGAGCTTGGTTCAAAACCAGGAAATGTTGAAACAATATTCATGCACTCTGAAATAGAAGGCACGGGTGGAACAGTTTGTGTGCTTTTTGATGATATCGCTTGCAATACTGTATCCAATTTTACTTCAAATGAGGAAATCGCCATGGTTTTTCCTTTGTTTAAACGAGTATTAGCATTGCCATGTGTCTTCTTTCTCTTAGCCAAACTACTTTCGGGAAATGATATTTCAACATCATCACTAAAATTCACTTCGTCATTATCTTCTTTCTCTTATACATCCACAAAACCAATCTCATCTTGAACGTTATTTGGACCAATTTCATTTTGCAACTGAGAAGGAGTCTTAGTCCTATCACCAATGGCAACCGAATCCCGAAACAAAGGCTCATAATACATGTGATATATCTCCAAATTTTTGTCTCTAAATTTTGCAATATCCGGATTTGGCTGCACAATGAAGAAAATTTATTTAATTTTGTTTTCTAATCAATAAATAATTGTGAAAACACTAGTATATCATATATAACCTGTATTTTCTCATCCCACCACTTAGGTGTTACATTGATCGTCTTTCTCACGGGATCCCATCCAAGGCCGGATTCAATTCTCATCAGTCGATCATATAACTTCCAATCTCTCTTCATTGAATCCCAATGATTTTTCAGTTGTTGTTTACAATAAATTTTTCATGTTCGGTTCTTAAGGCTATTTTCTAAGTTTGCCCATCCAACCTTATTAAAAGTGCTCCCTGGCCTATTCCCATTTTTGACCTCCTCGATGCACAACTCAACAAATGCGATATGGGTGTTAGGATCCCAAACGGTTTTTCGGGGATTGACCTTCGAAGTTGTCAGATTCACATTCGCATTTTCATTGTTTGAATTCATATCCCGAATGTTAATAATATCACACAATCCAAATATATAAAGTAGACTAACATATAATATATCAAAATATAACACAAATTAATCGTAGATACATGAGATAATTTTGTACGCATGCATACATCTCTTTATCATGATAGCTATTATATGATTTCGTAAACAAGTAATTTTTCAAGAGATATTAGTCAGACTAGTCTAGTTAACATCATATTCAAATCAATAGCTAATATAAAAATTCCATCATCAAAAAAACTAATAACAGTGAGTGGCATAATCAATAAATAATATAAAAAAACCAAGTACACATCACAAATGAAAAACAATGATAATATGTAAATTAAACAAGTCTTACTTTATGTATGTATTACATCATGTTTTTTAAACCCCAAATATACGTATTCGATTTGAGCATAAAGAGTATGTCATCATATAAATTAGATATTCTCATTATAATATTCGTGTGCCCTTTTTTTTTATTGCATAAATCCATCCACAGAAGCCAAATAATATATTGTATACAAACTCACAAAGTTATTAAGAATCATATATAAAGAGAAAAGTTTTGCAAATATAAAATATTGAAAAATATTCACCTCAAGTCAGAGAGTAAACGCAGAGGATTCAGGTAGTGGTAGGGCTCCTATTTTTTAATGGGTCGAATAGAAAGGGTTTTTGAGGCTTTTATAAGGGTATGAGGGTAAATTTACTGGTGGGAAACAATATTTGGAGAACCGCTTTTTCACACAGCAAGGGTCCGCCCACTTTTTGATTTCTGTATTTTGAAGCTTCAAAAACGTAAATAATCAATTTTTATTATTTATTTGCCAAACACTAAAAATAGATTATTTATGATATGTAAACGTAATAATCAAAAAATCAGTCTCTAAACGCATACCCAAACACCCTAATGCACTTTAAATAAAAAGCCATTTTTAGTAATAATATAATAAAATAAAGATTCTAGGTTGTTGATAATTCTATGTCTTTAAGTTTAATGGATTTAGGGTTTTTGATATTGTTATGGACATATTAATCGGAGCAAAAAATAGGTCAACGTTTTTACGGAAAAGCTTTACCATTAAAGATACCTAAAATTGAGGTGATTTTTATTCATTCAATTCAAATTGAAATGCACTTTAAATAAAAAGCCAATAGTTAGATTCAAGTGATTGTTTTGAATCAGGGTTCGACTTGAACCATATTCAAAGATTTTGTCCCACTACTTTTTTTTCTTTTTTTTCTTTTCTTTTTACTATACGAATACGATTTCCTAGATTACACCAATCATTTATGTAATGCAATGTATCACTCCTTGTACGACAACTTGTTTTCCTACCAAGAATTATATATCTATCCTTCCCTTTGTCTTACTGATTCCAGCTAATAAAACTTTCAAAAATGTAAATTTAAATAATAATAAATATGGTGAAAACACATGCTTATTCCATAACCTTATCAATTACATCATTTGCATTCGATTGTACTCAAGGAAACCATGAATTTAAAAAATAAAAAAGAAGATAAAAGTGAAATAACAAAAGGAGAAAATTTGGTCATATCAACCATGATTGGCTATTCATGTCGTAAA
Organism: Gnaphalium uliginosum; assembly: GCA_963930675.1. NCBI lineage: Eukaryota > Viridiplantae > Streptophyta > Magnoliopsida > Asterales > Asteraceae > Gnaphalium > Gnaphalium uliginosum. Next base: position 1,782,416 of record OZ005685.1, read on the forward strand.
CTAATGCAAGCGATATGCTTCTGGGAGCAGCGTAACCGCATGTATGAAAATCATGATGATTTTAAATAGGTTCTAATGAGATTAATTAGCAGCTGTATTGTCCGGTTCTGCCTACAATTAAAGACGACTACATTTAAGGTAGCAATTTTATTACATAAAATGGCGAAAGTAGCAATTTTTTGAAAAGAGAAATACAACTGCACAAGAACAAACATAAAGAAATTTGCTTTTACTTTTACTCTCTTTATGCCTTCCCTTCAGCTGCATACAGTGCCTTGATCTCTTCGACATCATCATAGCTTCCCAGGAATATGGGAGATCGTTCATGTATCTTCTTAGGAACCAAGTCAAGTGCCTGTCGAGTAGAATGAATCAGATTTATATTTATCAGGTTACCAAAAGTAAGACTATTATTTCATTCATACGATTTTATAACTGTATTAAACATATTAGTTAGTTAAATAAAGTGGGTGAGTCAACCCGACCATTTAACCATTTTTACCCAAGACTATATCGGCCCACTACCCAACCCGCCTACTTTCCCACCCCTGGTCTAAACAAGCAACATCAATAATTACTATGTTTATAATGTGCCATTACCCGTTCCTTCCCGGTAAAGGACTGTCCTCCAGCTTGTTCCATCAAAAATGACATTGGGAAGACTTCATAGAGAACCCTGTTAGATACAATGAAATCAAATGGAAACACAAACCATTTTGACATAATTAGTATAATACCATATAACAATTCTATTAAATGTACTTTGGGTTCTCATTTGGGCCATTTTGACATAAATAAGAGAATACTATATAATAAGTTCCATTAAATGTACCTTAGTTTCCCACTTGGGCTCTTCTTATCAGCAGGGTACAAAAAGACACCCCCATAAAGTAAGGTGCGATGAACATCAGCAACCATACTGTAACAGATGCAAGGAAACATGAGTTAAGCCACATGGAACAAGAAGCAACAAGTTTTCCTTAAATAAACTAAAAGACTTGTATGTTCTTTAACCATTAATTCCTCAGCAGTTCTTATATAGCAATATCCACCAAACCATGAAAAGTTTTACAAGGAGAGGCTTAGATTTAGAATAGTGACATAAATATTGTGTTTGAAAGGAAAATCATTATGCCAGATAAAAATACACGTTAAAAGTGGGGCCAATTGTGATGATCCAATGTTCAAAAATCTTTATTAAAAACATTCAGCCACGTCAGCCTTTTTAGAGTCAGTCATTTTGGTAACCATTTTATGTCCAATGACCAAATTAGAAATCACGTGAAAGTACGTTGTTATTATTGCATTTTGCCCCTAAAAATGGAGAATACAATTACCTTCCGATATATCTTAGAGATTTTGCAGATGAACCATCTGTTGGAAACTTGCATTTTTCCACAAACCTGAAAGTTACAGAACGTCAAAAACGCATCATAAAGACACCAACGCAAAAGGGACCAGGACATAATTGACATACTTTGCAGTAGGACCATCCCAGTTCTTAGCATTTCCTTCATTGACTGAATAAATCTTTCCTTTCTTTGGGATCTGTATACAAAGGAGTTACAAAGGTAGAACACTAATGAGCGTACATGATGTAAAAATGAAATGATTATTTTAGAAAATGAGATGTAAGCGCGAATGACAAAAATCCAAATACATATGCAGTCTAAGTTATGACTAGTTACAGAAATACATTTTTCATAACATTTAATATTTAGCTTTCGGATTGAAACATATTTTAAGTTAAAGGTGCAATTAGCTCGATTATAACTTTAGTCTTCTGACTATTTAGGGTCAAAATAACCAATACTCAAGAAACAACGAGGACTAGTTGTAAGAAAAATGATCATTTAGATAAATCTGAAATTACATAATGATGCCTAACCTTTAATTTGATAAAAAGAATGATGATCTGAAAGAATTGTACTTTACAAGTAGGTCATATGAAGTCTTGTTTTACAAAGATAAAAAGGTCAGAAAAGGCTTACCTTAATGTCTGGGTGGGTGAGTATAAACTCCCCAAGGGATGGATCAAGAGTAAACCCATTCACACCAGATCCAGTGCTTAATACAAGCTGAAAACAAATGTATTTCTCAGTGAGTACATTAAGTAAGTAGATAAAATTCTAGTCATATCAGTCAAATTGGTTTGAGAACTTCCAACATTTATTGAAACAACTTTCTTCTCAACCACACAGCAAATGATATTATTCGATAGTATACGGATGGCAATTTTAATCCATTTACTTATTTGTCGATTGAGGTTATATGTTTTATGTCCAGCAGGTAAAGTAAAATCAACAACTACTCAAACACAACCGTGTCATACGGATCTAAAGTCACCCAAAGTGTTCTTTTAATACACAAAACCTCCTAAACCATCTTATTAATACTTCTATTGAAACTTTTTTAACTATAGTTGACAAACTATCTATATTAAAAGGGAAAAAAAAAAGCACACTAAAAGATTTGCACGAAAAAGTGTTTCATGTCAACGCGGCCCATACCAAAAAAAATCCGTTTAGACCGAACCTGTTACCCACCCCACCCATTTTGCCACCTCTAGACTTGAATTAATACATCAGAAAAAGGATTCTTCTCACCGTGCAAGAGCTACCATACATGCAGTATCCAGCAGCCAACATATTCTTTCCAGGCTGCAGTACATCTTCTAAAGATGCCTCACCGCCATCTTTAATCATGTAAATCCCGAAAATCTACATTAAAGCAAATCAATTTATCACACTGCAAAATCAAATATGTGAAAGAACATAAATAGATATAAAAAGTTCAATTGTTCGGATGGGATGTCATACAGTTCCTATGGAAACACCACAGTCAATGTTGGAGGATCCATCCAAGGGATCAAAAACAACACAATACCTGCATAATTTGCATGTAATTTCTTGAAATAAAATAAACACGAGATAATAATATATAATAAGATTTATTAGAGATGATTCATTATAAAAAGGAGTGAATTTGCTCTCACTTTCCACGCTTGGACGGTTCAACGATTATTGCTTCTTCATCCTCTTCAGAAACAAGTATGCACTGGCAGAATAGTAAGTAAAACAATTAAAAAAGATATCAGCACAAATAGATGTTAAAGAATATTTACAAACACTCACTGTTCTGCCACTGCTAACCAAAGCCTTCACAAAAACTTCGTTTGACAGAACATCCAATTTCTTCTGCTCTTCTCCCTGAAACCATAACATATATACATAATAAAATAACTTCGTATCACTGACTCAAGAGAGATAAATATTACGGAGTAATGTTCTTTTCTTAACTTACTAATGCCCATAACATACATACACAATAAAATAATTTCACACATCTGACTCGAGAAAGATGAATATTACTGTTCTTTTGTCAACTTACCTGCACATTTGTCTCTCCAGCAAGTCCAATAAGTTTTGCCAAACCTGCCTGCAGAAACAAAGTTTACAACATTAGAAACTTTAGTCCTCAGTGAATTAGCATATATATTTTGCAATCAGCAATATTATAACTTTGATTCAGTGAATAGGAGTGTGAGTGTGAGAGTGTGTAAATAAGATCATATACAGTAAAATAATAATAATTTATATATTTAGCGAAAAAAACCAAAAAATAACGATTACAAGATCAATTTGATTCAGATACAGATCAAAACATAAATGATCGGAAACAGAGGAAAATGAAAAATGACCTTATTAACAGCAGCACAAACAAATTTGCAACCAAGAACAATGTGACTGAGCAAAATACTGAAATCACCACGTGATTCCGGATGCTTTGATTGTTCATTCAGCACAAATCGAGTTATCGTCATTAAATCCGTACGGAAAGCATCGGCGGCGTGATCCATTTTTTCTTCCTTACTTTGATCTCCGGCAACACTCTAGGGTTTGTAATTAATTATATAGCTTAGATTAGAATTGAGACAAAATTAAATTAAAGGAGATTGAATTTCATCGGTTGACAATATCACGCAATTCAATGAGAAATTGGAGATATTAAATTTATACTGTAATAGTATTTGTATAGCGTATGTTTATTATTTTTATATGTATATGTGTGTGTGCACGAGAATTAGGGATTAGGTTATCTGATGTCAGTGGAAGCTTAACTGACACGTGGCGGAATACGGCGTGAGGGTGACGCTAGAGGCCGTCACGTACAGGCACAGGATAATTCTTCTACTTCTTCTTCGGCTATGAAATGGAAGGTAGCGGGAGTTGAGGACAAATTTCATGTTTTTTTGTACTTTCTGACTTGTAACTAAGTTCAATTTTCAATTTAATCCTTCAACTTTTGTACTAGTTGAGAAATTAACCCCGTAATTGACGAGCATGTTATACATCAGTGTCGTTTACTTCGTTAGGTCAACGATTTGTTAGTTATGAGCGCGATTGACAGAGTAATACTTTTAAACTTGGCTTAACTTGAATTGATAGTGAATTAGTGATTGTTACATGAAATTGAATAAGATTAAACATAATATTGAGTAAGATTAATATTAACTGTATATGCATTTTTAATTTAATTTGACTCGATTAGATAGCATGGTAACCCTTTATATATTTTAATTTAATTTGACTCGATTAGATAGCATGGTAACCCTTTATATACATATAAATCTAAACAACACAAACTCGATAAGACTATCGACCTTTACAAGCAAAGAGTTTCAATACCATATCGAGTGAACTTCTACTTGAGTATTTGCAAATTTAGCCGCCAAATCTACAGTGCGTTTATGTTGCTTGCACGATTATTTCAAGATTTGGTGTCAGGTCTCTGCAGATTACTCGGTTTAGCTACATTCCATTCCATAATTCCATATTGAGAATCTTGCACCTTTTGTTCGGAACTAAATTTGTTCTCATTCTATTTTTACACAATTGATAAAAACAAAAGTTTGAGTTAAAGGTCTTGGCAGATAGCGACATTGCAGACAAATTCAACTCTTAAGACTTTTGGCTTGTACTAAAATAACAAAATATTATTTTCGTTATGGTCCTTTAACATTACAAGGATAACACTCTTGTACTTGATAAGGGTGCATCACTGAACTAATACATCAATACTAGTAGACCGTACTTTATACAGTTATACATCAATACTATGTGTATGATCCAGTTTTTGCGGTTCATACGTCTTAAACTCTTGACATCGAGATATCCTCATATCATATATCGTTCCACACAGGACAACAGCCTAAAAGATAAAGTTTTGTGAATTAATTAATAATACGTCATGAGTTATTGTTCCAAACTCAGCATATACATCAACCGTGTAAGGGTGATTCAAGTTACTTGTTGATATTATGTCTAAAATGTTTCGATTTCACTTCATAATAAGTTAATAACACACATTGCATCGGATCACGCTCTGATCAATATCCATATGGACACACATTGCATCGGATCACGTTATTTAAGCACGTCAAGATAGAACTTTTGAGTTTTAGAAGATAAGAATTGTACAATTAGATAGATGCATATTCACTTTGCAAGTTGACTCTGTTAGAATTAAATATACTTAGTTTTCTATATGTTATTGCTCATGATCATCTTAAACTGTTTGATTTATACGAATATTTTAAGCATAAATCCAAATCTAATCTAATTTCATAAACTTATCGACCACGTTACGCAAAGTGTAGTATTATTCTTTTATAAAAATTATTATTTAAAAATAAAGACATGAAGCCATGTGGGTCGGAAGGAACATTCTAAAGTGGAGATTAGTGGATGATATCGCCAGCAATATCCATGTGACGCTTCTAATCTCTAACAATTGAATATTTGTTTTCTTACTTTGAAAAAAATAAAATATGTTACGTCATTATTTGAACCAAAAAAAAAAAAAAAAACTCCACATGTATTGCTAGCAGTATTTTATTTTATCAATTAAATAAAATAAAAAAGAATTACTCAAATTAAATGAAGGCATAACTGCATAAGTACAATGAAACATGCATTCTACAACTAACTAGCCAACCAAGATAAATCTACATCATATGACGTGCCTTGAATTCTAATTAAATCTATAACAAACATAATCAATCAAATTTTATATTAATATTAATATTATTACTGTTTTATTATTACATATAATAATAATAATAATACTCCGTAATTAAAGATTCCCTTTTAACAGTTATACCTTTCATAAACTTTATTTAATACCAAAAAAAAAAAAAAAAACATTCACGAGTTAATGCAAAATTTAATTTTCACCTATAAAATAATCAATATAAAGTCAAGACCAGATAATAATAATAATAAATATGTGTATATTACATGTGTCATGTAATGTAACATCTTAAATATTAAGTAAACATACACTAAGTCGATTTTATTATAGAAGCAGTTGTCCGCGCATAGTAGGGGGTGACGGTGACAATCAAATAGGTAATTATGTCGATTAAAGTTTACTTTTAATGATATTATGTGTATAAGAATATATATAGTGTCTAATTATCTATTTAATTATTAATTGACTAATTAGTTATTTCAATAGTTATATATCTTTATTTATGAATAATAGTTAGATATTATAGGTTATTTCTAAATTTATAGATGTTGTCTAATTAGGTTATGGATAGCTTTGTATTTTTCATTCTAGATAGGGTTAGTCTCGTCATTTTCAATCTTTAAAGTTGTGAGGTTATAAAGAAAGTTGCTAAATAATTTATAACGTGTATAAATAGTATATAAAAAGCAAAATACTCCCCCCGTCCCAAAATTATTGTAACTAGACAGGAAACACACAGTTTAAGAAAAGTGCATTTATTATTGTTGACCACCAATAAAATTTCATTTTTATAATTTTCAAGCATTTTGATTGGTTAATTTTGAAATAGGACAATTATTTTTGAACATACTAAAATAAAAAGGTGGACAGATAAATCAGAACGGAGGGAGTAAGTTATATCTATTTCAAGTAACATATATTATCCAGGGAGTCACGGGATAACAACCTACCTATAAATATGAACAAAAATTATACATTAACCGAGGTAATTTAACTTTAATTGGTCCAAACACATTTATATAATTTACCAACTTGCGTGAATCCAAGGCATCATTATTACTCCATTAAAACTCCACGCCGAATCTTTGTCAGCTTTGACCCACTATTATTTACCTAGTTGCAATTTTAATAATAAATTTATAATTATATTATATTAAAATAATCAATATTACAGTCACATTGGACTACTTTATTGAAAAAAATATATAAAAGAAATCTAGAGTTAATTCTATGGTTGGTCCTGGTAGTTTACACACAGTAACACACCTTGTCTTTGTATTTTACTTTTCGCATGGGCAGTCCAAAAAGCTAAAAGTTATTGTGTGTTCGGTCCTTATCCAACTTAAATGACTGAATTACCCTCGGCTTAAATTTTTATTGATTTAAAAATACTTAAATTTATTAAAATACTACAAATAAAAATAAACTCATATCCATTCTGAATTTACATTCATAGCAGTAGTCATGAACGAATGGTACATGCAGATTATTAAATATTACAAATAAGCATAAACATCTATTACTGATAAAAAAATTTATTATTAATCACAATGGTACATGCAGATAATAAATTCATATCCATTCAAATTGGTCTATTTCTGTTACCATCTTCAATATGTGGCCATCTCCGGCAACCTTGTCTATGGTCCGATCACCATCTCCGCAGGTAACTGCTACTCTTATTAATTTAAATCTTCACTCACCAATTTTAGAAACCTTCATTCCTTCACCTATCATTTTTTCGGCTGCCGGAACGAACCATAACACCACCACCACCATCATTCCCGACTACAACTAATTACCTAAATCCCCATATTCTTCACAGATCAATAAAATGGAAGAAACAAATTTAAACATACTTATCGTTAGATCTAGATCCAGATCTAGGATTTCGAACAACCGTTCATGATGGTGGTCGTATAGTGTCGTGGCAGTGGCGTGGTGGCGTTTTCGTCAGATCCCCACTAACCATCTTTACATCTAGATCCAGATCTGTCAGAATCGTTTTGAAGTGAGGATGGTGGGTGGTGTCGGAATGATGGTTGGTGGGTTGTGGCTGCCTTGTGGGTGGCGGGCTGGTGATATGATGGTGACGGCATTGGAGATTCGGCGGTAGTGGTAATGGTGGAGGAAGAAGATGGAGGTGGGGGATAAAGGGAGGTGGTTTGGTTGGAATGAAATGTTCAGAGAATTTGAGGTGAAGATGATGAATGTGGGTAATATAAAAATGAGTAAAAAATTAAAGCAAGGGTAATTTAGTCATTTAAGTCGGACAAGGTTTTAGTTTTTTTAATTTTTTGACTGTTCATGTGAAAAGTAAAGTTTTTTAGATTGTCGATGCGAAAAGTAAAGTACATAAACAAAGTGTGTTATTGTATGTAAATCACCGGGACCAATCGTGCAATTAACTCAGAAATCTATAACAAAACAGGTTGTCAGGAGATGGAGTTTTGTTCTTGGGTTACCTTTAAACCTAAAAAATATATTTAACTATTTTTGTCTTCATTGTTCTTTCTTTCTCCATGCACTCTGTTTTCTCCCTTTTTCTCTTCCCAAAGTTCTCATAATTCTTCATCCTTTTTGATCGATCCGATAAATCTTCATTAAATTGAACGGAATTCTTGTGATTTATATTCAGATCGGGTCACGTGATTCTTTAATTTCGCATCAATTTCATTCAATTTCGTTCAATTTTGTATTGCACTACACACCTCTGTATGCCTGAGATAAACAGCCTTACATAGATTGATAAATTTCATTAAATTGAATTCATAAGAGTTAGAATTCGATCCAATTCATCAATTATCAGGTCAGATTACGCATCTATATTATTGGATTCAGTTGAGTTCATATCTTATTTTGATCAGAAACCTCAAAACCCTGTTTTTTTCTTCAATTTTATGAAGTGAATTGTGTTCAATTAAGATGGGTTTTTAATTATTATTATTGTTTTAAGTTTGATCTCAAATGGACTTATTAAAGTTGAGAAATTTGAGATTTTCTAAGTTCCATGTGAATAATTTAGTTTCAATATGTGTGTTCTTGCTTGTAATGGCTATGATCATGACAACTATTTTACTTCCCAACTCCTTTGCCTTTGGTGGGTCTAAAACAGACGAATTCGAGTCATTGAAATTGGGGGATACAAGGATGAAGTTCTTGGAAGTACCTCAAATTGTTTGGGGATTAAACAATCAAAAGATTGCGTTCGCACGAGCTTGTTTAACAGCAAGAATGTTAAATAGATCTCTTCTATTGCCTAGTTTAAGTGCGTCTTTGTTTTACAAAGAAATCGATCAATTACAACCTATTTCATTCGATAAAGTATTCAACTTTGAGAAGTTTAATTCTCTTTGTAATGGGTTTGTTCAAGTGAGTCGATATAATGATCTTAGGAATCAAAGCGACTTACTCGAGCTTCAAAAGGGAAGTGGTAGGAGATGGACACCTGAACGAGATCTTGATCAACTACAAGAGTTTAGCAAACAAGATTTTGATGCGTATGAGACTATTCGTGTAGTTGGGAAGAACCCGTTTCTTTGGCATGATCATTGGCCCGTTAGTGATTACGCTAAAGTGTTTGAATGTTTAGTTTTAGTTGATGAATTCGCAAAAGAAGCTAATAAAGTTGTGTCAAAGATTAGAGAATTAGGAAGTGAAGTAAATAGCGTGGTTTCTTCTAATGAAACACCATATGTAGCAATCCATATGCGAATCGAAAAAGATTGGATGATACATTGTAAAAAAAGAGAACAAAGATCAAACCTTTCCGATATTTGTAGTAGTAAAGAGGAGATTACAACTCGAGTTGCAAACATCTCGTGCCTAAAATCCCCAACGGTTCTTTATCTAGCGGTGGCTAGTGAACTACTTGAGGACGAATCAATCTTGAGTGGTTGGAGAGAAGGTATGCACCCGGTTGACAAACAACGATTAGGGGTTGTTGATATTTACAGCAAGTATCCATATTTGATTCAAGCAGCTATTGACTATGAAGTTTGCTTGAAGGCTAATGTGTTTGTAGGCAATAGTTATTCCACATTTTCGAGCCTTTTGGTTCTTGAGAGAACTCAAAAGATGATTAACATGGGCGTGTCGCAATGTGGGGCTAACGTAAGATGGCCTTCGTATGCTTATAACTTAGAAGGTGAATTCGGAGGTCCGCGACCATGGATGACTAATTTCTCCGATTCAAGCTTACAAGAAATTAGTTACGGTTCAAACAAAGTCTCTTGTTGAAATCATTTTATCTCTAGAAAGATTATATACCATTCTTTATGAGTAATTTAAAGATGTTACACGAGTAAATTTAGTTAGAATTGTTCAAAGATTCATTTTGTTAATATGTTACAGTTTAGATAGTTTGTTTTTTCTTCCCTGAAAGATGTATTAATTATTTGTATCTATGATTTTTTTTTTACAGTTTTGTATGGGAATTATTTATTTACTCATTATGATCGTTATAAAATATGAAAGATCATAGTTTTCATCGATGACATTATCATTTAATTGTCAGTGTTATAGATACATAAAAGTACGTATTGTTTCTGTATAGAAGCGACAAATGTGGTTTTGATTTGGGTGATTTGGGTCCAGGAGTAGCTAATTGGATTTGGTGACCTGACATAAAATGTACTTCAATATACTTTACTTTCTTACGTAAAAGTACCTTTTTCATGCCTCTTTTTACAATCTCTCTCGTGAATATCAAGTGAAATTTCATTATATACGGAAGAAATTGTAACTGTTTATTGTTTATTTATCAACCATGAACTCATGAAGTACTCATGTGCTGATTAAACATTCATTCTATCTTAATAGCAAGGTGCATTTAATTTAGATGCAGCTAAAGGTAAAATGAAGAAGTGAATGTGTACATGTAGTAAAACTAGAGGATGTAATATGTAAATATTTGTAAAAAGTTGTATCTTAAGAGCACCTAACAGGCTAACATATATGTTCCTAGCAACATATATTACTCGTATGTATTATCGTCTTTGACAAAGGCCAAAAACGACACTCACATCATCCCACTCAACATGCTTTAATAATACTATGGATCATGTAACATTAGAGGTGACAATTTTAGATCCATTGATTATTTATGGGTCAAGTTGGGTAATATTTATTAGGTGATGATTTTGTTGGGTAATATTTATGAGGTGATGGTTTGTCAGGTCTCACTTAGTTTTTTTTAAATGAGTATCTTATATAACCTCCATTGTATAACAATTAATCAACGAGTCTATGCGGGTCTAGCAGTAATTTTTTTTTAACACCTCATTCATTTTTTTCATTTTTCACTCAAATAAAAAAAAAAGTTCGATGGTCAACCAGACTCGAGACCTATTTGACCCGACCCGTTTAGACACGTCCTCCTAAATGACCCATCTAGACTCGGACCTGTTTAGAACCAAACCCATCTAGACTCGTGACCCGATCCGACACACTCATTTTACTACATATATTCACATGCGTTTAAGGTTAGTACTGCGCTCATTTTACATGATATTTTCCTTTTGAGAATCCAAAATATGACCAGAGAGTCACAGATTATGGTACTTGATTCAAATTCTACGAAGATATGGGATATAATACTTGAGTATTTACACATAAAAACCAATCAAAATCAAGATATGAAATACAATTTTAAGTCTAATGATCAAATAAATACAAAACTGAAATTGTGTACATAACTTAAAAACACTACCCAGGTGCATCATAATCACTTTACCAACACTAAACAAATCAGAAACCCAATACAGATCTCGTGACATCATCACGTGTTTTTTTTTCTCTTCGTGCAAGGCAAGTATATATTATTTGTCCATAAATAAAATACTAATATAAATTAATTCCATTACGAAATGACCAAAACACCCTCCACATCTCAACTACCTTGTTTTTCCCGAGGACCCAACCGTCATTCCACTAACTGAAAACCCCACTTTAGAGTCACTCAAACGACGTCGTTGGTCCCCACAGTTCAACAGACGCCAAATTATGTTCGTTAGATATAAATTAGGTTTAAATTAAAACCCTCAATAACGGATTCAAAGTCAATAATTGGGGATTTTTGGATAATTCTTGTCTGTAGATGTTTATATAACTTCATCTCTTGATTTTGATTCGATTTTTGTATATATACGTGTATAATTCGTTCGATATACGATTTCGGAAACCCTAATTTGAATTTGAAGGTTTTGTATCTGTGAGATCTGGTTTATATAGATAGATAAGGTAAGCTATAATTCGATTTGATTTGATTCGATTTGAATTGAATGGCGGATCATGAAGATGATGATTTGCAAACAGCGTTACGGATGAGCATGCAACACGAACCGCCGGAACCGAAGAGGAGCAAAGCGAGGGACGATAGCGTTAATACGGCGATGGACGAGTCGCCTGAGGTGAAGAATCGGAGGTTGCAGAGGGAGTTGATGGCGGCGGCAGCTGAAAAACGTATGATGGCGGCATCGGCGACGGCACCGGCACCGGCACCGGTTGTTGTGGCAACGCCTGTTGCTAGTACTAGTGTGGCGAAGAGTGTTCCATCTTCGTTGACGGAGGATTCATCGTCAAAAGTGGATGAGGTTGTGCAGGTGGTGAAGGAAGAGAAGAATTGGGGGGAAGAGTTGGCATTTGAGGAAGCACATCAGTTGTTTTCGATGGTTTTCGGAAATGAAGTCTCTAAGGGGATACTTACACAGTGGAGCAATCAGGGCATTAGGTATGGTGATCGGCTATGTACTTGTGCAATTGAAATATTTATTGAATTGTTATGGATATCTTGGTTTGTGCATGATATAGTAAAATTTGAATGCTAAATGTGACCTTATTGAACAGATGAACATGCTTATAGCGCATATTTTAGTTGAGAACTAAAAATCGGGACATTGTCTCTAAATGCTGGGTTGTTAGGTTGTAAATTTGTAACTAATCAATCTATGTAAATAAATAATAAATATGTTAAAAGCTGACAATGTTGAGCATTAATTGCTGTTCTAGACTTCTAGTTTGAGTTTGCTGAAGAAATTAAGTTAGCGATGCTAGGATTCTTGATTAAAGTGGCTGAAAAAATTAAGTTCAAGTTTTTCTTTGTACTTGAATTCTGGATTAAGGGAAAAGTGTCATCCAGACTTCATTCTACTACTGTAAACTACTTGCGTCTAGCTTGTTCAGCCACTACTTCAAATAAAATCAATATAGGCATTCTTTGTTTATCGAATATTCCCTGCCACTGCAAAGCTGGTGAAAGTATACATTTTAAGTTTCGAACACTATAAAACTGTTGCTATTTTGATCGTTTTGATTTCTGGTTGTATATGTTGTTACACTTGATATACGAATATAAAACATTTGATATCTGTATTCTTGTCACAATCACAAACTCATGAAAAACAATAGTCTAAGTAATTGTTTTTTCTTGATATAAAGTGTGTGATGTTTGCATTCTTTATAATTTCAAGTCAAGAACGTAAAATGATATTTTTATGTGTTTTGCTTATCCTAGAGAACACATTATATTTGTAGGTTTAGTCCTGATGAAGAAACATCAATGGGCTTAGTTCAGCATGAAGGTGGACCATGTGGTGTATTAGCAGCTATACAAGTAAATTCTTGAGTTCTCTGTACTTCCTCTGTTTGTGAATTAATGCTGTGTAGAATGCAAGTCAAAATATTTCATAAATCTGATTGAGAAAATGGTTTTCTGTATGTCATTTAGATGTTATGAGATTGCGAAATGCTTATTGCTATATATATATATATATATATATATATATATATATATATATATATATATATTCAATCAGTTACAAGAGATTCACCCAGTTGTAAACAAAGGTTTCCATTATCTTAATATGGGTTTACATCAAGTCATTCAATGAGCTTGCACTTTTCTTGTGTGTAGTATTTAGTATTATATTCATGAAATAACGAACCTTGATATCTCTAACTAGTTTTGGGTTGCTTTTGCAACTCTGATGCAATAATATACATTTTTTTTTCTCTTTATGAGTTAGAATGCAGTTTGAAGTACAAGCAAAAGTAATAGACAGAGATGAAGTGTTTTGAAACTTATTGACAGAAATCTAAAATACAGAAATCTTTGGTTCAATAAAAATAATAGAACAATCGAAATTGAAAAGGTAAATAAATGAAGAAACTGAAACCCTAATTGATCTAAACTGTTTCAATATTTGTTCCAAACTGTAGATGACCGTAAATAGCATTGCTTTAAATCTGGACTATAAGAAAATACCAGTTTTGAACTGGATCGGATTGAATCTAGATCCGTTTCTCTGAAAGATTCTGAATTCCGAACCGAACTGCAAACTGTGCTGTAAAAGTTATAGAATTGAAAACAATGGTGTTCCCTGTCCAGACCTGGTATCGTACTTTGATTTTATCTGTGCGGACCAAGTTTTGCAAACCCTTATTAGAACTGGTAAAGATTTTTGTTCCAGATGGATGTAATTTTTCTACTCATGGGTGCAACACCCTATTTTGTTTACTATGTATCGTAGCGGCTTTCAGCGTTCAGTAATTTAATTTTAATGCTCAAAGGTAAGAATGCTGTCTGATTATGATAACAATCTGGTGCAATTCTGTTCCTTTCTAAGATGATTATATATTTTAATCAGAGTGTAAGGCATGGTATTTTGTGTACACTTGATACTTGAAGACTTCTTTTTAAGACAACGGTTATTTGATTCATGACGAATTTGACATTTCATATAAATTAATCGTATATCCTTGGTGCAGGCATTTGTTCTTAAATACCTCCTGTTTTTCCCACACGAATTAGTACCGAATACACCAAAGACACCAGTTTCAAAAAGATTGCAGGAAGCTCAAAATTCTGTGTCAAATATCTTTGTGTCTCTAACTGAAGAAACTAAATCAAGGTAATTATTCACCCATTACTATTGGTTGGTTTGGGTTCATCACTGCGTTTGTGCGTGTATGCTTTGTTCAAGTGATGATGCTAAAAAACACGTAAAATAAGGAAATGTATGGTAACTGCATGGCTGAAAGTCTTCCATGCAAATGAGACAGAACTAGCGAGTTATTGTGAGGGGTTGGTAATTTCAGGTTCTTAAAGTAGCATGTTAAAAAAAGTTTATACTTCCCTGCAGGGCCTTGGTCAGGAGCATGGGTGAGATATTATTCGTATGTGGAAGTAATAACAGTGCAACAATTGCATCTCTAAGAATAATTGGCTGTGAGATTGAAGGTAAAGATGAAAGCACAAAAGATGAGGTAAGGTGAAGCTAGAGTAAGATAATAATACTAATCTTGTTTTTTCGGATTTGGTTTATTAGAGGTGGCAAATTGGATGGGGGTGGGGGGCTAACGGGTCGAAACGGGGTCGTGGTGGGTTGCGCCAAAGCATTATTGTCCAGTTATTTGCATCAAGTGTTTCAGTAATATATAAAACTTATATTATTGAACAATAATATGAAGTTTTGAATAAAATTATCTGGGAGGTTTTATGCCTTAAATAATACATTTTGAAAGACTTTCCACGATCTATTTGACATGTTAACTTTCAAGCTAATGTTTTTTTAATTTACCTTTTTTTTAATGGCGATATTCTATAAAACATGCTAGTAAGAAACTAGCAGCGAAAATTCAAAATTACACAAGATTACATAGAGTTTTTTTAATTTACCTGTTAGTCAGCTTGTAAGTTAATGAGTCGATATTGCTACCTCTAGGTTTTATAGTCAGCTTGTGCATATGCAAACTTGCAATACTTTTTTCATGAGATTGAAGTCTAAAAAGATGATTATATCCAACAGATTGTAGCGAGATCTCTTGATGGTTTTTCAATTGAATCCAGTAGTGATCTCCAGAAGGTTCTGACAGTAAGCACATTCACATCACTTGCAAGGGCAATGCAGAGGCTAGAAGAAATGATTCCAATTTTCCGTAGTCGTATGGGGGCATTACTATTCCTACTATCTGCTTTGCTTTCTCGAGGACTGGTATGTTAATGAAAGAATATATTTCAGTGGTCTATTAGGTTGTTAAATCTCGTCACATTTTATCTTGATTCTTCTTACTATTTAAACACTGTTTGCATCACTATATCTTTCCTAGACCTATTTATTGAAGAACATTGTAGTTTCTCATTCCTTTTAAGTTATTAGTTAATGGTATGTAGATACTCCGTACAAAGAATCAATTACCAATTACCATGGGACAAAGTAATTTGGTTAGTCAAGTGCATTTGCCTTTTTATCAGTGTGTCATACTCTCTTTTTCGCTTTTCAGGAAACTGTTCAAGCTGATAGGGATGACCCAAGCCAGCCGTTAGTTACAGCCCCATTTGGGCATGCTTCACAGGTATTGACATAGCATTTAAGCTTTCAATTAGAGGTGACACTTTCAACCCATTTACTTAAGTATGCGTCAATTCGGTTCATCTTTATCTCTAATGGATCAATATGTTAAATGAAATTTTTTGCCAAAAAGGAACGGGTCAAACAACTCAAAATCTGCCAGAAGTGTATATATATAATGTATAATATACTCTAAATCATTTTATACAGATAATTAGATTATTATTGAAAACATATATGATTTTCATAATTGTATTCAATGCACCAAATAAT
This sequence comes from Gnaphalium uliginosum, assembly GCA_963930675.1. Taxonomy (NCBI): domain Eukaryota; kingdom Viridiplantae; phylum Streptophyta; class Magnoliopsida; order Asterales; family Asteraceae; genus Gnaphalium; species Gnaphalium uliginosum. The sequence continues at coordinate 1,799,071 of OZ005685.1, forward strand.
TTATATACATTAAATGTTATGGAAAAAAGTGTTTCGGGTCAACCTGACCTGACCGGACCCGATTGATGTATCCAAAATAATTCGTTTTCACCCAAACATGTTTGGACCCATTAATCATTCGCTCGCCCCGCTCAATTGAACCTCTAATTCCAAGCTTCTGAGTCCTTGGTCCTTCTACCAGAACCTTGAGTTACTTTCCTTAATTTAACTTGTTATGATCAGGAAATTGTTAATCTTCTGCTTTCTGGGATGGCCGTTGCTAATGTTTTTGACGGAAAAATGGACTTAGGCGGTGGCATGTTCGTTAAAGGTATTTTAACGCCTGTAGAAGTCGGATTTCTCACTTTACTAGAATCCCTCAACTTCTGTAAAGTCGGGCAATCGTTAAAATGTCCAAAATGGCCCATATGGGTTGTTGGTAGCGAGTCTCATTACACAGTTTTATTTGCTCTCGACCCACAAGTCCAAGAAGAAAATGAGTTCGAAGGACGAGAAACGACAATTCGTAGAGCATTTGATGCACAAGATCAAAGTGGTGGCGGCGGTTTTATAAGTGTAGAAGGGTTCCATCAAGTTCTTAAAGATGCAAAAGTCAACCTCCCGACCGAAAAAGTCAACCATCTTTGTGGTTCAGGATTTATAGTATGGAGCGAGTTTTGGCAGGTACTTTTGGATTTGGACAAGAGTTTAGGAGGGTTAAAAGACTCAACGGGTTTAATGGGCAAAAAGGTCTTTGATCTTTACCATTTTAACGGGATCGCAAAATCGGTTTCTGGAAGTTCGGGAAGTGAGACTCCAATTCAAAGACCAAGGCTAACAAAGTTGAGGGTTTCGGTTCCTCCAAGGTGGACCCCGGAAGAATTTATGGCTAACGTCTCGCTACCTGGCTCGAGCTCAGGTGGTGATGATTCGAGCAAAGATGCCGTGGTTGAAGTGTCAAAACCCGAGCGTACTCAACATGCTCCTTTGGTGGACTGCATCAAGACTCGGTGGGCTCGAGCGGTTTGCAATTGGGAAGGAGACCCACCTAGCATAGTTTGAGCATGATTTGACAGCAATGCTGGCGGTTTAAAATTTTCAGGATTTAAGAGAAATCAAACACATCTCTTATTTAAGAGAAATCAAACATAGAAAAAAGAAGTTACAGGTCGGTTTGTTTGGTTGCATTGACTGCAATAATATTGGACTATCGATTCTCTTATTTGTTTACCAAGCTGCAAGAAAGAACAGGTTTTAATGGTCGCCCATGGTAGAGGTGAATCCGAAGCTGACAGTGCTCTGTTGGCTTGTATTTTATGCATTGAAAGCTGTATGCTGGTTAGGATGTGAGCAAGGGCTAGCCTTTAATCTCAGAATTTCGAATTGCAGATTTCTCAAATTTATGGTATTTTTTCATAGGGACTTTTTATCGTGTTAAAAATCGTTACAGTTATGCAATGGGTTCAATCAATTGTTTTTTCCAGGTTTTTATGTGTATTAGTAGTTGGACTTCTTGTAAAGAACATGCGGTTGCCCGATTTCAAATTGTTATCTCTGATTTTCTAGTTATGCTTTTGCAATTCTATATACATCTTAAATGTCAAAATAAATCGTTAGCGAAAGCTTTTGAAGAAACTCAGTTCAGATGCCTTGAATTGCAAAGCTTGCGTATTGTTACTGGATTAATGGCGTTTTCCAGGTGGTGTTTGGTTTGGGTGATTCCATGTATCTGTGATTCATTCCCATCTTCATTAGCATGCTTTTAAGCCGGAAGCACGATACTTGTTTCACTCTCATTTGCTATTTTGCGATCAAATAAAAGAATTACAAACTTTCAAAAATTTCGGCAATCAATTTGCATACAAAATCAGTAGGCGTTTTACATGGGCTATTTGCAGGAAATAACAATCAAATAAAATAATTAGACAAAATCTAATCAAACACCTTCAGATGAGCAGATCTTCTCTTCAGGGCTCCATTGTTTTCTTTGTTTTGTGTAATTTGTCAATGATCCTCCATGTAACCGCATCAGGGTTTATCCCATTCTTTCTCATTTCTCCTAAAATCTGGTAAGCTTCTTTCTTTAATCCCAACTTACAAGCACCTTCAATCAAAATATTATAATTTACAATATTTGGCTTAACTCCACAATCTACTAATTCATATATAAAATCACAAGCCTCGTTAAACTTCCCCGAACGACAAAGTCCTTTAACAATGGCTGAATATACAAAATTGTCGTGAAACCCTGACGGCCAAATAACATCATCCCATAACACCTTCGCTTCATCTACTCGATTACATTCACATAGTCCATCAATCATTATCGCATAAGTAGTACTATCGGCAACCACACTACCACCAGTCATGGAACTGTTAAAAACGTCTATTGCTTCATTCGCTAAATGAAGCTTAAACAAACCACGAAGAACTACATTGTAAGTTACGACACCAGGATGAAAACCCTTTCCGGGCATAAGTTTAAAAAGAACATCGAGAGCTTCTTGTGTCCTTCCAACGTTTAATAATCCACTTATAATTGTGGTAAACGTCACCCTATCTGGAGTGCACAAATTAAACTTTCCCATAACCATATCATCTAGTACCTTGATCCCCTCTCCGACTTTTCCCATCTTACAAAGGCAATTAATAACAGTATTCAGAGTAACTACATCTGGATGACATTTTTTCTCGAGCATGATGACAAGTGTATTCAAAAGCTCGGTTGAAACATCATTCTTCACGAGACATAAAGCTCGTAAATATATATTGTAAATTCTTGCCTTATCTACCCCTTTTTTGTTCAACATGATGTCAAGAAGTTTCTTCGCCTTAACAAGATCGTATTCTTCTAAACAGAGACATTCTATCAGAAGGTTATAAGTGTTCTCTGAGGGTGAATAGCCGATTTCAAGCCCTTGTTCCAATAGCTGATATGCCCTCAAATAGCCACCAATTTTGGCAAGCCCATGAACGATAGAATTGTACGAAACTAAGCTTGGAACACACCCTCGTTTCCTCATGATATAAACAATCCTAGACGCACCATGATGTCTTCCATATCGACAAAGTGAATCTATCATTTGCCCATAAGCAAAAGCATCATTTACACTCTTCCCTTGAGGCATCCTTTCAGCAATATCAAAAACCGATTTAAACAATCCCTCTTGACATAAAGCATAAACAAGATTCGAAAAAGCAGCATGATTAACAAGATGACCATCATTTTCATCGGCCATCGTTTTCCATAGCTTTTCAAGCAATGACCTTTCAAGCTCAACGTCCCTTTTACGAAGAACCCCACGAATCAAGACACTATACGTTAACGCATTAGGTCTTACCCCACATTCAGACATCTCATCGAACAACTTATGCGCATAACCCAGTTCCCCAATCCTACAATACCCATTAATCAAAGTCGTATACGTTACCTCATTAGGATAATGCCCCAAACTCTTCATATGAAAGAACAATACGTGCGCAAAACGTACCCACGAAAACGAACAAAGCTGATCAATCAAACGGTTAAAGTTCACCAACGACGGCACAAAATGAGGCTTCACCGCCATAATTCTATGCACAACACGCAATGTCACATGAGGCCTTTTCCCCCAATCTAACAACCGTGCAATGATCACATTACATGTCCGTTCATCAGGAATAATAAAAGCATTACCATAAGAAGAAGACAAAGATGACATAAAACGTCGGTGAGCTTCATCAAAACGTTTGGAATCACAAAGAGCGTGAACGATGCTGCTAAGGTTGAGCGAATCGAGCTGATATCCATGAACGCTAAGGTTGTCAACAAGCTGAATTGCCTCATCCACATTGTGATCAACTGCACATAGTTTGTGGATTCTTTTAGTCCAGTGAGACCTATTAGTAACACTTTCTTCAAGGTGTTGTTTTTGTTCTTGCTGTTCTTTGTCACACACAGTACTATGCGTGAAAAAGAGAGCAATATTTGAATGATTGCATAGGTGATATCTAACCGTTTTGTTTCGTAATCGGACTTTGGGTGAAAACCTACTCCTCATGTTTGAATTATAGCCTCATAAGTTCAGTATGTGTGACTGCAAGTGCCTGAAGTCAAAATAACAAAGATAATAAATAAAAAGCTTCATAATCTAACCATGGCAACTCAATTATATACAGATTCAATCTTTTACTATTATTTGTGCAGGGCATCTTCAAATACTATTAAATTATTATCTTGTACTAGATAAAGCAATCACTGTAGTCATAGTTCATGTATTTCATCTGTTTGTAACTGTTGGGTTTTCTATTAGGCATATGATCAAACAGCTTGTGTGCAATAAGTGTACTATGATAACTTCAAGCATATACATACATATTGTAAGGAGAAAACAACAGAAATGCTTAAATAGTAAACAAGTGAAAACAAAATCAAATCAATGAATTCAGCCATTCATATTTTTTATACACATAAAGATTACCGAATTATAGTATATGACTTAAAACAAATAAAAGTAAGAGGCACGTGTTGATTACCTACCAATTTTCCAGACTCGCCACCATGAAGATGAAGTAAGAGGCGCGTGTCGATTTTTGTGAAGCAAGTACTCTCGGAGTCTCACCTATCTTCTTTTTTTTCTTCATTTCAAGTAGTATAATTTAAAACTTCAAAGTTCAAACTATTTTTTGGAAGAAGAAGGGTGTTTATGTCATTTTACATGATTTAACGGGTGATTCGTTAAATATAACGGAAAAAAGGATGTAGTCGGGTAAATAAGTGAATGACGAGGACATGCGGTGGAATAAACAAGCTTCAGGATATTTTGTGAGAATCATAAAAAACCAAGGGACGAAAAATATTATTTCCATTTTTTCTTTAGTAACTACTGTCATATTACCCGCACAATGCAACGGTGATAACGATTTCATCTATATTTGTTACATGCAATAATATATTCATCAACCTTAAATATTTCATATTTCAGTCGTTTAAAATAAACAGTGTGCAAATAAATTTTCTATACATTTCGAAGTCATTAATAATATTATTTGATAAATAATATTGATACTCAGAAAGTGAAAACTACCAAGTAAATAATGTGTAGGTAATTCAAATATTAATTTTTTTTTACATAATAGGAGTAAATGATTAAAAAAGATATTAAAAATTAAGATTCAACATCTCAACATATTATTTTTCCACGAGGACCGGAGGACATGTTATTTTCCCACGGTGCAAGTATTAACAAAGAATTGTTTTTTCCTAACTTATTTATCGTCATTCAATTGTTAGTTAATAAAATATTATTGTATAAAATTAACTCAATAAAATCCAAACATCATCATAAAATTAAACATTATTGTGTTACCGATCTATATCGTCTAAAGTTACAAATTTAATCTTTTAACGTGTATAATTATCTTATTCATTCATTGTTTATTTGTTTAGCATGAAAATAATACTATCAATCTAAATCTATAATACATGGTCCATGTTATATAGGCGTTTTATTTTGTTCACCTACAATATCCTAACCAAATCTTAATATTCAAGTATTATAATTTCCTTTTATCTCACTTTGATTTTAAATGAAGTTCCCCTAATAACCTAAATGGTCGTTCTTATTAGTCCTTATCTTAACTACTCCTTATTGAACTAGAATTTTTTTTATAACTTTTTAAAACTCAAATATGGTTTGCTGCTCATAAGAACGCAATAACAAATATTTTTTTTTATTACTAGACATTAAACTTAATTATTAATTATTTTCATTAAATTAAATATATATATAGACGGAGGAATATACTATATATATACTCCGTTATTTTGTTCTATAAAGGTCATGGAAGGAAAAAACTTGAATTGAGGTCCGAGGAGCACTATCACACGGATTGCCATCCCCCAAAATGTAATCTTGACCGTTTATTCCTTTGTTCAACAATCCAACGGCCCATACTCACTGGCGCTAACTATTCACCCCCAAATTTTCAAATCACAAATGAACCCTCCAAATCCAAAACGCTAAATAAATACTCACACAATCCTCCCCCAGATTCACTCACAAATCCACCTCACAAAACTCATCAATTTCACAATTCCAGTTTCATCAAAACAAAAATGGCTCGAACAAAGCAAACCGCAAGGAAATCAACGGGAGGAAAGGCACCACGTAAGCAACTGGCAACAAAAGCCGCTCGGAAATCAGCACCGGCGACCGGAGGAGTGAAGAAGCCACACAGATTCAGGCCAGGAACTGTTGCCTTAAGAGAGATCCGTAAGTATCAAAAGAGTACGGAACTGTTGATCCGTAAGCTTCCGTTTCAGAGACTCGTGAGGGAAATCGCACAGGACTTCAAAACAGATTTGAGGTTTCAAAGCAGCGCAGTTGCCGCGTTACAAGAAGCGTCAGAAGCGTATCTGGTAGGATTGTTTGAAGACACGAATTTGTGTGCGATTCATGCTAAGAGAGTTACTATCATGCCTAAGGATATGCAGTTGGCTAGGAGAATCAGAGGTGAAAGAGCTTAGATCATAATTTAGGTTTTATCGTTTATGTTATGGTAGTATGAGAATTAATTAGGGTTTGTAAGTTGATGTTCTGTTGCTACTTTTCTTATCTTAATGAAAACTCGTATTATGCAATTTGTTATGTCCATTGTTTATATGTTTATTAGATCAGTTAATAACTTAATATATTGTTATTGTTATGATAATTACAAATCCATGAGATAATTTTCCAATGTTACAATCTTATAAAAAGACTTGAAACAAGCAGCCGCTGCTGTTGCAAAAACAGGAGTTATCTTATATAAATGATACACAAATGTCTTGACCCTCAGGGTTTTCACAATTCCGATGATGACCGGTAATTGCATTTGGAGGTCCTTGGTTCCCATCTCGACCAATCTTTGACAACCTTCACATTATGGGTAATGCCATCGATTTTGATTGTTTTCATCTGATCAATTCGTTCTGCAACCTCTTTGAGAATCAATACTCTAGCATCTGTAGGTTGACATTTTGTGCTAGGTTGCAATTTTGAAACAGCATTCGAGAACCCATTCCATGGCCACTTTTCGGCAATTGATCTCTGACCATCCATTGAATGGCAATCCTTGTATGCTAATCCAACACAGCCTTTTCCTTTGTATCAAACTTAAGCAAGACTTCCATCCCGCAAGTACATTTAACTTCTACATCATCCATCCCTTCGGCATACAGAATATCTTCAACGGACTCCATTTATCTTTCTTTCTTCAACGGACTTAACAACTTCCTGGTGCCATCTTGTATCCCGAGCCTGGTGATTATGGCTGCTACCCAACAGTTGCTGATTTCTACTTTGATGATGGTTACTTTTTGTACTCGATTGATACCCCCAATCTTGATCCTTCAGCTTGTTTCGTGACCCATGATACCCAGACCTTAATCACTCTCTCTGTCCACCTCTCATTTTGGTTTCGTGACCCATTGCAGCAGCTTGATTCTTCCCCTTGGGATCTTTGGCTTTTTTATTCCTTGCAGCAGCCCCTTCTTCCATTAAATCACGAGGGATGATTGCTGGAGTTCTGACAGTAGATGTTTACAAAAACTAGTAATCAAAACGTACCCACTGCACGTATAATGTAATATAATAATCACATATATTGATACAAACCTGTTTATATGGGGATATCAACTCGGATACGACGTCACACATACAAACTCCAGGTTCGGCTTTAACATGTACAATGTGGCTGTTGTTATTATTATTGGCAGCAGCAAAGAATGCATCAAACACCATCCTCTGACGGTAGTGCCGTTCCTCTAGACAGAAGTTGATAATATCAACAGCTATATCCTGTTCTTTAAACGACTTTCCAAGCGTCTTCACGCGTTCAATAGGGATATTTATAGGACTGGCAGGCAATAAATTAGATATAATTAGAGCAAACTTAACATGTAGTAGATAAAAGTAGGGTGAAAGATTAAAGGGATAAAAATACATACCCTCCGGTAATCAAATAATTGTTCCCGTTTTTGCATTTTCGGGTATCAACTAATTTCGTTTTCTAAAAATGAACCACTAATTTAAAATCGAACATTTTCGGGTATAAGTAACCGTTTAAAACGGTAGCCATTTTCGGGTATAAGTAACCGAGTTTTGCATTCGTTGATAATGATTTTGTAAAGGGTTTTTTTGCCGAAAAATGAATCAATAGTTTCCGTTTTTGCATTTTCGGGTATCAACTAATTTTGGTTTTTGCCGAAAAATGAATCAATAGTTCCCGGTTTTGCATTTTCGGGTATCAAGTAATTTTGTTGGGACCGGCTACCATTTTAAACGGTTACTTATACGCGAAAATGTTAGATTTTAAATGAGTAGTTCATTTTTAAAAAACAAAATTAGTTGATACCCGAAAATGCAAAAAAGAGAACTATTTATTCATTTTTCGACAAAAAAACCTAAAGAAAAGTACCCTTTTTTGCTTACTTGGTGGAGCAGTTGGATAACCATCGATTAAAGGGAACTGGGAACAAGTGGCCCCTTTCACAAAGTTCAACTGACCGCCAAAATGTATACAATCGAGTTGTTGAATGTAATTCTGGATTTTGGAAGGATCACTAATTGGGAAAAGCCAGAAAGATGGTTGTTGTTTAGTGCCCATTGTCGTTATGCCTATAGAATTCTTCGGATCAAGACTATAAGAAAACAATTCCAACAATAATTTTCAATATATATATCATCAACACAATGAGTTGTTAACCTGAACGAAGAATGAATAAAAGTTTAGCTTGAATATACAATGGAAGAGCTTCTTGTTGAAGAAATTTTTTTATACGCACCTCGTTCACAATCCATTGAGAAGTATCCAGACAGATGATTAACATATCCTAGGATATTAAATTAAGTTTAAATAAATCATCAATCATCATCAATAGATATACAATATAGCATAAAGAAACAAACAAAGAAAGAAGAAAAGGATACCTGGGCCACGTCTATGGTGACTGTCAATATCTTGACTCCTTTGGCCCAAATAGTCAAACAGGTTCCATCAAAATGCATTGTTGTTTATATGGCTAAAGTATCAATTCATTATGTAATCAAAACAAATTGTTTATATGGCTAAAGTCTTTTAAGAGTTGGAACAATGACAATATAACTTTACTGATATCATCAACATGACAAATTTAACATAAAAAAACACTTGCCAACATAGCTTAGTGGTAGAGTTTTTTAGTTCCAAACAAAAGGTCGCGTGTTCGAGCCGTCTCCTACTGCACCCTCCATTTATCCATGAGATTGGTTAAAGAATCTACGGCAGGCTTGTCCCCCTTGTTGGGAGCAATTTCTCCGGACGTAAACACTCCAAAACACTTCGGAGGCTAAATGCTTGGTTGGCGAATTCCCGAAGCACTCCCTCAAATTTGGCTCCTTCTAAAGAGCTAAGATCGTTGCATAGATCTTTTATGCTAGAATGACCCAGTTTCCCTGCTTCCTATAGTGTGACTGCATGAGACTCTAAGCCTGCGAAAGACATAAACAATGAGAAAATGATTTACATCAGTATGGTCAATGTTATTAAAATAAAATAAAAAAAAGGACAAGTAAGAATATTAGATACGAAAAAATATAGGCATGTCATAATACTGTAACAAAATCTATAACCAATCAAAAAATTTAAAATTGCACTGATATTTAGAGATGGAAAGATAGCCTCTGCTCCAGCAGGTTGGGTGACGGGTTGAAACGGGTCAGCTATTAGTACATATTATGAAATGGGATGGGATGGGTTGGGTTGGGTTGGGTCGGGTCAGGCTGGGTTGACCACCCACAAATACTTTCTGCTTTGTTTCTTTGAATGCACGATAATCATTACAAAAACAATTTTATTACAACAATTGTCTGAAAAAAATAACGTAGGAGGTTTCATGCACCAACATTATTTATTTATATATATATATATATATATATATATATATATATATTTTATTTTGCAGCAATAGCAGTAGTGAGGCCTTGATCTGTTTCTGTGATCTAAAAATACCCTCTTAGGGCTGTTTAAGTGGCCTCCTAGGCATTAAGTATTCCCTCACTGTTTTGATTAGTAAGGGTCATTTAACTGAATCCTTGAAGTTAAGCATACTACAACTTTGCAACTGAAAACTGAATTCAACTTTTTCAAAGAATTACATCAGCTTCTTTTAGCTTTTGTTCAAGGAGTTCAAATTTGTACACAAGTCAGATTAAGGAAGTTGTAATTAAAGGAGGAAAGGTTCAAGTGAAGTGTGTCGTTACACAAATTCTTTGACACGTTGTTTGGTGAAAAAGGGTTCATCTATATGCTAGATGATCAAGGATTGCTCAATCTTTGAAATGTCTAGCTCAACAAGCAATGCCTTAAAAAGAATACACATGCCCACCAGATGCCAAAAGAAGCCTCAGTGAAATACGTTTTGGTAGCTTTTGGATGTAACAAAAAAACACCTTATCATAAATTCAGATAATTAAACTAAACCCAATGATTAGATCCTACACAAACGGAAAGGCATATTATAAAAACAATGTGGAGGACAAAACGGAGTAAACATTTCCTTAAGCCATTATATTTTGGTAACTAAACGCCACATATGCTTATAGATTCATATTATGATCTGTTGTTTTGCAGACAACAACTTAACATCAACGATACAGTTCACAGCGGTCATGGATCAAACAGCAACCATCAACCATCTTCCCCTTGCCAAGCTTCACCTTTTCATTATCTAGTGATAATGCTTTAAATTTGTTCCGAAGGGGGTTATGTTTACCACATTCCATTCCCATTCCCCGTGCTTTAACATATTCATCATGTGCAGGAGCTTGATTCTTCCCCTTGGGATCTTTGGCTTTTTTATTCCTTGCAGCAGCAGCAGCAGCAGCTATCTCCCCTTGTTCGATTGAAGCACGAGTGATGATTGCTGGACGCCTGACAGTAGATGTTTACATCAAAACACACGTACAATATATAATAAATACAATTATTATATAATAAGAGTCAATCTAAGCAAGAATATATACTTGGATAGGTAGTGACGAATATATATAGAAGATTTAGGTGGAATGCGTTTAAGGCGGCTATTGCAATTCTTATTGGCAGCAGTAACAAATGACTTAAGCAGCATCTTAGAATAAGTGGGTCCTTTCTCTAGACAGAAGTTGACAACATCAACAGCCACACCTATTTCTTTGAACAACTTTCCAAACGACTCCGCTACTTCAGGAAGGCAGCTCATAGGACTGGCAGGCAAGATATAATAAGAGTAAACAAAACATATAAGTATATATGTAGATAACAGTAGCCTAGGGTGAAAGATTTAATAAGCATATGATAAAAAAACATATACCTACCCTCCAGTAAACACAAGCATCCTTTTTGGCTTACTTGGTTGAGCATTCATTAAATGCCCCAAGGAATGACTGACTACATTCATAAAGTCCAACTCACCGCCTGTTATTAGACAATCATCTGAGATGTGAAACAGGATTTTGTCAAGATCACTTGTAGGACTTACCCATTAAGTGAGTGTTCCTCGAGAAAAGAGAGGCTTTCTCCCAGACTTATTGGAAATGGAAAGCCAGGCACCTTCCTTCATAAGGACTGGTAACCAGGCCCTAAAAGTGGTATAGTAGGGTATAGTAGGCGAGCGAGTTAGCGAAGACGCTTAGGCTAATAGAAAAGAAACCTTTATGTAAAGTACTCATAGTCCTTAAGCCTATAGCAGTCTTCGGATTAGACTGTACGTAAGAAAACAACAATTCCAACAATTAGTAATTATAATAGTAAAGTAATAATAATAGTAATAGTAATAAATTTCAACATATATATCAACACTAACGATGAGTTTATAACCTAAATGAAAAAATAAATAAGATAAGAGATCGAGACCGTAAGTTTAGCTTGGCAATACAGTCGAATACATCATAAATAAATAATAAATAAACATAAACAAATAAAGAAAGAAGAAAACGATGATACCTCGGCCACGTCCATGGTTTTGAATTCTTGCGAATGAAATTGACCAAACGTTCAAGATTATATTATAGGGTTTATTGTCTCGTTATGTATTAAACTTTGCACGTTTTGCTATTGTATGAGTCGAACTTTGAAAACTTCTATCGTATGTATTGAGCTTGTAAATATGATCTATTGTATGTAAACTTTCCTTTTTGGGTATGTGGCCAAAATAGGAAAGTTTCCTTTTTTGGCCTTACCCAAAATGGAAAATTTACATACAATAGACGATATTTACAAGTTCAATACATACAATAGAACAAATGAAAGCATATCTCATACAATAGTAAAACGTGTAAAGTTTAATACATAACGAAACAATAAACCCTATATTATATGGTTTTTTGTTCCTTGCAGCAACTGCATGTCTTCCCCTTGCCCCACTGCACCATTTGATAATATGGTTATTCAGAATCTGGTAAAAATGCAAAATATTCCTTCACAAGTTCCAGGGGTTCATATTCATCATATGCCGCAGCTTGATTCTTCCCCTTGCCCCACTGGACCTTTTGATAATATGGTTTTTCAGAATCTGGTAGAAATGCTTCATATTCTTTGAGAAGTTCCAGGGGGTCATATTCATCATATGCAGCAGCTTGATTATTCCCCTTGGGATATTTGGCTTTTTGATTCCTTGCAGCCGCTTCCATTGAAGCACGAGTGACGATTGCTGGAGGGCTGACAGTAGTAGATGTTTACAAAAATTAGTAATCAAAACACACGTATAAATGTATAATATAATAATAATATCAAACATTCCGACAATATGAGCCTACATAAACACTTGTACTTTTGAATAATCATAATTAATGTTCTACCTCAAACCATTTGGTCAATGACTTCAAATAGTTCATAGAAAAGCATATGAACTTAAACTGCGTATCGGTTTTCAAGCTTCGTCTAAGAAATTTGGGACGGGAAAGAAGGAATAACAAACAGCTGCCGGGGCAAAAGCAAACACAATTAGGCTTAAACAAATGTCCTTCAAGACTTAGAAACTGATCAACATCATCTTTTAGGACAAATATTACATGAAAACAAAGAAAAAAAAACGCTTGAAAACTGTAGTTAAATCTTCTGCCAATGATGGCGGACACTACTTTGGTGACAGTCAATATGTTGACTCCTTTTGTCCCAACTAGTCAAACAGGTTCCATCAAAAACATTCCTCTTATTCCTCTCCACATGATCAAGCAAGCTTTACGTATCCAGCCAATGGAATAAGGTTGGACATTGCAAGCTACCTGGTATTCTGACAGTTATTACTCTTGTAGAATTAGGATTTTAGATTATACGAATAGTCCCAGATACGATATGATATAATCAAGTATTCACAGTTTCAGACAACAGCCATCTGCAAGACATTAGGATGAATTAAGCAAGTGTTTAACAAGGATCTGCCACTTTTGCAATATATGAATTGAAACATCCTTAACATACTTCACTGTTCTGCTAGAGGTGGCAATTTCAACCCATGTATTAGTAAATTGCAAGAGGTGGCAAAAAACGATGTAATTGTTGTTATCATATACTCGACTAGTTGTGTATTACTTTTTGGTGATAATCTGTTCGCCCAACCTGGCCTGTACGCATAAGTACACGTTTTGAGTTTTGACCTGTGTTCCTCAACCTTACCAACCACCAAAATCTTTCATGAATGCAACTTGATTGATATGTGAGACGAAAGTATCATGATACCTGAAATTTAAATTCAAAAGATTGACAGGGCAGCAATGGCCTCCATCTGTTTCCATTTACACATCTGGATAAGAAACTATATCAACACAGTAAAAGTAAAATGGAAAACAAAAGAGTAAATAATACTTGTGGAAAGTTACCTTCTTTTCTTCACTAAAATCAAACTTGTTAGTCAACCAATGAACCAAAAGCCCTGAACCACTTGCTGAAATGGGTGCAAGCAGGGCTTTATACAATAACCGATGTTCCTCCACATTTGAGTTTGAGGTAATCTCTTTAATTATTTTGGCCCTAAGAAGAATCATAATCTAATCAACAAACACCAAAATTCTGATTACTGCTACTTCAAGCTGCAAGTCTGGAATAATAATCTATATCCAGCACATCCAGACACCCCCCATTAATCACCATTAACTCCAACCTAAGTTCATACAGGTTTCTGCAGAATTAAAAAAACGAACCATTCTATGTTCACCGAATTTTAATAAAAGCATATATCAATTTTCTATGGGAATAATCATAAGAATATATCACGCTTATGAACAGTCAATCATAAGTACTCAAATGTAAATATTAGAGGTGGACAAACGAGCGGGTAGGGGAACTGGTCAAAACGGGCAATTTTTGTATGGGTCAGGTTACGTTGACCCAGAACAGTTTATGTTCAACCTTCATAACTTTTTAAATATATTAGTGAGTCGACTATGATAACACTATTACATTATTCAAATTCTCAAGTTTTGAATAAAACGACTTAGGAAGATTTTTCAGATATAAATTACACTTTAGGCAACTTTTGATTGGTTTAACCTATTCAACCCATTTGGACATTTTTCCTTTTAACTAGTTTTATGTACCCAGTCTACTCCTTAAAGAATAAAAATAACCCAAATCGACCAGCTCGTAAGTAATGGGTAAAAATAATACCAAACATACCTCCACACACAAATCATGACCCCTTATCTTCGAATAGAACTTTATAAAAGCGTTTTCGTTCCTCGGGATCAAATATGCCGCCAAGATCATTTCCTTGACTATCATCATCAGATAATTCATGCACCAGGTCCTCTTTCCCTTCTTTTATTGCAATCATTCCCTTCTTTCTTTTCTTTTCTAAATTCAACATATGATGCCTTCTATTATACTCATGAAGCCCCTCCTGCATCAATTCCCCAAATTTCTCCTTTACAATAACAAGTGGATCTTTATCAACCAATTCTGACCCATTATACCCTTCTCTAAGCAAAACAGTATAAATTTGATATTTATTGGTAACATAAAATATTCCCGGATGCTTTAAGAGCATAACATTTAACTTCTCGGGTAAACGAAACTCCCTCTTGAAATGACCAAGCTTCATAACTGATGCCTTTTTCCATAGTGTAAGTGAGAGCAATTCATGCAATAAGCCGATTGTTCTCTTTTCTAATTCCTTTGACCCGTCTACTAACCGACCCGGATCCGTATAAGGTGAAATGTAAGGAAATGAATCGAATTCACGAAATTTCTCCCATGATTTAACCCAAGTTGATGGCAACGAACATGGGAATGATGGATTACAACCCTGCTTTTGAGCTATTCGTTCAATGGTGGAAACCGCTAAGTCTTGGTTCCACTTAGTGAGTTCGATTTCCATCGAACTTTTTCTCCCACTATAATTGACCACTCGAAATATATCAAGATGCTTAGGAATAATTCTTATCAAATAATCATCGGGTAAGCCTAAACTTCTTTTTATCTCATTAAGTTTCGAGACATTGAGTCTATGATTAGAAACCATCATCAATAACTTTGCTAACCTCTCAACAACTACTGTTTCCTGCATATTTTTTACATCTTCTTCTTCTTGTACAAGAAAGAGCATCTTTTTAGTTAAACGACAGTAGTATTCATCATTTTCAAGGTATATTTCAAAGCAACAGGGGTACTTCTTAAGCCAATTCAAGGCTTTCCCTTGAAGATCAAGACTTTTGAACTTCTTTTGGAGAAAATTAACCGATGCCACCTGATCCGGACACCGCAAGATTATGTTTTTGATTTGGTTGTTTATAATCCATCGACGATTTCTAGTTAAGGCAGCTTCAAGATCCGGATCTTTTTTCATTGACCAAAGAGAATATCTTTGGAGAATATGAAAATTCCATAGAGGGAAACACACCAAAGAAGATCGATTTTTCAAATTCTGCATATATATCCTGATCACCAATCTCCCACTTTGTATCATCATTATTTCACCAAAAACTAGCCCTGTTTAAATTAACAAATAAGCAAAAATAATACAGCATACAAACTTCCCACTCAAAAATAAACAAATTCAACAAAAAGCATGGAACTTCATGATAAGTAATTATGTGGGAGCTTATAAATTAAGGATGAAAACGCCAAGAGGGATAATTTACGAAGATATAACAGGTTTCACAAAATGTCGAAAGCTTGGCAAACAAGATAATAATATGAGTTCATAAATAAACAATCAAGAACCGTGAAATTAGTAAATGAGTGATCAAAGATTTGAAATTTTACCAACGCATATAATTGAAGGAATTAAACAGTTATCTTTAAGTATTTTAGGAATTTTCGTTGAGTGTGTTTGGTGCTCAGGTACGAGGGAAACGAAATGCATGAAACATATATATGGAGAAAGTAACCTTGCTGCTAGGTGTAGGTAAGTGTATACAAAGGGAGGATATGTATATATAACAAAAAGTTAGGGTGAAAAATGTAGAGAAAATATATAAAAAAATTGTTTATACCTTGGATCATCTCATATATACGTTGCAAGTAACTTACATATTAACCCCAGCATATTACACGGATATGAATGTACACATATATTTCATGAGTATTAATTGCTACATGTAGTAAAATACTATATTGACATGTATCTGCAAAGTAAACATTTTTACATGTTGAACCGCTTTTCAGATTACCTATTGACGAAAAATAACCACAAAAAAACAATAATACTAACTAATCTTGAAATAAATACCTTGGGAGGTAGTGTGGATTAAAACTACACTCCAAGCCACTTTCTACCTGCTCCTTTTTAGCAAATTTGATGATTCGACCCATTTAAGATAGTATGACCCAACTCGACCCATTAACACCTAATTTAATTGATGATTGCTACCTCTAGTAAACAACCATGTAAAGGCAAAAAGTATGCACTAAGCCAGTAACATACTAACATACATCACAACAAGTTTCTTGATCAATAGTTAGAATACACAAAAGAAACCCTTGTTCTTTGACAGATTATTAGCAAAATTTCAAGTCTATTGAATCTAGAATTTGCAAAATTGGGAATAGAATCAACAATTAGATTAGGTGGGAAAACGGGCGGGCGGGCCGGTTTGGGCAGCCGGGTCAAAATGGGTTTGGGTCACAACGGACTCAGATAAAAACGGGCTTGGGTCACAAGGGGATCGGGTCAAAACGGGCAGATTTTGAGAAGAAAAAAATCAAGCCTAAAAAATAAGTTATAATGGGTTCTTGATCATAAACTCATAACGGGCAGATTATGAATTAAGATAAATCACATTCTTATCCTCCTCTGTTTGATATCATAAACTTAATGAAAGTTATAAAACCAATATTTATTCTTCTTAAAACAATCTCATCTACGAATCTGTCCATTAGTTTCAATTTATTAAAGATACATCAATAAGGAAAGCAATTAACCAGAAGCTATTAAATTATCAATTGTAATATCCATCAAACCTTATGTGGAACCAAGTAAAGCAAATCACAAATCAATTTGTTACCAAGTTCTTTTAGGCAAATAATCAAACACTTGGTGGGCAACATTAATAATTTTCACCGACATTACTTTTAGCTTCGAATACAAGCAAGCGACGTTGAATTATCAAGTAAGGAAACACCAAAATATAATTATAATTATGAATTTACAACAACATACAAAGACCAAAAATGTAGAGTAATTCTTAATTACCTATGAAGAGAAGCAGCAATGGGGTTGCGAAAATTGGTAAACGCAAGAAGAAGTATGGACCCAATGTACCTTTTTGTCTAGTCCATTCAGTAAATATTGTAAGCCCAAAATTACCCCTTTAGGTATTTTAAAAGCCATAATAGCCCAGAATTGGGTATCTGGGCTAATTTTGCCAGCACTGATGATTAGAATAAACAAAATCCAAAATTTCGCATAAGCTAATGCTAATTCCTATTGTATATCTCTTTCAATAGAGACAAAACAATTGTTTTCTATTGTATTCTTTCCTTTTATTACAAGAATCTTGTAATTTGAGGTTAGCTTTGTTTAGTTGTACTTTGAAAGTCTACTTCTAAAAAAAACTCAAACCACAAATATGCTACTAATAATGAAACAAAACTTCAATTTCATGACAATGAGACCGAAACACAAGAGCTATTGATTTGGGTTCTCCAAAAATTTAATGAGTGGATAAATATCAAATTTACATAAACATATAACGCAATATATATCATCTGATAACAAATATGCAGTTTAATAAACACTTTAACCAGAGCGGAAATCATGTTTAAACATTAGACAAAGAACTTCATAATTCGATTTCATCAAAATAAATCAACATAACATCAGCTTACAAACCATAATTACTGCTCATACTAACATAACATAAATGATAAACACGAATTAATCATCTAAGCTCTTTCACCCCTAATCCTTCTAGCCAACTGCATATCCTTAGGCATGATAGTAACTCTCTTAGCATGAATCGCACACAAATTCGTGTCTTCAAACAATCCTACCAGATAAGCTTCAGATGCTTCTTGTAACGCGGCAACTGCGCTGCTTTGAAACCTCAAATCTGTTTTGAAATCCTGTGCGATTTCTCTCACGAGTCTCTGAAACGGAAGCTTACGGATCAACAATTCCGTACTCTTTTGATACTTACGGATCTCTCTTAACGCCACAGTTCCTGGCCTGAATCTGTGCGGCTTCTTCACTCCTCCTGTCGCCGGTGCTGATTTCCGAGCGGCTTTTGTTGCCAATTGCTTTCGTGGTGCCTTTCCTCCCGTTGATTTCCTAGCGGTTTGCTTTGTACGCGCCATTTTTATTTTGATGAAATTGGAATAGTGAATTTGATGAGTTTTGTGAAGTGAATTTGAATGATTTGTTAGTGAATTTGGAGGTGGAATGTATGAGTATTTATTTATGGTTTTTGCCAATTTGAAATTTTGGGGGTGAATACTACCGCAAGTGTGTGAACCGTTGGATTGTAAAAGTGAGAACAAACGGTGGAGATGAGATTTTTGGAAGAGAAGTGCGGATCACAATCCGCGTGATTTGCCTCATTTCAAGTTTTCTTCTTTTGTCAGTCAAAAAAGAAAACAATTACCTTTAAATTGAATAATAACTAAATAAATTTGACTAAAAATGAACTATAATAAATACTTGATCATAACTCGCAAAATTTGCAGACTAAAATATGAAAATAAGTTTAATAGATTAGTCTAGAGATGTTTAAGAAATTATACTTATATTCATATTTGTATAGAATGTGAAAATAATATAATATGACTATATGTTGAATATTGTATATAAATTGTTGGACTATTTAACGAAGAAAAAAAATACTAAGGTCCTTACCTTTTTGTAGCTAGACATTTTTTGGGATTTGAAACGATTAAGATGATTAATGTAGACTTACGTTTCTAGTCTTTGAGCTTTGCATTCTGAATTAAAACGGAAACGATAATACGATCAGTTGAGTTTTTTTCCTTGCAAATGAAATCTTGTAGTTGAACCCCATGATCACCCCACACATTGCAATTTACCTTCATTCCTCTAGTTAATTTTAAATGTAATTAGAACATCAACAACATCGATTATCATCTAATTTGTAGTTTTATAAAGATAAAAAAGGAAAAGCGTATGCAGAATCTTGTAGATCAAATTCAATGGATTTTTTCTCTTGTCCATTTTCTCTGTTAATACGCACAGATTGTATTGTTATAAGAAGATATCTGAAGTTGAAAAAAAATAGTATTAAGAATTTAGAAAAACCATGTAAAACTAACACATATATGACTTAAATAAGCATTATTAATTGTACAGGGGTTGTTTAACGTACCAAACCGAATATGGTGGACAACCTACATTCGTTCACAACGGCCTAAGCCACCAGGTTGAAACCATCTGAAACTCCCTCAAAAGCTGGACATCTTCGCACTTTGGATGACCTAAACAGATTGATCTTCCAAGCATGGTCAAAAGTCTGTAATTGCCTTCATATTTCCCAACACTGAATTTGAAAAAATCCAAATAGTTGTTCAGGGATGAGAAATTTTTTAACTGAGACAATGATCTTGCTTTCCTGGGAAAATAAATTAACATATTCATTAGTAATATGTCTCTTTACTATCGATATACAACAACGTTTAGTACAACTAAATTTCAGAAAAAATACACATTAATGCATATATAAGAGGGTTACTCCCCTAAAAATGCATTAGAATTAGAATAGATGATACATTAACATAATAAAATGGGTACCTGCATATTCATATGAGATTTTTGATGATACCTTGATATGCTTAATGGAGAAATGATATAGTCACCAAATTCTGAATATTCTTACAGTGTAGAATCTCTCGTATTTCTTTATCACTTGGATAGGTAGGCTGAGATTGTAGGGATGAAAATAAAAGGAAAAAGAAAACCCTAAGAAATGTCATCAGGGAAATTAAATTTTAATATTGACAATTGATAATGATAAGGAAAGTATCACAATCACAATTCAAAATAAAAACTATGAGGGGCTGAAATCACGGATGCTAAGTGAATGAAATCCGAAATATTGAATTTTGAACTTAAAAAGTTTTAAATTTAATGGCAATAATGAAATTATTTAATTAAAATGATTTAAATTCAATAGAATCACGATTCATCATATGACTACAATTATGCCAAAATAATATATCTGTAATATGTAATATTGAAATAAACAAATATCAATCGATGAAATAAACAAAAATCAATCGATGAAATAATCAAAAGTCTTAAGATATATATATATATATATATATATATATATATATATATATATATATATATATATAAGGAGTATAAAATAAAACTCCATAACTTGTCACTTGGCATAAATACCTATGTGTCAATTTCTTATAATTTTCAAATTAATAAATTAATTATATTTTAAATAGTTTAGGATAATCATAAGTTATTATTACAAGTGTCAAGTTATTATTAAATAAAGATATGTTTAGAATAATTAATTTATTAATAATTATCTATTAATTATTATTGTCGTGTGTAGTTCT
Organism: Gnaphalium uliginosum; assembly: GCA_963930675.1. NCBI lineage: Eukaryota > Viridiplantae > Streptophyta > Magnoliopsida > Asterales > Asteraceae > Gnaphalium > Gnaphalium uliginosum. The sequence goes on from OZ005685.1 coordinate 1,820,050, forward strand.
ATTATGTTTAGGATATATTTTAATAATTATATTGGTACATTTTCTTAATTATTTATGTTTGTATTATGTATTTACATTATTCAATTGATAATACAGTTGATATCTAAATTTATTTACTTTTCTAAAAAAGTTCGACATAGATGATCTTCTTTTGATGTACAGTAAAATTAAATATTGTAAATTTGAAATTGTCGTACATCGTACGGGTTTGCATCTAGTATATATATATATATATATATACTATATATATATATATATATATACACTAGATGCAAACCCGTGAAGTTTATATTATGTCTCGCACAATAGTTTATATTAGGCGATTATGATAAAAACATCCATAATTATATTTGGGTACCAATTATTATTATAAACAAAGAACGTTCCTAGTTTAAAAATAATTCAAGGTAATTTGATTTCATATACAAATCTTAATTATTATATTTAATTTAATACACTTTTTTGACAAATAAACTAATACATAATTCAAGGTAATTTGATTTCATCTACAACTCTAATTATTATATTTAATTTAATACACTTTTTTGACAAATAAACTAATACATAATTCAAGGTAATTTGATTTCATCTACAACTCTAATTATTATATTTAATTTAATAATTATTTTAAAAGCTAAATTATATTATTAAATGAAAGTTATAAGAGATCGTCACATAACAATTAATCTTACGTGGCAAATTCTGGAGCAATTTTCTGTACCCTATATAAATAAAACTAAACATCTAACATGATAATTACGTTGAAAGCATTTTACTCATCATATGTTTTTATAAACATATAGCTGGTAGCAATTAGATATCCAAATTAACGATAAGCTTTAATCGATATGTATTTACTTTTTGAATTTCAAATTAGCTTATTCGGTTAACTCATAAATTATTTTTTTCATTTTTAAATAAGACTAAATCCGTAATTAAGGGCATGTATTTAGTTTTTTGAATTTTAAATTAGGTGATTTAGTAAACTAATGAATTTTTAGGGGGTAATTAAGTCTTTATGTCAATCCATATTAGATATATTGGCTAACCAATCATGTTAATCTAAATCAATGACTTTGTTTTTTTTAACTAAATCAATTAAGGGTGTGGATTAAGTTATAAGGGTTTAAAGTCAAATTGTTTACACATTTATACTCCTCCAATAATAGTTAAAAGAGATTATTTCCGTCCCATCAAAAATGTCCACGTTACTATTTTGGGTTGGCCCAAATAAGTGTCCACTTTTATGTATTAACCAATCGGAGAATTTAGTGGGTAAATATGTTACTTGATTGGTGAAAAGTTTAGTTGTTAGAGAATTTTAAAACCGTGTACAAAGTCAAACTGGACACAGACGGGGACGGAGAGAATAATAAATTTACATTTGTTTTACATTATTTTATCTTCGTTGATAAATAATCATGAGTAATTAGTAGTTAATTTCAATCATTATCAACATAATAATAACTTTGCAACGAATTATTGACTAATTTGTAAATAAAATATAAAATTCAAATATGCAATCCATTAGCTTGACATGTTTGTCATTAATCTGACCTTCTACCACCTTTAAGATTGCTCTTAGAATTTAGAAGTCAGCTACGAATGGTGATCCTTTTGGTTAGTTACCGATCGATAACATCTTGAACGATCGTCTGTTAGTATTGTATAATGATTTAATTGAATCGGTTACTTGGATCGTGGTTGAGTTCTTGAATATAAGTTTTTGTTTCACCTCAACAATTCGATGAATATTGCTCACTTCTAGTGACACTTTTTGTGTCATTCAATCCATTTTTCTTGTAAAGAGAATAGCATCGAATAACATTAAATCAAAGCTTAAAGACGTTCTTACAAACATATGTAAAAAATGGTGACTTATGGATAAATAGACTTAAATTAGAGTTTTATTTTTAGTTAGAAACTCTGAACGCGCTGTAAACTATGTTTGAGTTTACATTTGGCTCATGACCGACTCACTGTCTCCGGAGGTGAAGATACTCCTTCACCATGATGTTCGATACTAATTGTTGGACTCACACTTCCACATGGTGAAGATACTCCTTCATCTTGATCAGGTTCGACCCTGATAGTTGGACCTATTAATGGAGCTTGCAGCACATTTTCTTCAACGTGTACATGATTATCATCTACTCTTTCTGCTTCCGTTTCAAGGGATGTCTTATTTTCCTCCCCATAAAAGCTTGTTATGATTGTGGTCCACTTCTTGTACGGCGAATCCTCTGACAATAGTATCTCCTTATTTTCGTACACAAGCATAATTAGATACACAACAACCGCATAGGTTGAAGACAAACCAGCAATCAAAAAGAGTCCTTTAAAACTAGCCAATGTCAGCTTATCAAATGGTTGAACTTGTCCATCTTGGTCTGGGCAATCGTCTTCTTTGCCAAACCATTTGTTAGATATGTTTTTCATTTGACCTTCTACCACCTTTAAGATTGCTCTTGAGAACTCAGCAACGAGTGGCGATCCTTTTGGAAATGCCTATTATAATCAACAAACCACTTCCAAATTATTTCTCCATCCCTATTATTATATGATTAAATGAAGAAACTAGTTCTCAATCAACTTATTTTAGGTTCAATAAACCGTTGTACGTCTCAAATAGAAATCAGAACAACAAGCGTTAAAGGTTATTTTAGATGTGACCTAGCTAAACCTCTGTCTCAAATAGAAATCAGGACTAAATGTGGTCACATTTCTTTTCTATGAATATATATGAGCAAATGAACTAAATACCATATACATTGATCAATGAAGAGGGCTAGTTACTTACAAAGCCCATGCCTGCAGTCTTGTAGATTGGACCCACCATTAGATACCTGTTACAGTTTTTGGCCTGCAACATCTTGAGATAAGGGACACCATCAACAATGGCAGAAACTCCATTGTTTTTACTTCCATCTGAAAGGGCTTTTGCGTACTCATCGAAGTTTACGTACATCTTCAATCTTTCATTAGGAAAACCCATGTTTATCAACATATTCTTAACAAATGAACCTTGTGGGTATCCTATGTAGTCTCCTCTTGCTAAAAGGTCATATATGTTTGTAACAGTTGGTTGTAGCTTTTGTACTGTTAACATGGATGATAAGCTTGCTGTGTAGCTCGAGGTTAAAACAAGGACAACAAATACCCACACTATCACCACAAATCTAGACAAGTTGTTTATCATTCTCTCCCCTGCAGCAAGAATATATTACTTTAGTACATTTTTACCATGTCTCTAGATGACATTTTTTACTTGTTGTGAATAATCCCAAATAGATCGGTTAGTGTAATGAACGTGTGATATTAGATATATGGGGACTTACTGTGTGCAAAAACAAGGGTGGAGAAGGAAAACCAAAATATTATTCCAACTTGTTGATGAAGAGATCCACGGAAATCTTTATTTACTCGATGCTCTAGAACCCAAACAACCAATCCAGTGTATATGAAAAATGCACCGATTGTTACCCATAGTCTCGTCTCAAGGGGCTTCATGAAAATCCACGCATTCTTTGTGTCGTCAGCCTTAACTGGAACGAGCATTGCAATTCCAGATTCCGCGTATGGCAAAGTGAAATCAACATAGTTTGTTCTATTCCACAAGATGGCTATGTCTCCAACTGCCATGTCGTACTTCTATCAGTTAAAAATAAATAAAGACAAAGTTTAAATGTAAGAAGCCGGGCCCAAATTAGTTCTAAGTTAATTATTCAGGTATATATATATATATATATATATATATATATATATATATATATATATATATATATATGCTTAGAATATATTACCCCAAGATAGACCTGATAAACAAGATCATTGTAATTTCCAGATGCCTTGCCATCAGGATTTTCATAAAGAATGAGTGTGTAGTTTACAACATATGACAGTGCTTCTATTACCGCATAGAAAACATCTATGCAATATCCATTCACATAAACTAAATCGGTTATAGGATCTTTGTACGCCTCAAGAAACTCAACAAACCCTCTTTTGACCGGAAGTCCCACCCGTAGATTTAGGATCTCCAAACCTATAGGGATTTCAAGAGTATCACCAGGCCATATGACGGAACCAAGATCATCTTTGTTAGTAGTATAGTCAAATTTATGATTATTGGTTATTCGTTTTGATAATCCGTTTCTTGAATTCCAAAATCCAATTTGTTTCACGCCATTCCCAATCACATTTACTAACTGGTAATTCGACATTTGTAGCTGTCCATTGATCACATGAAAATCGCCACTCACCCCTTTAAGCCTTATATTTCGGAGCATTGAACGGATCTTGAATCCCATTTCTGCGGTTCCAATGGCTTCCAAGTCTTTTGACAGTTCCTTTGGTCTCTTGAAAGTGGTACTCATGTATTTGGTTTCAACTCTTTGCAACGCAGTTGCTAGAGCAAAAATAGAATCATAAGACCATACTGCAAACATATCAAGCTCAATTCTTTGCACATTAGGGTATTCTTTATTAAACCTCGTCCTCCATTTCATCTGAAAGTTGGTTAACTGATTAGATGGTGGTATATAAGGTTTTACACCAACTACGCCTTGCATAAAATCTAAATCTTGAGGATCCAAATGATGTAATAGAGCAGTTGGCACATCGGTGATGATCCACACGTACCCTTGAGTCATCATTCCAACTTGATTTGCTTTCTTGAAAAAACGTAAAGCAAGAGTGGGTAACATATGAACTACAAAAACCCGAGTTTGCATGGTCTTTAATTTATGAAGTTGTTGAAGAATTATATCGTCAGAGGATGAAGGAGACAAAAGTGTGCGGTACTTGACTTGAGTACCAATGTTTTCCATGGCATCGAATAAAAAGGGAATTGGTCCCCTTCCAAAATTGGAATCTTCATATATGAACACGACTTCCTTCCAACCAAATGACTTGACTAAGGCTGCAATAGGTTGGGCTTGTGTTGAGGAAGTTTGAGCTATACGGATGAAGTAAGGGTTTTGTTTCGAAGAGAGATCAGGACTCGTTGCCGGGGACATTATGGGAACTTTGAATGTATTTGCAATATCAAGTACAAAATCTGCTTGTGATGATTGTTGGGGTCCAAGAAGTGCCATAACTTGAGTGTTTTCTAAAAGGTCTATGGCTGCACAAGAAATTAAAGAAAAAGCTAAATCAAGATTGATAGCTAAATAAAAAGTTCACTAATATGTGATTTCTACGAGCTATAATAATAACTTCTTGTTATGGGGAATTTAGATAAGGACAGGGTACAGAGTACAGACCAGCAGAGGCAGCTTGGAAGTTGTCGTATTTTGCATCGCGGAAGTGAGGATGAATGATGGTTGTGAAGTTGTTGTCTTTTACGCCATAAAATTCTTCAAGGGCCATTGAAATGCAAATGTGAGTACTTTTCCCTACAGTCGAATCCATATCAAGAATCACTCCTATTCCTACTTCTCTTATTCCATTCTCGACACCATTCACTAATAACATCATCATCATCATAACTAACATTACCGTATGATAATTCCCTACTGAATCCCACATATTTTTCTAAGAATCTTCTCTATTCTATTTAAAGAACGTACAACCTAACTTAACTTAACTATACACACACACCCACACACACATACATATAGTATATAGATAGACTGCAAATGGATGGCTGAAGGAATCTTCGTCAACAAAGAGTTTGGAATTCGACTTAAAAGACAAAAACATTCATTTATTGTGAAAAGGGATCAAAATAATGATAGCCCTTATTGATTGGAGGATAAGAAGTTGTGAGTTTGTACATACTATGCGTAACTGTACATAATAGGTCGTAGGTTTTCTGTTAAAACAATGTTAAAACTATAAAATTTATCAACTTGTAAAACATATAAATAATGATATTACCAAGGTTGAGTCCATGTTGCTTATCAAATGGATATACATTTGAAGGCAGGCCTTAGCATATACTACTTGTTTTGGAGGACCCGGCAACATAATTTGGTAAACAATCGAATTTCGTTTAAAAAGTTGGAATCTTTATAACTTATTTAAAAATATATATACTCTGTATCAAGAATGCTGTCAGTTAAATTTGTTTTGGAGAACCCAACAGCAAAATTTGTTGGAAAAATGTTCTCCATTGAATAAGCAATCCAAAGTATTTCAAGAGAAACAAATATAACCAAACACACATCGCATTAAATTTTGAGAGATATAGACCATCTGAGATTCATACAGCCTACGTATCAGATACTGCACAATGATACGAAACTAGCCCACCTAAACTACTACCGAAAACTAAAATGACTAACGCTGCAAACACGTGCTTTTATGGTAAAAACACGGGCAGCATTACGAAGACTGGACCTAAACAGCCAACACGCAGTATGAAATAACTATGGGTCTATAGGGAAGGTAAACCCATGGGTCCTTCTTGGCCACATGGAACAAACATAGAATGATAGGGAGACAAATCCACGTGAACAACACGATTGTTATTGCAATGATGATTAGCCTCTTGTGCAGTGGAGGATTTTTAACATGTTTGTTGCTAAACAAGACTGCAATGATAACGCTTACGAAACAAGCACTTGATAATGCATAAACGATCCATACATACCTGTGCAGCCTGTAGTTGCTCAAAGTTTTAAACAATATCAATCAATATATTATTATTGTGCCTATATTTTAATATGATCTTGTAGAGAACATTTCATATTAGATGAATTTAGTTATTCATGAAAACTAATCAAAGATTTGGTTGATAGCTGATAGTTTGTTTAAGACAAATATTGGTCTATCAGACCTCATCCAAATGTTAGTTTTACAAGCAATTTTAAAAGCCCTTACTCATGAACCCTGATTCAAATTATTTACTCGTATTTTTTTATTTCATTTTTTTCTCCTGAAATCCCACTCAATTTATGCATATACAGAACGGAACCCTGTTTCAATTCAATAAAACTTTTTCAAGACGAACCTTTTTTTAGCTTCAACAGACATTTAAGAAAGAAGAAACAAAATGCAGAGCATATCATTACTATCTAACAGAGCATATTACTTTACTAATTACTATTACTATATATATTTAAAAAATAAATAAATTACGTTCATATATCAATAAATAAATAGATAGGAAAATGCAATTTTATAAGTATTAAAACTTAAAAGTTGATGAGAAAAAAACAATAAATGAAGGGAGAAACTACAAGAGCAAAGGGAGTGGTCACATCAAACTGAAAATTGAATCCATATTTATCTTTATAAATAATTATACACACACATAAAATAAAATAAACAAGTTACCATTCAATATGGTAGCAACCATATTGATTAAATTATTTTATCAACCATTTTGAGGAGAGAGTTGTTACCTCAGTATGATCCTTGACCATTCTATGCCACGTCACCCCATTCCATTCACTCTAAACTATTCAAAATAAGCTCACCAATTTCCTTCCGTCTCCGACATTTTTGAAGCTCCCAATTTGTTTTTCTTGTCGGCGTTAAATGTATGAATTTAATTTTTTACGGTACCTCCAAGAAAGCAGGTGACCGTAAAAAACCTATACAAGATAAATCCTACAAATACGGAGTATCAAAAACGACGGCGTTTGAAGGAGCACTGTTGTATTTATTATATTCCTTTGGGTTTATTGTTTGAAAGTGTAACATATTTTACACGCTTTATTATTGTATGCACTCACATTTTAAAAGTTCTATTGTATGTATTGCAACCTGCTAAATCGTCTAATGTATGTACAAAGTGACCTGAAAGGCAGGTTGACGGTTTCTTCTTTCTTTTTTCACACATGCCAAATCAGCAAATACATGTTCCACGTCAGCAACAAGTAACATTGTACATACATTAGACAATTTAGCAGGTTTCAATACATACAATAGAACTTTTGAAATGTGAATGCATACAATGGTAAAACGTGTAAAGTATGTTGATTTTTTAAATAATAAACCCTATTCGTTTGGGAAACTAACGTTTGGGAGTTATTTTAATTTTGTTGGGAAAAATGTAACATTCGGGTAAATCATGATTCTATTTTATTAATTAATTAATCAATATAGAATATTGACTGCATTAAATTCGATTCACGAATATGCTGATATATATAATCGATATATATTGAGATGGTAATATGCATTAAATTCGATTCACGAAAATGTTCACATTACTTTTTTATCCTTTTCAAAATAATTAGAAAAAGATAATTGTTCATCTAAAAAAAAAGAAAAAATAGAAAAAAATCATAATTTACCATCATCTATTATTACTGTCAATTATTTATTTGTCAAACAAATTTAGTCAAACTTGTTTTGAATATAAAAATTATAATTAACATTTACATAATTTATCTTAAGTCAAATAAAAAATATTAGGGAGACAATTTTAATGGCACAAAAAAAGTATATCGTTAAAACGTATTATTAGAATCTTCTAAATAGTTTTCCTTCACATATTTACTACTCAATGCTATTACTATAGTATTACGATACTTTTTTTAGTTAAACATATATATGACAGCATAACAACTTATACTTATATGGACGTAACATCTATCCCGTACATAAAATAACAATTTCTTTAGATACATAAAATAGACTCATTTAAATTTGGGTACACACAATAAATTTTGGATAATAGTTTGATACATTTTTTAATACTTGATTCTAATTATTATTATTTTAAGTTTAATCATGAATTATTGGCTTAACAAGGACATAAGTAGTATTACCCTTTAATATCAATTAGCAAAGTGCCAGATAAATACATTTGTAAGAGTTGGTACGAGTTGTTGTAATGTTAACATGGATGATAAGCTTGCTGTATAGTTCGAGTTCAGCACTAGAACCACAAATATCCACACTATCACTACGAATCTTGATAAATTGTTCGCAATCTTTTCTTCTGCAAGGTAAATGACCATTTTAATTTCTTTCATTTTAGTTATTCAAACTTCAGTAACTAAAGCATACATAGAAAAATGTTGGTGTCATTAGAAGCCATTATTCTTGTACTGCAAATTCTTTCCACTTTTTTAGTCTACGGAATATGCCGGTAAAATTGATCAATATGTTGTAGTAAGTGTACAATTTACAAGAGGACTTACTGTGTGCAAAAACAAGGGTGGAGAAGGAAAACCAGAAGATCATTCCAACTTGTTGACGAGGAGGGCCACAGAATTCTTTGTTTGTGCGATGTTCTAGAACCCAAACAACAAATCCGGTGTAGATGAAAAATGCTCCGGTTGTTATCCTTAACTTCATTTCTAGTGGCGCCATAAAAATCCACATGTTCTTTCTATTGTCTACCTTAACCGGAACAAGCATGGAAACTCCAGAATCCATGTACGATAAAGTGAAATCAACAATTTTCGATCTCTCATACAGGATGGTCACATCTCCAGCCCCTATATCGTACTTCTTGTAAATTTATAAACAATAACAAAAGTTGAGCATACATCAAAGCTAACGATTTAGGCATACTTGCATGACTTTGTTAAGTAATTAGTTGCATACCCCAAGAGGAATTTGATTAACAAGATCATCATAATTTCCAGTTCTCTCACCATCAGGATTTTCGAAAGGAATGAGTGTGTAATTTACAAAAAATGGCATTGCGTCTATGATTGCATAATAAACGTCAACGTTTTGGGTTATAGGATCTATTTTGGCCTCAATGAAGTCAACAAATTTACCATCTGCCGGAATACCTACTCGTAACTGGGTATCATTGCAAGCAGAATTCTCCAAACGACTTTTAGAGATTTTGGCCATATTATGGCTCCAAGATCATCTTTGTTAGTAGTGTAATCTAATCTTTCTGTATCGCTTAGTCGCCTTGATAAACCATTCTTTGAATTCCAAAATCCAATGTGTTTTTCTCCATTTCCAAACACATTCACGATTTGGTAGTTCAACGTTTGTAACTGCCCATTGATTACATGGAAATCACCACTTAACCCTTTAAGGCTTTTATATTTTGGATCATTGGAAGGATCATTGATCCAATTTCCGAGGTTCCTATGGCAACCAAATCCGTAGATTCTTTCTTTGGTCTCTTGAAAGTGGTACTTAAATTGGTTTCAACTCTTTGTAATGCGGTTGCTAGAGCGAAAACAGAATCATAAGACCATATCCCAAATATATCAAGCTCAAATAATGTATCCATTTCGGGGTATTCGTTTGTGAACCTCCTCTGCCATTTCTTCTTAAAGTCGGTTAACTCATTAGATGGTGGTATATAAGGCTTTACACCAAGTATACCTTGCATAGAATCAAAATCTTGATGATCCAAATGATGTAATAGAGCAGTTAGCACATCCGTGATAATCCATACATATCCTGGAGCCATCATTCCTATTTTATTTGCTTTCTTGAAAAAACGTGAAGCGAGAGCTGGTAACATTGTACCACAAACACTCGGGTTTGCATAATTTTTATTTTGTGAAGTTGTTGAAGAAAATATTCCTCTGAGGATGAAGGAGACAAAAGAGTGCGGTGCTTTACTTGAGTACCAATTTTTACCATGGCATCGAATAAATAAGAAATTGGTCCTCTTCCAAAATCAGTATCTTCATAAACGAATACAACTTCCCTCCAACCAAATGACTTGATCAGAGCTGCAATGGGTTCTGCTTGTATAGAGGTAGTTTGTGCTATGCAGATGAAATAGGGGTTTTGGTTTGGGGAGAGACCAGGACTTGTTGCAGGGGATAATATGGGAACTTTCGATGTATTTGCAATATCAATTACAAAATGTGCCTGTGACGATTGTTGGGGTCCAAGAAGTGCAATGACTGGAGTTTCTTTTAGTAGGTCTATGGCTGCATTTGATGTATAAAAAAATTTGGTAAGCATCTTGCATGAATTATTGGTTAAATATTGCATGTTTGTTTTGATTTTCTTTTTTTTTCAAAAAAAAGCCAACACCAAATACACATTTGTTTCAAATGGGACTGTCCGAAGATTCATTAGTAAAGAAGCGTAAGCATGTTGAATTGAATAGATAAAAAGATAATATATAGTAAATTGGATGATGCCCTACATATATAGTTTAGTAGCAACATATTAAACGTGGTGAAATTTGACTAAGGTAGGGTGCAGACCAGCAGAAGCTGCTTGAAAATTGTCGTATTTTGAATCGCGGAAGTGAGGGTGGATGATGGTGGTGAAGTTGTTGTGATGTGCTCCATAGAACTCTTCAAGGGCCATTTTAACGCAAACTCGAATGCTTTTCCCAACATTGGAATCCATATCAAGAATCACTGCAACTCCTACTTCTCTTGTGCGATTTTCTGCACCATTCGTTGCTATCATCATAATCATCGTAGCTAACACAATCGTACGATAATATCCTAGAAAATTCTGCATCTTTATAGTTTAGATACATGTAATTCTTTACCTTGATTCTTAGAATACAAAACCAAACTAAGTCACCACCAAATATAAAAATGTGAACAACTCAATGTTTTCAAGTTGCTAGCTTTCTTACTTATTTACGTTAATGATAATTTTGTAGACGTCGGATGTCATTTGTATAAGGTTTCACGTGATACATACAATATTGATGTTGAAAGTTGTTACACATGACAGACCAAAATGACTTTTGATACACATTGATTGATTGACTTTGAGTCAAAACTCAACCCTGATTGCATTTACTGAATTTTGTTGGTCGTGTTTGTTCTTATGTAGAAAGGAAAATACACCGAAGCTTCATTCTCTTTTAGTAATTTATTTCGACACGTATACATCGTACATTTTATATTTAGTATTTATAAATAAATAATTTAAAGAACAAATAGCTTGTTCAATAAGTCATATTGACTGGTCTCCAATTGTCAAATATGCAAGTAAGGACAAGAAGTAATTTCAATGCAAAGTTCATTTATATATATTGACATATTCTTGGTGGACTCTATCTTTGTAAACGTACATGTTACGGACTGTTTATATAGTTCTAAATTCTAATGAATTGACAACCGATGTTGAAACCGAATACAACGTAACAATTCTTTAATCAAAATTACACGCGCATATAAGTTTTTTGATAGCCACACAGACTCTCTATGTACGTAAAAGGATAGTTATATGTCGATCTCAATCAAGTTGGAACCTTTATACATGTAGTATCTTTTAAGAATCTTGTTAAAAAAAAGATGCAGAATCTTGTAGGGAATTATCATGTGGTATTTTTAGCTGTAATGATTTTTATGATGAAGACATCGAATGGTTTAGAAAATGGGATAAGAGACGTAGGAGTTGGGGTGATTCTTGATATGGATTCGAAAGTTGGAAAGACTACTAAGGTTTGCATCAAAATGGCTATCGAAGAGCTTTATGGACCACATCGTAGAACAAACTTCACGACCATCGTTCACCCTCACTTTCGTGATTCAAAAGGCGACAACTTCCGAGCTGCTTCTGCTGGTAAACACCCTTTATTCATTTAATCCTAAAACTATAAACTAGTGTTTTATTTATGTGTAACCTTCTTTAAAAAGTTAATTAATTTGTTTTTTGTTTTAAATATATGTCTTGTGCAGCCATAGATCTTTTAAGAAATACTCAAGTGATGGCACTTCTTGGACCCCAACAATCGTCACAAGCAAATTTTGTAACTGATATTGCAAATACATCAAAAGTTCCCATACTATCCCCGGCAACGAGTCCTGATCTCTCTTCAAAATTAAACCCTTACTTCATTCGTATAGCACAAACTTCGTCAACACAAGCCCAACCCATTGCAGCTCTTGTCAAGTCGTTTGGTTGGAGGGAAGTCGCGTTTGTTTATGAAGATACTGAGTTTGGAAGGGGGCCAATTCCATATTTATTCGATGCCATGGAAAACATTGGTACGCAAGTCATGCACCGCACACTTTTGTCTACTTCATCCTCCGATGATACAATTCTTAAACAACTTCACAAATTGAAGACCATGCAGACACGAGTTTTTGTGGTTCACATGTTACCTGATCTCGCTTCACGTTTTTTCAAGAAAGTGTATGAAGTTGGAATGATGGCTCAAGGGTACGTATGGATCATCACCGATGTGCTCGCCAGTCTATTACATCATTTGGATCCTCATGACTTAGATTCTATGCAAGGCGTACTTGGTGTGAGACCTTATATACCACCATCTAATAAGTTAACAAAATTTGAGAGGAAATGGAGGAAGAGGTTCATGCAAGAATACCCTACAATTGATAGATTTGAGTTAGATATGTTTGGAATATGGTCTTATGATGCTATTTTTGCATTAGCATCTGCATTTGATAGAGTTGAAACCGACTTAAGTATCAATTTCAAGAGACCAAATAACGCATCCACAGACATGGATGCCATCGGGACCTCGAAATTGGGATCCATGCTCCTTCCAAAGATCCAACAAATAAGGCTTAATGGGTTGAGTGGTGATTTCCATGTGATCAATGGACAATTACAAACATCAGTGTACCAAATAGTGAATGTGATCGGTAAAGGGGATAAACAAGTTGGATTTTGGAATTCAAGAAATGGGTTATCAAACCAACTAAGCCACAAGCAAAATTTAGATTACACTACGAATAAAGACGATCTTGGAGCTATCATATGGCCAGGTGATACTTCAAAAGTCCCTAAAGGCTGGGAGATCCCAACTAGTGACGATAACATATTACGAGTGGGAGTTCCAGCAAAAGGTGGTTTTGTTGAGTTCATCGAGGCATACTTGGATCCTAAAACCAACAAGACTAATACAAGTGGATTTTGCATAGATGTATTTTATGCAGTAATAGATGCAATGCAGCCGCATGTTGTACCTTACAAGTTCATTCCTTACGAAAATCCTGACGGTGAGAGATCTGGAAATTATAACGACCTAGTTTATCAGATCGTTCTTGGGGTAATTACTAAATTTAGTCATATACTCATATAATGAAGTGTGTATGTATACATATAATTAGTTTTTATATATGCTTCTAACTAACATTCACAATTTTTATTATTTAAATATTGACAGAATTTCGATATGGTGGTTGGAGACGTGACAATCTTGTTTAATAGATCAAACTACGTTGATTTCACTTTGCCATATTCGGAGTCTGGAGTTTCAATGCTTGTTCCAGTTAAGGTTGATAATAGTAAAAACGCATGGATTTTCATGAAGCCTTTAGAAATGAAGCTATGGATAACAATAGGAGCATTTTTCATCTATACTGGATTTGTCGTTTGGGTTCTAGAGCATCGTGTAAATAAAGAGTTTCGCGGCCCTCCTCAACAACAAATCGGAATGATTTTTTGGTTTTCCTTCTCCACCCTTGTTTTTGCACAAAGTAAGTCCTTTTGTTAATTGTTCAATTTTATGTAGGTATCTTTACGTGCTTAATAATAATAGAATTGTATCTTTGAATAGAGGAGAAGATGATAAGCAACTTATCAAGATTTGTGGTAATAGTGTGGGTATTTGTGGTTCTAGTGTTAACATCGAGTTACACTGCGAGTTTAGCATCCATGTTAACAGCACAAAAGCTACTACCAAGTGTAACAAATATATATGAACTTTTAGCAAGAGGAGATTATGTAGGATACCAAGATGGTTCCTTTGTTGAGGATATGCTTAAAGATATGGGCTTTCCTGCTCAAAAGTTGAAGAAATATGCCAACTTTAAAGACTATGCAAAAGCCCTTTCAGATGGAAGTAAAAATAATGGTGTTTCTGCTATTGTTGATGAGGTCCCTTATCTCAAAATGTTGCAAGCCAAAAACTGTAAAAAGTTTATTATGGTGGGTCCAACTTACAAGACTGCAGGCTTTGGCTTTGTAAGTAATTGATCTTTAAATTTTTCATAGATCAATTTATATGAGATATGATATAATTTAATAACCAATTTATATCAGGCATTTCCAAAAGGATCACCAATGGTAGACGAATTCTCGAGAGCAATCTTGAAAGTGATAGAAGGACAAATCAGAAACATATCAAAGAAATGGATTGAAAACATAGATGATTGCAGTGGGCAAAGTGATGTACAACCTTTTGATAAGCTAACATTGTCTAGTTTTAAGGGTCTTTTCTTGATAGCTGGTTTAACCTCAACGTATGCGCTTGTTGTATTCTTATTTACGCTCTTGTATGAAAATAAGGAGATATTAGTGTCACACGGCTCAATGCACCAGAAAATGATAGCGATCGTACGAAGCTTTGATGAGGAAAAACTTAGTAAAAGAACATTTGAAGCAGAGCCGCCGACAGAAATGATAACGGTTGAGCATAATCAAGTATGTCTTTGAAGAAGGTACGACGCATGATCCAATGACTAGTACTCAAGCAATCAGTATCGACGATCATGGTGAAGAAATATCTTCACCTAGGAGTCTGATTTGATGTGACAAGAGTAAATCTAAACTACTTAGAACGTGTTTGTTTAACATCTTTAGAAATAAGGGAATGAGTTTCATATACAATACGTGTCTTTGGTTAGTAAGCTAAAGAGAAAAACTAGAAATGAACCCCACCAAAATTACTCGTCGAGTATATTGACTTTACTTGATGTTCTGCTGACAAATGAGATCGACCATCCTTCATGCTCTGTATCTCTTTCATCATTCACAATCTCTCTTCAAAAAATTTATTATTAAAATAATTTAAATTATAATACTTATAATAGAAATAAATAACTTTAAAATTCTATTTTTCTCATTTCTTTCCTAATGTTCTTTCAAACCAATATACATTATCAAATTCATTACCAAACCCACTTACAGTTGTTATATTTTCTACACTTCATTCTGAATATTCTTAAAAAATGGACATTTCGTAAGATTCTACCATTAATGAAAGAAAATGACTTTATATCACGTGTCCCTCAAAAATATATATATATATTTGAAAAATATAAATCAGTATCATTTGCCGTTTATATGCAAGGTGAACATGGTAGTTGGGTATCTGGTTGGGGAAGTAGGGAATATTGTGATTACATGCCTACAAATGGCATCGCCAATGAGGGGGACATATTTTACTATAAATATCAATTACTTCTATAAATAAATAACTATAAGATTGTACGCGCGATATAACTAGTAAAAAATTTAAACTTCATGTTCAATTTATTTGATATATAATATGTAAATCATAATCATAATTCAATTCATTACCATATGGTTTTTTTTTTTTAAAAAAAAGGAAAAAGACACCTTTTTACCCTTAAAAAAAAAATGAAAACATAATACCCACAAAATATATATAAGAAAAGTTATTAATAACTCGATGCTCGGGTTGCAAGTAGCGATTGACAAATTGTATGCTCATAATGGTTAGGTGCAAATTGAGATGTGTGAAATTGTTGGTTGGGTCTACAGTTTAACTATCAATACATTTTACTTGGGTATTAGATACCAACCGTTATGTACATGAAATTGTAAAATTTGATCAAACAATTAAAACTCTCGAATATAGGAATACATTGTATAAAAATGAAATTAATAATGTAAATAAACGTGTAACTATATAATTTCATAAAAAACACTATTAATAAACCGTTATGTCATATTTTTATTAGTTAAAGTTTTAATGATAATAGTAAAAATGATAATTTAATATATACGTATGGATATGTTAGTAATTTCAAGTAGGTTTTCAAATATTAATAATAATTGATTGGTAAATTACTAAATTCTCTCTTAAAAAAACATCACAAATGTATTATATTTTAGTATAGATAGATATAGAAAAGTTTTGATTATTATAATTGAATATCATAAATGTTTATTACTTTAAAGTTTAATAATGATAGTAATACATGTAGGGGTAAGTTAGTAATTTCAAGTAAGTTTTTTAAATATTGTTAGTAATGTTAGAGGTAGATTAGTAAATTTTCTTTTGAAAAAGGTATCTAAAATGTACTATATATTAGTATAGATGCATATACGATATAATAATAAGAATTATTTACCGTTCGGCTAATACCGACAAGTTGACCAAAATGTCACCAAATTATTATAATACGAATGATCAAATATAATAAAACCACAATGATTGAATGTGAAAATAACTAAATTATCCCTTAATATCAATCAAGATCAACTAATATACATGTAAAGTTCTAAAGGATTAAATGACATGTTGGATGCCGCATGGCATGCTAATTAGTAAGTAAACAAAAAAAAGTGATTAATCAACGACAATAAACCAAATGTTAGTGTCTTAAAGACGGGTTTAAGAAGAGTACTATTAACATTGCAATAATCGTTCATTACTTCATTTGATTTCATATAAGAAATCCAGATGGATAAATATCTTAAATTTAATGAAGCCGTGGTGAAAATATGAAGTAAAGAGTAATATTTTTTACTGTCTACAAAAATACTAAAGCATTTGAAAAAAACTAAAAAGGACTATCAAAAACGTTGATCGCTAACAGTTAAAACTTTTTAACCTACACATTGACCAATTCGTTGTAGACAAAATTTGTAATTCAACTCTATGTTAAAAGAAATTAATTTATACTTCTGATGCATAAATGTGTATCTTAATCAAAAGGATAGTAATTTGTACACCGCATGTTAAATATACATGAAAAGTAGTTTACAAAAAAAAAAGAAGTAATAATGTACTCAAATGAAGAGAAATGATACACTCACACAATTTTTACAATTTTTTTTTACAAAATGAGTTGTACCAAATATATTAAGTGAGAGAATAATAAGAGAAAAAAATGCATTTAATTGATCCACAACTTATTCTACGTGAAAATGTATTTGTAAATTTTATCCGATCCTTAGCAATTCTTTTAAAATTAAAGTTCATGTTCCCTGATTGCCCATGCCATGTGTCTAGTATCTTTTTATTTTTTAATCAACAAAGAACTGCCACGTTATACTTGCGTATAAAAAGGTCAAAAATGTGGGCCCACTTTCCTAAACAAATCTTTTTCCACTCACTATTTCCGCTATTAATAAAATGGATGTTGTTATTTATAGTTGTATTATAGAATTAAATTTGTCTAAAAGTTTGATAGTAAATTAAATTTTTTCGAATTAGTTATATTTAAGGGATGAGGGATTATTACAAATGTATAAATAATTAATTTTTTATTGAGTTAATAGACAAATATGTTACTGTACTTTGTCAAAATATTCAAGTAGGTTACTGTACTATTAATTTGTTCAATTGGATTACCAAACTATTTTCATAGCTAAATTAGATTTTTTTGCATTGTAATATTTATAAGTTAAATAATTTAGATTCAAAAGTTAAGTAAAATGATTTTAGTGTTAATATTTATAAGTTAAGTAACCTACATATTATATTTTATTAAGTTTAGTAATTCAATCAAACATATTAATAGTCCAGTAACTTAGTTGAACATTTTTACAAAGTAAAGTAACCTATTTTTCTATTAATTTTTTTCATTTAAAATCCTAAAAGTTATGTTTAGCATTTTTCCTATAATAGCAAAAACTATGTTCGTTGACTTTACCGGATTATAATCACAGACTAGTTTAACCAAATATCATTTGTTTAATCAACTTATAAAAATCGATCAATTAATCTTGATTTTACTCGGATGATTTTACTTTATAATACAGGGTATTTGTAAAGATTTTTTTTGAGCAAAGAAAATTTGTTAAATACAACCTTTTGAAATACGGGTCAACTTTCATAAAACCGTCAACAACTATCAGGAAATTACCAACCACCTACGATAAAATAGTGGAGTAAACATTAACAAGTTAACTCTTTAATCGGTTTTTATTAGCTACTCATAATTTTCGATTATTAAACATAATCCCAAAAACTATGATTAACAAAATCGGTACGTTAATGATTAGAACAATTTTGGTTGCTAGAAACATTATCACTTGCATAAAACAATTTTAATTATCATCTCATAAAAAAAAATTAATGATTAAAATGGTAATTAAACGCATTACTAAACTTTATCCACTAACGTCAAATCTTTTACTTTTATAAATAAATACTGAAATGACAAAAACAACCTTACATCAACATCGGAAAACACGCGCCCCTTTTTTTCTCTCAATAACAAAATAACAAATAAAAAATATTCAACACTAATTCACTTCCCCAATTTCTTGATGGACCCAAAACACTTCACCGGAAAACCAATCGCTGGTGGCGGCGGATACTACACCGGCAGCAACCGTATGGACATCGAACAGATACCGGACACACCAACTCGAACATCTCACCACCGCCGTGCGCAATCAGAAACCTTTTTCCGGTTCCCTGAAGAAGACATACTACTAGACGACGTCGTTGCAGACTTCAATTTCGCTAACATCGATTTACCGGCGATTTCTTCTGATGGTCCGGTTCCGACGAGTACTGGCGATTCGTCGGGTGAGTCATCGGATGTGAATAAGTCGACGGCGAGTAGGCCGCCGGGAATGATGAGTCATGTTCGGAGCTTGTCGGTGGATGGTGGATTTTTTGAAGGATTGGGGCTAGGGGTAGGTGAGGTGGGTGATGGTGGTGGTGGGTATAGAAAACACAGGCATAGTAATTCTATGGATGCGACGTCGTTTGATGGGGTGCTGGATAATTCTAAGAAAGCACTTGCGCCTGATAAATTAGCTGAACTTGCTTTGATTGATCCCAAAAGAGCTAAAAGGTTTTATTTTGATTTGCTGGTATATTTGTGTATTTTATTTATTTGTTATTTGATTATGATACTGGTTTCTTGGGCTATCTGTGGATTTTTATTTTAACTTTTTTTGTTGGTTTTTGTGCCTTTTGGAAGTGATTATATGATTAATGTGATTTATAAGTTTTGTTATTTTAGGGTCAAATAATAATTTTGATTATATGTTTTTATGATTATATGATTTACGAGTGTTAAATAGTTATTGCATAAGCACTAAGCAGTTTGTTACTCTTGTCACTTTGGCAGAACCTGGTTATATATTGGTGATGTTAGAAAGTGATATCTCTAACAGGTGAATTGTGTGATGTGTTGACACAATTTTGTGAAAGTAAATTATAATTGGAGTGTGGTTGTTTGTTTGTAGGATTCTTGCAAATAGACAATCGGCTGCACGTTCTAAGGAGAGGAAAATTAAGTATACTGGTGAGTTGGAGAGGAAAGTGCAGACCCTTCAAAACGAGGCAACAACGTTGTCAACTCAAGTGACAATGCTTCAGGTACATGGATTATGAACTTGTATTATTGTTGGTTATCAATGTCTGTTATCAATGGACTATGAACTTGTATTATGGGGAAAAAATTAGATTTGGTTTATAAAAGTAAACTAAAAAAGTGTAGTTTTTGCCTTCGGGGCAACCCGAGATGGGAGCTGGTGTGTTTCTTGCGGACGGGAAATGGGGACAGTATTTTATATAAGAATGAACTGAAAACTAATGAGTAATTGAGTATGGTTGTTGCGATTTAATTTGTTTTACATATATAAACTAATTCATAAACTAAAAGACGCTTTCTATTTTCGTCGATTACAGTTCTCTCACACTCTCGAAAGTTATTTTGAGTTTGGGAATTATTAAGAGTAAATGTTTTTGTAACATTTATATTTGTTCTTGTAGTTTGTTTTGTATACACTCGTGGGATTTTGTATGCATTTAGAAGCAATATGTTCATGGAATATAATCTTTGTGTTTTTTGTGCTAATAGTTTGTCCATTTCTTGATATAAAATAGAAAGAAAATGATAGGCATAAAGTCATAAGCAAGCATATTTGTATTTACATATTTTTGTGTTTTTTTTATAAATGGCTAGACTAAGAAATCCTACCTATATACATTACTTTAATTATTCCATCCATACTTCTTTTATAAAAGGAGGCATCGACTTTTGAAATCGATAAAGATTAAGATTGCATTTCTAATAGACTTCAGTTAAAGCGATGGTGGATTTATTGTAACAATTGGCTTTCAAATGCTTTACATTTGTCAACTAATGGGTTCTTGTATATAATAGAAGTCCTTGAGTCATAAATGTGCAAACCCATGTTAAGATTATAAGCTATAGTATGTCCCTTAGTTTGAAATTGTGTAAAGATGACTCCTTATTTACGCTTAGAGAAGTACTTAATTTACATTGAAAGTTCATCTTGAGATTCTTGTGCCGTATTTGAAAAGGTTACTATGAACATATAAGGCCAAAATGTTAACAGTAGTACAGGCTGGCCGGTTAGGAATGTGTCAAAATGGGTTGAGACAGTTCGGGCTGACCCATGAACACTCTTTCATCCTTTTATTATAATAGTTGGCCTACAGAAACTACAATTTTACAATAGAAGTACAAACTTCATATATTTATATATTAATTTACACTTTACCTTCTTATACTTATAGAGTAACCATCTTTTTTTCGTTGAACGGCATATCCTAATTCTCAGATAAATTTGCGTTACTAGTATTAACCTAAATTTTAGCAATGCTAACATTTGGGTTCATAAACTATGTTCTTTAATAAAGAAGGAAAAAACGAGTGTATGAGGAATTTCTAATAGTATTATCGCTAATTTTGATGCAGCGGGATACAACTGGTCTAACTTCTGAGAACAAGGAGCTCAAGCTGAGATTACAAGCAATGGAACAACAGGCAAAACTCAGAGATGGTAAGTCTTTTGTACATTTGATTACTTTAAATATGCATTCGAAAGTGAAAAACACCTTATCTCATTTATAAACGTTAAAAGATTGGTCCATCCAAGTAGATAAAGTTTGATTAGACGCAGTTTAGTGGAAGTGTTAAAAGAAATGCATGATGACTAAAGACATGAATCATGCTGACAAAAAACTTTGTTATCAATATTTTGGATTTTTTAACAGCTTTGAACGAAACCCTGAGAGCAGAAGTGCAGCGGCTCAAAATCGAGACAGGTCAAATGCCACCACTTAACGGAATGAACTATCACCGATCATTGCCACCTCAATATTCTTCACATCCACAACCCTTTCATCACTTCAGTAACCAGAACACTCAGCAGCCACAACAACAGCAGACTCGAACCCCTGACTCAACAGCTAACCGCCCACCCAGACCTACGTTCATGGACTTTAATTAATAAAAGAAAATACTATACCGTAAGAGCTAAGCGTGCACCGTGGATTATGCAGTAAAGTGGGAGATAGGTCATCTTGTAGATAAAAACGGAATATGATAGTTATTGTTTAAATATTTGTTACTGAGAATTGAGCTTGAAAGCTCCTTATGAAACTTGGATGGTGATACTTATGTTTGACTAGTGAAAGTCAAATGTGAACTTTGTTCTTTAATTGACTAAAACTTTTTTTTTCTTTTTTCTACAACTTTAATTCTCAAATAAGTCCTCTTGAGCACTTTTTTAGCCTTAAAGTCAGAGATGTTGTCTTTATATGATGAGTTTGTGCATAATGTTCCAATTCCTGACGGTACTGGGGAATAAGCATCGGCTAACTCTGTAAATCTTATAATAGGTCCCCAAAGATTCATAGTGAATTTCGAAGAGGTTACATGCGATATCGGTAAATAGGCCCACTAGATAACTAGTTCATTAAGGGTATGGAAATTTAATTAATTTAAAATAGCAATGGTGTTTTTTTCTTAAAAGTTTTACAGAATTAACCATTTTTGTTCCATTACAGAGTGTAATTCATTATAATAATAACATTATTATTAATCAAATGCTTAAAAAGTTAAAATCAATGCTCTCAGATAGAACTTTTGTTTTTGTTTTTTGCTAGACATATCGATTTTTTGTTACTTTAAAGCAATAGCACAAGTATCCTTAAAGATTAGCTTTGTGCTGACATATACTACACTTGTCAGTTAGCAATATTTTTTTGTCTATTTTTATAAGTGAAAAGTGATTTGTAAATTACCCAACTTATTAATGTCCTACACATAGACACATAGTCATCCATTCGTCACTGTTTACACGTCTTTGAGATGGGTTTGAAGGCCTGGTAGGTATGCAGGCTTGGGCCTAGGTTGGCCCAGTTCTAACCAGCCCCTTTAAAGGCTTAACCAACCCAAGGATCTTGTAAAATGCCATCTAGGTAACACGTCGGAGTCTTTTTATATTTTATTGGATTTTAAACATAGATGATAATGAAATGATATATGATATGATATATTTCATATTATTTGATGCATGGAAAGTAATGTATACTACTAGAGGCAACAATTGCGTGAAGTTGCATTTAGTACCGTTGGTGCAAATGCACACAGAATTCGAACAGTTAACTACATAATTTCACATTGTATATATTACTATTGTGGAACAATTTTCTACGTAGTATTAAAATGTTGTATTCAAAATAGATAAAAAAGAAAATACAATAAATATCCACATTTATTATTTTTTACTATCCTAAAAAGATTCTCCACTTTACAGCGCATCTGATTTACGTAGATACTCGAACATCTCGGTTGAATGAGGTGTTGGGTACTTGGGTGGTAATAACAAACGGTTGGATTATCTAAGAAGATGAAATGGTGATGGGAACCATCATGGAGGTTTATTTGTATGTATCTTGATGTGTATTGTTAGCTGTATTGAGATGAACTAAGGTTTAAAGTATAAGTAAAAGAAGCTCTAAACCAAATACTTTCTGATGAAAGAACATATATGTTTGAAAATGAATTTATTAAAAGAAAGGATATAAGAATTCCACATATAGAAAATTATAATTCCAGTTTATGCAAGCGACAACTTGATTGATACACAATAACATGTGTTGGTTTTAAATTGAATCTGGTTTTTGAAAAATAATCTATCATGTGTTGGTTTTCAAATTGAACGGATTCGAAACCCTGACTTATAGGTCACACATGTAGAGTCTGGACATTTGCGGTTGTGGTACCACTTGAGCTATTGTTAATTAGTTATATATATATATATATATATATATATATATATATATATATATATATAGGGTAGAGATCAAGAGGGAGGTAATTTTTTAAAGGAAGGAGGGAAGCTAACCATTCATTCGCGATAAATGATAATGAAACGTAAAAAAACATATTTTTACCAAGAAGTATTAATCAAAACCAAGAGAGAGAGAGAGAGAGAGAGAGAGAGAGAGAGGGAAGGGAGGGGGAGAATAGAATACGCAACCAAGAGACCGAAAGCTAGAACAAAGTGAGAAAAGGAGAAAGGTATGACGGAGTACTGCCTTAATCAATAATAAATATAGATGAGTTGCGACTCAAGGAAATGTCCTTAAATTAAAAATCAAGACTCTAACAAATTATCGAATAAGTATCAATACCCTCATCCTCAAACTCAAATGAGCGGTTTCGCTTCATATGCTTACACCCAAGTCCGCAAACACTATACAATCAACAACTACCTATTCAAATACCATGCAATCAATCACTACCCATTCAACCACCGAACATGTCGCCCGATGAAATCGCCGCATTCCAAATGTGGCGTCAAAGTCGACAACAACCCGACGTGCAATTCGTCGAAGAAACAAACCCTACGCCAACTTCGTACAAAAAACAAAGGCAAAAAGGCGAAGAAAGATTCATCCCAACCAAAACAAAAAAAAACTGTTCCCAACCGTAACATTTGGCAACCGCAGGGCGAGCTTCGTTTGGCCGAAAGTTGGATTTCAGTATTCGAAAATTCCAACCGCGGAATTGACCAAGACGGGCCTTCGTTTGGGTACCTTGTTATGGATTCGACAACGCCCGCAATCCGCCGTTTCAACATGGAAAGGACGTGTTGTCTTCAAAGTGGGGTAAACTTAACACTGATTGCCAAAAATGACAAGGTATATGGATACAGATAAAGGATCAACCCCGAAGTGGTGAAGGTTCAGAAGATTTCATAATACGTTATGAAAATCAATTGCGGTTGAAAAATTGGAGAACGGATTTCACACACTTGATGGGGTGGAACTTTTTGAAAGATAGACAAAAATGGTTACATCCCGAGCCATTTGTTGTCGGTAGGCGAAACGTTCCTAAATGCCGCGAGTCGGTCAATTTGAACGACTTGGACTTTGATGAATAATCAGAGGGTAACGAGGAATATACGGGACACGCGAATGCGGATTTATTTGTTGCCGATCTGCACCGAAGTCCGGCGGGAAAATCAAGAAAATCAAAGTCCCAAAAGACGATGTCTTTCGGTTCGACCGCTTCTATTCGCGTTTCGTTTGATGATTCGATTGCTGGTACCCTGGACGACATCCGATCTGACAAACAAGGCTACTACAAGTCGAAGGATCTTGAGACCAAGCTCCAAATATTGTCCATGCCACCGATTCTTTGCCTTCACACGTGAAAAATTCATCATAGAAATAGAGAAACTGAAGATTTGTGAGAGTATGAGGTGACCATATGAAACGGGATTGGGTGCTTCGTGATCGGGATTGGGGGCCCGTAGATGCTTGATTTACTTTGTATCGCAATTTAATTTTTAGGACTTTTTAATTATAATTATGTATTTTTTAGGGCTTGTTATGTTTTCTTTTAATTTTTAATGAATGAATTTCTTTTTATTTAATTTATTTATTATTTAAATTAATTTTATTCAATTATTTCTATTTAAAAAATTTTAAAAATTAAAAATTAGAAACTCCAAAATACTGTCTCCCACACCGCCATAATTTCAGTAATGTGTTCTCTTCAAGACACTGTAAAAACAGTGTCTCGACACCATGTGCTCTTATGTTAAACGAAAATACTTACTTCACGAAAAGATTTTTTTTGGGTACTTTGAAGTTGAAACTAGTCGTTAATGCAACACATTCCAATTTTATAATTCATTATAAAATCTATGTTAGAATGTTAGATTAACTAAAATCGGTAATTCTTAAGTTTTAACCTCCTCTTAATGTGTACCCTTCTCAATTTGTTTTGATGGACAAAACATACAAATTCTTGGTATAGAAACAATTCATCATTCTCATTTTATAAATCATTTATCAAAACCGAAAAATGATATGGTGTGCATGAAATCATCATCAAAACCGTTTGCTATATAAATCATTTATCAAATCAAATCAAATCAAATCAAACCAAGACCAAACCAATATAATAATAGTCTTTTTCTAAATATAATTATAATAAAATAAATAAATAATGATTAATCAGTACATTTTACCAATTGGTCCTTACCTTAGTTTAATAACACCTAAAATGTATACAACTAGTTGAATGCACTCGCGCTTCGCAGCGGGATGTAATAATTGATTTTTTTAAGACATTCAAAAAGTGATAAGAGAGCTCGTAATGAGAAAACGTTTATTTATGTATAAATGTTTGGTAAATAATATATAGATATTTATCATAGATGGTAGAAGATGAATTTTATGACAACAAAACTATGAAGGTATGATTTATATTGTATGGTAAAAAAACATTTGTCTTTTAAGATGGTAAAGTTCAAGTTAGTTTAATTTGTGAAAATCATTTTTTGTAAAGTGATATGTAGCTATTTATAGTTCGAGATGATCCATCTATAAAAAAATGGTCAATCTTTTACTCACATTTAGTAATGCAAATTTATCATCGTTAAACTTATATCTTTGGTTGAAATAAATATTACAATCATTATTTATCGAATAATTTCTTAATCATAACATACATTTTTATAATGTAAGTGTCTATGCTTACATAATACTTCATAGAATCCTTATCTAACAAAACGAAATTTTTTATCACATAGGCAGAATTGACCTTGTTCGTTAATATTTATAAGTCATAATGTATACAACGAACATATAAAAAAAGATAAAAATGATAATATGTATAAATTCAAATATTGCTCTATATAAAAACTTTAATTCTTATCCCTCGAGACGAATTAAACAAATCTAATATGTTTCTCTCCTTTTCATAAAAAGCTTATGATATATTGTGTATCCTAATACTTCTTAGTTCTTAGTCCTATTTATGTTATTAATTATGTCATACTAACATAAAAGTAATACTGATAAATTGATAATGAAAAGATATTGTTGAACATTATAAATTTCTAATGAGTCACAAAAATAATAATGTTGATAAAAGAAGTTTATTTTCGTAATTTATATATTATTTTTCTAACAATATTTATTTTTACCTTAATTTTAGAAATCGTAAGAAACCTATAATTAACATATTATAGCTTCTATACAATTGCAATCATTTAAATTTCCTACCACTCATTTCAAGAGAGACTAATATTTTAAAATTGAAAATTTTAAAATTCAACACTTCTTGACAACATTTATGAAAAAGTTAACCAACTTATTTCCTCCTAACATCATCATCACCAAATGATATAAATAATAGTTTTGTAAAACAAACAAAGTAGTAAAAGAAGTACTAATTGTTGAACATAAAAAAATACACTGACTTTATCAATATATATATATATATATATATATGTATATATTATATATATATATATATATAAAAGAAAAAAAGAAGATATAATTATTGTAGATATTAAAAATACAGGGTCTTTAAGTAAACAAATGAGTAAGACAGGGGGCTAACATAAAAATTTAAATCATTGTTACAAAAGTTATAAAAAAAGGGGTGAACGGGTCTTGAACCCCTGACCTGTCAAAAATAATCCAAAGAACCATCCTCTGAGCTAATAGCAGTCATTGTTGAATAATTGCATTTTTTAATTTTATATTATATAAAAAGCGTGGCAAATTGTGATTGGTAAAGTTACTATTCATCAGGTTGTAAATTGTTCTTATTTATTATACGTAGGCGTATGAATTGAGATTATGAGTGAGATGTTCGAATAAGTAATGCAGTATATATACTTAAAATGTCTATATTTATTACA
Organism: Gnaphalium uliginosum; assembly: GCA_963930675.1. Classification (NCBI taxonomy): domain Eukaryota; kingdom Viridiplantae; phylum Streptophyta; class Magnoliopsida; order Asterales; family Asteraceae; genus Gnaphalium; species Gnaphalium uliginosum. Next base: position 1,847,791 of record OZ005685.1, read on the forward strand.
GATGACATGGCGAGGTAGACAAGTAGTTAAACTTATAATTTTCTTAACAAATTAGACGAAGTTAGTAACAGTTGAAATAATTGCCTTAATTATTTGCGGTGCGTTAAATTATGTCTAAACAACTATATGACTAGACGTAATTAAAGATCCATATCACTAAAATAAAACTTGAACTTTAAGCATATTGATACACAATTTTTAGAGTTAATTACACCGATCGTCCCTGTGGTTTACACGAAATTACACCGATCGTCCCTACGTTTGAAAAATTACACCGATCGTCCATGAACTACTTAAATGTGAACGGTGCTAGTCCCTCCAGCTAACGCCCATTAAAAAGCTCATTAAGTTGGGTAACATGAGGGTATATTCGTAATCTAACTCTTTCTCCATAATTCATCCCCACCTACCCTTTCTTCTTCCTCCCAAAATCATATTTTTATTTTTTTTTCACCGTTAATCTTCGTCCCCGCAAACCGACACCTTCTCATTTTTCATTTTAAGTGCGGCCGTCGACCACCTGCAATCACTACTACGCTGCCCCCACCGGTCACAATGATCGTCGTCATGAATACATCACACAACCGAGATTTGTTTTTTTTTTTGTTCTTTAATTAAAATCAATATTTGATATTGAAGTTGATGATAATAATGATGATGTTTTCAAATTGATGGTATACTGTTTGCATTTTCCTTAATTACGTATCGATGTTTTACGATTTGAATTTTGATAGAGTTTAATTAGTAGCATATTGATATGATTATGGTGATAGTGGAAGATGATAATAGTGATAGGTGTGGTCAAATTATTGTTATGTGTATTTGTTAATTTTTTGGTGGAGATGAAGATTGATGGTGAAGAAAGTAACAAAAATGGTGAATTTTGGGAGGAAGAAGGTTGGTGGATGAGTTTTGGAGGAGGAGAAGTTTAAATTACGAAAATACCCTTACTTGACCGAACATAACCATTTCTTTTAATGGGCGTTAGTGGGAGGGACTAGCGCCGTTCACATTTAAATAGTTCAGGGAAGATCGGTATAAATTTTAAAACGTAGAGACGATCGGTGTAATTTCGTGTAAAACTCATGGACGATGAGTGTAATTAACTCCAATTTTTAATAGCTAAACGGTTCAAATCATTTCAATTTGTAACTAAATGATTTTGACTTACTCGTATTAATTTCAAAACCACTCCAAATGGATCAAGACAACCACTCATGACATAAGATGCTTTAATTTTCTACAACTACAAATCCACACATATATTATTATTATTTAAATTTCAAAATATAAATAAACAATTCAAATCCAATTAGAAAATGGTAACAAAATCAACAAATCAAAATGAAGTCAAATATCCTGTCTCTCTATCATCATTCCCCTGCACAAATGCTGACCCCCGTTTGGCGTTATTTATCTTTGCTATAAAGCATGATTTATTTGCCTCTATAAAAAATTCCAATTGCCCCAAAATTCTTTTCACGCCAAAATTACAAGAATACCCTTCTCACTAATTCATCAAATCATACGCAATCTCGTATCCATTTTCGTCATTATACAACATCTCAACAAACTTCACAACCCTATCCACTCCACCTTTTTACCACATTCTCTCTCACACACTTCACCGAAACACACAGTAACAAAACCATAAAAGAGCCTGACTTCCCTTCAAAGTTTTTTCTTCAAGTGTAGAAAAAAAAACCTCTAAAAGGATAAAAACCTCGCATTCTTGTGACCAAATTGCCCTTACAAATCATCTAAAAGTACGTAATTACCCTTGCGCTTTCTAGATTCCGTCAACAAACCGTCAAAGATCCTCCACCGCCACCGATTTCCGTTTTCGTGGGCGACGCTCGTTTCCGATCAGTTTTTCTGATATTGATAGATACCTATGGTGCTGTAAGTATGTATTGAACGTGTACATTGAATCAGTTCTTGTGAAGTGATGGATTTAGTTGAAGGAGTAGGCGAGAGTTCATCACCGCCGAGGAATATTGGAGGTTTTAGCGGTTACGAGATAGTTAATGACGTGTATAATCGGTTAATTGAGGTTAACAACGAAGAAGTGACTTCAAATCCTGAATTTCGTGAACAATTAGAAGCTCACTTCAATCGATTACCTGCCAGGTATATGTATATATAGAAATATCTATAATCTATTTGTATATATCTTTCGCTTCCATAATTTTGTTACATCTTGATATTTTGAGTTCGTATTCATGTATGTGTATCAGCGTATGTGCGTTTTGGCGCATTACTTTATCGAGTATGCTTATGATTAGGTTTTTAATGTTTATCTATTTAATTGCGTGTGGAATTTATGTTTAGGTAGCTTAACATTGCAAATATGGAAAAGTTGTTAATTAGTTTTTTTTGGATTATGAGGAATATAATTAGGTGATTAATCATTTATATTACTATAAAAGAGTGGTTGCGTGTACATTTTTCAGTACGTTGTTTCACTTTTTCATGTTTATTTTATATTTATATTGATAATTTCTGTTTGAAGCGGATTTTCTAGCTAATCAAGTGATTGATTAATTTGTTATGTGTAAAAGAAGGTGCTGTAAACTGGTGAGAATGTGGTTTAGGTTATTGTGTTCTAACTTTTTAGTAAGACATACACACAGATATATAAACTAATGTATATTAATAACTTTTATTTATGATATTGACATTTACGAAATAGCTCGTTTATTTAGATATTGAGGATTTGAATTTGGTATGTAAATGCTAAATGAGTGCGTTTCTTTGCTTTTGGTGTTTGTGTTTCAAATTTCATTATATTTCGAGTGTTCCTATTTTGAACCTAATTTCAAGCCAATTCACAGTTAAGTAATTGGTAGTAGAAGATGTGAAAACAAAGTCATTTAATATGTGTAAATTTCATATAAACAAGTTTTGTTGTATGTTATTCGGTTTGTGATGATTTTGAGGCATTAAATGCTAGTGTAATTAAAAAAATAGCTATTTTCTGATTGGATATTCTTTACGTCTTCAATGTTCTAAGCTATCTGTCAATTTTCTGATGCACCGATCTTTGACAGTTATGCGCTGGATATCAACTTGGATAGAGTTGAAGAGGTATTGCTGCATCAGAAGCTCCTTGTCTTGGCGAAGGATCCTGAGAATCGGCCCGTTTTTCATGTCCGCCTTTTGGAGGTAATGGATTTGATTTGACATTGTAGGCTACTTATTATAACTGTATATGCCCCTCAACTGCCTTTTCTGAAGTGAATAAATCTGTTGGTTCTCATTAATGCTATTGATGATTTACCGAATTCATAGGGTCTTTGACTTTCAGAATTCCGAGTTAACTTTTTCTCTTACCTTTTTATGCATGTGTTTCGTCATGCAATTGAGCATTTCAGAACTTTTGGACTCGAACAGATGGTGATGAGGACCGACAGGAATTACCGGTGGGACTTGCATTGTCGCACGGCAGGTATAGTAGAATTGATGGGTTATATTCATGTATGGCTATAATGCCACTCACTTCTCTGTTTTTTTTAGACTTGTAATAAGATACATCACTGTTGTCTCACATGACTGTTTCTGATTGAGTTATTTTCTCGTTCTTCAAAGGTCTTCTCTCTTTTATTATAATGAGATACATCACTGTGGTCACACATATGGCAGTTTCTGATTGAGCTGTTTTCTCGTCTTTCAACTGTATTCTCTCGTTTAGTACCCACTCCATGTTTTCCAATGTCACAGGAACCGTGAGATGGATTTTGAACCCTGCTCCAAGCTTGAGGACCTAAACTTGGAGGTCAAAATAAATTCTTCTGACAAGGACAAAGAGCATCTTGATGGAGACTCTCTCAGCAGGTACTGTATATCAGAGATCTGGTTTGCACATTCTTTTCCTCATAAGTTGAAAGGAATTAAAGACTTGGTATATAATGACCATCATATTTGCTTCATAACATGCCAATCTATTTATGAGGAGATCAAGTTAATCTCTGTTGATTTTTTTGCAGACAAGATGATATCCACGTGCCGATTCATGAAGTGATATTTTCGGCTGTTGACAAGCCTAAGCTTCTCAGTCAGGTATATGAGTGAATGAAACAATTTATACCTTATTCCAGTTCTTGTTACCGCTATAAATTTCTTCGAAAAAAGTTCGTGTCATTCATTGCTTGGCTTTGCTGTTGCTACTTGTATGAGCAAACGGCATATATTGTTATTTTATATGATCTAAAATCGTGAATATAGTTCAATTATGAGACAATTTGGTGCCTGGTAAGTTGGTATTGGATGGTAGACTTTACCTGTCACCAGAATGGTGTTTTAGCTGATGTTATCTGCTTCCTAGTGTTCAGTTTAGTGTGATATTAGTTTGATTTATAGAGGCTTTACGTGCTTTAACTGTCTAACATTTTATAAAAAAGAACATGTTACTTTGCTTTAACTGTTTAACATTTCTTATTTTTCTCTAGCTTTCAGCGTTGCTTTCTGACATAGGACTTAACATACGTGAAGCACATGTGTTCTCAACAACTGATGGCTACTCTTTGGATGTGTTTGTGGTTGATGGATGGCCTCTTCAGGTACATCTGGTACTTTTGGGTGTCATATTATCAAGAACAGATTGCTGTACTATCTTCTATGTTCTTCTCTTGATCACTTATTGTATTTTGCTGTAAGCACGAACAATCCAAAATTTTCAGCAGTATATAAATGTTAGGCTTATTTTATATTGCCGGGCCAAATACACACCTGTATTTGTAGCTTATTTTTGCCTTAAAGGAACATTTTACTTAATGTATATATAATTCATGACAGCCATCTGTGGTAAGGTTTGAATGTTGCTATCTTCTGTTCAGGAAACACAGGCTTTAAGTGCAGCAATGGAGAAAGCAATTGCCAGGAGTGAGGTACTTCATATCTAAAACTACTTACTGCCTATGTTGTTGTGAAGGGTTGTTTAGTGATTATTTGGTACATGAGTAACAAATCCTATTTAGGGGTTACTGCCTACTGGTGGGTGATGCTTATATGGGCCAGTAATGTTTGTACAAAGGATAAAAACAGGGTATATAAACTTTCCATTTCAGTACTATGTATGATAGTGTTTGTAACATATTGCCATGTGTGATCTTTGGACGAATTGCGTTTTGCTTAGAAGTAGCCAAGTAGGATGCATGAAGGCAATTTGAAGTTAATAATCTTGTACACTAGTTTATGTAAATATAAACTTTTGTTAAAGAGTTCAGTTTGTTCTACAAAATCATTGGGGGTAAATTGTGTTTGTGCCTACCAAACTTCTCGAAGGAAAAGAATGTTATGTGTTACCTGTTATCATAATTCTAATTTGTTTTGTAAGTACTTAAGGTTTGAATTAATCTCTATTGCTAGTGTGGAATACCTTACACCTGATTTGGAATACCAATATAACAATGTATACAAATGTAGGACTAGAATAAGACATGAAAAATGCAAGGAATTGTAATGGACCTAGATATTATACATCTAGATAAGAATACAACTAGTGTAAATCTATATCTTGAGCAATTTGTCACGTAGTTCAATTTTTTTTTTTTTGGGTAAAAGAGGAGGAAACCTCCGGCAAAAATTCTATAAAAGTTAGCATAATGAGTTTTGTACAGACTCGAGATACATCCTAGACCAATAGATACTCTAGGACCTATAAACTATTTGTTATTAAGTCCGAACACAAACATGCTTCGGATGGTAGGGAGTTTTGCTGCGGTACTCCCGGAATGATTTTGCACCATAGCCTTGAGTAGCCTTTGCGTCATGCCAAAATAGTAACCAAATAAGGAAGGCATACATGTGGACGACCATTTGCATACCAAAAAATGGTTGCACAAATGTTGGTGTTATCTTCCATCCGACATACATCTTGTCGTACATGGCATTGTACCATGGTGGTGTTGACATAGCGCATCAGTCACATTTGAGAAGTTAAAGTTGCTATGTATGGATTTGGTTTAAGGGCTAGGTGTATTATACATGATGGGGGTAAAGGTAGGCCTTTAGATATAAAGGCCTATAGAATTGTGAGTTTTGTGGCCAAGAAAAAACCACGCACGATAATAGTTGTATGTTGATGCCGTGAATTGTACATCTGTAGTGGAAGGCAAAGGATCAACGCATTTGGTGATTTGTTTGATAAGACTTGTACCTTCAAGATATTCCAAAATGTTGGAGTTAGAGAAAAAAGGTTATAAAAGTTTATTATATGGAAGTAAGACTAATATTTGTGCAAGTTGAATGAGCAAATGACATATATCTACAAGTCCTATGACTAGCACTTGCAGTAATTTTCGAAATAGTTGAATGTCTAACAAAAAAAGTGGCTGCCTATCACATATTAACATGAGAGGTGAGTTGTGAGAGGTAAGTCAAGCATACTTGGTTACCGAAGGCTTAACTAACTTATCTAACCTCACCAATGATTATTTTGATTAGCATATATCCAAGAGTAACTAACATACACATTTGATTGGCTTCTATGTCTAGTTTGTTCCCACAATTATAGAAGTTATAAAAATAGGAAACTCAACTATATGAGTTCGCAAGTGAAATATTGTGTAAGAAGATAAAAAGTGTAAGGTCTTTGTGAACCCTCCAACTATAACGTTCTTGAGTCTTAATCTAGCATGTACATATCATTCGTCGTGCAATATTTAGCATGAAGATGCTATTATAATGGGCACATCTCATCTAAATGGAATACATTGTTGTTTTTGCCAAAGTATAAAATGAAGTAAGAACCTAGATATGGAATGATATGAAAACAAATAATTACTTTTGTGAAGCCAACATACGAAAGGTCATTTTGCTTTGTCAATGTGAGTTCCTCTTGAAATTGGCACCCTATATTCAATTTGGGTGTACATGGATAAGATGGAAGGAAGATTAGAATTGGATTGCGTGATTTCATATGAGATGAAACCATCCTCCCCAGATTTGGTTCTTTCACAATCAAACTTCTAAAAAAGACCGTATAAGACTATTTGGGATGACCTCGTAACTCGTTCATTTTCAAGCTATTTTCTCCTTATCCTCTTTATTACATTGTCATTTGTAGTTCATATATAGTAGTAGCTTGTTTAACCTCTTTATTACTACCACCAGATGGTTGACATTCTATTAAAACCAGCTGTTGCATTTGTAGTTTTGTTATGCTTAATTCTAATCGATATATGCTTTCGACATGACAAGCTGTATTAAGGATTCGATGTCATTAAACCTTTTCCTTCCGCTCCTTATAGTAAAATTAGGACTTTTCTGCAAAGCATTTAGGCTGGTAGTTGCATCATTTTCCTTCCAAGAAGCTTTGTACGACACAGATAAATATCAGTATGTATTCTGAAACTACATTACCTTTACCTTGCAGGGTTCATGGTCTGGTTCTTCACGTGCCAAATTAGGTGTAGAGAGGGCATTAGCTGCTCAAGCCAGTTTTGTAGATACAGAGATAGATATAAGGTTGCTGAAGATAGGGGAAAAAGTTGCATCTGGATCTTGTGGAGATTTGTAAGTGGATTATGCCTTATAGTTGTGCTCAATGTAGTACTTTCCTCGTCAAGTTTGATTTTGATCTTTATCTTTTATTCATGGCAAGGCACCGTGGAGTATACATTGGTCAGGATGTTGCTGTAAAAGTTCTTAGATCTGAGACCCTAAATGAAGCATTGGAGGATGAGTTTTGTCATGAAGTATCCATTCTCAGGTAGCATGTTTATTGTATCCTGTAATCTCTTTTCAAAACATTATTAGATACTGAGTCACCGACTAGGTTAGCATTATCCTTCGTATATATTGCAAGTAATCCCCCTTTACTCTCTTTTTCTATCTATCTATCAGAATTCTTACATCAAATAAGCGAGGTTATGTAAATTCTAGGGAAAGTAATGACAAGTGCTGTCAATGGCTCAATTTCAGCAGTATGAGTTTGGAAACAAATGTTAAACTTCCTAGAGCATATCTAAGATCTTTTGCAGAAGATTTAGAGGATGCTTTGACAATTCAAATGTATCAAGAATCAGTTCAATTTGATTGGAGCTAAGATTAATTTACTGCTAATTTTGAAACATAGACGGGTTATGTTTTAAAGTTGCCAAGATTTATATTGAGTATTCTGACATAATTAATTATGACTTCAGGCTCTACTGTTACTATATCTTTTAGTAGAGAGTTCAAGATTTCAAAAAACTGGTTACGAGTAATTCTCATACCTGCGTAAAGCCATAGACTGTTCTTCATATATGTAAACTTGGTTACGAATTTCTGAGTTATAAATTTATAACCAAAGCTTGTATGCTGGATACTTGCGAGTTCTGAACTTGATTTACATTATGTCTTTGTTTTCTCTGTACGTGATACTGTCTTTTGGTGGTGATAGTTGTGAATGACAATAGCTAACACTTGCATAGCTAAAGCACATGTTGTTTTGAGACCCATCTGTTCTAATAATTGATTGCTTGTTGTTCATCTTTGCAGGGAGGTCCAGCACAAGAATGTTGTTCGTTTTATTGGGGCTTGCACAAAGCAACCTCACCTGTGCATTATAACCGGTACCGAACTTCTGGAAGCTGTTGATTTTTGTTTTTAGCTTGTTGCAACTAAGCATTCCTGTTACATGTCCGTAGAGGTTGGTCCATTATATTAATAGATACGAGAGAAGTAAAGATCTTCCAGATCTCATGCTTCCTATGGTCACTTTTGAATTTCCACGTGCGTCCTAGGTCTCATCTAATGCACCTTTTATATAGTGCTGATTGAGTAATTTTTTGGCGTTTTTAGCTTTATGGGTTTGTACCGTTTTAAAAAAAAGCTTTATGAATTCTATGCGAATATTGCTTGATTACTTTCACCCATGTTAGTATCTGTCTACCATCCCCCTAATAATAAATCCCCCCTAAATTGTTTTTCTGTACATCGTTGGAGGGTTCCCAGAAATTTTTAAGTTCTTTTGTTTATCCGTCAATTATCAATCTTGCTTTTTAAGGACAGACTGTATATGATTTTAATTTGTCATTCCATTGTCCTATAGTCACTTTAGAGGTTTGTCTCTGCTAGAGCATTTTGTAAAACTAGACATGGCTGTCTCCTCGACCAGCACTCATGTTCTGATGACTACTGCTTCTGTTTCCGCTTGCAGAATATATGCCTGGAGGCAGTCTTTATGAATACTTACATAAGAACCATCACACCTTGACGCTTTCCCAGTTGGTAGAGTTTGCCATAGATGTTTGTAGAGGAATGGAGTACTTGCATCAGAGCAATATCATTCATAGAGATCTGAAGACTGCAAACTTGCTCATGGACAGTGATAACGTATGTCTCCTTTTTAAATGTGTAGTTATTGTATTGATACTTATTCGATAATTTGTTAAAGTCTTGATTTTTAATCTAAGGACATAATTTTCCTTGAGTCGCAGATCATCTATATTTATCATTGGTTAAGGCAGTCTTGATATTTTCCACCTTACTCCGCCATACCTTCCTCCTTTTCTCACTTTGTTCCAGCTTTGTGTCTCTTGGTTCTCGTGGTTGTGTATTCTATTCTCCCCCTCCCTCCCTCTCTCTCTCTCTCTATATATATATATTATATTATATATATACATATATATATACATCTACAAACTTTACATCCTCTGTTCCTTCTCCTTCCTATTTAATCTGGATTGTACTACCTGCTGGTGACCCACAGTTACTACTTTGGCCATCTGATTGACGTTTTAAACACCTTGTTCTACTGTCATCTCTGTACACTCTCTAAAACAGCTCTGATAACTTTAAATTTTGAATCATTCTTGATTTTGCCTTTCGTTATGTATACAAAATACACAGGGATAAATACAGTACGAATAAAAGGAGATTACAACCATTAGATGCCTAACATATGCCACTAATTGTGCAAACCGCCTTGACAAAAAAAAACACTGATTAATAGGAAACCCATTGTCATTTCTCTAATTTCTGATTTTCTTTCTCTTCGAGTTCTTAAACGATGCAAAACTCTGGTTTTTCCCCCTCTATGGACTGAGCTCATATAATTGGTGTTTCACAAAATTTTATCTTCCGTTTGTCAATCTTTCCTTTAGGTTGTAAAGGTGGCTGATTTTGGGGTCGCTCGCTTTCAGAATCAAGAGGGAGTTATGACGGCTGAAACTGGAACATATAGGTGGATGGCTCCTGAGGTTTGTCTTCAATTATCTTGCCATTCGGGATAAAGTTATCTCTGTATCTTTCTTTGATAATATGTCTCCTTGTCACGGGCCTCGTAATTTCATGGGTTAGAGAAACATTTTTTTTAGGAAGATTGATTTTGCTAACATTAATTAGACCTGTTTTCGGTTTTGCTATCGGAATGAATATGTAACCCCTTAATTGTTATCTTTCTATGCTGTTACCTTGAGGTTGTGGTTATATTTAGATTAACTAGAGGTGGCAGTTATTTGGGCCATATTTTTTTAACTCTAGTGTAAAAGAAAACTGGTCAAACAATCTGAAAGTCCACCATAGTGTTATTTAACGCATAAGACCTCTTAAATAAAAAATAATGAGATTATTATTGCAATGATATATACGTCTAATCATATTTGACATGATAATTATTTATGAATATATATTTGGAAAAAGTGTTCCGGGTCAAACAATCCGACCCACACCAGATGTGACCTCCTTATTAACCGTTATCCTAGCTGCCCATTTTGCCACCTTTAATGCTTTTCCTTGACGAATGGGGCTAGATTAAGTTCAATTCATCTGAGGATTCATTTTCTCAATTTCCTGTTTTTAGGTTATAAATCATCAACCATATGATCAGAAAGCAGATGTTTTCAGTTTTGCGATTGTTCTGTGGGAGCTTGTGACGGCCAAGGTAATTGGATTCGGGTACTGATATGTCATATGAAAGTAACTGTATAAAGGATTACACCTATTGATATTGTTGTGAGCTGATAATGATTTTTAAATTTAACTAGTACTTATTTTTTGTTGTAGATTCCTTATGATAACATGACACCGTTACAAGCAGCCTTGGGAGTAAGACAGGTTGATATTTCTCTAGCTCTTAGTGTGATAATTTATTTTTACTAACTACTTCCATTATCTTTCTAGTAGAGTAGTAGGGCACACTCATTTACTATTTTATCTTAATTTACATAGGCCTAACTGCCTAAGGATTATGAAATTTCTGATTCGATGTAGGACAACACAAAGATCAATACCAAATATTAAAAATATGAGCACCAAATACGAGATTGGATAGTCTCGGGTCGGTAATATTACGGTGGACCAGTTTAGTCCCAAATCATACTGTGAACCAGGATCATACTTTAGGCTAGTGAATTTAAAATAATTTTTCACCCTAAAGTAAAAAAGAAAAGAAAAGTTGCTTTGGACATGGCCCAGACCATACCGTGCCCCAAACTTGCTTTTACCAATGAGCAGTAGCGGGTACCCTAGTGTGTATACTACCCAATACAGTTTGTCAGTATCACACTTACGTACCAAATTTTGCAGTCTCACTGAATAAAGGAAATGGTATATTACAAACAAACAATGCAAGTGTGGATGCTTGGTCAAGTCTAGAACGTGAAATCATTGAGTTAGAAAAATCTTAAAATCCAAACACAATATATATATATATATATATATATATATATATATATAGAGAGAGAGAGAGAGAGAGAGAGAGAGAGAGAGAGTTGTGTTATACATATAATGTCCATGGACTACCATAGAATATGTATATCTTTGAACGGTGTTGGCTGGTTTTTGTAAGTCTGCGAGTGGAACTGCAATAGCCGACTAAAATTAATATATTTGAAAGTCTTTATATAAAGCTACCTAGGTAATCATGTCTTTCTGGAACGAGCTAATTTTACTTTTACCATTAGTTATGCTGAGTGTGTTTGAAGATGACATATAGGAGTATATTGATCTGAAAAACTTGATTAAATTAGCAACATCTTGTATGCACTTGCAAACGCATGATAGCTGACCAAGAAAAGACTGTAATTGACTTTTGAGGTCAGATGTGATGCAACACTTTCTTAATTCATAGTTGATATGAATTTAGCACATATATATTGACAAATTGCACAAGGGTATATACTTTGAGCCCATTTCCAGTTTATGTATCATATTTTCAGTATCAACTTATCAGGGTCTATGGTTTTAGATAACTGACATTTTATGGTTCGTACTTCTATTTATTATCAACATCAGCAAGTAAGGTTGAGACTTCTCTAAATGTTTAAAGAAGTGTGGACCCTGCATTGTATTTCTTTTCATTAACTACCTCCAATTTGTAGTACTCCTATGTTGTCGATTAGTTGCCATACTTGATTTTTGAATATCAGATATACAACTTAGTATCTATATTAATCTAGAGATATAGTTTCTGATGAAAAATCAGGAATCATATAAAGGTACACAACAAAAGCATTGTCAACACTGAAGAACAAAAATTGATAATTTTGATTTTATTGCGAGTTTGAAGGCTAAAGATAAAAGAAGACTTGATAGATAATGAGTATTTCCTATAAAGATTGAATTAATAATACAAGTGTCTGACACTGTATTTTTGTATCTCTATTAGGGACGTCGGCCAGATCTTCCCACAAATACACACCCAAAGCTGTTGGAGTTGATGCAAAGATGTTGGGAAACTGATCCTAGCATCCGCCCTTCTTTTTCTGAAGTCAAAGTTGAACTGGAAAGATTACTCCAGGAAATTCAGGTACAGATAAATTTCTTCCTTAACAGAATCGTGATTTAGGATATGATAATGCAATTTAGTTCTGGGGAATTTCTTATTTCTTGAATTGGCGCGTTCTTTCTCCCACATTTTCTTTATTGTTTAAAAGTTAAATTGTTACTACTATATCACCAAACTGAACGCCAATTTATGACAAGTTTTTTTACAGTGGATGGAGGCAATAGGCATAATGTCATGCTAGTTGTCGGCTGTCGCCATAGTTTTGTGGCTTTTAAAATGCCACGAGAATGATGATATTTTAGAGGTGGCAGTTCGGGCAGGTTGGGTAATGGGTCAAGTGGGTGGGGTCAGGTTGGTTGACCTGCAAATATTTCTGTCCATTATTAGAACATTAAACATGATTACAATACTTATACAATGTATGCCAAATAGGACCAACTCAGACGAAATTGCCACCTCTATAATGTTGACTACTGGTTTTTCAGCAATTAACATGTATATATACGGTTTTATGTTGCTAATTATTATCTCCTCGATGGTCTTAAATGTTCAGGGGATGCCGGAGAAACCAAATGAGAGCTAGGGATGTCGAGTATAGGAATATTGCATCATTTTTACAGTTTAGTCACTAGATATCTAGTAGGTAAAATCACAGTACATGGATCAGCTGGGAATACGAGTGTACAGAGGTCTTCTTGAGACAAATTTCGAGGAAACAAACAAAAGAAATGATAATCAAAGAGAATGCATAGGTAGCTTTAGCTTGTAATAGAATACTCCAAACCTTCCTTACCAGTGTTGTTGAGCAAAGCTGTGTTGTGCATCTATGTTTTCTTAGGGTCTTGCTCTCGTGTGTTGTTACATTCTCCAATTTTGGTTTGATATTCTAATTGGTACAGTTTTCGAACTGAAGTGACCAATAACCGCTATTTTGATAGCTTTAGAATATGTATAAAGTTCATTGAGCAGCTTTAAATGAAACTCTAGTATGAGTTAGGGGTGTAAACAACACGATACAACTCGCGAGCTACTCGAGATTGACTCGAAAAATATTCGAAATCGACTCGTTACAAGTCGAGTCGAGCTCGAGTTACTCGAGTAAACTTTCGAGTCGAGCTCGAGTATTAATATACCCAGCTCGAGAGGCTCGCGAGCCTAATCGAGCTTTCATTAATTTACATTTTTACCCTCCATTTATATAAATATGGAGGTGGCAAGATGGGCGGGTCTGGTTGGGTGACTGTGGTCGCACAAACAGGTACATTGACCAAATCTGGAATCTTTCTTTGTGAGTAGCAATTTTAATCTTGTTGCTACGTAAGTTTGACTAAATACGAGAAGTGTTGGTACAGTTGCTCTGGGTATTATTGTATGGAGTATATATATATATATATATATATATATATATATATATATATATATATATGTTTTTTGGTTAAAAATTTAAGCATATATAGTAACACTCTCACATATATACTGCTAGACCAAATACGTATATTGGATAAACTTTGACCGTATTACCTTCTTATTTTTTAATTAAGTTTTTATATTATAATTTCCCTATTTTTTTTTATCCTTGGTTCTTTATTTTGTTTACTTTAATTAAAGTATTGTAGGTTTTATAATATTGTATTTTTCATTTATAAACTTTGTACATGTAAAGTATAAGATGATGATGATATGTTATTTAGAGTATAGAGGTTTGTAAGGTAGAAATGTATCTGGAAAAAAAAAAAAGATATTAATATCGGATTATACAATTTATTTCCACTGAAGTGTGTAAATGTCAACACAATATATGGTACATTTCTTTAAGAAACACATACTGGACTTTTTTATTAACGGAAATTTATAGCCTTTCGATTCAAGAAAAGAAGCAGTGTTCTGCTTCTTTATATCTATATTACAACCAGATATTTATAGAGCAGGCACACAACTACATGAGAAACAACACACACTATAAAGGCACAACTCTTGCTTATTGTCCATCCATTTTTCAGGCGATACTGTCCCTTCTTTTTTTACCTTCCAACAATGTGCTCTTCTTTATCGATATTTAATTAAGGTGATTTTATTCTTGGAATTGAACTTATATTGACGTCTAGAGTTACTTATTCTATTAAAAGGAAAGGAGTTGGGTTCTAATTAGTAGCGACCAATTGGAGACCTTCAAAAGCATCAGACGTTTTAGCTGACAACGGCCGGTGTGGCTGGTGCTGGTGATGGTGCCGGTGATGGTGATGGTGACTTTGCCTTTGACTTAGGAGGTGCCGGAGTCTTGGCATGAATATATGATTGTTGTGGTAACGGTGACGGTGACGGTGATGGTGATGGTGATGGTGATGGTGATGGTGATGGTGATGGTGATGGTGTCTTTGCCTTAGACTTAGGAGGTGCCGGTGTCTTGGCATGGACGGATGGTGGTGGCGGTGGTGGAGTCTTGGCATGGGTGGATGGTGGTGGCGGTGGAGTCTTGGCATGTATGTAAGGAACAGGTGGTGGTGGAGTCTTAGCATGGGTGGATGATGGTGGGGGTGGTGGAGTCTTAGCGTGGGTGGATGATGGTGGGGGTGGTGGAGTCTTGGCATGGGTGGATGGTGGTGGGGGTGGTGGAGTCTTAGCATGGGTGGATGGTGGTGGGGGTGGTGGAGTCTTGGCATGGGTGGATGGTGGTGGGGGTGGTGGAGTCTTAGCATGGGTGGATGGTGTTGGCGGTGGTGGAGTTTTGGCATGGGTGTAAGGAGCGGGTGGTGGGGGGGTCTTGGCATGGGTGGATGGTGGCGGCGGCGGTGGAGTCTTAGCATGGGTGGATGGTGGTGGCGGTGGGGGAGTCTTAGCGTGGGTGTAAGGAGCAGGTGGTGGTGGAGTCTTGGCATGGGTGTACGGCGCAGGTGGTGGTGGAGTCTTAGCATGGGTTGATGATGGTGGCGGTGGTGGAGTTTTGGCATGAGTGTAAGGAGCAGGTGGTGGTGGAGTCTTGGCATGGGTGGATGGTGGTGGCGGTGGTGGAGTCTTGGCATGGGTGGATGATGGTGGTGGTGGTGGAGTTTTGGCATGGGTGTAAGGAGCAGGTGGTGGTGGAGTTTTGGCATGGGTGGATGATGGTGGCGGTGGAGGAGTCTTGGCATGGACAGATGGTGGTGGCGGTGGCGGAGTCTTGGCATGGGTGTAAGGAGCAAGCGGTGGCGGAGTCTTGGCGTTGACGGATGGTGGTGGCGGTGGTGGAGTCTTGGCATGGGTGTAAGGAGCGGGTGGTGGGGGAGTCTTGGCATGAATATTATGAATGTCAAGATGGGATCCTCTTGTTAATGATGGGAGGCTTAGGGAAATCATGACAACAACAAGGGACACTACTAGAGAGGCCATTGTAGGCAACTTCTCCTTTCTTGATCCCATTATTTTTAAGTTATATGCTTCCATGCATGCATTTTCACTCTTTATATAGCCGACTCTTTGGCCTCCTAACACACGTAACGTAAATTACTTTCGTACCCTTCATTTCGTCCTAACTTTTTGATTATACATTATCTTTGTTTGATAATTTTATGAACTTATAAACTTATTGAGTTTTGTCAACACTTATATGTTCTGACAGTCGGTTGTATGTCAAACGGATCTAATATTTAAGTTAGTGAACACATAGTTAAAAGAAGTTTAACTAAACATTTGACTACTTTTAGAAAAGATAATTTTAATAAATTGATTAATTAATTAATTAATTGTTTATTTGAATTATACAAAACCAAAGCACGTATCGTTAACATATTAACCAGCTAGCTTTAATTAATTTTAATTAACAAATTTTCATATAAATCAAATGGAAGTTACCTGATTCACATCATTCTGATATATGTCTTCAATCATCATGTGCAAATTTAGTGTAGTTACGTGTAAAATTAATTATTGGAAACTATAAACTAAACATTGGCAATTAATATATTAATCATAAACTGCAAAATAATATGAGAATTATAAAAAAATTAATATTAAAGTGATTGTCTGAATGACAAAATCTCTAAATTAAAGTGATTGTTAAATATCTGTTTGGAGGTTGAGTTTGGTGCACAACTCCTTGTATATAACAACTTTAATGTGTATCGATCTATATCATGATTGAAAGAGAAAGACTCCTATACTTATAGTTACTTGCACCTTTCAATAGATTGCGAGTTCTAATTCGATGAATATTGTTCCAAATTAAACATAACTGAATGAAATTACTATTGTCACGAGTTTTTATTGTTTAAATTAAAGGAACCTTTGCGATATTTCATAATAAACGTGGTAATTGTTGCTAGACCGGAAACTGACACGTGATCTGTAACAGATGTGAGGAGTTTGAAACGTACATCTTCATCGATCGCTAGCTGCCTAACTATTGGTAGCTAATATTTTTAGCATTTTGTTAACTGTTTAATTGGCCGTATATTAATTATGACACATCAAGCAAAACTACACCATCATTCAGTACTGTCCGATAAGTATAGTTTCTTCATCTCATTCTCTAATTTCTATATCTCCGATGTGTTCAATTCTTCAGTTTTGTTCTTTAGCTACAAGGACTCCCCATGCTAATAAGTTTGTATCTAAATCTTGCAGGTGTTTGGTCTTTATTTGCTTTCAAATATTTCATAAAGGTGTTGCTGCACGCGAAAAACAGTTAGTGTTTTCATCGCTAGCTAATTTTCGGCTGCAACTTGGTCGCTAGAAGCTGCTGTGTGGTCACTAACTCAGCCATTTACCTTTATTAATTTATTCTTAACTTGTTAATTGTTATCCTATATTTATTATATTGTCGGTGTATAGAATAATATTATCCTCACTAAAGGAGAGATAGTTAATTGGAAGATAATTATAATTAAGATTTAAGAAGAAGAAGAAAAATGAAATTAATTAGTACGTAGTTTCCTCCTCGCAATTGTGAATGGCCAACTTTTTCTTCATACAAACCTTTCATCATCAAGTATTTATATTTATATTTCATTGTATTTATAATAAGTCAAAATTGTAGATTGACTTTTTGATGTCTTTTCATCATTAATTCAAACTTATAACCCTCAAAGTCAATTGTCGATTTGCTTAATTATATGATGATTGAAACATTTGATAACTATAATAATATGTATATATACCTTTTGTAGTTTAGATCCAAAACAATTAATATATGCCATTACCATATTTAACATATATATGTAAAATTAATTAAGATAACTATGAAACAAGTTCGATGAGATCGTTACTTTGTTAGATGTTAATTTTCTGTAGAACTATAACGTCGGGTTATTAATATTTAAATTTAAATGAAGACCCATATTTTATGTACTTAATTTGTTTAAGCGTACGGTGAGTTAGATTACATAATGTCGTAATTTTATAGATAGAAAGTGATTGTTCATCTTACGTACTCTGAAACAAATTAAAACAATATAATGGATAAATATAGTATTTAAGAACAATTTACTGCCAACGATTTATTTATTGAATGTCAAACATGCGAACAGGACATGATGAAATTGAAAAGCAACGATGAAAAAACTGTTAAATATAAAAATCGATTCGGAACTCTTCCTTCTCCTGCATGTTTTATTCTGCGTCATGAAAAGTCCAGAATACTACTATAACCTCAGTAAACTCGCGTTTGTTTATTCCGGCCTGCAATAAAGGAAAGAATTCATAAAAAAGAAAAAGAAGGAAGCTAGCTTTATGAAATATACATAAATTAATAGAAATAAAAGTGTGTACGTAGAATAAAAACTCAAAGCATGACATTGAGTACCTTCAATGTGGCGGTCACGTACGTAGACCTTAATGGTGAGGAGGAGGAGAAGGAGGTGATTTGTAGAAGTAATGTGGCGCTGGAGACTTTTTCACTGGCGGTGGTGGGGACTTGTAAGTATGAGTTGGACGAGGAGGCGGCTTGTGTGTATGAGGTTTTCTAGGTGAGGGTGGTGGTGGTGGTGATTTGTAGACGGGTGTAGGTGGTGGTAGAGTCTTGTAAATAGGACTTGGAGGAGGAGACTTGTGTGCATGGGGTTTCTTAGGTGAGGGTGGTGGTGGTGTTTTGTAAACCGGTGTGGGTGGTGGTGGAGTCTTGTAAATAGGACTTGGAGGAGGAGACTTGTGTGCATGGGGTTTCTTAGGTGAGGGTGGTGGTGGTGTTTTGTAAACCGGTGTGGGTGGTGGTGGAGACTTGTAGATTGGTGTAGGTGGTGGTGGTGATCCGTAAACTGTTGCAGGTGGTGGTGGAGACGTGTAAATAGGAGTCGGAGGAGGAGGAGACTTGCGTGCATGAGATTTCTTGGGTGAGGGTGGTGGTGGTGATTTGTAGATCGGTGTAGGTGGTGGTGGAGACTTGTAGATCGGTGTAGGTGGTGGTGGGGACTTGTGTACATGAGGTTTCTTCGGTGAAGGTGGTGGTGGCGACTTGTAAACGACATGAGGTGGTGGTGAAGACTTGTAGACTGGTGTAGGTGGTGATGGGGACTTGTAGACCGGTGTAGGTGGTGGTGGAGATTTGTGTACATGAGGTCTCTTTGGTGATGGTGGGGGTGGGGACTTGTAAACAAAAGGAGGTGGTGGTGGTGACGATTTGTAAACTGGTGTCGGGGGTGATTTGTAAACTGGAGTTAGTGGTGGAGCTGGTTTGTAGACTGGAGTTGGTGGTGGTGGTGGAGATGAATGGTGGTAGGCGGCGGTGGTTAATAAAGGCAAGCTTAAAGAGACTATAATCATTGCTACGGCAATTATAAAGGAAAATTTCCCCACTGTACCCATTGTGAAATGGATTTTGAGTTGTGATTTTGAGCAACTATCTTCATACTGTATATATATAGCTAAAATTTTGAACTGTTTACATTTTAAAATATTCCAAAACTTAAATTAATATAAATCTACTTTGAAATTATACCACCAACAAACATTAAATAACTTATTTGCATGTGAATTCAAACATGCATGTCAAACATTCATATTCTGTCTCCAGGACAATTGAACATTTGGGGTACTTTTAACAGGTTCTTTTATGATCTTCTTCAAAAATGATTAATTTCTTTTATTCTAAACTATAGTTTTATAATGCTAGCGAATTTCTTGAAGGCCTGTAAATTTTCAACATCGATTTATAAAATCGCGTTTCAAAATGAATATTTGTACACTTACATTATTTTTGTTTAAATTCTAAAAAGTTACGAATATAGTTATTACGTAAAAATACGATAAATGGTACATGTTTGAATATTATTTCAAAACTTAAATTCAACTGTGAACAAGAACAAGAAATGAAATCATACTCCAATTGAGTCCAATAATAGAAAACCAGAATACCAAACATTCTAAATTTGGGCCCTAATCAAAGTTTTTGGATCTCACTTTTGGGCCACACCGTTTTAGGAAAATTTGCCATAATCATCAGCCTACCGACAACTTTCTATGGGTTATGCGACTCAATACGGGTTGGTTTAGAAGTTACGATCGAAAACGAGTTTTTTTTTTTTCCTTACAACAAAAACATTAATATATTTTCAATAATTTATGACAAATCACAAAATCTAAGCATTAAATACTTTAAGGAAACTTGAGAATTAGTTCTAGTTCTAGATTTTATATCTCAATTCACCAACAAAGATAACTTTAAATAGTAGCAAATCCAGGTAAAAAGTAACTTCTAAAACCTAAAAAGAAACTCTTAATAAATAGCTCTTTTGTGTCGAATATATTATCCTTCAACAAATATTTTACAACATAAGATATTCAATTTTATTTTTATATTCACTGCAAATTTGACTCAAAATATTTAAAAACTAAGTTATTGGAAGGAATAAATTAGGATAAATGTAAGACTTTAATACTTTGTAATCTCTTAAAATCAAAATTTTCAAATGAACTATTTTTTTTTTTTTTTTTTGATAAATAAAAATTATAATGTTAACAATAAATTGAGACGAAAAGTGATTAATATATTTTGGTCGACAACCATATGATATGGCATGACAGATGTCGTAGGGTTAAACTTGGTGATGATATTTCTAGATATAGAAATATTTTTATTTCGAATATATATATATATATATATATATATATATATATATATATATATATATATATATATATTGGGAGGTTCAAATGAGAACTACATAAAAGTTGAGAACTTGTAAGAACTACTAGATAACGTATTTGTTCACATGTAATTCGCTCAATTGATACGTGAACATTGATATGTAATAGATTTAGAAAGAAATATTGCTAAAAACTCTAAAAATTACATCGTAAAACACATTTGAACCGATTTGTTCACATGATCATTCACATGTGTAACACCCTCTCTTCGTATAGTATAAAATATTCTTTTTATTTCGGAAGCGTAGGTCAAACATATATTGCATTATTAACATTCATAAAATGTACATATATATTGTTCAAAACATCGTACATAATCAGGTGTTACATAATTTCAACTTTCATTTAAGTTATCAAAAACATATCAGAGTTGTCAGCTGGTCAAACATTCCTTGAACATAATCTTCCTGCCCGCCCATATCAATCATGACCTGCAGGGATTAAGGTGGGGGATTAGCACAAAGCTAAGTGAATGAATGTGAAACTAACAATTCAATTTAGCATAACAATCTGTTTACATCAATTAATCGTAAACACATATCGTCAAAGAGGATCGGTGGTTTTTGAGGAACCCTACTGCCGCGGTGGCCCTCAAAGAACGCTTATCACAATCTGTATTGGCTTATACAGAATATACCGATAACTTGATATTACCATTTCACGACACAAATTCTAATACAACACATGTACAAGACCCTGTATCTGTAATCATGTAATAATCAAGTCCAATAATCTGTTGACCTCTTTAGTAACAACCAATGCCCGAAGGCCACATTGCACGTAGATTCATAATCAGCAAATCAGACTAAACAGTCTATCAATTATATCTATGTTTACTTGTTGCAACCAAACCGTTACAACCAAATCAAACTTGTGAGATTGATACGTGAATAATACTAAAATAATACTAAAATATTCCTAACACATTAAATAATGAATTTAAAGTTAGGAAATTACCCGTATATTACTAGGCCCTTAGGGTGGATGTTACAACATGTGAACACATATTTATATTTTTGTGTTTTTCGATATAATTTAGGATTTTTTGACTTTTTTAATTATCAATTAAGCGTACATCAATGTTCACATATGAATGAAGTTAATCACATGTGAACAAATACGTAAACTAGTAGTTCTCACAAGTTTTCAACTTTTTAGTTGGTTCTCATTTGAATATTCCCCTATATATTTATTTATTTATTTATTTATTTTTGTGGTTTTAAAAATTAATTCTTGCTGTATGGAGAATTATAGTACAATAAGTGCTACGTTTAAAACAAGAATACTCTGTTTAAGGAAATCAGATATTGATATTCACCAAGCAGCTTCACTTTTTTTTACTAAAAGTACCAACTCTCATAACTATTTGTTAATATTGGGGATTAAGTATAAAAAGGCAACATATTATTGACCATTTGTCAATTTTACAACTATTAAAGGTTAATAATCTTTATCAACTTTTGGAGATTACTTTACATTAGATATCTACAATATATAGCACTTTTTACCAAGGTTGCAAAAGTCGCTAGTCGGGGTCGAGTCGGTCGGGACTTCGGAAGGATTAGTCGGCCAAGTCGGGGACTAGTCGAGTTTTGACTTTTGTTGACTTTGTATACATGTAAATAATAATTTTAAAACTACGTGTAAATATAGATGATAATCTTATATATTTTAAAGATAAGGGACTAAAATGTAAATTTCTTTAACTTTTTCTTGAAAATGACAACTTTCTGTCACACCCCCAAAATTTAGAATAATCATATTTAAGGCGGAAACTCGGGGCTTGACTCGATCAATCGACAATAAATCGAGAGCGTATGATTATCGCAGAACATCTATAATATTAAGATGCCGAATATAGTTTTACAAACGTTACGGCTTATCAAGCCGTCAAAATAGCAAAGTTATCAATACATTGTTTTTAATAAAGATACGTTCCGGGATAAAACAACATTAGGTTAGCATCATACATAAATCTCATTTGTTCAAAAGATGGCATCCTAAATATCATGGCAAGTATAGTGATAAGTATGGTGTGCACGTAACTTTGAAAAGAGATGGCCATGGGGGGGCCCCTAGGGGCCGGTTTTTGGAGAGAGGGGGGAGGGGCCCTTTTTTATTTTCACTAGTTAGTTTAGGTGTAGATATTTAGGTCATTAAGCACCAATCTTGATTAGTTAAGTGCTAATCATGTAATTAAGGTGATTTAGTGGTAATTAGGGTAAATTAATGGTATTAGAATATTACTAGTTGGTTTTGATAATATTCGAATATTTTTCGTTAGCTCGTTCGATTAATTACATAATCTAACTTGTCGTTGCACGTCTTTTAGTTCTCGTGAACGTTTATCGTTTATCAAAGGTTGTTATGCTTATATATTAGCATAATTATCATAATATAAAGAACTACTATTTATATTCTAATAGATTTTATGTTATTTGTGAAAATTGATCACTAACATTCGTGTGTGTCGGTCTCTACCGATTGTTATGTGTAATTCTCAATGATTACGAATGCATCTCGTATTAAAATAATGTGCATCTCATATGCAAACGTGGGCTTTGTACTAGACTTTATTTCAATGAAAACGAATTCATATTAATTAGATAGGGAATTAGCCTAATATGCATGTAAGATGATATACGGAAATTACCGAAATTTTAGGATTATCACACTTTCTCTCTCACATATTCCCCTATTTCCATATCTAAGATCTCCCCCTTTCTCATTCATTATCATCTTCATCTTCTACATCCCATTTTCATCATCTCTTTCTCCATCCAACCACCTTTTCCTCTATTTTCTCTCATATTTAGCACCAAAAAGCAATGGAGAAACACATCCAAGCTATAGAACGAACGATTCTGATCGTTTGACAACCGTTGACCACCGTTGATCGGCATTGACCGACCAGTTTGAGCGACTTAGGGATGGTCGAGTCGGAGGACCTCTGAAAAGCGACTAGTCGCCGACTAGGCGGCCTGGTCGGCCGACTTTTGCAACCATGCTTCTTACATACTTCAAATCTCTATGTTTCTCATCTTCCATCTTAAAAGGAAAAAATAAATCCTAAAAAAATTGTCAACTTGCGTTATAGTCGTGTTAAAGTTGGCGAGTTATGATATTAAACTGAGGGAAAATGCTTTGTATGGTTAACAACATACAATTTAAGTGTTGTTAGCCTTAAAGGAGGAACTGAATATTTATAAAATTGAAGGATAAAATTGTAAAATACGATATTTGTGATTGGTGAACAACGTAATTTTATGTTATTGACAACACCTATATTTTCCCCTTGAACCTATGTTTTCCTCAAGTTAATAATATCAAATGTATCCGTTAATCAAAACAATAACTATAGTTAATAGTCACAATTCTCATTCACCAAGTGAGTTTCTTTAAAACTTACTTTCCCAATCTCACTTTTATTGTTTATCTTATTAGTTTTGTTTGTTCCAAAATGATTATCAATAACTATAATTGGAGGACAATATAGAAAATTATTAAACTCTCAATTCTATCCTCATTTAAACTCTCAGTAACTAATTTCTTAAATATTTAAGAGCAAAAGTGACATTTACTTACTCTATTTTAAATCCAACAAATTTTGTTGGGGAACAATATAATTGGAAGGGATGGAGTAAAATATTGTTTCTCAATAATTTTCTTACTTTCTTTACGGTATAGAAATTGGATGATAATTAATAACTGTTATTTTACACAATTAAATAGTAATTAAGAGAAATTTGCAATTAAACATTGGGGTGTACATTTTTATTCAACTTTTTCTAGAAGGTTTATAAAGATAAAGTAGTTTAGGGTGTCGGAAATTAATAAAAATGAAGATTCTCGCAACATTGAAAAGTTTAAAAGGCCAAAATAACAAAATAACATATAAGACAACACAAAAAATATAAAATAAACAAATAAATAAATAAATAATCAAAGAGGATTAAATTATAGCTGAATTAGTAGGTAATTAATGATATTACGGATGATTTTGAGGAGAAAAACTACAATTTTTGGGAGGAACGACCACGTCATTGACTATTTCTTCTACTATTGATTAATGAATCGTAAAATTTTCAAGTTTTCATCACTCTGTAAAACATGGAGAAAGCTAGCTTTTATTTAATTTATTAAAATAGTTTTCGCGATGATAGTCTAATGGTGAGGGATATGCATCAACAAAGCGGAGGTCATGAGTTCAAATTCTGTCTCATGTTCCTTTAACTACGAATTACGCGATTTACCTTCTTCATATTGACCGTTAGACTGGTCGATAGGCCTTCCATTTTATTTAACAAAATAGGTCGATAGGCCTTCCATTTTATTTAACAAAATATTTACAGAAAAAACATATTGTAATTTTGAACTATTATTCTTAGGTAATTAGTAATTACTTTAAGATGAACTTTTATAGATTATTGTCTATATATGCTCCTATATTATTGATTTGACAATAATAATAATATAATATAACCAAAATTTGATCAAATTAATAATTACATAATTCGACAAATGACGACTAAACTAACTACATCATTCGCATGATGATATTGTAGGCTGTGTTTGAAGTGTACCTCGGTTTATTTTTCGGTGTTTTTAATACCAATCTAACATCTAGCTAGGAATTATCTATTATATTAATATATTTTCCGTTCAATTTTTATTAGTTTTTTGTTAAGTATATATCCGTGCTTTGGTCCTTTTTTAATCAAACTGGTCAACTACTACATACATATAAATTTGGTTATTAAAGCAGAGAGTGTCGAGACATTATTTTTACAATGTTTTACTGTGGACATTGTTGCTGAAAACTGGTCAACTTCTTAACTAAATCATCACTAACTTATCTACAACAATAACAAATACATACTACACGTCTACTGAACAATAAAATTATGTCTAGCGATATCAAGGTAACATTTGATAAAATACACCGGTGACTAGTGTCATTATCAAAGTGTGGGGCAACGGTGCATGTAGGAAAAAATGGAAAATTCAAAGGGAAGGGGCTCACCCTTCACTGTTAAAATTCTTTTTCTCCAGCCGCCTGCTTGTCTTCTTCTAATGTCCTACCTAACTTTCCAGTATAGTTAAGACTACATGAATCAATCAATTATATTACAGTAATTAACTTAACGTCTAGTGTCAAATTTGTAAAGTTGAAAGCCTGTGGGTAAATAACCATTAGTTTTTATTTATATATTAAATGACGGGCCCATAAATTTTAATCACCGGTAGTACAAAATATGTAAACTTTGATTTTTTATTTTTTTTTAATTTTGTTTAGATAAAGTTAGAAATTAGTTAACGATGATTGACTTTGTAAAATTTTTATTAATTATATTGAAATATATATGTAAAAGGGATATCATATATTTTGTTCTAACTACACATAACAACCTTTATATTTTACTGCATGCACATATGAATTTTTTTTTCATATGTAAACATCTAAATACATAATTAAATGTAGTTCTAATCCAATTAACTTCACGTTATCCCACCATCATGTAATCATTACATTCTTTTATTTATCTAACTTCTTGCATGTTAATACATAATTGTCATTTAAAACAAAAAAAAAAAAAAAAAAAAGTTGCCTAATTAAGTGATCGGGTACTCATTCACCCGTCAGTCCGTCACTATTTTAAAGATATAAGATTTGCCGACAAATTTGATTTCACAAACAATCATGTACCGTGAATTTTTGCCGTTTAAAGATAACTGAAAACGAATGATCAGTCGGTTTGATTGTGTCCAGTTTGATTATTTGTTTCTTTTATTGTTGGAGCAATTTGTTGGTCAAATCATGTTATCTGTAGTTTCTAAATCAAGAGTTTCGTGTTACTTGAATTTTTTCCATAGCATTACCGCCAAACATTTATTTATCTGTTATCATTTTGCCTTTTCTTTGTTTCTAGATAAAGAATAGTCGTTCGAGTTAACAATTTCCTTGCAAATTATGGATAAAATAGTACATACTCATCAAGTGAAATATCAACATAATAGTACCTTAATTACTTTTGCGATTACATTTGCATTTAGAGATTACAAACTTAGCTTGTAAATCTAAACGCTTAAACAATGAAAACCGATTCATATTAAAATGCAACTTCATTTTAGGCTTACATCTTGGGTTAAGTTAATTTCAATCGTAACATCTAGAACACTAAAGATAATCACATCACATATACAAATACTACAAATAAATCTTCCTCCGTCTCAAAAATAATGTTTGCCAAGAAAAATTGTTGGATTTATGATAGTTTGATTAAATGTCAATAATACCGCTATATTCAAGATAATTTTGACTGAAACTATTTAAGAAATAAGTTTAGAAAATAATAAATGAGAGTAAACTTGAGAATTAATAATTTTTATTTAGGATAAACAAAAGTTATAAAGTAGACATACAAATTAAGAGGGAGAGAGTATATTTTTCTTCATCATAAATTTCAATAATAATGATAATAATAATAATAATAATAATAGGAGTAATTGTCACCTTCTAGTTCTTCCACAATGCTTTTGCTAGGTAGGTTGAATGAAGATTTAATTTAATGATTTCTATTACTATTTTTTTCAAATTCCTTCATTTTGCTAGGAGAAAATACAAAATAGATCTATCGCAAATAGAGGTGGATCTACAATGAGATAGACGGGTCACTTGTTCCCTAAAAAAATCATGTAAAAAGTGATTTATGTTCAAGGTGAAATTAATAACTTTAATTGAATGTTGCACCTTAAAATAGAGAAATTAAAAGAAGAAAAAAAAATGCGTCTTTACACGTTTTGTTTTTTTTTTTCATACAAGACTTTAAGTTGTGTCCATATTTATAAGTTCATGAAAATTAAATTTTGATTTGCATATAAGACATTGATTTGAGTGGATTTTTCTAGATTCATGAAACTTAATGTTCAATATAGTACAAGCATGTGAAAATAATTGAAACTTTACACTAGGTATCACTTTAATGTGCACATATATAATATAATATAATATAATAATATATATAAATCATAGAATATTCAAACTTAAGAGTTAGGATCTAAGTTTATGGATTCACGTTTTTAATTAAATGTTGAGGTTGAAGCAATTTTCTCCCCAGTTTTATTCTTTATAGAAGTTTGTCACAAATTAAACATTTTATCCCTCAAAAAGTTCTAATTTTCTATACTTTTTTGTTGTTTTCTTGAAAGACAAGTCTTACAACTATCTCAAACATCATATCTATATATAACCACAAATATTTATACAATGTCTCTCACGAGGCTTGAATCCACAATCACTAGGTTGAGGAACAACTCAAATACTACTAGGCCGAAAGCCTTTCGGTTCAATTTTCTATACTATTCCTTGAGACTTGTGTATCCTGCAGATTATTAGAGCATTCACAATTGATTGAGTTGTCTTAAAACTTTTTTTAGTGACATATCACACTACACTTTCACTTGATTTTTTGCACTAAAATCTTTTACATTCCAATGAAAAAAGTTTTTAATAGATTTTTTAATCAAAATTCATACACACAAACTATTTTTTTATTTAAAAACTACACACACACAAAAGTAATTGAGCTTTGAATTAAAAGCTCAATTTTGACAAACCCTCAGCTAAGAAAAGCTTTCGACTCCGATGGGAAAAACCTTTTCAATGACTTCTTTTGCCAAAGAACTCTCAAATACACCCTCCCAGTGAAAATGCTCTTAAACACTATCATAAACCAAGTTTGGTCGCTAAAAGTTTAAATATATCAACGAGTTGTCATCATATAATTGGTCTTTAGTTTATTAAAGATAATTTGAATTACTAAACAACTACTAATAATAGACATTTTTTAACCACTATCACATGGTATGTAGTACAATGGTACGGTTTAAATTTTAATATTGAAGAACATGTACAATATTTTCTAGTTCAAAATAATTCTTTAAAATGACAACTAATCATTTCAAAACAGAAAAAAAAATCACTAATTTGAGAGAATATGTAGAGTAGTTTTATAATTACAAAACTCATATTTAACTCTAGTAATAATTCTTTCAAATGATGAGTTAATATTTTTTGAAAACAGAAAATTATTCTTTACAATGCCATTTCATCATTTTATTATAAAAAACAGTGTTTGTATTAAATGCCATGTAGACTAGTTTAATATAGCTATACAACTTGCATTAGTGATGCTTTGGCTACTAAAACACGAGTGTTGAATAGTTTCTAGCGGATAGAGCGGCATGCATTATTTTTGCCTACATGGACACTATATAATTAATGTAGTTGGTGGTATTACTTTACCGTACTCTAATATAATTATTAACCATTATTTTCAAGTGAAGTTATGGATAAAAGTTTAGCTATATAAAGGATGGAGAGGTCTGCTCAAAATCATAAGTTAGTTCCCGGTTCTCTCAGTAGAAATGGGAACAAAAAGGAAGATGCCTCAAATGGCCACCCTTTTAATCGCGGTTGCCACGGTTATAATTTCTGTAAGCTTGCCGTCACTAACCGCCGCTGACACCTTTGCCTACCCTTACTATTCTCCTCCACCTCCTACACATAAGAAATCGCCTCCTCCACCACCACCAAAGAAACCCTATGAGTATAAGTCACCACCTCCACCACCTAAGAAACCATATGAGTATAAATCACCACCACCACCACCAAAGAAACCTTACGAATACAAGTCACCACCACCTCCACCGAAGAAACCTTACGAATACAAGTCACCACCACCTCCACCACATAAACCTTATGTATACAAGTCACCACCACCACCACCAAAGAAACCTTATTATTACAAGTCACCACCACCACCAAAGAAACCATACGAATACAAATCGCCGCCACCTCCACCGAAGAAACCTTACGAATACAAGTCTCCACCACCACCACCGAAGAAACCTTACGAATACAAGTCTCCACCACCACCACCAAAGAAACCTTACGAATACAAGTCTCCACCACCACCACCAAAGAAACCTTACGAATACAAGTCTCCACCACCACCACCAAAGAAACCTTACGAATACAAGTCACCACCACCACCACCAAAGAAACCTTACGAATACAAGTCACCGCCACCTCCACCGAAGAAACCTTACGAATACAAGTCACCGCCACCTCCACCGAAGAAACCTTACGAATACAAGTCACCACCACCACCACCAAAGAAACCTTACGAATACAAGTCACCGCCACCTCCACCGAAGAAACCTTACGAATACAAGTCACCGCCACCTCCACCGAAGAAACCTTACGAATACAAGTCACCGCCACCTCCACCGAAGAAACCTTACGAATACAAGTCACCGCCACCTCCACCGAAGAAACCTTACGAATACAAGTCACCACCACCACCACCGAAGAAACCTTACGAATACAAGTCACCACCACCACCACCAAAGAAACCTTACGAATACAAGTCACCACCACCACCACCGAAGAAACCTTACGAATACAAGTCTCCACCACCACCACCGAAGAAACCTTACGAATACAAGTCACCGCCACCTCCACCGAAGAAACCTTACGAATACAAGTCACCGCCACCTCCACCGAAGAAACCTTACGAATACAAGTCACCGCCACCTCCACCGAAGAAACCTTACGAATACAAGTCACCACCACCACCACCGAAGAAACCTTACGAATACAAGTCACCACCACCACCACCGAAGAAACCTTACGAATACAAGTCACCACCACCACCACCGAAGAAACCTTACGAATACAAGTCTCCACCACCACCACCGAAGAAACCTTACGAATACAAGTCACCACCACCTCCACCGAAGAAACCTTACGAATACAAGTCTCCACCACCACCACCGAAGAAACCTTACGAATACAAGTCACCACCACCACCACCGAAGAAACCTTACGAATACAAGTCACCACCACCACCACCGAAGAAACCTTACGAATACAAGTCACCTCCACCTCCACCGAAGAAACCTTACGAATACAAGTCACCACCACCACCACCGAAGAAACCTTATGAATACAAGTCTCCACCACCACCACCGAAGAAACCTTACGAATACAAGTCTCCACCACCACCACCAAAGAAACCTTACGAATACAAGTCTCCACCACCACCACCAAAGAAACCTTACGAATATAAGTCACCGCCACCTCCTCCACCGCCCGTGAAAGAGTATCCACCACCACATTACATCTACAGTTCACCTCCTCCTCCTTACCATATATAAACACCGGTAAGCTAATTTTTTTCATGCATATAAATCATCTCTGAGTCAAAACTACGAATTTATTTATTAGTGTATTAATTTTTCCTTTCCATGTTCTTGCAGGTTTAAACAAATAAACAAGTTGATTTAATGAGACTATATTTTGGACCGTAATTCAAGATGGATATATGGATGTTATACGAGGAGAAGATCCACTTAGGGTTCAAATTGTTGTACGAAATGTGCTTGTATTCTGTTTGTATACCTAATAAATAATTGTTTGTCATTTCTCTTCTGTACGTTTCTTTAAAAACAGGGGTTTTGGTTGGGTGAAAGGGCTACGTATTTCAATATTTAGTAGTAAAAGTTTAATATATATTGGAAATAAATATCACGTGTTTGTATATATGCTTACGTATGTACGTGCATGTGTATCTAAGTACGTACTTTTATAGCAAACCTCATCGTACAAACTTACAGCTAGATCGATCGGCAAAGAAATTAAATAAGTTGAATATAGAAAGAAAGAAAAAACAATTAATTATAATTAAGGTTGCATGATAACTATACGTACAAGAAGTCAACTTTATAGATTGAATACGTACTTTCAGATAGAAAATGCGACATTATTGTCATCTATAAACAATTTTTTTTTTTTTTTTTTTTGGTTTTTCTAAAAGAAAAGGAAAGAAAGAAATTTGCTTCATCATGTTATATATCTACACGTACAAATATTTGAAGGTCAATAATTAAACCTGATATAAACCTAAGTGTATTTTATTAGTCCGCATTATTATTATTATTATATTAATTTGTATACATACTTTTCTAATGGAATCTAATTATTTATTATTTATTACTTTTTCAATTTAGAATATAATGTAAAGTCGTTCCTTTACTAATGGACGTCGTTTTATATTCACGTGTACTGTTTTGTTTTTTTTTATTAAATACATCCAAAAAATGAAAAGTATGCCTTTTTTAAGTTCTTCATTGGGTCCTGTTGATAAAGAAAATTTCTTAAACTGTTATCAAATAATATGATTTACAGATGCACCGTCGGGAATTAATTAAACAAAAAATGTTATACATAAAGTGATATTAGTTCTAGCTTTCTTCTTCGAAAATTCGTGTACAAATTCAAACTAAGAGCACGGTGGAAAACACTTCAACATATAAAGCAAGATTTCAAGATTAACTTTATATAACACCTCGAAATGGTCTTATACGATCTGGATCGGAGGAATTAATTTAATTGAACACATGAAATGATCGTTAACCGTAAGGGGGGCGCTAAATTGCGAGCTGATATTATTATTATTATTATTATTATTATTATTATTATTATTATTATTATTATTATTATTATTATTATTTTAAAGTTGTCTTAAAAACGTTAAGTGGTGCGCGTTTGATATATCATGATGAATGTATATTTGTTCGAACGATATGATTATTGATTTATAATAAATAAAGTATATGTGTAGATTGTAGGGTTGAACATATGAAAAGAAGGGTAGTATTGTAGTAACATTCGTGCTACATTTCGAGAGCACAACGAGTTTCTATAAAAGAATTTCCATTAAATGACGTTGACCTTTTCGACATTGAAATGATTGTGAAAATTTGGCTGTATTAATTTGTCAAATTCAAAATTCCTCTTGATTAGACGGCTTTAGAGCAAATAGGAATATCTAATTTTGATCACCTCTGATCCACTCGGGTTGAAATTACAGATGGATTGACATTTAAGTTGATGGGTTAAAAACATCCGACCTGAATAAAAATCGTATAAGACTTTTACGACGTCTGCAACAAGAGGTTTTAGGTTGCTAGACCTCGATTCCTTGATCTCATACTAACCAAATTGAGCACGATGTACATATTCTACCAAAGAGAGATCGAAGAAGGAGAGTTTCTCTTGCGATAAGAATGAAAATCAATATTGTCCCATCACTCGTAAATTTAAAACCAACTGAATAACTAGAAAAGGTAAAATCATTTCATCCACACGTATAATTGAACTTAAATGTGTCTCACTCTTCTCATTCAAAAATACCTCTTCCCTAGATCCATATTTCTACCATTCTACTTATGTTATAATCTTTGGGATTGTTGGTAGTCTTAGTTTTATTGAAAGTCACTCACAACCAAAAGGTTTAATAAACTAAGTTATAAAATGAGTCGGTAATTGAGAAGTATATACTCGTTCAAAATAATTTGGAGTGTCATTAAATAGTAGGTGTCATGAAGGAGGTTCCCCCCTTTGCAGGGTCTAGGGGCTTGAGCCCGTACCAGTTTTTTCCACCAAAAAGAAGAGATATAATAGAAGAGCTAGGGATATGCTCGTTAACCGTACGATGCACCTTTTCGTGAAAGGGAGTGTTGTTGGTTTCAACCAAAGGTCTTTAACCGCTAGAATCATCCTAGATATCACATAATTGAGTCTTCATTTTGAATACAAGAAAACTTATCATTTATAATGGGTTTGACTAAATGTACCTGAAAATTTTAGTTGTTATACGGGTAATCATTGTGTTTTACTTATCTTTTTATTATTAATCATTAATTAATGAGTATTAGATAATCATCAACTTTCCAATTTCTCTCGTTTATAGTTGTTTTGTTTTGTTTTATTATTATTATTATTATTATAAACTTTTTTATAACTTTTTATTATGTATTATTTATTACTCTCTTTTTTTCTCTACTTTCCCTCCTTTGTTTTTAGTGATATTATTGTATTCAATTTGCTTTAATAAATAAAGATAACGTTTCTAACAAAAGTTAAATAATCCTAAGCAAAAACATTCAAAGAGATATCGATATTAAAAATACACTAGCAAGTGAAAAAAAATTAAAAATCAAATTCATTACTCCATATTTATTTTGTAATTACTATACTGATAATTAAACTGTAAATTATTTTAGTTGGTTATATACCTTGAAACTTGCAATATTTTCTTTAATTATGCAAGCATATCTTTAATTATGGATGTTTAATTACGCATGTTGATTCGATCTGAAATTTCTAAGCTTAATTGATAAATTAACATAATTTTATTATTATGATAGAAAATCCGAATTTTAAGGAGCCATCACACGAACAACCTTGTCTGTTGATATGTTTATTATCGAACTTAACAAATATTCCGTACATAGCATTAAAGCAACTACTTATTATTTAATCATTACAAATAAGATACGTACAATTTCAATCCGTAAAAATTGGAACCCTTTTTTACTTCATGGTTATTCTTCGTTTTGAACCTTAAGAACCAAAACCTAATCTCACTAAACCACCTTCTATTTGGCTACGTGCTCCTGCAACAAAGGAAACAGCAGTGATATATAATTAAAAATGAAAGTGATAAAATAAGATAAATGGGAGCTATAAATCCTTTGATTATCTTTCTAATCATCCTCTAAATCTGAAATTACTTACATTAAGGTTTAACGGAAAGGAGGAGGAGGAGAACCGTAATTGTAATATGGTGGTGGTGCTGACTTGTAAACCATTGGCGGTGGTGGTGCTGACTTGTATAGTGTGGGCGGTGGCGTGTAAATCATGGGCGGTGGTGTTGGTGTAGAAGGTGGTGGTGAGTAACAATTTGGAGAAGGTTGTGGTGGTGGGTTGTAAGATGGTGGAGGTGGTGGTGGTGGTGGTGATGGTGGTGGTGACGTGGACTCACAATTAGGTTGTGGTGGAGATTTATTTGGTGGAGGTGGTGAGTAAACATAATAAGGGGTAGGTGGTGGTGAGGATGATTGTGGTGGTGGTGGCGAGTACACTGGTGAAGGTGGTGGTGGGAAGTAAACTGGTGGTGGAGATTTTCTCGGTGGAGGAGGTGATGGTGACATACAAGGTGGTGGCGGCGGCTTGTAAATTGACGTAGGTGGCGGTGGTGGTGATGGTGGCGGCTTGTAAATTGGTGGTGGTGGTGGTGGTGATTTCTTAGGTGGACTACAAAGTATTGGATCATAAGGGAAGTGATCATGGGTGGCCATGGATGATAATGGCAAGCTTAAAGAAAGAATAACCATCAAAAGGGTGATTAAAAAGGTGGCCATTTGAGATATCTTTGTAATTGATTCAACTTCTATTAAAAGAAGTAGTTTAACGTTGTGATTTTCAATATACATCTCTATCCTTTTTATAGCTTAAATTATTCATTCAATATCTTAAAAATAATATAAGTTAAATACTTTAATTTTAGATTGTGTTAGAACCATTTAACTAATTACATTAAATAAAGACAATGCATGTTACTATAGACAATACATTCAGCGAGCAAATAAGCCATACTCCTTTCTTAAACCATTCTCGTTTGGGTTTTAATCTTAGTGTATAATACAAACTTTAATTTTTTCAATATAAATATAAATATAATATATAGATTAAATTTGTTTTGTATTAAAGCTCTCTTATATTACAAAGAAAAATACATGTGTTTACCCTTTTGTAATTGTACGTATGTTAAAGATATATATTATAAACGGTGAATGAAAATATATAAGTTTACGTTCTGTCATTTCAAAAGTCAAGTTTCATACAATTTTACAAGTTTAACACATGAAAGATTATAATCAATGCGGATGACATTGTAAATCGGGTTGCTACATATCACGTGGTTATGATAAAAATAAACGGCCAACCTTAGTTTAATTAGCGGCCTAAACGTGTAAATCGATCACTTGCTAATTATTTGCTTTTAGCAGTTTGCTAAATGGAATATCTATATATTACATAGAAACCATTATCATCGTCAAATCATCTATATATATATATATATATATATACTAAATGAGTATAAAAGAAAGCTCCAGAATCTAACACGTAAGCATGAAAATCACGTGTCAATCTCTTAACTTCAGTTAACAAATTATTTAATTAATATTAAAATTATTATTTTATTATTTTATAATAATTAATAATTAATAAATATAAATGCTATATATATTATAATAATATGAAAAGAGGAGTTACATACGAAAACAAAGTGTTATAAATTATTTAATTAATATTATTTTATAAATTATTTTATAAAATATGTACTACAATTATCATTTAATCACGTAATATCTAAAATAATCTAACAAATTACCGTGCATTGCACGGGTCTTCTACCTAGTGCGTATATATATATATATATATATATATATATATATATATATATATATATATATATATGATTAGTTCAAACGAGGATCACAAAATGTATAAAACTACGAGAACTTTTACATTATATTGTTTTTATACATGTAAACGCAACAAATTACATATGAATGTTATTTAATGTTCATATTATTGACAAACAAAAGTTAAAAACAACAAAATACATATTAAACTATAAAATATATGAAGTGTTCATATGTGCACATGTGAACGAAAAATATAAATTTGATTTTAAAGGTTATTTTAATGTTTTCTCAAACTACTTTGTTTTTAACCTTAATCTACATCAATGTTCACATGTGATTAAATCAATTAACATGTTAAAATCCATATAATTTAAAAGTTCTCGCAATTTTGTACCTTTTTGAGGTTCTCATTTGAACCTTTGGCTATATATATATATATATATATATATATATATATATATATATGTGTGTGTGTGTGTGTGTGTGTGTAAGAATCCTGTAAAAACTAATAATTAGTGAGAACCAGGAGAACTAGATATAAAATACAAAATGAATTTAATTTTAAATAACATATTTAGAGATTATTAAACGCATTTTGTATTTGCATATAGTTCTCACGGTTCTCACCAACTATTAGTTCTCACAAGATTACTTCACTATATATATAAAATCAGATTAGTTTATAGTACTAATTAACATAATCTAATCGTTTTTTTAGCTACATAAGGATATATTAAAATGCACACTAGCAGGATAGTAGATGCAAAAACTGTGTTATAATGAAACGCGTTTTACTTGATGGGGGTTACAAATCCAATCCGTCCGATTCAAAGTACTTTTCTTATCCATACTACAAATCCAATTGTAACAAAGAAGTTTAACTTCATCACAAATTGTGTCACCCCTTGGTCTTTTCATATTGAAGGTGACTTGATTTCGATATCGTCATATCGCCCAAAGAGAAGTTTGAATCACCTCATCTAAGTATGAATTATGTCCGCCAAGAAAAGAAGATGCACACGAAATTATAGATTTGATATCATTGAAATTTTGTATGTCGATGTGCCGCCAATTAGATATCTCTATCCATAAATTTTTAACGATTTTACATTCCATAAATAAGTGTGATTCAATTTTTTGATCTTCATTGCACATCGGTCATCATGTAGAGTTAAGAACAATAACTCTATAGTAGAGATTTACTCACGTTGTAAGCCGCTTCAAACCAATTCTCCATGACAAATTATTGACCTTCTTAGGTATCAATAAGTTCCATCGCACCTTCTCATTGTTTAAAATCAAGGTACTTTTCTCAATTTTATCCCTCATGGATTTTACTAAAAATTCGTCGGTGTTATCTAATAAGCAAATCCATACATCTTCTTTACTTTGAGAACCATGTTAGTTAGAAGAGAGTCTAACTCAATGTATTGTTCAAGCTCCGGCCCATCTCTTATGGGCCTATCCTAAACCCAATTCAAAGTTAACTTATATTTACAAAGAATGAATCGTTCACAAACAAGGCATGAAAGATGTTGATGCATTCTGGTGTGCCAACATCTTGTTTAGAAATCTTAGATTGATTGTATTTAGAATTAGTGACGCTATTTTGCTTGTTGCGACGCTTAGTTAGTGTCGTTATAGCGACACTTCGCTAGTGTCGCTAATAGTGTCGCCTGTCAGCATATATATATCAGTATATAGTCGACAGGCTGAAGTGTGTGTACGTGAATGAGAGACAGTCGAAATTAGGGTTTGAGAGAGAGAGAGTTTGTGCTTAAACGTTTATTTTCTGTAATCGTGATTGATCAATAAACAGAAACATTATTTAATTTTGCTCGTTCGTATTCGATTTACGTTCTTGATTTACAATCATATATATTTCACATTCTTGATTCCTTGTTTCGGATTTTGCACGAACAATGAATCGATTCAAATCAGATTCGTGCACAGGATGTAACTTCATTATGTGTTTCCACGACCCAGATGTAATGCACGTTTGTGAATTTGCAAGTAGCCCTCCTTCGCCTCCATGTAAAGACTTAATCAAATCGCATCATAATGCATTTGACTCTATTCTAAATGGACACCATTATTTTGTCAACATTGTAAGATTGATAGCATATAAGCTACCAATTCTAAGGTCACCATTTTTTTACGAGCAAGAACTTTATCTCATGCAATCCAAGCTATTTTACGGTTATCTATATCACCTCCCCAAAAGAAACTTCTTCTCAATCGTTCTAAAGTATTTATAATCTTTCTTTTTAGGAGCTTTAAAAATTGAGAAAAAGTAAGTACCTAGACTTCCAAGAACATATTTGAGAAGTGTTAGACGATCACCATATGATAAGTTTTTTGCCTTCCAAGATGAGAGCTTTTTATGGAATTTATCAATAATAGGATTCCACAAAGATGATTTCGTCATGTTTGCATCATTTGAAAGACCCAAGTATATACAAGGGAGAGTGGAGGCTTTGCATCTAAGCATTGAAGCGAACCTTTGGACTTCAACATGATTCACGCCTATACCAAAAAGTTTACTTTTATTAAAGTTAACTTTTAGTCTGGATGCCATGTAGAAGCAACGAAGTATACAAATCAAGTTATTAATATTGTCGAATGACCAATCTTTCAAAATTAAGGCATCATCGGTGAATCGAAGGTGAGAGATTTGGAGATTTTCATTGCCAACTTGAAGCCCATGAAAGACGCTTTTTTCATTTGCCTTAAAGTTACATGGAGAGCTTCGAACGCTAGAATAAAACGAAAAGACGATAAATGATCACCTTGCCTTAAGCCTTTATTTATAATGAATATTTTTGTTGGGGACCCATTTACTAGAACGGATCCGTAGGCCTAATGAATTTTGTTGGGGACCTATTTACTAGAACGTAATCTAATTTAAGCCTTAATGTCTGCAAATGCAACTAACTTACACCCAATATGTATTGTGTGTACCTAACTTACGGGTATGTGTTTTAATGCAGGTAACCTGTTAAAAATAACTTTGAATGCATTCATCCTACGTGGCTCCGGTTACCACTTTTTGTGCCAACTCATATGCCACATGGCATTACACGTGGCATGCTACATAAGATCTGAATGCCATGTGGCATTACACGTGACATTACATGTCATTTTTGGATGTCGAGTGGCACGCCACGTCAGATGCCATGTGGACATTTAGGTAAAAATTCTGATGCGGTATGCCACGTCATACGCCACGTGTGCATTCAGATTTGAAAATGTTAAAAGGTAATCGGTTAAGGGTCAAACGAGTAAACAAATGCATTCAAAATACACTTTTAACATGTTACGTGTATTAAAACACCTATCTGTAAGTTTAATACACACAATAGATATTAGATGTAATTTAGTAGCATTAACAGACACTAAGACCTCTAATCTAACTTCTATTATATATATCTAGAACGCAAAATGTTTTTCCAATAAATTTGAAACGATTTTCAAATATATACCTTGTTATTTTACTCGTATTTTATGTGTATGTAGCAATTTAATTAGCATTGGATTCAGATTGCTGTCGACATTTTCATATCAGATTGGTCCCTCGCTAACAAGTTTAGCTTGTGAATATATATGGAGTAAGATTCTTTGATATTTGGTTAAACAACAAGAAATGGGTTTTACAGTTTAAAGTTAAAGTAATTCTATATTTGTAAAGTAACATGACTTTTTTATGTTGATAACTTGATTCTAATATGAGAGGCCCGGAAGTAGTCATGTGATGATGTGAATACGTACGGTACAATTAGTTTTACTCGTTACTTAAGTTGTCATTATTATGCTATATATAGTCGTAATTAATTAGTTTGTCGAATTGCAACCAATGAAAACAAGTATACTTCATATCATATGACAAAGTCACAAAACGCGTAACATTTTTTCCTTTTAGTGGGACCCAGTCAGATCACCCAGGTCAAATAGACCTATACGTACTTTGATTTATTTTACATTATAATAGTATAAGTAATAAAATATATGCATGTAAATATAGAGTTCCATATTAATGTTATGCTAAAGTTCAAATAATATTATCACCTCATTAACAGACATAAAAGAGTTAATCGATCGAACTCATTCTATATTCATGATGAAAAGGTTTCCAAGTTACTACTAATAAATTATTTATCACATGCACCAATTACTGAAATATATGTAAGGAATTGAAGTACGTAGAGAAGAACAACTTTTTGCTATATATTTCTTTATTATCAAACACAAACAAACAGAAAAACAAATATTTATTGAATACATGAATCAAAATAAAAGGCCTTTTCCGAACAATTTTGAACCATCTTTATCCTGCATGTTTATTCTACGTGGAAGGTCCAAAATATAATCTCATTACTTTAGCTTGTATTCCTTTACTCCTACAAGAATGCAAAGAATTAATCAATTAATAACAAAAACAATTTATTAGTTAAATACAAATATAAGCTTACTGATGATACATTGATACATTAACTGAAGTATAAATTTTCATGCATAATATCACATACCTTAATTTAAGATGGTAGTCATCCCTTAGTAGTGAGGAGGAGGTGGTGAGCTGTAGATGTAATGTGGTGGAGGAGACTTGTGAACTGGTGGCGGTGATGATTTGTGAACCGGTGGTGGAGGAGACTGGTAAACTGGTGGTGGAGGTGACTTGTAAACAGGGTGAACCGGTGGTGGTGGTGACTTATGGTATGGAGGAGGTGGTGACTTGTAGACTGGGGGTGGCGGTGACTTATGGTATGGAGGAGGTGGCGACTTGTAGACCGGGGGAGGTGGTGACTTGTAAACAGGTGGTGGAGGCGACTTGTAGACCGGGGGTGGTGGTGACTTGTGGTATGGAGGAGGTGGTGACTTATACACTGGAGGTGGTGGTGATTTGTGGTATGGAGGAGGTGGTGACTTGTAGACTGGAGGTGGTGGTGATTTGTGGTATGGAGGAGGTGGTGACTTGTAGACTGGAGGTGGTGGTGATTTGTGGTATGGAGGAGGTGGTGACTTGTAGACTGGAGGTGGTGGTGATTTGTGGTATGGAGGAGGTGGTGAGTGGTAGACTGGGGGTGGTGGTGACTTGTGGTATGGAGGAGGTGGTGAGTGGTAGACTGGGGGTGGTGGTGACTTGTGGTATGGAGGAGGTGGTGAGTGGTAGACTGGGGGTGGTGGTGACTTGTGGTATGGAGGAGGTGGTGAGTGGTAGACTGGGGGTGGTGGTGACTTGTGGTATGGAGGAGGTGGTGAGTGGTAAACTGGGGGTGGTGGTGATTTATGGTATGGAGGAGGCGGTGACTTGTAGACAGGTGGTGGTGGTGACTTATGGTAAGGAGGAGGTGGTGACTTGTAAACTGGGGGTGGTGGTGACTTGTGGACCGGAGGAGGTGGTGATTTGTAGACGGGAGGAGGTGGCGACTTGTAAACGTAATGATGCTTAGGTGGTGGTGGTGGAGATTTCTTTGGTGGAGGAGGTGGTGGAGACGAGTAAGGGTAGGTAGCAGTGGTCATTGATGGCAAACTTAAAGAAACAAGAACCATCGCAAGAGCGATTAGAATGGTGGCCATTGAGGACATATTTCCCTTTGTTCCCATTTCTAGTGGAAGTGGGATTTGATTTGTGTTTTTGAGGAAACCTCTCATCCTTTTTATAGTTAAAATCCTCGCATTTTTTAATCAAGTTTAAGACTATAATTATAATATAGTGAATTAAATTTATATTCTACCAACTACAATAATATACACGTGAACTAGAGACAATATTCATGCTAAGCCATCGTGTTCCCCACCCTTTGAATAATTCAACGCTTGAATTTTTTATTTAATATTTAATTATTCCAAAAGTCACGAATCTTATAGACAATTCGTTAACAAAGTAATTATAAGTATCTTAAACATATATATACGGGAAAAAGGTTTACATACTTAGTATATTTAATATAAATAAATATATAATAAAGTTGTGTAGAAGGTGAAGATATAATGAGGACCTTTACTCCTTTAGCCACCATGGATATATCAAGATTGGTGATGAGAAAAGACACGAGGTAAAAACAAAAAGGTGATCGGTCACGTGCAAAGTTTAATTACCTGGTACAATCTGATTGGCTGAGAAGCAGGAATTACTTTTTAGTAATTAGATTATATAATGTAAAATATGAGAAAGTAGGGTAGAACTATTACAGTACGTACAAACGTACTAATTAAAATAATCGTGGTAGGTAGAGACCATAGAGTTGATTTGATTGAAAGTCGAAGTTTTTGACGTGGTAAATTTCATTGAAAGGAAACGGTAAATATTAATTTAGAATTGTATCAGTTGAAATGTTGTAATAATCTTAGTCAAACTTGGTCAAACAAATCCCACGACTGGTTTTTATATATTTTTCATTTTCGTTTTAATAACAATGTTAATGTTAATTAACTAATATTAATTAATTCACCAGCATACCTAATTTCAATAAGTTGTTGTAATTATCTAATTTTTTATTTTTTTAGAAAGATAATCATATGAATAACCTACCTCGCATAATATATATGTATCACACTTACATACACATGTCTTCCACGAGCTTTAAGACCACAACCTCTCGGTTGATGTGTTTTTCATATACCGTCATGTCATAGGCCGGCCCTTTGGTTGTAGGTATTTAATACTCCGTAAATGTTACTCACAAGATAATCTTAATTTATGATGAAAAACTTATTAATTAGTAGCTTGATCATTATGTTATAATAATTTTGTTATAGAGTCGTTGTGTTTAACTCTGGATTTCGGTTATCGATCTGGGAGAGATCATGACCATTATATGATTGATAATCATGTCATGTGATGTTAAAAATCGATTTGGCTTCAATTTGACAGTGATATGCATGCGTGACTCCAAAATAAAATAAAGCCTGTCACTATCTGCATGACACATATCTACTATTCTTGAAAACCTTTATTAATCAGTAATTAATTAGCTGCTAATGAGCTCAAACGTTCTACTCTAATAAGGGTCATTAATATATAAAGTATAACATTGAGTACGCTAATTAAAGACAGACTCGATCGCTTACACCCAAGCTACAACTAGTGATAATCGGGTCTCTTTTAATTTGGAGATTTCTAATATGCCCACCACTAGATTACCACCTAAACTACCATTCTTACTGTTAATTAACTAATATAATTCGAATAAGTAGCTTACAATAAATTTCAGTTTGAAAGTAAAAGTATTAATAATCTTAAAGCTTAAAATAAAACAACGCTACAAAGGCTTTATCTTGTCTAATTTTCTTTTATTAAAGTCAATGGGTATGAAAACAAAGAAAGAAATACACACAAAACATGATGTGAAAAAGAGAAGAAAAAAGGCTGACAATTGCAAAAATCACATTAAATATCATCCACTTGAAATAGAATCATATATATATACATAATATATTAGAAAAGCAAAGAGGATCAAGTTTTTTTTTTAGAAAAGCAAATAGAAACAAATATATGAATACGAATGTACATCAATTGCATGAATAATTTTCTTTTAATTTTACCATATACTTGTAAATTAAATTAGTTTATGAAGTA
Source organism: Gnaphalium uliginosum (assembly GCA_963930675.1). Taxonomy (NCBI): domain Eukaryota; kingdom Viridiplantae; phylum Streptophyta; class Magnoliopsida; order Asterales; family Asteraceae; genus Gnaphalium; species Gnaphalium uliginosum. The sequence continues at coordinate 1,891,539 of OZ005685.1, forward strand.
CAAATTAAACTAATAAATTTATCAAATCATTAACGTGATCAAAACAAAATCCAACTTATAATCTCGTACTCCACACACTATTATAAACAAGCATATTTGGCATATTCCCAAATTGGAATGAGTTTTTAAATGCAATTATTGATTGATGTGGGCCTCCCGCCTCTGATGATTAACCAAAGTGACTACACCTTTTATATTGAAGCTTTTATATAAAGAATAAATCAAGATAAAATCTTTACGTTTATATAATATTTGTGTTATATATATATACTAGATCTAAAAGTCCGTGTATTTAATTTCTTTAAAGATTCAAATGATGTATATAATAAAGTCATAACATTTTATATGAGCCGAATAATAAGAAAGAAGTTTAAAAATAAATTAATTATAATAGTGTGTTTATTCATTATCTAGCTACCTAATTTGATATCTTCTTAACAATGTTTTATAAACGTATATCAAATTTGAGATATTTTAAAGATTTTATTTTTAAAAATAAAACAATTGATGACATCACAAAGATATTTTTTTATATTATATTTAAGATGAGATTTTAGATTAGTTTAAAATTTAAAGCTTATAATAACTGCTATTTATTTAAGTAAACTGATTTTTGCTAAGTAATACTCCCTACGTTTTTAATGTATTCGAGTAGAATTGAATCCACGTTCAATTCACTTGGCTTATAAAAGACCGGTTAATTAGCCAAATTAAAGGTACGTTACCAGAACTGAGTCTAAGTTCATTTGGCAGCTAATTAAGGAATCAAAACTTAACTATATATCCTAAGATTAATTTCGATAATTCCATCAGAGGTCATTAAAAATAGTCAAATGGTTAAAACTTTGCAGTAAAAATTGTAAATTAAAGTGAGTATGCGGTACTAGTAACAAACTTTTAATTTAAGTAAATAATATATCGATATTGATACTTTTCTTTAAATAAAAATAAAAATTAATTGTATGGTTAATCCTCGTAGTTTACACATAGTAACACATCTAGTCCTCATACTTCATTTTTTGTATCAGAAGTCAAAAAATACAAAACTTGTTGCATAAACGGTATCTCTCGTTAATTTTAACATTTCACCTGTTAAATACAGTAACAAGACCCGTTTAGCCCCCATTTTAGACAGATTTTAGAGGGAGAAAAAGTCTATGCTAATAATAGAAGATGTTTGAAAGAATGGTCAATTTTGGTCAAATGTTGGAATGGTTATTTTAATTGACTTAATGGTTGAAATGTTAAATTTAATGATGAAGGGACCGACTCAACAAGTTTTGTATTTTTGAACTTATGATGCAAAAGATAAAATAGAGAGACTATGCATGTTACTATGTGCAAATCACGAGTACCAACTGCATTTTAATGGTTATTTAGCTTACGGTGGTTGTCGGTGGGCGTAACGTGTGGGTTTAGTAGACTTTTAAGGAGTCGGCTTATTCCATCTACACCCTAATTAGCGACATGGCCCGGGTAATGTCTTACAAAAAGTTATCCACTTGTTTTATAGTTTTTACATATTAATTATATATTATTATTATTATTTATTATATTATTTATACGAGTATTATATAACAGTTTGTAATAAATAAATCAAATGTTTTAAATAACACTGTAATAATGTAATGTAATGTAATAATAATAGGTATAAATAACTTAATATTTAAGTAATTATGAATATCACATACATTTTCTCTTGTAATCACGTTAATATTGTAGTTCATATTGATCAACTGCAATAATTATCATAAGACAGTTCGCAAAGAAAAGATTATTTAATAAAAAGAATATTAGGTTTGTTTGTTTTTGTTTTGGCATGTGACATCGAAGGCTAGTTTGACTTTAATTTCATGATCTATGTGTATGTGTATTTCATGAATATGAAAAAAAGTTTTAAGATTGTTGACTTGCATGCTTGGATCGAAATAATCTAATTGCTCGGGTGCTTTATACATTACAAAATATTGATAGCTAACAATACTAACTTCTTAGTGACGGATGCTACCAAACTAAAGTTGCTACCATCTTTATCTATATTTAATTTTGACAAAAGTAAAGAATATATTTACTTATGTCCATGAAAATTTCTTCGACTTATAATTCGAGTTTATAATCCCAAATAATATCGGGTTCTTATGGTACCCAAAACAATCTTCAAAAATTTTAAGTTATAGAATGGATCGAGTAGTTTACAAATACATCGTGTTCAATCTCTTTTCAGTATAATATAGATAGATGAATTAAGAACCTAGAAAGAAAGAAAAAATACATACCGAGTTTAAGTCAGAAAACAAATATCTTAATATCAACAAAAAAAATACATAAATAATAATATAATATAATAATAAATATAATAGTAATAATAATAATAATGTCAGTCTTTACTCTTAAGTCTTAAGTGCCAATTCAACTAATGCATATTTTTCTTGGATGTGGCACATAAATTCAAGTCCCTTGATTAACATTTTGTTGAATATTATGAGATGGCTACCTAATAATAACTGTTACGATTATATATATTTATATATTTTTATTTTATATTCATAGATAAAATACTTTTTGTAACTTATAATATTATATGATAAATATTAAAAGGATTTTTTTAACATTCATGATTAATGAATTTTAACCGAAGTAGACATTATCAGTTTCTTTGAAAAATTATTCGTTAACCCGATGAATGATAATCAAAATGTATAAAAACATATTTTTACCAATAAATATTAACCAAAACCGCTGTTATAATTATTAATATTCATCAATAGACTATTTTTTATAACTTATAATATTATATAATGAATATTAAGTGAATTCGCTAACATTCATCGTTGATAATGTGTAGTTTCCCTGCTTCTCTAGAAAATAATGATGCCCTCTGGATCCGGACCATATATATATATATATATATATATATATATATATATATATATATATATATATATATATATATATATATATATATATATATATATATATTGTTGAGACATGCTTTGTGATAACAGATCTAGCTTGTAATAGCATGTAATAATACTTTTAGTAATTGTAATCAAGCTTGTACATTGGTTTTGAATTGTAAATGAAATATATTGCTTGGTAAACATTTTAGAGTTAAATATCAAAATGCTGAAAAATGTTGACCAAGGTTGACCGCGAACCGAGTCAGTTCGCAGGACAAAATTGGCCTGCGAACCGAGTCAGTTCGCTGGGCCAACATGGGCTGCGAACCGAGTCAGTTCGCAGAGCCCATGTACCTGCGAACCGAGACGGTTATATATGCAAATTAGGTTTTAAACCTAAAGGACTTTTGCCACTTTGCTCATCCGGCTGCCCTGCGATTCCAGAGAGTTTTCCAACGTTCTAAAGGCTAGGTATTGATCGTTAACATTCGTTATAATCGATACAAAGCAATTAGACAATTGATTCGCTAATATATTGTGTAAAAATTCGTTATAGATCCTATAACTAGTATTGAGGGATTCCGCACCTTAATACCTTAGATAACCTCGTTATCGATCCGCCACAACCGGACTTACAATTGGTATCAGAGCCTACGGCTAGATACGCGTAGGTTCGAGGTTATTCGGGATAATAACGTGTGATTTCGGGTTGTTTTTAGTGCATTATGTACTTATTTACGACCAAAATCACTCTCTCGACGTTTTTAGTTTTGTTTACGATCGGAAACCTGAGTTTTAATCGTAAAAATAACTAACATTTTTGTTTTTGGTGTTTTTCAGCCATTTCGCGAACTGAGATTAGGGTTTCTGCGAACCGAACTGAGAGTCGCGAACTGACATTTGCGAACTGAGTTGAGTTTCTGCGAACCGAGATCACTTGCGAACCGAACCAGGATTGCGAACCGAACTGAGAGTCGCGAACTGAGATTTGCGAACTGAGTTGAGTTTCTGCGAACCGAGATCACTTGCGAACCGAACCGAGATTGCGAACCGAACTGAGTTCTTGCGAACTGAGTTGAGTCTTGCGAACTGAGTTCTTGCGAAGTGAGTTCCTGCGAACTGAGTTTTTGTGAACCGAGATTCTGCGAATTGAGTTTCCTGCGAACTGAACTTTCTGTTTTTGTGTGATTGTTTAACTTCTGAGATTGACAAAGATGTCTGACTTAAGTAAAATGATTGAGATGGACCACGAGATTGGAAAATCTAATGTTCCACCTAAATTGCTTCGACTTGAGGATTACTATGGATGGAAAGACAGGTTTGAATCATACTGTAGATTCCATGATTTGTTAATCTGGATGTGTATCAAGAATGGATACACTGCACCTATAACTGTTGTTGAAAATGCAACAGTAATCGTACCCTATAATCGGATGAATGATAACCAGAAGAAAGACTTTGAGATTGAAAACAAAGCTCATTCTTCAATTAAAATGAGCTTACCTAAGGAGATCAATCATCAATTGAAATCTTTTCACACTGTTAGAGCACTCTGGATTGCTCTTGAGAAAAGATGTGAGGGTAGTCCACAAGTTAAGGCGGACAAAAAGAATCTCCTTAAGAAGCAGTTTACTGTGTTTAAAGCTTTTAAGGGAGAAGATCTTGATGCTTTCACCACAAGATTTTACCATCTATTGAGTGAGCTAGATGACCATGAGATTTTCTATTCTGATACGGAAAATACCGATAAGTTTATTGAGGGTTTACCGTCCAAATGGAAAATGTATGGGGTTATGCTCAAGGATAATGAGGAGCGGTATGCCACAATGACTCTGGAGCAGGTTATTGACAAGCTCAGAGGTTATGATTTCACTAATAAAACGAGAGAAACGGATTCTGATCAATTACAGAATCCTGGGCTATATAATGGAGAATCAACTCTCTCGAATGCATCATCCAGTTTGACCACTGCTTTACTAGTTGGTGATACTGGAGAAAATGGTGAATTGATAACTGAAGATTTGTGTTTTATCGCTTCATCTGGAAGTGAAACAAAAGAAAAATCTACTAAGAAGTCACCTCAAGGGCATCATAACATGCCGATGAGTGTGAAATCTGCTGAACAGCAATTGTCTGTTCTTGCCTCTTTTGTTGCTTCCTATGAGAACTACATTCAAGGGAAAATCAATGATCCAGCTGTGTTCGATGAAGATTATGATCAAATTGACCCTGATGACCTTGAAGAAATGGATCTCCAGTGGCAACTTGCTATGGTGTCAAGGAGAGTTAAAAATTTCTTGAAGCATACTGGTAGAAAGGTGGTAGGAAATCGACCAGGGTTTGACAAATCCAAAGTTAAGTGTTATAACTGTCAAGGTTACAGACACTTTGCTCGGGAATGTCAACGACCAAAGGTTGATGTCAGCAATGGAAGACAAGGCTCGGGAAGTTCTTTAGCTTCCAAAGCTTTGGTGGTTCAGCAGCTCGATGGTTCTTATGATTGGTTTGCTCAGCCTGAGCAAGCTCTTATGGCTGAGATAGAAAATCAAGAGAAAACTGCTGAGTCTACATCCTATATGCCGACTGATGTGGATTATCAAGTAAGGGTGCCAGAAGTCACACCAAAAGCAAGTGATGATGATGTGCTATATATGGATTCAACTGAGGATATGAGTCCAGATGATTTTGTAGCACATATGGCTGATGTTCAAACAGACAAGAAAAGGGTATGTATTGATATGCTTACTCTTGTTGATGTCTGTGATTTAATTACTAATTTACAATCACAAGTTAGCGTATTTGCTGATTCATATAATACTTTGAAATCTGAATTAGAAATAGCTAAATGTGATGCTCAAAGGTTTAGTGAAGATAAACTAGCTCTAAAAGAAAAGATTAAGTCTGATGCTGCTGATAAGACCAATCTAAGAGATACAATAAATGAACAATGTGTTAAAATAGATGGTCTTTATTTAAATCTAAGAGACTTAAATCAAAATATTGCTAATAAAGATAAGGAGCTAGCTGAGTCAAAATTGAAGCTAGTTGAGCTTAATCGTAAGTTTGAAAGTTATAGAACCTCATCTTTAACTATGGACTCTATAATTGATGCTCAACGTTGTGTAAAGGATAAAACTGGATTAGGATACACTGATGCACCTCCTTCTTTTAATTCAAACTACACTACTTCTGTTGACTTAGAAATGATGGATTTAGATACTAAACCTGAGGATGCAGTAACTAAAAAGTCTGAAATGTTAGAGACACAGAAGGTTGTTCATAAGGATCCATCATCTGATGTCAGTAAGAACACATCATTCACTAAAGTACATTTTGTCTCGAGTGGAATGATGGTTGATACTGATATAAATGATGAGATTATTAAGGAACAAGAAAAAGCACCTTTAGTGTCTAAAACTGAGGCTGAAAATTAAAAGGCAAAAGTGGTTAAGTCACGAAAGCAGAAATCTTGTTTCAAATGTCACCAAAAGGGGCATGTGGCTTCTTGTTTTCCTAACAAGAAGTTGGAAACATCATTTAAGCTCGTGAATAACCATGAGACACAGAAAGTCTCTAGTTCAAATGTAGACAGCTTAGATACCAAACCGGGATTAGGTAATAAACCTGTAAACATTCTGAAAAGAGATGTTCCACATAGTGTCTCTCCGCCTAAACCTAAACGGCCTTATTCTCTAAATGACACTAACCCTAGAGATAAGACACCGTCGAGATTTAGGACTCCAAGTAGAAACCACAGTCAATTTGAAAGTGGTTCTACTTCTCGTACACATAGAGTTGATTATGTGCCTAAGAGGTTTTCTACTCACTCTCCTCAGAGGCATAAGACTTCAGATCATCAACAACCTCAAACCTCTTTGAAAGTTACCAAGACTATTGATGATAATAGTTATGGTTACTTTAAAGAAGTTTAGATTGTGGATGATAAGGGACAAACCAAGACCGTAATGGCTTGGGTCCCTCTTGAGAACTAATTGTGTACAACTTGTCATGTGCAGGAACAGACAGTGAACAATGACAGTTGGTGGTATGTAGACAGTGGATGTTCTAGGCATATGACAGGTGAAAGAAGTCTTCTGAAGGACTTCAAAGGTGGAGTGAAACAGCGTGTTAACTTCGCTGGTGATAAATGAGGAGTAATAACTGGGAAAGGAAAAGTTTCAAATGGAACTTTGACTCTAGAGGATGTGAATTACGTTGAAGAACTAACTCACAACCTAGTGAGTGTTTTCCAAGTCTGTGATAAAGGTTATTCTGTACATTTCAATGAGACAGAAGCCTTAGTCCTGAAGCCGGGTTTCACCATCCCTGAAAATTGGATATTAATGAGGGCTCCAAGGAAGAAGGACATCTATGCCATCAACATGGGTGTTCCTAATTCTTCAATGGAATCTGCATGTCTTTTATCCAAGGCTTCTGAAGCAGACGCACTTTTATGGCATAGGAGAATGGCTCACCTGAACTTTCGTAAAATGAACTATATAACCAAGTAACCAAGAATGGTTTAGTTCTGGGTGTACCACAAAAACGTTTCGAGTCTGAAGATAAGTGTGTTCCTTGCATGAAAGGAAAGCAACATAAAAAACCACACAGATCTAAGACTAAAAACTCAATCTCCTCGCCATTTGATTTGCTACACATGGATCTTTTTGGCCCAATAAGCAAAAGAAGCATAGGTGGCAAATGGTACTGTTTAGTTGTTACAGATGATTTCTCTAGATTCTCTTGGGTATTCTTTTTGGGATCTAAGGATGAAACTCCTGGTATTCTTATGGAGTTCCTAGATCTAATAGAGAATGTCTATAGAACACGAGTTAAGAGAATTCGTAGTGACAATGGAACAGAGTTAAAGAATTCAACGTTCAATGTCTATTGCTTAAGCAAAGGGATACAACATCAATTCAGTGTACCGTATGAACCTCGTTATCGATCCGCCACAACCGGACTTACATATATATATATATATATATATATATATATATATATATATATATATATATATATATATAGGACAAATTTTGAGGAGGCGAAGGAGGAAAAAACATTTTTTACTACAATTTAGGACAAATTTTTTGTGATTTACGATAACTATTTCATTTTAACAATATTGTATTTTAAATCTATAAATTTCACCGCATTTTAACATCATTGCATTTTAATCTTTACAATTTTGTCATAAAATACAGTAAAAATATTTTTTCTTTCTTCTCTTCAAATGAGACATTTTCTTCATAACTTTACCAATATATATATACACGAAAAAACTTTTACAATTATTTCAAGCACTAAAATTATTAGTATTAAATAATTATTCAAATGTATATATCAACGATAAATAATTGTCATACATTATTACAATGTGTTTACTTAAAAGGTTAGCAATGTATTATTTTGGCACTTTACTACGTGGTGGTGAGAGATAGAAAAAAGTATGAATTACGTGATCTCATGCATGATTGATAAAGTACGAGACGTGGAAATTAATTAAATAATTACAATGAATTGACACATGATTGGTGTTGACTTTGACCATAAATTAACCAGTGTCATCCAGCAATGTGTAGTTGGTATTGACTATTGATGCTAACCTCCGACAAAGACATACTAACAAAATTTTGCCACTATTTCTAGCATCCCATTTTGTTTACTACTCGTAGAGTCGTAGCATAAATATCACTCTTTAAGAAATTCATTATCCTATATTATCCGGAAAGATATACATACATCTAACTATATATACTGCTTCATTTTTTATATCGTCGTGTATTAGGATGGTGATTCGTATATTGTCATTTCTTATACATACATTCTTTTTTGTTTTAAAACATGTTCAACGACATATGATAAAAAGGGAAATTGATTGATTTGCTCAAAAAAAATTAATATATCGATTTGCATCTGAATTTTTTTTTTGACGATTTGTCATACCCGGTCACAAGTCGCAAACCTGCTATTTGCGACCCATGGTTAGTGCCGGGTCGCAAGTCACAAGAAACTGGTCACAAGTCGCAAATTTGCCACTTGCTTCCGGACGGGACTCAATCACGTTCTCGGTCATGGCTAGCTCCGACTCGTTCACGTGTCCTGTCGCAAGTCACAAACTACGGGTTGCAAGTCGCAAGAAACCGGTCGCAAATTTGCGACTTGCTTCCGGACCCGGACACTATCACGTTCTCGGTCATGGCTAGTTGGGACTTGTTCACAGTCTCCGATCCGGATGGCAAGTCGCAAGAAGCCGGTCACAAGTTGCAAATTTGCGACTTGCTTCCGGACCCGGACACAATCACGTTCTCGCTCATGACTAGTTCCGACTCGTTCATGGTGTCCGGTTGCAAGTCACAAATCACGGGTCGCAAGTTTGCGACTTGTGACCTGGTAGGGCAAGTCGTTAAGTTTTTTTTTCGGGGCAAATCGATATACTAGTTTTTTTAGAGTCCTATAATAAAAAATGAACATATATAAATCACAGCCCATATTATTATCTTGTGAATTTGTTGTAAAAATATTGAAGCGACAACCTATACCGGTTTACAATAGACTGCCTATCTATAATGTGGAGTGTATACCTGACTTATTCAACGATTGTGACTATGAGAATGTCAAGATTGGACCCATGAACTTATGCTGTGTGTGTAAAAAATGTCTTCAATCATTACTAACGTAGTTAGATGTCATTAGCTATCTCTATATTATTCTATTATATATATATATATATATATATATATATATATATATATATTATAAAATTAAAATAAAAGAAAATATTTCTAACTACAATCATACGCTTGATTAATGGATCGTATCCTTATATTCAATCAACATTTAAACAAATCAATTCCATTTACTTTGTTTTTAACATCATAACTATCATTAGAAAAAGCACACTAACAAGTTGCTTGAGACCAAAAATCAAGATATTACAAATTTTGAGTTCGACTGTGACAAGGGTTACCGATCAATTCTATTATTCCTAATTTATTTTAGGAAACTCATTGATGATGTCATCAATTAAGAATTTTTAATTAGTCAATTAGGTTCCTAATTTTATAAAATTTTAAAAATAAAATTCCTTAAATTTTTAATTTTAATTTAAATAACAATAATTAGGTCCTCCAATTTTATAAAATTTTAAAAATAAACGCCTTAAATTTTTTATTTTAGTTTAAATAACAATAATTGTTATTATTATATTAATTAATATAAAACAAACGAAAAGTATAACATAAAAATAAAAAGTGGTTGATAAAAATTCAACGATCATACTAAATTAACGTTTTAAATAATAATATTTAACTATTACTTTCTCATATAATTTCAAAAACGTTTCTTGTTACTTACAATTCGAATACAATCATAATCACAATAAGATTTAAATAAAAGAAAATAACATTAAATAAATTAAATTACAACTACAAATTTTAATTTATGAAAATTTATATAACTAAAAATATTATTATTTATCACATATCATATAAGGATTCTATCAATTTTTTTATGAAAAAAAATACAAATCCATTGAACTGTGTGTATACACGGATTTTAGGACTAGTTACATATATATTGTAAACTTATCATTATTAATTAAGAGTATGGTTCAAACGAGTACAACAACTTTGTGTGAGAACATAAGAATCAATCTTAACTACTTATTTTCATCAAATACTCATTTCCCCATCTTTTTAAAAACTAAATATCTCACAAACGATAAGTCAAAAAATTATAAAAATTGCACCATAAAATTCAGCGTTATCTCCTCTTCGATTTAAGATCTCACAAGCTATACTTTCGACTATTTTTTTTCTGGTGGGTTTTATAAATTAGTAATACATGTGTTACTGATTAGTTGTACATTTGATTTGCGGTTAGGGTTAGGGTTTAGGGTTTAACATGGTTTAGGGTTTAGAGTTTAGGTTTTAGCAGTGTTTAGGATTTAGGGTTTAGTATGATTTAGGGTTTAGAGTTTTGTATAATTACATATATATTGTAAACTTATTATTATTAATTATTAATTAATATTAAAATACATATGTTCATAAAATATAAAACGCGTACCAGTCTTTGTCGAAGCTGTAAAACACTACAACACCTAGTCAGAAAAAATGCTACCCACACACATGCTTTACAAATACAAATAAAACGTACTATATATATAATTACAAAAATAGAGGGTATTATTAGGCTATGGTTTACAGTTGTTCTTTCTCCTTTGCAACTTTTTACGACATCTTGTCGCGTACTAACACTTCCACATATTTTACAAAACCATGTACTATGCGATAATAATAATAAATTAATTAATTAATAATAATAATAAGATAAATACTCCTTAGTAGAGAAATTAAATTAATAAAATTGAACCACTTAAAAGTTATTTGTGAAAAGTTAGAAAAAGTTAGTGAAATGTCATATCTAATCTTATCCCTATGCATATAACATTTTTTTTTTTTTTTGTGTGTGTGTAGTTTGAATAGAGATGAAAAGTTGTTCAAGATAAGTTTATAGATGTTTAAGTTGGGCCCATTCAAGTTCAAGCCCATTATGACCCAAAAGGCTGAAATAGGTGAGTGGAGCTATTAGCTTCATTTCCATAATTCCATTTAATTTGAAGCCTTGAAGACTTGTGTTTATACTTTATAATAGAGGCAGAGTGTAGTTTCTCTCCTTGGTTTCCTAATTGAATAATAAATTGTTGAAATGAACTTTAGATAAACATAATCAAAAACATGGTTCTATCATTTTCGCGCTAAATGTTACGGCATTGGATTAGATGTAATTTTATAAACTTATGCTTAACTTAACGTGAAAAGATGAAGTTCACAACTTGCCTAATAAGTGTATAATAACTAAACCACATGAGTGACACCACCACAAATTTACAACATTCATATTGATAATGCTATTAACTTTTTCAAAACATATATTATGGATAGAAAGTACATTCGTTGTATTGGAGTCCCACTAATTAATCACACATATCATGAGTGCATGAGTCTCCTAGTGATCATTGCTTAACAAAGCATGTCAATTAAGTATTTTATTACTACTTGTAACGAATTAATAAATTGTCATTCAACTCACCTAAGTTGCTTTCTTTTCTTAATCCTTGTTTTTTCCTTTTTAATCATTGTATCTAATAAGTTACTTGACGTATTAACAAAGGGAATAACATGTGTACGCAGTTAACAACACAAATGTTAGGTGCCGTTGAGTGTAATTTTTTATTCATATTTACACTTTTAGTTCTCTAGGTTTAGATATATACTTTTTTTTATCTCTCTTTTTAGCCTAACAACACCTAAGGCTTGATGTTGTTAACTACATATAGCATTTACCCATTAACAAATTTCAATTTCAAATACCACTAAATCATAGTATTCTACTTTTACTACACGTCTTAGTAGCTAGTTAGTACATGATTTGGTTGTTTTTCTAATTCATATGGAAAAACAACCAAATCATCACATAATTGTTAGTTCAAGAATGGTTTAATTGCACTGACTTTGAAACTTATGATTATTTAAGTTCGATGATAAATTCTTATAAGCATACACTATTTCATTAAAAAATCAGCTTCTTAATATCATTAATAAAACAACTAATTCATCAATATGTTTCGCATGACTCTTAAAGCCAAAGAAACACAAACTTTTTTGGTCATTTTAGTGATAACCTTTGCATAAACACAACATAAATTTAGTTTATTCAAAGACATTCTTATTTATTTGGTCATCATAACATAAAAATTAAAAAATTAAAAAGAAAAAGAGAAAAGAAAATGCACTGAACAATGTTCGGTGAACTCCCCGTCTAAAAGTTACACATAAACCCTCATTCACTTTATTTAATTACACATGGGTCCCTGCACATGCATCATCCAATCATCCATACCATGGTCGCTTACCTACAAGATCTTCGTAGCTCGACGACCCAAAATTCTGAGCCACTTACCGATAACGAGGAAACAACTTTTTTCACTTTTATTTACTTTATTTTTGTTTCTTTCACTGATGCGTTTTTCGATAAAAAATGCTCCAATACCCGTGAAAGATCGCCGTACTTAACGAACCTTGTTTCAATAACTATCATTGCTTGTTAATAATCATAATCATCATATCATACTGTACTTAATATAAAACTTTATTCTTTTAGTTAAATTCTTTATAATTATGTTATGATCTTACGGGGTATTTAATTTTAAGTAACTTATTACATACTCCTATTTATTTTATGTTATTAGATTGTTTTGCTAGGGAAAATTATAGGGTCATAATAGAAATGATCGATTTACTTTTTTATTTCACCCGTTTCACTTTTATTCTCTCTCAACAAATTTTGTTAGATTTGAAATAGGCCGAATGAATATCATTTTTTTTTTATATTTTTAAAAGAAATATATAATTTTTTGTAAAATAAATAATTGACAATAAAAAAAAGTATAAATTGAGAAATTTTAATAATTTTAACAGTAAATTACATTGTATATTATTAATTTCATTCCTCATCTTCGGGTTGAATTTTTTGTGAGTTTAACCCTTATCCGATTTTTCGTTTCACTTCCGGTCTCTTGAAAGATAAAAGTTTCTTAAAATTTTAAGAATATTTTAATCATTTCATAATGGATGATGGACGGGGCGTGAAATGAAAAATTGGGTCGAGGAAATAAATCTGCAAAAAAATTGACCCGAAGACGGAGATTAATTTACTCTGATTTTAATAGTTATTTTTTGTGATGATATTATTAAATTAAATTATGTCATATAACCGAAATTAAATAGTATAAAAATAATGTTATTACATTTACTCCGCCAAACATCCTAAAATTTCTCCAATTCTGCCAAAATATTTGACTCTATTTTACTCATCTTCTACATTTCGATTTCATCGCTGTTCGCCGTACACGTCAGCACCGCCGTCAATCCTCTCCGGCGATCTTCACTATTCACCGGTCAAACATAAGCGATAGACAAACACCTCAATTTCCCCCCTTTGTCATCCACAGTCAAACAACGACTCAAATTATTCAACGGAAACCGATTTTTGACACGGTTTATAGATCCGAGTGACGAATTTGGTGATACGTACGGTTTTAAAGGACGATTATCGAATCTGTGAAGAGAATTTTGTGTGTTTTGAGAATATTAGGGTTTTGGAATTTGATGTGAAGTGATAGGTTGATGGTAGTATACAAACGACAAAGCGTGATCGCCATTGATAATGACCGGAGCTTACAGTAAAATCTGGTGGTGGTCCGGTAAATCTATCACATGGAATGGCAGATCCTGTTAGTTACGGTAACTCCGACCGTGACACTGAGCAGGTAGATACTATATAAATGTATATGTATGTAAATATATTTATTGGTTAATATGCATAGCTTCATTAATAAATTATTACTGTATATAGCTTGTATATATGTTTTGGTTAATGTATCTCGTTAAAAATTTATAAGTTACTATGTAACTTGTGTACGCGTATTGGTTAAAAAAGATAGAATATGTATGACTAGATCTAGAATATTATGTGGACTCAATAGCACAAGCTGCAATCACTTTAGTTTCTGTTAGGGTACAAAACATGAGGTCTTAGGTTCAACTCTAGCGAACATTGTCCAAGCGCGAATGTTGAACAGTTCTGAATTTTTAACTGGATGCTATTAACTTATTCATGGACATATATATAATTTCACTTAATGATGCATACATGGAAAATTAGTATATGTGATTCTTTTATGTGCATACATGTCACTTTGTAGATTTAATTGTGGTTGTAGTTTGATGGATGCTTTATATTGATATGTTATGTAATATGCAAATAGCATTTTAATTGTTGTTAAAAATCATCTTGCCTTTGCAGGCATTAATTGCTCTGAAGAAGGGCGCACAGTTACTTAAATATGGTCGCAAAGGGAAGCCCAAATTTTGTCCTTTTAGACTTTCTCATGTGAGTAATCAAGCTCGTTCCATAAAATGAATCTGGCATGGAAATTTCCTTTTTTGATTCCTGCTTTCATTTTGCTGCTTATAACTTAATTTGTGGTCATGTTCATAATAAAGAAAACCAGTCAGTTCAGAACCTTCAGATTACTAAAAGTATATATAATATAACATATTACCCCTGTTCCAATATGCATATATTAATATGAACAATATTTGCATAAGAAATGAGGACACCCTGCTCTAAAGTTGGACCTTGGCATTTTGTCTTTGTCAGTTGATGACTGCTAATGATTTCTTATTTAAATCTACACAGGATGAATCATCTTTAATTTGGATTTCTAGCAGTGGTGAAAGGAGCCTGAAATTAGACTTGGTTTCTAGAATTATTCCTGGACAAAGAACCGTAAGTATCTATAATCTTTAAACAGCCTGTATGTGATTACGTTTGTTTGGTGCTTGCATTTGTTTGTTAAATTCTCTTGCATGAGCACTTGTATGCATATTTATTTCAGTAAATGAAATCTTTCATGATATGTATTATTTTTGAACGTGCTACTAGGCTGTCTTCCGACGTTATCTTCGTCCTGAAAAAGACTATCTTTCATTTTCTCTCATATATAACAACGGAAAACGATCTCTTGATTTGGTGAGTAATGATTTGTATTAGCCGTTTTCATCATATACAAGTAGGTTCTCATATGTTTATTCTTTGCTAGATTTGCAAGGACAAAGTTGAGGCTGAATTGTGGATAACAGGCCTCATAGCACTAATTTCTTCTGGACAAGGCGGGCGTTCTAAAATTGATGGATGGAGTGAGGGGGGCCTCTACGTTGAAGTAAGTTCACCAATGTAGATAAAATATAATTATTTTTAGCTAATGTAAACATGGCAAGTTAACATCTCGGGTTTTAAAGCTCATATTGAACTAGTGAAACATTCACAGCCATTGGATTTTGAATTTAACTATATAACCATGCTTGGTTTCTTAATCTGATAAAAGTTCTCTCATCGTATAAACTTTTCCTGTTAAAATGGTTTTTATTTGCTATCATGTTATTTCGTATTTTGATACCTTTGCAAAGCCTTTAGCAACGGGGAAAACAATCAAGTTTGTGACGACTAATACAACGAATCTTTTAAATTATATTTGTGGATTATAATGTGTACTAGTGGCTCATCAATGGAAATGACATTTTTTTGTATGACATTCTCAAAATTATCTTTTACTTTCTATGACCTTTGCTTCTTTTTTCTGGGTCTGAGGTTATATATTATTATTAGCCAAGTTAAGTCCCCGTATTTAATCTACTTTCTTACTAAAACATATATCTTACGTCATTTTCAATTCTCATTATTTTGTGTTGACCAATTACTACCAGGATAACAAAGATTTAACATCAAACAGTGCAAGCGACAGTTCCGTCGGTGCTCCACCAGATCATAGTTCTCCAGACGCTTCCATTAGTTCAAATTCAAATACTTCCCCCATGAATTATCGTCCAGAAAATTCTTCTACTTTTGAAAAGTCAAATGCATCTTTTGACCAAACAAACACGCAAGTGAAAGGATTTGGTTCTGATGCTTTCCGGGTTAGTGTTTCTAGTCAACCTAGCACTTCAAGTCACGGGTCAGCCCAAGATGACTATGATGCTTTAGGAGATGTGTATATATGGGGTGAAGTAATCTGTGATAATATTGTCAAATTGGGTCCCGATAGAAACCCTAATCTTCCTATCACTAGAGCCGATGTGCTTCTACCCAAACCATTAGAATCCAATGTAGTTTTGGATGTGAATCATATAGCATGTGGAGTGAGACATGCTGCACTTGTGACCCGACAAGGAGAAGTATTCACATGGGGCGAGGAATCTGGAGGTCGGCTTGGCCACGGGTTTGAAAAGGACGTGACTCAACCTCGTTTAGTTGAGTCTTTAGCCATGTGCAATGTCGATTTCGTTGCATGTGGCGAGTTCCATACATGTGCTGTCACGATGTCGGGCGAGCTTTACACATGGGGAGATGGGACCCATAATGCCGGGCTTCTCGGACACGGTACAAACGTAAGTCATTGGATACCTAAAAGAATCAGTGACCCATTCGAGGGACTTAAAGTTGCATCAGTAACATGTGGCCCGTGGCATACTGCTTTGATAACATCAATGGGTCAACTCTTTACATTCGGTGATGGGACTTTTGGTGTTTTAGGTCACGGAGACCGGGAAAATGTCTCAACCCCAAGAGAGGTAGAATCTTTATTAGGGCTAAGAACAATTGCTGTTGCATGTGGCGTATGGCACACAGCTGCTGTAGTTGAAGTAATTGTAACGCGGTCTAGTTCCGGAGTTTCATCAGGAAAATTATTTACTTGGGGTGATGGGGATAAAAACCGTCTCGGTCATGGAGACAGAGAGCCTCGACTCAAACCCACATGCGTCCCGTCACTTATCGATCACAATTTTCACAAGGTTGCTTGCGGTCATAGTTTAACTGTAGGGTTGACCACATCGCGTCATGTTTTTACCATGGGTAGCACTGTTTACGGTCAACTCGGAAACCCTCAATGTGACGGGAAGCTACCGTGCTTAGTAGAAGATAAACTAACTGGTGAGCCAGTTGAAGAGATTGCATGTGGTGCATACCATGTGGCAGTTTTGACATCTAGAAATGAAGTCTACACATGGGGAAAAGGGGCGAACGGGAGATTAGGGCATGGAGATATTGAAGACCGTAAAACACCAACTTTAGTTGAATCTTTAAAAGACCGTCATATTAAATATATATCTTGTGGGTCAAATTACACATCAGCGATATGTCTTCACAAATGGGTTTCTGGTACTGAGCAGTCTCAGTGTGCATCTTGTAGACAAGCTTTTGGGTTCACTAGAAAGAGGCACAACTGCTATAACTGTGGACTCGTGCATTGCCATTCGTGTAGTTCAAGAAAAGCATTAAGAGCGGCTTTAGCTCCCAATCCTAGCAAACCGCATCGTGTGTGTGACTCTTGTTTTGTTAAGTTGAATAAATTGGCAGAAGCTGGTGTTAGCAACAGACGGAATGTTATGCCTCGACTTTCTGGTGAAAACAAAGATAGATTAGATAAAGCGGAAATGAGATTAGCAAAATCGGGATTACCTTCAAATCAGGATTTAATTAAGTTATTGGATAATAAAGCGGCTAGACAAGGGAAGAAGGGTGATGCGTTTCCCTTAGGCCGGGCCTCTCAAGCGACGTCATTGTTGCAGCTTAAAGACGTTGTGTTGGCTACTGGGGTTGATTTTCGTTATACGGTTCCAAAACCTATTGTTACTCAGTCTGGGGTCAGTTCCAGATCTGTATCACCTTTCTCGAGAAAGTCGAGTCCTCCACGTTCAGCAACACCTATTCCTACAACAACAGGACTTTCTTTCTCTAAAAATGTCGCTGATAGTTTAAAGAAAACAAACGATCTCTTGAATCAAGAAGTTCTTAAATTGCATGGACAGGTAAATATCATGATTTTAAAAGCATATGATTCGAGGTGACAAAATGCACAGGATAGGTTGGTCGGCTGACAACTCAAATTGGTTTTAGATTATGTCTCAATATGATTACAGAAATAATAAGTTAAATGATAATCTGATTTTTCAAATATGACTTCCAAGGTTTTGTGCGCTAGATACATTTTTGTTAACTTGAGACTGCTTGACCTAGCTATTTTCTTTGCTCATTTGACATGTCAGAGAAAAAACATAACCTTGATTGACCCATTAATATGTAAATGGCCCGAAATTGCCACCTCTAGGTATGGTGCTTTGTTTTAAGATGCCATTTTCTTAAACTGGTGAGGTTTTTTATATGGATCTTGTTCAGATTGATAACCTTAGACATCAATATGAAATTCAAGAATCCGAGCTTAGAAAAGCAAGAAAGCAAGCTCTGGAATCAATGGCATCGGCTGCAGACGAATCTGCTAAATGTAAAGCTGCAAAGGATGTGATAAAATCTCTTACAGGACAGGTAAATTCTTGTCAAGAATTACATCAGTCATTCGAGTCACATTCACCATACACAGATTTCTTCAACTTCATGATATTTTATCTTGGAAGATTGTCTTAATCTTTAAAAACAAGGATTTCTTGGAGTTAAGTTATGACATGTAAATTTTGAGGTTCACTTGTTTATGCAACTCGATTATCATTTTATGATTGATCATAGGATTAATTAACTTGTTTTCTAAGCTTTTTAAAGTAATTTCACAAAGTAGTGGTGTGTAATTTAGATCCCAAAATGATGCTCTGTTTCTGATGTCAAAAAAATGGAGTTTACTCGCTGAGTGGAAATTTTCGGGTGGAGGTTAATTTGTTGATTTTGCATATCACAAACTTGAATTCACTTTTGTTAAATGCTTCATTCTCAGTCTTTTTCTTTTTGAACTTTATTTTTAGTCCTGATTAGACATTGATACATCCTTTATTTTGGAAAGACTTTAATTTCCTTTCTCGAATAATTCCTTGTTTGGAAGGAAAACTTTTGAAAAGAAAAAATCATTTAATATTTCCCCTCCAGATGCTTTTTACTTTCCAATGCAACTATATTGTAGGAATTTACCATATCTTTTTCCTTGTAAAGTAATTATGAGCTTTTACCTTAGTGTCAAATCCTTTATATTCATCATGTGTATATTAAGGGTTATTGTTATACATCGCAGCTCAAGGATATGGCGGAGAGATTACCACCTGGGTCCTATGATCTTGACAGCATCAAGATACCAAACGGTCTGGAATCCAGTTCCGTTCTTCACAATTCTGATTCAAATGGAGAGAATCAATCAAAATCTAACCTAGTCAATGCTTATCTGATCTCTCCAATGGACCCATCATCGACTTCTATAAATGAAACATTGGGCCCTACTGAAGCGTTTACAGGATTCACTGAAACCAAGGAACCAATGCGGATATCTAATGGGAATGATGGTTACTCAGATGCCAGATCTCTCAATGGCAGTGGAGGAACACAAGTAGAAATGGGAAACAAGTATTTGTCGGATAATGCGTCTTCACAAGAAGGGGAGAATAATGGGTTCAAACCTAGAATTCCCACATCCAATAGTAATAACACCTACAATGCCCCTGATCAAGTTGAGGCCGAATGGATTGAACAATACGAGCCTGGTGTGTATATTACGCTCGTGGCTCTTCGTGATGGAACTAGAGATCTCAAAAGAGTGCGCTTCAGGTATTATTTCCTGGTTTTGGAATTACTATAATAAATTAATTTTCTTCGGGTATTTTCCAGTGCATGAAATGACACATTCAGCATGCTTATATATTGTTTTCTTATTTCCATAAAACTTGCAGTTTTGCACTATTAGTTAGAAGAATTCTCGACTATAACCATAATGCTGAAAATCCTCTAGTGGACTAAACTACAAAGGTCATGTCAATTGGCAATGTGTAGTTTTAGCTTCAAACCACTTCAAACATGCAAGAAATATTTTAGAAGCTACAGTGGTTCACGAAAGTCCGCTGAGCATATTTTACATGGTTAAAACACATAGGATATTATGGAAAAAAAATTAAAGTTGAAATTATACAATCTTTGCACTCGTATCTGACATTATTGTTATTGTTTACAAATTTGGCCAAAAAGTGCTTTGGATGATAAACCCCCACCCCTAAGGGTGTTATTTACTTGTTTGAACCTGTTATCTGACATGCCCAATATTCGAGTGAGATTAACAGAGAATACAGAAGCTCACTGCATCACATAGGTCCTAGTAGTTTACCATCTTTCCTCATATACATGTCAGAGATCGCGTCCTATGGATGGTAGTATTATGTTATTACATATCCTGCAGTGTTGCCAGTGACTATAGGACCTCAACAGTTGTATGCTGGTAATGAAAATGGATAGAAAAATAAAACGAACTGGTAATAATATAAGTGAACAAAGAGATTAACATGTGTATTCTACTATCAAGATGTAAACCAGCTCTTCATCTATTGAACTCTGGAGTCCTACAAGGCAGATTATTAACTTATGTATATCTGCAGCCGTAGGAGATTTGGGGAGCATCAAGCGGAGACTTGGTGGTCAGAAAATCGTGAAAAAGTTTACGAAAGATATAATGTGCGTGGGTCAGACAAGTCATCAGTCTCTTCCCAGGCTGCCAGACGGTCAGCTGAATCTCTAGCACCACCTGCCCAGTACTGAAGTTTGCATGTTGCGACCCCAAGATGCTCTTCCCAGGCTTCCCTACATTCAGGCAAATCTCTTTCCCACATTTTTATTTCGAGTTTCAATTTTTGATTCGCGGTTCTATTGTGATTTAAATTTAGAGGGTTCAGATTGAATTCATCTTTTTACCTGTATTGTGCTGCAGTGTACATAAACTCAATTATTTTTATGATTAATATCTACTCCGTATTTAAGAAGCAACCCACCTTTTTTTCATCCGATATTATATCTGTTCTTATGTCTTATTTGTTTAGTCAGAATATCTTAGGGAAACACAAATGGTATTTGATGTATTGGCAAATTACGTGGTCGACAGTAGTCTTATATGTTCATGCTTCCGTTGAAAACCTAAGACTATGTTGGTTAGACATCATTTATGGAGGTTGCAACTACATGATGTCAGAGAAAATTGTCTAGTTGTTTTAGAAAAACCAAGAATGGCGTTTTCCAGAATTCTACTGGAAAGCCTTAAAAACTAAAAACGTGTTCAAATATGATTACTCCAGAGAAATTAGAAAGCTCAGTTTGATAAAGTATAACTAATTTTTTTTATTTTTATTTTTTATTTTTTTTGAAGATAGATCCTTCCTCTCATTTTTTAGGCTAGTTTTCTTTCTAAAAAAACATCTCTCATTTCGCGTAGTTTATTGCATTGCTACTATGTGGTAGTATATCATTTAAGACCTATATGTTGTTATTAGTAATAATTTAGGCATAATTACTTTAATAAGATGGTTGGTGATTAGAAATCAATAGTTTTTAACTATAAGAACAGCTAAAATTTCTCTTAAAAGATACTAGACTAAATTAAAGGTACCTCTATATTAATTTACGTATTTAGCTTTACAAATTATTCTTTAAAATAATGGATCATATTTATATATCAGATGGATCATATTTAAAATAATGGTTGGTTTCCTCCTCTATTCTCTAGGAATCACAATGGATCATATTTATATATCAGATGATATCATATCCACATTCATATTCATTTAATTTTTTCCATCTATATATGTATTTATATACATATCTATTCAGTTTATCCATCTACATCCATATCTGTTGGATTAACCGGTTTAACGGATATCCATCGGATATTGAAAAAAATGTTAAAATATTTTCTAATATAAAATGAAATCAAAAAATGTTTGTAACAAAAGATAAATATAATGTAAAATAAGAAAATCTAGTCACAAGAACATGTAACCGTTGTTGTCAATGGAGCATAAATTGTTACCATTACAATTAAACATAGGTTTTGGCAAATATAAATGAGTACTCTCTATATTTATTGGTTAATCACACATGTTTTCATTGTAATCTATCATCGATTGTGACGTCACTATATGTTGAAAAGCAAAATTTGACTCGACGTGATGGACATATGCAATTCGATTTGCTATAAATTATTAACAAAAAAACCTCAAATATACATTAGATATTCAAAATATGTGAATTTATGAATATCCACATAATTATATCTGATGCAACCCTATAGTTTATGGTATATGTGTACGTGGATATCTAAATGTATATGCATATTATATGTATATTTGTATATATTTTATGTATGTATATTTGTATTTCGGGTGATAATAAATAAATCCATAAATGATAATAATTATTCACATCCAATCCACTAATTATCTACATCCATTATTATATCCAGTGGCGGATGTAGATTGAGGGGTGGGTATGCATACCCTAATCAAAAATGTTGTGTTAAAAAGATTATCTTTCTTACTATTATAGCTAAAGTAGTGTAACTGCATACCCTAAGAAAAATGTTTGCATAGCCACTTAACTAAATCCACCCTATAAAGAGCATCATTATTAAGGTGAGGTCTGACCATGATAAGAAACATACGATTGAACCGTCAAACACCAATACAAGGATGGTTTTAAATTCTAATTGCATGTTAAATTTACAGCAAAACTAATAACTAACTAAATTAATTGAGCTTTAATCTTCATATGGACAGAGGAGTTCTATTTTCATTTCCTTGTCTTTGACTACTGAAAGTATTATTAATGTCATAAGTTTATTAACTAATCAAATGTAATGGATAAATATATAAAAATAGACAATGCTATTTTTTTTATGTTTAGATACTAATTTTATTGATTAAATTATGTAATAATAATTTAACATTTCATTCGGATAAAATTAAGTTTTTATATAATTTTGAAACACATTTTTAACTTATATCTGAAAATTTTGTCCAAGTTTTTAATTTTAATTTGAATATGTACCCGTAACGACATGAGGTTTCAGCACTTGATTTGTTCAACACTTTTTAGCTTGTCAAACTCGATGTGTATATAGCTAACTACCATTCTAAAATAACCGAGTTCGGATAACTCAAGTTCGAAAATAGATGACAAATATGCATTTTTCATCATCTAAAAACAAATTTTAAAAAAAAAATGAACCTAAAAAAACTATACAAACTTAAATTACTTGAACTCGAAAAATTCGAATTGAACCAAAAACGTTTTACACGAACTAGGATATATAACTTATTATACTAGTGATTATTTTTGACCTTTTAGATTGTGCACACTTAGTTATAAAATTCTTGATCCGCCATTGTTTATATCTATATTCACTATTCATCCATTTAGATCGTCCATATTCACCATTAAGTGGATGGATCGAGTGGATATCCACTGGATCGGATGATCATTGTCATTCCTACTCACACGGGTTGAGTGACGTGGCAGTGTGGCACAAACGTGGTATCAAGACACGTGTCTTGGGTGTCCTTATAGTAAGTTTTCCAAGATGTTAGTTACACAAATAATATAAGATGAATTTAGATATGCAAAGACAATACTACGTTTGATGATATTTTAAAATAAAATTTATGGTAGTACATTAAGTTTTGAGGTTGAGTATATTGGAAAATGGAAACCAATTCCAAATTTGTCGCATTGGTCAAAAAATTCTAGATGAGTCTTCAACTTCAACATTGCATGTATACCAACTAATTAAATAATGAACATTGACTAGGAAAAAGAAAGGGACTGCACAGCAAATAAGCCAAAATCTAAGGGGTAAAACATATAACAACTTTTTCTTATAATTTTCCAAGACTTAACTAAATATAAGACTAAGACTAATTTTGTTATTTTTATTCTATTCTATATACCATATAAAAAATAAGCTATTGTCTTGTTCACTTCAATCATATCATACATTACATATTACGTATCTAGACTAGATGGTTATTCCGTTATTGATTAGAAAACAATCTGTTATACATAATTTTTTAATTAATTAGGAAGATTAATTATTAGATGAAGGAAGCCACGTGGCAGGGAAAATTATAGAGGTGATACTGGTTGATATGACTTCAAACTAGGCGAGTACTCAAAAGATGGGTGTACTGTATCCAGTTAGGTTTGACTAGTTGGTCAAAGGTCAAATATATAAGCCTGAGTATTTCACATTTCACAAACGCAACAAACTTCTCGTATTTGGGTAAATTTTTTAGGTATGTTTCTTGATTCTACAAAACCTTTGGGATGCCCTCTAAATAGAGAAAAAATTTCAAATGTTCACTTAACGAATGCATTTACCTCGCATGGTCCGTCTTATAATTTTTTTTATTTTCAAATAGATTCTGATTCCGCGGTAAAGAGTCAGCGGGACAACCGTAAGTCAAAGCCAATCAAATTACGCCACATAGCATTCAAATTCCACTGTTTTATGGAATATTGAATACTCGCTTTAATGTTAATTGAAACTGTAGAAGCACTCCATATATACCCTTCTCCACCCATCGAGTCCACAACTTGAGCTTCATATCCATCTATTACCTAAAGCATCAATTTATGTCCACATATAAAACAAACCAATGAGTAACTTTTTCAACCAATGCATTAATAATGAAAACGTATGAGCAGCTAATACGTACATGATATTGGACTGGAAAATGTCATTGATTCATATTCTTAAAAAATTTGGATCTAATAATTAAGAAAGACATTAAACACACTGCTACCAACCTTAAAGAAGAAGAAGCGGCTGCCGGAAAACACCACCAATCCGATCCCGAAAACTACCACCAAAACCACCACATATTCATGCGTATCAACTACCGTAAACCAATACAGGGGCTGCCTGAAACCACCACCTCTGAAAACTGCTATATACGCTATCGAAAAATCAATACAAGTCGCCGGAACCTCATTTCAAAATGATAAACTAGTGATGCCCGCTTGAAATCATTAAAGAAATCCGAATTAAATGAATACTCGCTGTCCCGCAGTCCCTTTACAGCGGGTATTTCAGTTTATATATTACCTGCGAGAATTTGGTGGACCTGCGGGATATTGGTGCTACGTGGCGGGTTTTATTGGCTTTCAGTTACCGCGATCTAGCTATCCATTTTCTGCGGGATCAGTGTCTATGGGGTGTGTGGGATTGCTTATTTGTAAGCACTTATCTGCTTAAAATTTAAGTATGTGTCTACATGCTTATTTTAAAGTGTTTATTCTTTAAGAAATAAACAGATAAGCAGTCTTCAGAATACGCTGTTAAAATAAGTAATAAGCAGATAAGCACATAAAATAAGCAATCCCAAACATCCACGGTATTGAAGAAAAAAAAATTCTGACACGGACCGGGTAAATGGATATGTTGACTTGCCATTTTAAAAAATTTTCTCCTCCAAATATACTCGAGGGTTAGTGTATCCGATTTAAGATATCAAAATTTTAATACACAAATTACATGATTTAATTTAATTACTATAAAAACCATACACCCAAAATTTACTTGTCAGCTTACATTTAATAATATGTAATGTTTGGAATAATCTATTAATTCATTTAATTTGCATTAATATATAATAATATATATACTGCATTACTACTGTATTTTAATAACACTGCACTTTATACATATAAACTTCAATGCATTTTAATATCACTACATTTTAATCCTTATAATTTTATTCAAAAATAAAGTAAAAAAGACATTCATCATTTTCTTTTCAAATGAAAGCTTCTCCTAGTAATCTTACCCGTATATATAAGTGCCCTTATTTGCCGTTTGTTTGAACTTTAAATTCTTTTAAAGGAGAAAATATATTCGTATTATATAAGAGGGATGGTAGGGTGTTTTGACTTGCGTTGCATGGGCATCTTCAACATCGTGGATCCCACATTCACCATCATCATCGCCGAGTCCCACTTCATTTTCTTCATTTCAAAGATTCTACCCAATAATCCTGGCTTAACAATGATCATTGTCCCCTAAATTAATTGGACGATTAAAAATAAAAATTATAAATTTCATAACGTTCAATAAGTCAAAGAAACAAAATCATCAAATTACACTATGTGGACAAAATCATGATTACAATCCCTTCCGTTATGTTTCGTAAGAAGTTAGAATTGGATGGCAAAAAAAGAACAAAACAGTAGTATATTAAAGGTTTTGAATTTAGAAATAAAGCCAATGTCGGTG
This sequence comes from Gnaphalium uliginosum, assembly GCA_963930675.1. Classification (NCBI taxonomy): domain Eukaryota; kingdom Viridiplantae; phylum Streptophyta; class Magnoliopsida; order Asterales; family Asteraceae; genus Gnaphalium; species Gnaphalium uliginosum. The sequence continues at coordinate 1,918,086 of OZ005685.1, forward strand.
GTGGTATACGTGTTTTATGGGGTGACTGCTATGCAAGTGTGTCATACGAGTTCAATTCTAGACGCATGTTTCTTGGTTAATTTATATTTTCATTTGCTGAACTATCTACCCCATTACGATGTTCAATAGCAGTTGGTGCATCTTCATTCAAAATACCAAAATACGATGTGTAAATTGATTATGAAAAATACTACTTTTTAATTACATTGTTTGTTTGTGCTGCATATTCATAAAAATTAGAATATTTGGATCAATTTAAATTCTCATCCAATTAATTAGTCAAACATATCATACTAAAATCGAAGGTTTTCGTTAGTTAATTATGAACAAAATCGCATTTTTCAAAACAATCTTTAAAAAGAAAACGTTGTTATATCAAATCATGTTATTTATTAATTATTTAATTTAATGATAGTCAATGACTCGCAGTATAATCAAACACGCTTTCGTCCCCTTATTTTATAAATCCAAAAATAAAAAATTCGAAAATAAAATAAGCACCCACCCAAAAATGAATCGTTGACTAAAACAACGTCACCTCCCACCTCCTTTGACTCTCTCTCTTTCCCTCAACCCCTTCATAACACCCACCACCTCTTTCTCTCTCTAAACACACACTAAATTCACCTGCACAAAACACACACAAATGGCTAGAGAAAAAAGCAATGGATTGTACCTGAGTGTACCAAGCTTCTTCAAATGTCCAATCACCATGGACGTCATGACATCACCGGTCAGTCTATGCACCGGCGTCACCTATGACCGTGCTAGCATCCAAAAATGGCTTGATTCCGGCCACAATACATGTCCGGCCACCATGCAAGTTCTACAATCAACCGACGTCGTTCCGAATCTCACACTCCGTCGTTTAATTCGCGTCTGGTCAGATTCGTATCTCTTACGGCCTGAATCTCACGCGTCGTTCAATAATCATCTCGCCTTTGAATCATTGAAGAAATTAATCAGTAACGAACAAACGGATTCGGTTTCGGTAGGTACGTTATCTAGTATTGTTAATTTCGCGAAATTATCCGTTGAAAATCGTGAATCCTTAGCAAAATTAGAAGGATTCGTTCCGATGATGACGAGAATGTTCAAAATTAGTAACGAAATTGATGTGATTGAGCTTGTGATTACCTGTTTGGATCTGATTTTACATGAGAAAGGAGTTAAACAGCAGTTTATTGAATTAAATTCGGATAATGATTCATTATTATCACCGTTTCATTTAGTTCTTCAGCACGGCGGTTTAGATGCTAGAATTAGCGCCGCTAGGGTTTTAGAATCACTCGCGGCGTTTGATAACGAATCTCGCCGTGTAATCGCGGATCAAACGTTGATACTTAAAGAGTTGTATTGTTTAGCAAGTTCGGAAACCGATCGGACGGCAGTGGACAGTGGATTAGCGGCGTTAATCGTCGTTTCAACGTCGCGGCTATCTAAAAAGGAACTCGTTCGATTAGGAATCGTCCGTACCGCCGGTAAAATACTTGCCGGACCGGAAAATACAGTTACGGTGATTGAAAAAGTGATGAAGATTCTGGAAATGGTGTCGACGTGTACCGAAGGACGTACAGCGATTTCGGATGACGAAAACTGTGTAGCGGCTGTGGTACAACGGTTGATGAAAGTATCAATGGTTGCAACGGAGCACGGAATCGGAGTGATCTGGAGCTTATGTTATATGTCTAGAGATCGTAATGCACAAGAATCTGCAATGAGAAATAACGGATTGACAAAAGTGTTGTTGGTGATGCAGAGTAATTGTTCTGGCACAGTTAGGCAAATGTGTGGTGAGTTGGTGAAGGTTTTACGAGTTAACTCGAAGTCGTGTTTGGCGAGTTACGAAACTCGAACGACTCATATCATGCCTTATTGACTCGGTCAAACTGGGACTCGGTCATGGTGTATAACGTTTTTGTTTGCTTAGAATTCATCTAACTGAAATGATTAGATCCAAAGATTGTAAATCACATTTGATTATAAAATGACAAATTGATCCACAAATTTAGTAGAATTAGTCAATGACATACTTGTATTATTGTTTTTATCAATGAGTAAATTGATTATATACTTTACGACTGATATTACAATGTTTAAATTTGTGAACTTGAGTGGCTATGGAATAAACCAAGAGTAAAATTGAAGCTAAACAACTAAATCATGACTCTCAAAAATAGAAGCAAAAGTTCACTTTATATTACTTGTCTTTTTCATTTTCTTATATTTTAATGTTCTCGGTTAATAGGTAAATATTTGTATTAGTAGTTAGAGTAATGGATTTGGTGGGGATTTGAGGGGATGATGACTTAGAGAGAACACTAGTGACTGATTAAGTACACTGCATTATAATAGCACGATATTTTATTCTTATAAATTTGACTTGACCCTTAAAGCTGGTTTATAGTGATTTTTGTTTTTCTGAAGTAATAGAGCAGGAGGAAAAACCTAGACTTTGAGTTTTAAGAAATGACAATTCATGTGAAGACAAATTAAGATAACCAATTCAAAAAGTGTGAGCCTTGTTTCTAAGCCTTAAAATATGAAAGCAATATGCTCAAATAGTAGAAGTTTAAAACAATGCAGAAAATATGCTTAAATTAGTGAACTTTTTGAAGAAAAATCAATGGAGTAGTTCAAGTTCATTTATATATCACAATATACAAGTCTTTCATTAGATTTCAAAACATAATAGTCCCTCTTGTCTCTTTTACTCTCTCTTGTACCATGTAAGATCCAAGATTTCGATCTTAATAACACGTCTGAGTGAATCATCTCATGTTCAACGGTTATTTCGCTCTTGTGAATTATGTTATCAAAAACGCAACAATCAAGCTATAAATACAACGAAAGAACATTCGATATGAATGTCTTTTTCTTTTTACCTTCTAAATCTCAACTAGTATAATATAGTGGAATTAAACGGACGGACTGCTAATTTTGACATTAAGTTTGACTTGGTGTTTTTTGATTTTATTAAACTACATATTTATGGATTTATGTTTTTGACGCCGTTGGACATCATTTAAAGTTGTGGGCATAATTTCAACCGAAGGTGTTTTTATATGCAAGAATATATGACGTTCGTTAAAGGCATGATTTCCTTTATTGGTTTCAAGAATATTGTCACATAAATTGTTCTAAAAGTTAATTAGCATCTTATATTCTAGACTTTATTTCAAGTTGAAAATTTCAAAAAGAAAAAGAAATGTGTATATTAGGTGTTAAAACGATATGTTGTTTTGCACTATTTTCCTTGGCATTGTGTCGTCTTATGTCACATGTGTATATCTACACGAAATTATTGATGAATGTGATTCCCCTTTTTATTTTTGTTTTTTGTTTTTTTATCGAAAACTGTTATAACATCAGAAGTCGTAACACTGTAAATACAGTATTCTCGTGAGAACATTGATGCTCCAAAAGTGAAGGAATTGAGGATATTTAGTTTATAATGTTCTTAAATTTTATTTTTGATTTCTTAAATTTGATTTTTGATTTTTTAAATCGTCTGTATGTGGGAAAACAAAATAAGGAAAAAAAAAACTAATAGCGTCTACTTGCGGACGCTGCTTCAAAATACCGTCGGAGAATGGGAGAACGCCGTCCACTCCGTATGCGATGCTTAAAATTAGATTAATTGGCTATACTAAATACGACCTCTTACATCATGGAATTAAAAAGAATAAAATTACTATAATATTTGAGTGTTTGATAGTTACATAACAAAAGGGATATCACATCTAAGACATCAAATTAAAAGTAACGCAAGCTAATTAAAAGAGACAAATGATGGTTTTTCATTTTCATTGGTATTTATCTACCGATTATTACTCTTTATCAAATCATGTTCTACGATGTTCCACCATATAGACCGCGATGGATTTTTTTTTTTCTTTTTTACCATAAACAGAAATTAAATTGATTAGATCAAAGATCTATTGAACTACAACTAATATGTAGTAATGGGTAATATGCAACTAAATATGTAGTAATGAATTAAATATGTAGTAGTGAGTAATATCAAAGATCTATTTGAGCATTTGAGCGAATTCATATGTATTTTTAATAATTTGAACGAATTGTTGTAGATTTGAGCGAATTGTTAGGCATTTGAGCGAATTATTGGATATTTGAGCGAATTCATGTGTATTTTGTAATAATCGTAGCGAATTGTTGATCATTTGAGCGAATTAATGTGTATTTTTTAACAAAAGGTATTTGAGCAAATTGTTAGACATTTGAGCTAATTCGTATAATAATCGGAGCGAATTGTTAGGTATTTAATCGGAGCGAATTGTTAGGTATTTAATCGGAGCGAACTAACAAAGATATTTTTATACTACATTTCGCTCGAAGTTGATGTGATGAAGCGAGATCTTTGACCAAAATGGATAGTAGTGTAAATTTTGTCCAAATCAAAATATTGGGGACTAAATTAGACCATATAGGTAATTTTTTTATTTTTTTTTATTCTTCGCCATACACCGCGATGGACTTGAACCTTTCAAATCGGAGTCAATAACGAGACAAGTAAGTTGAAATATAGTGACAATCGTATTTCGTGGAAACAATATATACGTGGAATGCCCATCAAATTGACACTAATGGACTAACCGAATACTTTTAAATTATAAGAGTTTACTTAAATACTATGAAAGAAAATGGTTAGCCACAATTTTATACTTACAAAATAAGATATTAAAATTTTTATTGCATACCAATGTGTAACGATTATTACAATACCAGTTAAAGATACTTAAATCGACTGTAAGTGTTTGCGATTGTACAATGACCAATGTACTAAGTTTTTAGAACATATCTAACATGTTACAAAAATTATGAAAATAAATGAATAAAGTGTGAAAATGGTGGAACACTATTATGAGCTCAAAGAGCATGAATGGTAGTAAATAGCTAATAAAAACTCATTGATTGTTCCATGATGCCACATGTGGATTCTTATATTTATGATTCATCTTTATCACTCAGGGTCCATATATACACAAGAAAACGTGTGACGTAAGAATATTTCAATCCTTCCAACAAACGTGTGAGCAACACACATGGTTATAATGATAACTCAAAATATCTATAATGAGTATAAAAATATGAATCACATTAAAAAATGCAGTGTTGTCATGATATAATGAGCGATTTTGATATAATATATTTATATTTTCAGTAAATTTAAAAAGTAGATTAAGAAATCTACTTAAGTCACCTTCCCTTTCCCTCTCTTATTCATATGTGTATATTAAAACACTTCATAACTGATAGGGATGAACACACATGAGGACATGCAACTACACATGAAATAGTGGTTGTATTTAATACAATTTATTATTTGTAGGGTTTATTATTTTGTTATGCGATCAATTTTACACTCGTTATTATTGTATGCTTACAACATTCGTATTTTTTATTATATGAGCCGAACCTTCTAAAAACTCTATTGTATGCTCTAAATTTCATACTCTTTATTGTATAGGATGAACTTTTCAAAAAGAGTTTTTAGAATGTCTAGATTATATCATATTACTTAGAGTTTTTAGAAAGTTCACCTCATACAATAGAGAGTATGAAAGTTGAAAGCATACAATAGAATTTTTAGAAGATTTACCTCATACAATATAGGGTTTGAAAGTTAAACGCATACAATAGCAATGAGTGTAAAGTTGAGCAGATAACGAAACTATAATCCATTATTTGTATGAATACTTGTGAACTTTCGTTAGATTACTTTAAAAATCTTTCATTTTGTTATCATTTTATATGAATTTTTTTTATTTTATTTCATTTCCCTTATTTTATTTGCACAAAGAACGGAATAAAATAAGATTGATTTGACATTTGAACAGAAATAGTCAAAGTTCAACGTTTCCAATTTTCGTACGTATTACTTAAAATGATAAAAAATATAACTTGGTCAAAGAAATGTCTGGTATGTTTAGACGATATAATCAAATAATTATTAATTAACACTCGTTAAATTGACAATTAGCGAATTTTAGAAACCAGAGAGACTCGTAATACACTTGATTATTGGTATATTGATTGATTAATCGAGCACGGATTGAAATAATTAAGTTCAGGTACATATTTATTTTGAATTTCGGAAACCAAATACGGAGTATTCCGTAAAGTGTATGAGCTAACTAAACCACATAGAGTTTATCAAATGTCTTAATGCTACTTTATATATAATTATTTATTATAATTATAATTATAATAATTATATATTTTTTAATATAAATATAATAATTTACATTTGATTGACTAGAATAAGTTAGACGTGTAGTTGTTTAGTTTACGACCTTACGATATATCTATTTTATTTTATCGAATACAAAATGCATAAAACAGGCGAATATGTTTCAAAAAGAACATGTCAAACCCTTGAACTAGGGGAAAATGACTTTCCCTAAAACTATTAAATAAACACCAAACTAAGCTCGGTGAACATAGAAGTGGCTGTGGTTTATTTGTGACAAAATGTTAATTATGGTAACCCATAGCGATATACAATTGTCTGCCTATTCACAATATGAGAGATATAACTGACTTACTTCGCAGTTGTGACTATTGGGGTGTTCGAATTCAAACTCGAGATCTTTTGCTATTTGTGATAAAGATCCTCACACCCAATATCAGTTAAATTACAAGTTGTTGGCAAACAGAATGTGGTTTATACTTTACATGCATTTTTATACCTTATTAAAACTGTATTCTTTTGTGTTTCATTACGAAAGGCAATACAACATAGTCGTTTTTTCTAATTATTTATATATTTTTATCTTTTATTTTTGCATCAATTTCTGTAATACCAATAGTTTTTAGCTGTTGGTGTGAAATTTCTGCTTCAAATTTCTTAGCTTGTTATGACCTAGAAACCATATTAAAAGGCTGAAAGGTATTGCTTCGATTTTACAAGATTTCAGCGAGTATTGGCACAACTTACAAGTAACACATACTCCGTATTATTTTTGAATTTTGATGTTGGTCTCTCTTAGATGCAAATGAAGCTCTTGGAGTTACATACAGGTTTTCCCAGTTTAAAGATGCAAAGTGAGTGTTGGATGACATGCTTAAAACATATAATATCGTAATTATTTTGTTGTCGTACGTCACATGATTATTCAATCCAACAAGTAATAAAATGGGGAATATTGTTAGTACCGTAAGTACAAAAATTTAGGTACTGTTACAAAGAAATTCAGGGACTAATTTTGCATAATTTGAAATCTTAAAGGGTGAATTTAAAACTTTAATTATGAATTTTTATTCTTTATGGTACTAAACTTTTGTAATGTATATTTGTACAAGTCTATAACGTTTCTCCAATAAAATATGCATTGGGCCTTTAAGTTCATTCTGGAGTCCAATGGACCAAAGTTGTGCCACGCTGTAACTACACGAATCATCGAAGTGTTAACTGAAGTACTTACTTGTAAGATCTTGTTCATAAAAAATTACTCTAACTAATAATAATCGTAGCAATAAAAATATATTATTTGAAGTTAAAATTAACTTTTGCATAGTTTCAAGGAAATATTTTTAAAAAATTGTTTGAAATTGCTTATTTTTACAAAGCAAGTTAGTAGATTAAATTATCTCTTACAAAAATACTAACATTTTACTTACGCAATGCGGCGGTAATAAAAGATTTTACTTGCGGTAATATTTTCGTTCAACAACATCCTACCGTGAGTGAACAATAAGATGACAAGTAACCAGTTTCTACGTACTTTTATATTTCAAATTATTCTAATTACCAATTATTAACACAACTTAAAATCCGATCCAAAACTAACACTAAAAAAATAGGCGACTCAGGCCGTCAGACTACTAATAAAAATGTGTTAAACTATTTTAATTATTATGGTCAGGACTCGGTTATGGACCGAGACGATAGGCTCACTGGTCAACCGACACAATGTAGGGTTGTGTGTCCGGTTACTTTTGACCCGTTAACATATTTATCAAACCAATTTAGGACTGAACTCAGGTTGTGAACTATTGACTCACATATTAAAAACCGCAAACCTGACTTGACCCAGACCGCGACCCCTTATTATAATAATTGAGAGTGTACGAAAATTAAATTTAACTATAAAAAGTTTGTACTTTTTACATTAGATGTTTTATTAACTAAAAATAATTTTTTAAGATAACCAAAGTGTCAAACTCTTCATATAGTAGTAATAGATAGATTAACTTGTATACATACTTATTAACTTTAAGTGTAAATTCATACTTAAAAGTGCATTAAAGAAATTTCAAGTGTCACTTTTAATAACTTAAAATTTTGAGAACTCTATTAATCAAGTAATGTAGATTATCTTTATCTTTATTATATACAAAACTGAATATCACTATGCCTAATTGTGCTTATGTGGCACCAATCACATAGTGCCAAATACACAAAAATCAAACTGTCGCTTCCATAATTTTTTAAACATTTAATCTCACACCTCATCATGGCTTACGTGTATAATATATGTGCTTTAATTTCTCTAAATTTAATTAATGACTCTTTCAAATTCTCAAGTTTGACTAATAACTTTGGAAAACTCCAATGAATATTAAAACAAATTAAAATGCTTAACCCTTACCATATTAAACATTCCCATAAATTCCTGGATCTTCAAATTTGAAGGATATGCGTTCAAAATTCAAATTCGGCATCATCCATAAATTGATTCTTTCTTCATTTACGCAACAGTTCTAAGAAACACTTCCTAGATTGTTTCTCTCTACGATGTCAAAAATTGTTTCTGATGTAGGTGAACATTCTTCACCTGTCGTTTATTGTTCACAAGATCACAAGGTAATAATTCGCCATCATCTATTATTTACATTTGTTGAACATATCAACTATTGTCTTATATTTATTCTTATGTGAATTGTCACGAATGTGGAAGCTTGTCGGATGCCATCAACATATTCCATGATATGCCACAGCAGGATTTGACTTCTTGAAAGAATCACATTCCGTACTACCAAAGAACTAGAGGCAACTTATCTCAAGTTGTCGTTTTAATGGAATCAAGTGTATGCCAATTAATATTAATAAAAATATTAAAAATGCTTAATCAATTTCATTGTTACTGATAAATTCTTTGGTTTTATCCATGATTAGGTGGAACGTAAATAGGGTATACAAACATGTAGTCATTCAGGTTTGATAATGATTATCATCAATATAAATTTATTCCTGAACCCAGATGGTAATACTTATTGTCTAATCATAAATTGATCTTCTGAACAATATCACAGGTGACAGGTCATGGTTGATAAGCGGTATGCTTCATGCTATCATAAGTTATTTTTTGAAAGGCTTTAAATTGTGATTTATTAGTACACGAGCAAAGAAGAAAACATAGACATTTGTACTTCATCTGCTTTAGATCCACTCATCTGCTTTAGATCCACTCATGGGATGCTACAACTCAGCGGAGAGAAGGAACCAGTTGAAAGATCATGTTGTGCCTTCCTCTATTAACTGAACTTTTATGCTGCTCTAAATTCTTCTATTCCATCTTGATAACATAGTTAGCTTCCTTCATTACGTGGCTACGAAGAGGAATTTGCGCGTTATTAATAATTATAACAATAAATAAATATATTATATATCATGTTGCCGTACATCGTACGAGTTTTAACACTAGTAGAACATAGAAGATGATTAAAGTTAGTAAATTTTCTCTGATTTTCAACCGACATTTATGCTAAAACATTTGTAAGAAACATTTCAATACCGTTAATGTGCCATGTAAGTTACATCAATTAAAAGATATACAATTAATTAATCAAGCTGTATTAATATTCACAATTAAAATTAATTACATTGAATGAAGTATTTAAAAATTTAATGTAAGTCTAAAGGGTAAAATAGTAATTTATATTTCTCCTTTTAAGACTTTACTTCAAACTCTTTATTATATAGTATATAGATATAGAAGTATAGATATATAGTATAGATATAGAATATAGATATAGATATAGATATTTACTAGGTGGAAGACCCGTGCAATGCACGGTAATTTATTAGAATTATTTTAGATATTACGTGATTAAATGATAATTGTAGTACATATTTTATAAAATAATTTATAATATAATATTAATTAAATAATTTATAGGACTTTGTTTTCGTATGTGACTCCTCTTTCTATAATATTATAATATATGTAGCATTTATATTTATTATTTATTTATTATAAAATAATAAAATAATAATATAATATTAATTAAATAATTTGTTAACTGAAGTTAAGAGATTGACACGTGTTATTCATGCTTACGTGGCAAATTCTGGAGCTTTCTTTTATACTCCTTTAGTGTATATATATATATATATATATATATATATAGATAACTAAAGAAATAAATCATTTAATACAAGTGAATTAAGTCGATTAACAGCTTATTTTTTAAGCTGACCACAGTTGTAAATAAAAGAAATCCCGTACACACATAACCCACCCGTGAAAAAACGGGTACAAGTTTCGAACCGAACCCTATATTTGATTTTACCGCTAAAATTAAAAAGAAAACTTGGGGAAAAAGAACTGAAACAATTTCTTCTTGCTCAATCCATTGGTTCATCTTCATTTATCTAACAAATTCGCTTATAAATTCTCAACTACCTAGGGTTTCAGTCTCTGCTTCACGTTCCTTTACTACAATGAATCCTCCTAAACCAAACAACACTACCAACCCTAATGAAGAAGATAAAGCTGCTTTGGAAAAACATCAAAAAAAGAAAGATGATCAGAAAGACGACGATATCGCAAGTGTTTGTTTCATTCATTTTACTAATAATTTGATTGTTTGTAAATATTATGTTACTAATGGTGATTTGTGATATTAATAGTCGGAAGAGGATTTGGCGTTAAAGCAACAATTGGAACTTTATGTTGAAAGAGCTAATGATGCCGATCTAGGGTTACGTAAAGTTGCTCTTGAGAGCTTGAGGTAATAGTCGTTTTTCATACGAATGTTCTTTTTTTTTTCCGAATATGTTTCGTTTGGATTCCACTGTTAGCAAGATTTATTTGTTTGTTTCTAGGCAAGAGATCCTTATATCAACGAGCTCTATGACTTCAGTCCCAAAGCCGTTGAAGTTTTTGCGGCCGCATTACAGAACTCTGAAATTGTATTATGAGGCAGAGTCAGATTCTGACTTAAAGGTAAATCTTTCGGTTTAAGGTATCGTATATTACCTTTTTTTTGCTATAAACTTCTCTGATAGACTTAAAATCTTTTGATGCAGAAATTGATTGCTGACATACTCTCAGTATTGGCTATGACAATGTCTCCAAAGGGTGAGCGGGTAAGAAAGCAATGTGCATATACTAATTTACATTCTAGCATTTATTTAAATTAGATCGTTGATCCTTGATTGGTCTAGCTTTTGATATATGAATGCAATCTGTTTAAAGAATCGCTGCTGTATACTCTTCTTTTATGGGTTTTGGGTATTGTGTTTTCTACGTACTGACACATTCGCCATTGTTTCATCATATTACAGGAGAGTTTGAAGTATCGATTGCTGGGCTCTGAAGGTGATATAGGTTCATGGGGTCAAGAGTATGTTAGGTAATTGTTTTTATTAAATCTGAACATATACATCATTAGTTACAAGTCCCAAAAAGGATTAAAGGATCTTTAATAAGAAAGAAAACAAATGTGTTCCTTGCTTGCTCTACAATAGAATTATGAATAGTTTTGGGATCACTATCGAAACATTCTATGCGGTATTAGCGCGTTTGATGTTCTTGCAGTAACTTAAGCACGTTGGTGGTTTGTCACACATAGTTCAACCTTTCCAAAGTTGTTATATGTCTCACTACGTGTAAAGTTGTTTTATATGGGGTTCCAGCTTATGTTTACTCCTTTTAAGAATGGGATCTCCTGTTCAAAATGCTGCTTTGATATATTATAACATATATGAGTAGATTAGCAGCTTTAAATATTGAAAATTCAAAATTTTTCCTTACATTGTTTTGTGTTTCTTGTAAAATCTCTTGCATTGTCTTAGGACTTCCACATGCAAATCATAGATTCTTGAGATAGTTCATAGTTGTTTTACTTAAATAGTTGGTCTGACTACTGGTTGTGTCGTCTCTGCAGAAATTTGGTTGGTGAAATTCCACAAGAGTATTCGAGAAGAGAGGTACTGTTTCTATCTCAGCTTTATCATTTTATTACCATCTTCCATGTATTGGTGTAAATGGTTTTAACACAAATGTGGGTAGTTTTTGAGATATTGCTTGCTTTCAGGAGAAACTGCAAGTGATGTCTCTTTCCTATATTCCTGCTATTCTTTGCTCTGTTCCTATCGTTTTACATCCGGATACTTCTTATGATGCTAGTTGAGATTCGATTTACCACATCTATAATATAACTTCAAAGCCATTTATACCAATGAAATTCGATATTATGATGCACTTTCTTCAATGTTTTTGTTTTTATTTTGTTTATAATGGTTGATGATAAAAATAGTGTCGAAGACATAACAAAAGGTGTTATTTTTTCTGGAATTTGTATTTGTATAAATCCTTTTTTTATGGAATTGGGCGCCTTTGTGCTCTTTGAGTGGATAATCCTGCTACTTTAGGTGTAGTTATTTGCATTTGTGTGTCACATTCCATGTACTTATTTCTAAATTTTTGCCAACCAAGAATGAGGAAGTTGCCACCGATGATGTAATAGAGCTTGTGGATCAAATAGTTGCTTTCCTCATGAAGGTATGTCCTATTTGATTCTTTATTTTGAAATGTACCTTATTCTTTTGTTTGCTGTTGTTTTCAACTACTTTTATTTTATGCCGGAGTCATATCTAAATATTGTTTGTTTGTCTCTTATTTATGCACTGCAGCATAATGCTGAACACGAGGCTGTAGATCTCTTGATGGGGGTATTACTTACTTCGGTTTTTAAAATACTCTCATATGGTGATCTACCAGTTATATAGATGAATATCATATAAAAAAAAGTTATATAGATGAATATGAATTTCAATTCTGATTACATCCAGGTTGAATCTCTTCATCTACTAGTGAAGTATGTGGACAGCACAAATTTCAAAAGAATGTGTGATTACCTAAAAAGGTATGCAAGGTATACTATTTAGTTTAGATGCATTTTCTTCTATGTTTGGTTTAGAATTCTCATCTTCCACATTAATGTCTACTCACCTTTCTTATCCTTCTTTCTGTGTTTCTTTATATGTGCTCGTTACATATAAAAATGTACTGTGTGTGAGTGGTTTTCCTTCCAATCTTTGTAGACATCTCCCTGGACCAGATGATATGGCAGTTTTGGACATTGCATACACATTATACGCAAAATTTGAAGAATTTACAAGTGCCCTTGAGATTGCACTTTATCTCGACAACATGCAGGTTTGAATTTTATGGTTATCTGTGTGTGTGTATATATATATATATATATATATACATATATATATTTTCTTATCTTTTCTGATAGCGACAAAATAGTAATAAAGATGTGTGAGGCTTTGACCTTCCAAATTGTAAAATTTCTCTTGTGGAAGTGCTGTAGTCTTTGCGGGATATTTCTAATCAAAGTTGTTCACATCCTGCATATGTGAATCATATTCGTTACTACACTAGAATGAGGGTTAATTGAACTTTGATGTACGACTACTGTAATAAAGTTCATATTCAACTTATCTTTTTTGAACTGCTTGCGAGAGAAGTCCGTTTCAAGTCCATGGGTATATGAGTTGTTGGAAAAGCAGTAAACGAAGATAAATTTGAAGTTTTTACTGTTATTTGGTTTAAAGCGATGCACACTTGAAACATTACCTTTGGATGCAGATAAATCTTGGTCACTTAAAATTAGGAAAAGAATTCACAGAACCGTTTGCTTCTATTTTAAAATAGATGCATGTAATTTCACGATTAGATGATGAATGATAATTTTTTTCCTTTTACTTTCATGGTTTATGTTCTGATACTACATTGTGTGTTCCTTTGGGCAGCATGTGAAGCAGGTTTTCATTTCCTGTCCTGATATATCGTGGAGGAAACAATTTTGTTACATTCTCGCTCGACAAGTAAGTCTGAATCTGTAAAAGTTGTTTGACTTCTCATATATGGCATTGATCAGAATTTCTCTCGACTAAGTTATCATCACATTGGGTGATGCACTGATACACCATAAGACCAAGGACCTTATACGAAGCCTTATATTCTGTATCAAATCTATTAAGTAGAATATCTACGATGATTAAATTTCCCCTGTTATGCAATGATCTTTGAAAACACGACCAGAAAGTTCATCTAAAAGGCAACCATGTTTGATCTTTTCTTTTGGAAATTTCAGTGGCATGAACTTTGCTAGGATCTGAACAGTCTTCTTAGTTCTCCAATATAGAGGAGATATAACTAAGTTTTTTTGAGATGAAAAAGATTCAGTTACGTCAATTTAGTTATTAACTGATTAACATTTTTATTCTATATTTGCAAGGCTGCAAAAGATCCTTAAAATTATTGGTATAAAGATATTCAACCAAGTTTCTTAGTTATCCCCTGAGTAGCAAATTGATGAGTTCGAGTGTTTCTATAATTGCAAGGCTGCAAATAATTCTTTTTTCCTCAAGTGACATTGGTATAACGCTCATTTTATGCAGGGAGTAAGTTTTGAGCTTGATGAAGAGATGTGTGCCGATGATGAAGACAGGGAGGCCTTGCAAGGGATTATCAACAATACTAAACTAAGTGAAGGCTATCTTACCCTTGCTCGAGATATAGAAGTCATGGAGCCCAAATCTCCCGAAGATATATATAAGGTCTGGACCAAGCGTGTACATTTTTGCTGGTCCAATAGATGTTGTAAGTTGGACTGTACATATTGTTTAATGTCTTAAGTTTTTTTAATAACCTAGCAATCTTAGTTTTATACGTCAAAAGAGCTTTTTCAAGATCGAGCAAAACTTGATATCATCACTCTGATGGTTGATTGATCCATGTTTTAGGCACATTTACTTGACGGTTGGGTAAGTGCTGGTGCGAGTGTTGATTCAGCCAGGCAAAACCTGGCAGTGACGTTTGTAAATGCTTTTGTGAATGCTGGTTTTGGTCAGGTAGATTGTCTGTCTGAATACATGTATTAATTTTTTTTTTCAAGCCCATTGTATTTAACGAGTTTTTTTCTTTCTATTTTAAGGATAAATTAATGACGGTCCCATCCGAGGCTTCAAGTGGAGGTTCTTCTGGAAATTGGCTTTTTAAGAACAAGGAGCATGGGAAAGCCAGTGCTGCTGCAAGTTTGGTATGTTAAAGATGTTTAGTACTATTATTTAGTTTTTGTTGTTATTTAACCATTGTATGCGTATGAACTGTAATATTTGTTTGTATCATTTCAGGGAATGATCCATCTTTGGGATGTTGACACTGGTCTTGCCCAACTCGACAAGTACTTCCATAGCAACGATAATCATGTCATAGCTGGTGCCCTGTTAGGAGTTGGGGTTGTAAACTGTGGTATTAAGAATGACTGTGATCCTGTAGGTGCTCCTGATATTAATTATTCAGAGGAAATTGGCTTTGATGTACTTCTGTTATCTGATATTGTTTGTTCTTTCAGGCCTTGGCGCTTCTTGCTGATTATCTGGATTTTGAACATATTGATATATGGTGCCATAACTGGTCTTGGCCTTGCATATGCGGGCACTCAAAATGAAAAGGTTTGCTAGTGTTCATCTCTACTTGTGTGCAAACTTTTTATACACACATTGATATGACAATTGTTCTAATTTTTATTTTATTTGTGTCTTCATTTTTAAATCGAGTTTCTTGACATTGACTATACTGTAATTATAACATCTGCTCTCTTCGAGTTTATATAACTAGATGTCCTTACTTTTCAGATTCGGGACAAACTTACGCCCATTCTCGGAGACCCAAAAGCACCACTAGATGTTTTTGCCTTCACAGCAATTGCACTAGGTTTGGTATATGTCAGTTCTTGTAATGAGGAGGTTGCACAGACAATAATATTTGCTCTCATGGACCGAAGCGAGTCGGACTTGGGGGAGCCACTCACTTGACTGTTACCTCTTGGTTTAGGTCTTCTTTACCTTTCTTTACCTTGGCAAGCAGGTCATAATAACTGCATATACGATTTCCTTCAACATACACGATGTTTTGAGAACAGAACTTTTCTTTTAGTATTCAAAATTTCAAACCACTTCTCTAAGCATTTGATAGAGCAATCACTTTGTATATTTGTTTCTAATATCTTAACAATGAGTAACGTTGACATTTGTCTTCACCTAACAGGGTAGTGTAGAGGCTACTGCTGAGGTATCTAAGACATTCAATGAAAAGATCAGACAATCTTGCGATATGACTCTGCTATCTTGTGCCTACGCCGGGACAGGAAATGTGTTGAAGGTAATCTAATCTCTAGGATTATATGGTAGTGGATATCCTACTATATTGAATCAATAAATTTTACACATTTTTTATATTGTTTAGAAAGGCTTGTGCAGATGATATCTATATTGTAATGGATCGAATACCATTTGTCAATCAGCAAGTAGGATTAGTTAGAAATTCTCAAACATACCAAGTTTTAGTGAAGTATCATTATGGGCTCACGTGATGGTGGGCCTATCTTACCAACTTAAAACCTTTCCTTTCGCCTTCGACATGAGAATGTCTAAGTTGCTACTGATCTTGCCATCTTCATCATAGAGAGTAATTCCTGCAGTGAAATTGTTGATGCTCTTTTAACTGTTTCCCATATAGGTTCAATACTTTCTTGGTGAATGTGCCCAGCACCTTGAAAAGGGTGAAACTCTTCAGGGTCCAGCTGTGCTGGCTATAGCCATGGTAGCAATGGCTGAGGAACTCGGCCTTGATATGGCAATCCGGTCATTAGAGCATCTTTTGCAGTATGGGGAACAGAATATCAGAAAGGCTGTACCTTTGGCTCTAGGTCTCCTCTGCATATCAAACCCAAAGGTGATCTGTTATATGACCGAATCCACTTATTGTAGTGAATCTTGTTGTATGTGAATGTTAATCTAATCTTTTACTATATGTTTGTTTAGGTCCACGTTATAGATATGCTAAGTCGACTCGGTCATGATGTTGATACCGAAGTTGCTATGGTGGGGTAGAATTATTATAAATATAATTGAATATATGTGAACAACACCATGACTTTCTTGTGTGGGTTCTACAGGCTGCAGTCATCTCTTTGGGGTTAATTGGTGCAGGAACCAATAATGCTAGAATTGCTGGCATGCTTCAGAATCTTTCAAGCTATTACTACAAGGAAGCCAGTCTTCTCTTCTGTGTAAAGCTCTCTATGCTAATAAACAGATCCTTTGCCATTGTTGTACTTGCAGAGCCAATAAGGCTAAGAGTTGCATTTATTACTGTTGCAGGTGCGAATTGCTCAAGGTTTCGTACATATGGGGAAGGGTGTTAACCCTTGCCCCCTACCACTCGGAACGATTCTTACTTTCCCCGTAAGTAGAGATTACTCATAACATGTCTTGGTGTCTCTTAAAGTCATAAGTCTGTTTTGCTTGTAATTGTAAAATACGTTTGAATAGCATACATAGCATGTTTAGGTATTTCACCATTTCAGAAACATTATTCATGTCTCCATCTTTCCTTGCAGGACGGCCTTGGCTGGGCTTCTAGTACTACTTTATGCATGTCTTGATATGAAAGCTATCATTTTGGGAAAATATCACTATGTGCTGTACTTTGTGGTTTTGGCAATGCCGGTTTGTACCATTATTCTAGAGGTTGCAAAAGGGAGTCTCCTGCATAACGGGTCAATATGGGTTTAGGCCAAAATGTTAACATTCAGAAGGGATCGGCACAAATACATTTTTGGTTTTGTTTTGTTGAATTTTATAATTTATATTTTTATATATGTTTAAGAAGGCTATACTGTTTCTACTTTAGCTAATCTTTCTAAATTAAAGGAAAAACTGACCTGTTTATACATAAATTACCACAATCACCTTATTCTGTCTTTTATACTTGTCAATTAAAATTATACTCTACTAATATTAGTGATTACTCAACAGCCCAGAATGCTGCTCACTGTAGATGAAAATCTGAAACCTTTGTCGGTACCAGTTCGGGTAGGGCAAGCGGTTGATGTTGTGGGCCAGGCAGGTCGACCCAAGACAATCACTGGGTTCCAGACCCATTCCACCCCAGTCCTCTTGGCTGCTGGGGATAGGGCTGAACTTGCAACAGAGAAGTAAGTATAAGATCTTTCGTTGCCTTTTTCTTCTTTAAATTTTGAAAATATATCTTAATATATTCGTCGGCTTTTTTTCCAGGTATATCCCTCTCTCCCCTATTCTGGAAGGATTTGTTATTTTAAAAGAGAACCCAGATTACAGGTAAGAAGCCTAGGCATGTGACTAATGCAAGAAAGGGATTTTGTGTAAATCTGAACCAACATGCTGCTGTGGGACCGAGCTGATGGCAATAAAGGTGTAACTTGAATACTGCTTGGGCTGGGCTTTGAAGGAATTCTTCGACATATTTGTTATTTAGCTTGTGGATCCTTTTTTATTTATTCTCAAGCTCATGTTTGATGATGTTAACATAGATTTACGTTTTGTTCATGAACTGATAGTGGTAAAGCTAAGTAAACATATCATGAACATATTCTTAGAATGATTTTATAAAAGAATAAAGCAAGATTTCTACATTATCGCCATCTTAATGCCACCAAAATTTTGTAGGAAAACATTTATCCAAAAAAAAAATTTGTGGTCAAAATGACCAAAACGTTATAGACGATGCGACAGTTTTTATTTCCGTTGGTGACGAGTTTCATAAAATTTTGCTTATCATCAAGAAGACATGTGGTTACTCAGTTACATGATAACCACAGTTGTACTACTGTTGGTAAAATGGACAAAACACATTTTCAATATACTCCAACGACCATCTCTTCTGTTTTTTTGGCAAATTCCAAATAACTTTCATTTTTTGACCAAAATCTTCACTAGTATGGACAAAAACACATTTGTTTACAAGAATAAATAACATATCTCATAACTCATAATTGAGTTGTGGGCCATTCGAAAGCTGGATTAATTTAATATAAGATGCTCTTCATTTCCTAATTAAACTTTTATTCTTCATTCTTCATTAATTGCTTATAACCCACTGCTACATGTTTTTAAAATTCAGTGTGTCCACTTTTATCCATGGGTTCAGAACAAGGAAATAAGCCACATGCAATTTGCATACCAGCACCAGCACAAGGTCACATAAACCCAATGCTAAAACTAGCTAAAATACTACATACCAAAGGCTTCAATATCACATTTGTCAACACCGAATTCAACCATCAACGCCTCCTTAGATCTCTAGGCCCTGATGCCTTACATGGTCTCTCGTCCTTCGGCTTTGAGTCTATTCCTGATGGCCTTCCACCACCTGAAAACAATGATGTCACCCAAGATACGTCTACCGTGCTCAGGTCTCTCCATGAAACTGGTCTAGGTCCGTTTAAAAGTGTTCTTGAGAAAGTGAGTGCTTCGAAATCACCTGTGACTTGCATTGTGGCCGACTTTCTTATGGGTTTCACCCTCCCTGTTGCCCAAGAATTGGGTATTCCAGAGATTTTCTTCTGGACCGCTGGGGCTGCTTCTTTGATATGCTATGATCGGTATCCTGATCTTATACAAAAGGGTTTGATGCCCCTCAAAGGTACGGTTTTTTTTTTATATATAACTTCTTATTTAACTATTCATATTTAATAAGTTTTTATGTTTTGGATCATAAGAAAGTGTATATTTTAACTCAAAGAAAAACTATGTCTCCTAGAAAAATATCTCTTAGGACCATTTTCAGCTCAACTCATATTTCCACTTAAAAAACAGTTGGTGATAAAGGGAGTAGTCCGTTAGCCATATGCGTGGTATAAAATATAAAATATATATATAAATGATATTTTTGTGCTATTTTTAATCTATTAATTTTTTTTTTGTGTGTATACAGATTCGAGTTATCTAGTGAATGGGTATCTGGATACAGTTGTAGACTTTATACCTACCATGAGCGGTATACGTCTAAAAGATATTCCTCCATTTGTTAGAATCATGTACCCCGGCGACGAGTATATGGTTGAATTTGCATATAGTGAACTAGAGAGAGCTAAATCAGCTTCCGGCATTATTTTCAACTCATTTGATGAACTAGAACCTGATGTTTTGAACACACTCTCTTCAACGTTGCCTTTCTGCTATGGAATAGGCCCTTTGAATCTACTAGAGAACATTGTTGTCGATAAATCTCTATCATCTATCAAATCAAATCTATGGATAGAAGAGCCCGAATGCTTAAAATGGTTAAATGCTAAAGAGCCATTGTCAGTTATTTATGTGAATTTTGGTAGCATCACTGTGATGACACCTCAACAACTAGTAGAGTTTTGTTGGGGACTTGCAAAGTGCAAAAAATCGTTCTTGTGGATAATTCGTCCCGATTTGGTAATTGGGAACTCTGCTGTGCTTCCAACCGAGTTTGTGAATGAGACAAAAGAAAGAGGGTTCTTGGCTAGTTGGTGCCCACAAGAACAAGTTTTAAGTCATCCGTCAATAGGTGGTTTCTTAACACATAGTGGATGGAATTCGACAATTGAAAGTATTTCTAGTGGAGTACCAATGATTTGTTGGCCATTTTTTGCTGATCAACAACCAAATTGTTGGTGGAGTTGCAATAAGTGGGGGGTGGCAATGGAGATCGACAACAATGTGAAGAGCGATGATGTTGCGAAACTAGTGACTGAGTTGATGAACGAAGAAAAAGGGAACGAGTTGAGGAAGAATTCGATTGATTGGAAGAACAAGGCGCATAGCGCGTGTTCTTTTCCTTCGGGTTCATCTATGGTTAATCTGGAGAAACTGATTCATTTGCTGCAACCATCTACAAAATAATCTATTAAAGATGTTTAATTGTATGTGTTTATTGTATTATATCTACTTACTATGTTGCTTGCATGTGTTGACTGGATGATACTAAACTATTTGTGTCCTTAATCTCTACAAACTTGTAACATATGAACATTAAAGATATTACATTCTACATGGAAGAAGTTTAAGCAGGAATTAATGTTCAATATATCTACAGAGCTTCAATTCTCATGTACTATTCTAATGTTGAACTATGTGACATCACTTACACCTGCTGGTTATTTATATTTAATTTATTTTATAGTTTGATTATTTACAATTTTGTTAGTATTAAGTAATGCTTGTTATGTATTTATCAATAATAGAACATATAGTCTAACATTAGTATTAGTATTTGCAATACAAAAATGAGTTTAGTTTCCTGAAATATTTTCTAAATGTTCAAATACCAACAATCCCAGGTGGCTCACGTCAAATTTTACTTAACGACCCACTCAGATGGTGACCCATCAGCATAAAGTGCGTTGTTGATAAGGATTCTACTAAAGAGATTATCTATTTTGTAACTTTTTGATTGAAGTATTGTTAAACATACCTAATATATATACCTAAAACTATATCAAATTCATTTAATTTTCTATGATGTAATACTTAGATAAATAATTTTTTAATTTTTTGTATCTAATATAAGACCATCTCCAATGTAAATGCTTTAAACATCACTGTCATAAAAATAAGTGGCATGCAAATAGAAAATAAGCTTAACGATAACAATATATGTATCTTCCACTCAAATTTGTATGCTAATATATTGAAGTTTTGGACTTTCATGCCTTAATAACAATTAAGCCCCCACCTTTGTTGACTACTGATGTTATGACTATTGTCAGATTTGAAGTATTTTAATCTAATCTAATAATGGTGACAAATTTTAAACTAACTTATAGTGACCATCTAGCTAGAACTAACGCCCAATCATTTGGACCATTTCATACCTTACACAAGATCAAGAAAAAATATGTTTAATTAGACTATAAAAAACGATTGCAACATATATTTTTGCATTTCCGTACTTGAGAGAAAATGGAACAAAAGCCACATGCATTGTGCATACCAGCCCCAGCACAAGGCCACATCAACCCAATGTTAAAACTTGCCAAAATCCTTCATTCAAAAGGCTTCGATATCACATTTGTCAACACCGAATTTAACCACCAACGTATCCTTAGATCTCGAGGCGCTGATTCTTTATGTGGCTTGCCGTCCTTCCGCTTTGAGACCATTCCGGATGGTCTTCCGTTACCACAAAACCTTAATGCCACTCAAGACACCCCAACTTTAGCCAAATCCCTTGATAAAACTGGTTTGGTTCCATTTAAAAATCTCTTGACCAAAATCAATGCTTCTTGTTCTCCGGTGACTTGCATAGTGGCTGATTTTCTTATGGTCTTTACTAACGATGCCGCAAAGGAGTTTAATATCCCGGAGATACTCCTTTGGACTAGTGGAGCTGGTTCTTTGATATGTTATGATCAGTATCCTAATCTTTTAGAGAAGGGTTTGATGCCACTCAAAGGTAACTGAGTTTTCTTTAATAAAACTTTGCTATTTCAAGATAAATATAAAGGAAAAAAAGAAGAAGACATTCACACGAATACAGATACTTGTTAGTTAGTTCACATTAACTTTATTAGTTAAGGTACTTTCAAGTTCCTAAAACTGACATTTTTAATGTGAAATTGAAGTTAATTTCATCAAGTTTCTTTCATGTACAGATCCAAGCTTTTTAACAAATGGATACTTGAATACAATCGTTGATTGTATACCTAACATGTCCGGTATGCGTCTAAAAGACGTTCCTACTTTCATCAGAATTCTCTATCCTGGCGACGAGTTCATGATTCAGTTTCTGTTTTCAGTCATAGAGCGAGCAAAAAAAGCATTTGCCATCGTTTACAACACTTTTAATGAACTAGAAAGTGACATTTTGGACACACTTTCTACGATATTTCCTCCTTGTTATGCAATAGGCCCTTTAAATTTACTCGAGAACGTTATTGTAGATAAATCTCTAGCATCCATAAAATCAAACCTATGGATTGAGGAGTCCGAATGTTTAAAATGGCTAGACACAAAAGCACCATCATCCGTTATGTATGTGAATTTTGGTAGCATCACAGTGATGACATCTCAACAGCTAGTCGAGTTTTGTTGGGGGCTTGCGAAGAGTAATTATTCATTTTTTTGGATTATAAGACCTGATCTCGTGATAGGTGAGTCTGCAGTGGTTCCACACGAGTTTTTGGTGGAGACAAGTGAAAGAGGATTGTTGGCTAGTTGGTGTCCACAAGAGCAAGTTTTAAACCACCCTTCAATAGGTGGTTTTTTAACGCATAGTGGATGGAATTCGACAGTAGAAAGTATTTCTAGTGGTGTGCCTATGATTTGTTGGCCCTTTTTTACTGACCAACAAACGAATTGTTGGTTGAGTTGTAACGAGTGGGGTGCAGCCATGGAGATTGATAGTGATGTAACGAGTGATGGAGTTGCGAAACTGGTGATTGAGTTGTTGAATGGAGAACAGGGGAATGGGATTAGGAAAAATGCTATTGATTGGAAGAAAAGGGCTAAAGAAGCATGTATGGTTCCTTCTGGTTCATCTGTGGCTAATTTGGAAAAAGTTATTCATATACTACAAACCTCCACTTCAACATGATTCATAACATATTTGAGAATTGAGATGTTTATGATCATTTTTTTTAACTATAAGACATGACACTCCATTCGTTTAATGAGTACTGTGATGTTTCTATAGAACTTGCATGAGGCAGCTCCTAACATGTGACTAAAACCAACCGGTAAGTTAGTACCAACTCAGCGCCACATCAGTTTTGTTTCAAAACCGACTGAAACCGACTAACAACTAACTTGACAACTGTCATCAATGACACTGTCACTTCAGTTTCTGAACCTCACATTTACCAATATACATTTATTTCCATACAGTAAACAAAATAATACAAAAACAAACAAAAATGATGCAACTAATTTTTTCGCCGGATAACCAAAACTAGAAATTGACGGAGCCAAGTGACGGCCATGCCATGGCGTCACTTAAGTGACGGCCGTCATTTGCAAATCGACGTACAACCGAAGAAACCATTGGGAGTGGCCTGACCTTTATTTCTTCTTCTTTTTTTGCTTTCTAAAATGCACTTCTATAAATTAATAAAAAAACGTAACTCTAGACCTTACATTTTTAAACAACTAAGAGAAATTTGAATATTTCATAATTATTTAACTATACAAATTGCAAGTTCGTGAAGAAATTGATAAAGCCGTACGTGATCAAAGAATCTATAGAAAAGACTTGCTCACGCAGGACGTAAAACACAATAAATCTTAACACAACCGTTAAACTCGAAATTGAAAGTAATTAATATTGTTAAGAAGGTAATCAATAATGAAAACAAGCCCAAATATTTATAAGATGACGATTAGTCTCCTTGTATATGAAAAACTCTTATTTTCTAAATAGCCAACAATCTAATTTTAATAGGAAATGAAACAAATCTTATATCTTATACTTATATTAAAAGTAAATTTAATTAATTAAAATCCAAACAAACAATTAAAAAAGAAAAATGTCATTTTAAAACCCTAAACGATCTTTCGTCCAATTCGAGAACGTAAAAAGTCAGTACGACACTTATGGTGATGATGATGATCTTATTCTAGTTTCAATCATACTAGTCATTACATTATCATCTACAGAATTTATTCGTGATTCTTTACATGCTTCTCTAGCTTGAATTTCTCCATAAGCATATTCGTTAACTCGTTAATTGCGTCCTCTTGATGTTGGTAGGTACGGAAACACGAAGCAGTAGGTCATGTCATGAATGTTTGGTAGGTAAATGTGGGAAACACATTATTAAGATTTGAATAATGATAAATTGAAATGATATACTTAAATATTTGAAATTCTATTGGCAGAACTCAAATAGTCTGTAGTGGCTTGTACCAAACCCGAAAAAATTTAAGTGTATAGCTATAGATATAGGACCAAACCCGAGAAAATTATGTGATAGATAAAAGTGTGTCAGATGAAATATTTATTTTACAAACAAATCGAAATAGTAATGTAGATTGCTCAGTTTCAATATGTTGGAGAATTTGAGTTATGAACAGAGTGAATGATTTAAATATTTAAATAAATCTTTATGAATCGTGTTGAGATCACTTTTTAAAAGAGATATCTCAGCTCTAATTGTAATTGTAGCACGAGTTCATGAAATTTAATTTTGTGATAAAACCATGTATATGTGAATTTGATATGGCCACACGAAGCAAATTCACTTTGTGATCATTTTATAGATGTTGTGGTTCATAAAAAATAACACGTCAATATCCTTATCATTGAATATTTGAATATCACTCTAAAATAAACCAAAAAGATCTAACCAAAATTTAAATTTGACAATCAATTTTTCTTGTCTTTTTGCGTTGAACCTATTTAACTTGTATTGGCATAGGCAATACGGCAATACCCATGTGTGCTTATTAATTCTATAAAATCGTACAAAAGCATAGCAACCCAATGCCAAAACTTGGTGCATGTGTGTATTTTAGAGTGAGTTTTTTTTTAAAAAAAGAGTTCAATTTCAATGGGTTCACAACAAGAAAAGAAACCACATGCATTATGCATACCAGTCCCATTACAAGGTCACATTAACCCAATGCTAAAACTTGCCAAAATCCTTCATTCAAAAGGCTTCGATATCACATTCGTCAACACCGAATTCAACCACGAACGACTTCTTAGGTCTCAAGGGACCAACGCGCTACATGGTTGCTCGTCCTTCCGTTTTGAAACCATCCCCGATGGCCTTCCACCACCCGAAAACAAGGATGCCACCCAAGATATCCCTTCTCTAGCCAAGTCTCTTGTTGAGAATTGTTTAGATCCGTTTAAAAATCTCTTAACCAAAGTTAACAAGTCTTATACTCCGGTGACTTGCATAGTGGCCGATTTCTGTATGGGCTTCACCTTAACTGCGGCTGAAGAATTCGGTATCCCGGAGATACTACTCTGGACTAGTAGTGCTAGTTCCTTAATATGTTACAATCAATATCCAAGTCTTCTGGAAAAGGGTTTGATGCCCCTCAAAGGTAAATATATATATATATATATATATATATATATATATATATATATATATATATATATATATATATATACCAGGTGGAAGATCCGTGCAATGCACGGTAATTTATTAAAATTATTTTAGATATTACGTGATTTAATGATAATTGTATTACATATTTTATAAAATAATTTGTAAAATAATATTAATTAATTAATTTATAGGACTTTGTTTTCGTATATGACTCCTCTTTCCATATTATTATAATATATGTGACATTTATATTTATTATTTATTAATTATTATAAAATAATAAAATAATAATATAATATTAATTAAATAATTTATTAACTGAAGTTAAGAGATTGATACGTGGCATTCATGCTTACGTGACAAATTCTGAAGCTTTCTTTTATACTCCTTTAGTATATATATATATATATAGATATGTGTGTCTCGAATTTAGAGGGAATCACTATTTTTTGGAAGCAGGGAAACTACACATTCATCATCGATGAATGTTAGCGAATTTCCTTAATATTAATCATATGATATTATACGTTATAAAAAGTTGTAGTTTATTGAATAATATTAGTAGTTATAACATCGATTTTGATTAATATTTCTTAGTAAAAATATGTTTTTTTACATTTGATTATCATTCATCGCGAATGACTGACTAGCTTCATTCCTTCCGTCAAAAAATTGATTCC
The DNA here is from genome assembly GCA_963930675.1 of Gnaphalium uliginosum. Lineage (NCBI taxonomy): Eukaryota > Viridiplantae > Streptophyta > Magnoliopsida > Asterales > Asteraceae > Gnaphalium > Gnaphalium uliginosum. Next base: position 1,944,887 of record OZ005685.1, read on the forward strand.
CTCTTCCCTGCCCTATATATATATATATATATATATATATATATATATATATATATATGCATACTCCTGTTTTTCGTATATATGTCAAATACTCATTTCGTCCCAGTGAACTTGACTTTTACCTCAGCTATATAATTTTGGCACATCTAACTTTGAAAATTGTAATTATAGTAATTAATTAACAGTATAGTCGGTAATATAAGTGAATATTTGATATGGTTTTGTGAAATGGATCATTATTTCAACGGAAGGTATAAATTATCAAATGACTTGTACAACATTAAAATTGATGTGTTTATATGTGACAATTATGCATATATCGTGTTATTTCTTTTGTATTGATTTAGTAATATTATAGGGTACATATTATTTTTCGTGATGTACATAAATTTAACCCACAAAATGTAAATTTATAGCACATGGGTGTCACTTAATTATTTGTAGTACTTAATACTTAATGTGACTGAGGGTGGGTCATCGTAAATTTATGCTGTAGTTTGTGATCAAAACGGATGAGATTTTTGTGGTGTATAAGGAAAACAAAATCCTTTCAAATGATAATTTGCTACTCACGTTTTGTATGGAATATCAATTATGTAAATGGAAGTGTATACAATGAGAATGAGAGTGAGGTTCAAATGAGAATGAAATTTTTTGTGAGAATAGATGAATCAATAGGAACTTGTCACATGTTATAAAACTCGCTTTCCTCCATGTTTTTAAAAAGTAAATATTTTAAGAACGGCTTATTGAAAAATTATAAAAATTGCACCATAAAAATCAGCATTTTTTTTCTTCGATTAGACATCTCACAATGTATGCTTCCGACGATTTTTTTTATGATTGTACAATATTAGTAACACATGTGGTACTCGTTGGTAACACATGTGTTACCTGCTGGTAACACATGTGATAGTTGTTTACAAAATCAAACGAAAACGAAAAAAAAAAAGTTGTCGAAAGTATACCTTGTGAGATCTTTAATCGAAGAGAAAAAACGCTGACTTTTATGGTTCAATTTTTACGATTTTTCGATTTACCATTTGGTAGATATTTAATTTTTAAAAACGTGGGGAAAGTGAATTTTGTGACACGTGACGCGTTCTTATTGATTTCTCAATTCTCACGAAAAATTCTGTACTAGTTTGAACCTCAATCTATAAAATGATTTTACTCGTTTGAGACAGAGAAAAATAGTAATGTGTCAATAAAAATGAGACGGAGAAAATATATGCTAATACATATGTACATGTATATTTAAAATCGCACGTAGTAAAGTGTAGTAATTGCACTAGATATGTGTACAAATAGCAGCAAGCATGTCACCCCTTTTGATTTCATGTTTAACTTTTTGTTATCTAGCTAGAGCCGGATGAATTTCTTCATCAATCAGTTAAATCTCATTTTCTTTTTCAGATGCGAGCTTTTTAGCTAATGGTTATCTAGATACGTTCGTAGACATACCGACCATGTCCGGTATACGTTTAAAAGACATCCCTCCATTCATAAGAATTGTCTATCCTGGCGATGAGTTCATGGTCCAATTTTTGAACTCACAAATAGAGAAATCGAAACTAGCTTCCGCTATCATTTTCAACACTTTTAATGAACTAGATGGTGAAGTTTTGGATTGGCTCTCTACAATGTACCCTCCATGCTATGCGATTGGCCCGTTACATCTAATAGAAGAAACTATTGGTGACAAATCTCTTGCATCCTTCAAATCAAATTTGTGGAAAGAAGATCATGAATGTTTGAAATGGCTAGACTCACAAGCACCACTATCCGTTACTTATGTTAATTTTGGTAGCATTACGGTTATGACACCTCAACAACTAGTTGAATTTTGTTGGGGACTTGCAAAAAGTAATTGTTTGTTTTTATGGATAATACGACCCGACCTCGTGATAGGTGACTCTGCTATTCTTCCACAAGAGTTTGTGATTGAAACACGTGATAGAGGGATGTTGGTTGGATGGTGCCCACAAGAACAAGTTTTAAATCATCCGTCAATTGGAGGGTTTCTAACGCACAGTGGATGGAACTCAACGCTTGAAAGCATCTCTAGCGGTGTACCAATGATATGTTGGCCTTTTTTTGCGGATCAACAAACTAATTGTTGGTGGAGTTGTAACAAGTGGCGTGTTGCTAAGGAGATTAATAGTGATGTAACGAGTGATGAAGTTGCGAAACTAGTGATTGAGTTGATGAATGGAGAAAAAGGGAATGAAATGAGGAAGAATGCAATTGAATTGAAGAATAAGGCTAAGGAGGCTTGTACCTTTCCTTTAGGCTCATCAATGGTTATTTTGGATAAATTAATCAAGTTGATGCAAACATTTTCAAAATGATTCATAATCTATTTCTAAGCATGCCCACGTACTTTATCATTCTCTACTTGATTTCAATAAATGTATTTTATTTATCATGTGTTTCATAATAAGATATAATGAACCGAGTATTTTATATATCATATTGACAAGTTCTATTAATGACAATGTGCTACTCATGTATTTTAATTTATTCTATTCTTATTTTAGAGTATATATGGATCTAAATCTAATCTATAGTTAAATGTTTCAACTTTAAAGACAGTCGAAAATAAACCAGTTAGTATATATCCTTCCGTTTGGATTCGACGAATTCTTAAATGCGTTTTCAAAAAGACTTATAATTGTAAACATAACTTGTTAATTTACGATTTTCATATTTTATTGTGAAATTAACATGTAATCATATAACATTTCCTTCGCTCGTTTCGGTTTAAAAACATATTGACGAGAAAACAATACTTCAATTTAAATGGAATAAGAGTTGGATCAATCGTATAACATTTCCTTTCTCTTTCTTCACATGATTGTACCACATCATTTTGTATACCACCTTTTGTAACATAATACTTGTTTATTTTCTTTTACCCACATGTCTTTTTTACACATTATTTTCAATTTCATTCAAAGTAATAACAAATACAAACTTGGATTTGTAAATTGTAATTGCATTAAGAAAAAATTCATATTCATTTAGTTATAAAAAAATGACATAAACGATGCTTGCACAAACATAAACGACCCTGGGCCTGGGCCATAGTTTAATTTAATAGCCCAATGAGAGACATCGATACTTGAAGGCCCATTATGTGTTCTGGGCCATGATTTGATTTAGTGACCCAACTTTTGACATCCATACTTGAAGGCAGTTGAAGCCTTGAAGGGACCCAGTATTGAAGTATTGGGCCATGGTTTAATTTTGACTGCATTTCTACCGATTCTGACCAACTGTAAGAAACCTTTCAACTCCTAAGCAAGTAAGCAGAATACATATATCAGAATTCAGAGGGCCAATGTTACTGTATATTCAGAAGGCTAAATGTTACTGTAATTTGCTATATTCTATTCAAGATCCCAATTCATAAGTCAAAATTAAATGTCATGTACTTGTTTCTGTAAGTCAACATTTACATGATCTTTTATTTTCATTATATAGATTTCGGCAGATCACAGATGCAGCACTGTTGAAACTGATTTGATTAGTATGAGAGGACCCGGTGGTGCATCACCTACTCCAATTGAGCATAGACATCGTCTCTCAGTAGCCAAGTAGATCTCTTTCTTTCAGTTTTGAGTGTAAATTTGGGTTGAAATTCTGTGCACGCTAGGTGTTTGTGAAAATGCTTGAGAGTAGATTGTATGTTTCTTTACATGGATATTCGTCTGTTTGCAGTTTTGTTTGGTTATATATAATCAAATTAACTTAGTAGCATTATTTTGTTAAAAGGAATTTGGGTTTAAATTTATCAGTTAAGATTTTGTGGGCCGTTCCTGTATCTATATTCCACTCAATTGAATATGATAATGTAGCTTTATGTTAGGAGTTGCATATGATGTGCAAGTCAGTAGTTAAATTTTGACTTTTGATGCATTAGTTTTTACAACTTCAGAGTTCATATGAATTTGACCTATTAACTGATTGATGGTTCACTACCTTTTAGACAAATTTAAGAAATGGTTTAAAAGAGATAGAAATGATGTCCATTTATACTAAAAGAGGTCAGAATTCATATTCTGTTCTCTCTTCAAAAGTTCTCGCGCTGACACTCCTTGTAAGTCAATTGTTATTCACTTATTTGGTTTTTGTGACATAGTGTTTTTGCTTTATTCGGTTATGCAAGTTATGAGTAGTTAGGTAGGGTATTAGTTGGCACTCAAGCATCATGTTTTTGGCTTGGTAGTTTATAAGTAGATAGAGATATTGACTACTTAATAGTGACATCAATGCTCTTTAAAATAACTACACTTTTAGGTTTATAGTTGACATGTACTTAATATTGAAATCCTAGGAATTTTTACACTTTTAGCCACATCATTTAAGTTTATAGAAGAATTGAGAAATATGTGATGCGAAGTCATTGAGGTACTCTTACTTTTATGGTTGTTGAATTTTTCCATCGAACCTACTTTTTGGTACATTTGGTATATTAAAGTCGGAATGTGAAAGATGTGTAAAGACGACTTATAACTAAAATTCTCTTGAATATATCTATGTAGTTCATAACAAAAGAAATGACATGTGGACATTTTGGAATCTTCAGTTTGTATCAATAGGGTATCCTACACACATTCTTTAATCTATAATCCTTTATATCTTTCAGTGAAGATACAAGCAAAAGAAGGTCTTTTGGAGGTAGAGCCTTTAAAGATGGCGAGAAGACGTATTTTAGTTTTAATAAGGACAGAAATGGGAGCTGCAAATTTCCCACGTTAAAGCTTGTTTTGGTAATTATAATATTGGGAGCATTTTTTACGATTCTACACTCCCCAGCTGTATATAACACAGAACGTCCTTCCCATTCAGCATCTCAGTATGTTATACTTCCTACTTTCCCTGCTTTACCTCTAGGACCCTGGTTTTCATCATTTAATTTTCACTCCCATAACTTAAGAAATATTCAAATGGGTCTGTCATTCCATCAACAACCTTGTAATTTATGTTTGCATCTTTATAGTTTTGATAGAATTATACTGAAATTTTTATCAGTTTATACCATCTCTGCTCACTAGAGGTGTCACTACCAAAAATTTGTTTATGAGCTTTAGTGTTTTCCCTTGCAACAAAGCTATTGTTTAACATAACTAAATAGACCTTTGAGTTACAATGGTTTGTTGAATGTTTACACAGGGAAAGTTTGGTAGAAAGACTGATAAACGAGAAATCACTCACAAATGATGATCGCTATACATCCCATTTAAAACTTGATTGGAAACATATTTCTGGAATTATTCGGAAACTTCCAGACACAAATGAGTACAAGGGGGTAGGTCTATTGAACTTCAATGAAACCGAAATTGACCAATGGAAGGAGATGATACCAGATGCGGAACATATTTCCCTTCGCCTTGATTCTGTTGCAAAAAACATTACTTGGGAAGATCTATATCCTGAATGGATCGATGAGGAAGAAGATTTTCATGTACCAAGATGTCCTAAGTTGCCCACTATTCAAGCTCCTCAAACACCCAGAATTGATTTCATAGCTGTTAAGCTTCCATGTTTGAAGAAGAGAGATTGGTCAAGAGATGTAGCCCGTTTGCACTTGCAACTTGCAGCTGCAAGACTTGCTGCTAAATCTAAAGGGCATCATGCAGTGAGAGTGCTTTTACTGACTGATTGTTTTCCCATTCCGAATCTTTTTACGTGCAAAGAGCTTGTTGTAAATCGAGGTAATATTTGGCTATATGAACCCGACCTTAACAAGCTTAGGGAGAAAGTGCAGCTTCCAGTTGGGTCATGTGAACTTTCGGTTCCTCTCAAGGCTAAAGGTTAGTTCTTGATACACATCTTTCTTCTAGATCATCAGGCCATGCTGAAATTCTAATGTTTTACTAGTACTAGCTTGTAATTAGCTGTCATAGTCAATCCCAGATGACACTACATGGACAAGTTAGGTAACAGTTATAATGGTGCCAGGTGAAAACAAGTAAAGTTGGTATGTGACGATTTTGGATGGGTTGACCCGAAATGCTTATTGTCCAACATTTATCTTGATCACAAATACTCAGCATAATATAATATGATTCCAAAAATAATAAATTAGATGGTAATATAATCCTGAATTGAATCTTTTATTTATTGAAATAAAATTTGAGCAATTTTCGACCTGTGTACCCGATTTCCTATTAAATAGTTCTTTTGATTCTAACCATTAGAGGTAAACATACACTGAAATGACCCGTTCATAAATAAATGGGTCAAAACTGCCACCTATAAGATTTCGTAAGATTAGACTATCAAACCTCCAAAATACTATGTGAAAGAATGAACTTACTGGATCAAGTAAAACCGGGAAAATACCCAACAGAGACATATACTGGTTATTTTTAGCTCCTTCTCAAGATAATTCCCCCGTTGTGAATTTAGAAATAGCAGTTATGAATTATGACCACCTAAAATGGGTATTTGGGTTAAATTCTAACTCCAATGGGTCAAGCGGGTAAACCAAGAACTTAGCTAAAAGTGAAAAGGGTCAAATAAGTTGAAAGTCACTCAAGGTGCATTCAACTGCTTAAAACCTTTCAAGTTGCTTAATTTAGAAATCTTAGATTGATATTTCTTACTATCATCATTGTTTGTGAATACTAATAATATTTGTTTACTTTAGTTATTTATATACTTGCCATCTAAATTTCAACTATAAGTTATTTCATCAAGATTTAAAAGTGATGTACAAGAGGCATTGGTGGGTCCACTGAACCTGTATTAAGAAGTAACACCTTTTGATTCATTACCCACTCACCCATTTTGCCAACTCTAGCTACGATACAAATTCTGAATGCCGGAACTCCACAGTTCTTTCTTTTGCAACTATCTTATAAGAAATTGTGTTCGTTGGCTAACCTTTATCATTGATTATTTGAGGAACTAATTTGATATTGTAACAGATTATCGATACTCAGGAAACCCAAGACGAGAAGCTTATGCAACTATTCTCCACTCAGCTCATATTTATGTATGTGGGGCCATTACAGCGGCCCAGAGCATTCGCATGTCTGGCTCAACCCGTGACTTGGTAATACTAGTCGATAAGACGATAAGCGATTACCACAGGGAAGGCCTCGAGGCTGCAGGCTGGAAAGTCCATACAATAGAAAGAATCAGAAACCCCAAAGCCGAAAAGGACGCTTACAATGAATTTAACTATAGCAAGTTTCGTCTATGGCAGTTAACCGATTATGACAAAATCATATTCATTGATGCCGATTTACTCATACTTAGAAACATTGATTTCCTGTTTGAAATGCCGGAAATAACTGCAATTGGAAACAACGCTACACTGTTTAACTCTGGTGTGATGGTGCTTGAACCATCCAATTGCACATTTAAGTTGTTAATGGATCATATCAATGAAATTGAATCATACAATGGCGGAGATCAAGGGTACTTGAATGAGATTTTCACTTGGTGGCATCGGATACCTAAACATATGAATTTCTTAAAGCATTTTTGGGAAGGCGACGAGGAAGAAAAGAAGGAAATGAAGACACGTTTGTTTGGATCTGATCCTCCGGTTTTATATGTTCTTCATTATCTAGGCTTAAAGCCATGGTTATGCTTTCGCGATTATGACTGCAACTGGAATGTGGCTAAGATTCAGGAGTTTGCTAGTGATGTTGCGCACGCACGTTGGTGGAAGGTTCATGATGCGATGCCTGAGAATCTTCATAAGTATTGTTTGCTTAGATCAAAGCAAAAGGCGGCATTGGAATGGGATCGACGAGAAGCTGAGAAAGCCAATTATTCAGATGGGCATTGGAAGATTAAGATAAAGGATACACGTTTGGAGACTTGTTTCGAGAAATTCTGCTTCTGGGAGAGTATGCTTTGGCATTGGGGTGAAACAAATTGGACCGATAATGCAACCACAAATGCACTGGCTCCGCCGGTGACAGTTGCACTACCCTCATTCTAGTGATCGGAAAGTTGTCTAAAGGTAGTTGCAAGTTTTATACTTGGAGAAAATGGAATCACTTCACTATACTTTTTAGTTGGTGAGATTCATGTGTAGCCTGTAGGGCGCTTTGATCATATTGTTGAAGATAGTTGCAGTATAATGAAGATGAAAGTAAAAATTTTCCTTTTTTAGGAATCACATCATCTTATAATTTACAGTACATTTTATCTTTTTAATATTATACCAAAAGTTTAGTTTTTTTATTTATTTGTGATATAAACAGCTTATGCTTGGTTTTTTTTTTTTTTAAGGTCAAAATTTGATTGATGATCTACATCATTTTGTAATGCAAGTAAAGTTTCAGATCCAAGACGACTGCTAAGTGGGATTTAAGCCTTTTTCTAGCGTTTATATAACACATAAAATGTAATCACCAAGTTACCTATTCCATCCTATAGAAAGCCAAGTACAGTCACCCATTTCAAGTTTTCAACTAATAGAAAGTAAGTGAACAGTAAAAATGCAGCAATCACTGCATATGTTTATAACCGGCACTGTAATATTTGATTAGACTTTAGCTTTCTAAGGTTGATAAGAAATTACTAAAATTTTAGAGATTGTATTAAAAGATATTTATATAGTTAAAATCCTATGCTTGAAAATAAAGATTAGTTAATATAAATTTAAATTTACATTTTAATTTTATCAAGTAATTATAGTTAATGGTCAAACAATTAGTATTATTGGGCTTCTATAATTAGTACTATAAGGATAATTTAGACTTTAAACATCGTTGAGTATAATTTTTTAAATAAAGGTAGAGATGCTTTATATATAGTTAAGATAAAATAAGATAAGATAAGATAAGATTTACGAAAGTTTTTAAATATATAAAAAATACCAAACAAATTATTAATAATACATATATTCAATAACTGATACATATGTTTATTTTAACTTTTGGGGTCTACTAATAAGTGTAAAATTCTTTGCTAAATAAAATTTAAGTCCATAAAGCCCAAGTATTTTAACTCAAAGTATAGTGTAATAGTTGTAAAGTTTCATAACCTTAGGGACTAATTTGTACGTTATACTTTCGAACTTCGAACTTGGAAGCAAATCTCTCAGTCATTTCGACATTATTCAGTTTAACCCCCAAATTTCATGTAATCTCCAAATCACAGGTTGACTCGTAAAAATTTAATGATCTAACATCTACATTCTCATAGATCCTTTCATTATTTATAATTCATATAGCTGCAGCTCAACAACAACAATTGTGTGAAATTACGCACTCATTTTTAGGGTTTTATCTTCGTTTACAGGTATTTATCGCTTTGAATTAAGGTTTCTAGCTCCATTATTTCAATTCGTATAGGCTTATTGCTTATATTCGTAAAAGTTTTATGCTTTATGTCCTATTGCTTGAGTAATCTCACTCCTTTAATTTTAATTACTATTTATATATAGTTTCTTATCTTAGCTTCAGGGAAAAGCTTATAGCTTTTTGTCCCATTGCTGTTGTTAAGTGTTGTTTATTTAATGTTCATTTATGGAGCATATTATTATCATTATTGTAATGTATTTTTTTGCAACCCCAGATTATGCTTGTGCCTTGCAACATTTCCTGTAGAAGGTAAAAGCTGCAGAATTTTGATTAAAAGGTGGGAGTATGAGTGGCAGACGTAGAAGATCTGAATTTTTATGGGACAGAAAAGAAGAGGCGGTTCCTCAGAATGAGGCCAAAGAGTTTGATTTGAGCTTTCATGGAGGTGGTTCACCAAAATGGTCGAATTTAGAAGCTAATGATGAATTGATGTCTGATGATTTTTCTATGAAACCATCACGAGAACCTATGCACGGAAATGAAAACATGTCAACGGATAATGACAGACGTAGAATGAAGATGGATCCTGCTTTTGATGGATGGGAAAGTCAATATAACTCCCGCACTGCTGACAATGTTCAATCCTATAGGTTTGCAACTATTTTACTCTAATCATTGACCAAATCCATAGTCATAACAATAAGATGATCTATTTCATATTTTTAGTTGGAGGACTTTTTCAAAGTGATTATCTAAATTGTTAGTTTATAGTGTTTAGGTAAACTTACTTTTGCTTAGAAGTTTGTGATTATTCAGGGGTCAATCTGTATTAGTCTGTCAAATATGATTACAGATATTATATTACTATGTTATTTTCATAACAACGTAGTTTTCTGAATAATGTGAATTCGAGTTTTTATGCTATAAAAATACACTTTGCACTCGATTTGTTTCCTTTGAAGCTATTTTTTTCTTAATTTTACCTATTATAGATAAAACATAATTTAAATCAACCCATTTGCGAGTAAATGGATTGAAATGGCCGCCTCTATTTTGTGTTATGCCTGCTTTTTGATGCTACATGTAGGAGCGTTGATCGAGGAGTAAGTGGCCTTGGGAATGTGAGCAGGGCTAGAGACCGAAGTAGGAGCAGGAGTTTGAGTCCACACCGAAGCAGGGGTAGGGATAGGGACCGAGACCATAACCGAGGTAGCACCAGGGGCTTAGCAAGGAGCAGGAGTAGGAGTAGAGGCAGGGACCAGGGCAGGGGTAGGAGCCCATCTAGAGGTGGTGCGAACCGGATTGATCATGATTCAACTGAAAAATGGAGTGGTAGACCAGAGTACTTGGGCGGTTCACGAGATAGAAGTTCTACTGATAACCCGCAAAGTAAGGGTTCAGATGGTTACAGGAAAGATACTGCACGCAATGAAGAGTCACGGGATTACTATAGAAACAATAGGAGTGGTTATGATGATCATAGGAGACAATCAAACCAAAGTATTAAACATCCTTGCAGGTTTTTTATCATGGGTAAATGCAACCGTAACAATTGCAATTTTTCTCACGATCCTGCAATGTCAGAGGGCGATGGAAGATTACATGATAACATCCATGACCGTAACTCGGGGTTTTCTGATTTTCCAAATCCCAAACCTGATTCTGATGACAAGAACAAATCTTGGAATGACCCTCCTTGGAACAATCTGGAATCAGGAGGTTTCAATGAAATGTCACGTGATATAGATCATCGTAGTAATCAAGAATCCCAACCCATTCGTGACAGTTCCCAATTGTATAACTCTGATGGTCACAATATAGTATCTGGGGAGACCAACCCAAACCATTATTCCTACGGAGAACGTTTCAATCAGGATGTTCATCATAATTCTTCTCAATTACCTTCAAATCTAAACGCGAATGGATCCAATCTTCAGTTGAATGGTTCTGCTCACAGAATGTTTTTGCATATGGACTTGCAGAATCAGACAGAGATTCAGAATAAAGAAAGTGGGAAACCTTTAGAATCTTTTAAGAACAAGAACCCAGAATTAAGTGAAATAGCAAATGCTGAGCCGGTTCCTCAGATATCTCAGAACCTAAATCTCGACAATGCCCTCGGGTCACTCTACTCTCTTCCCAATTCTGCATCTTTTGATGCCCCGGTTGGCGCAATGGTTGTCAACGAGCCCGTCGCAATGAATCTACCTGAAAGTCAAATGTCACTGGAACCAGTTGAAACTCTGGACGTGAACGAGAACAAAATAGTTGAGAAGTCTAAGGGTGAAGAACAAAATATGAATCCTGAAAAATCTGAGGCACAAGAAAAAGTAGAAGAGGGTAATTTGGGCAACGATGAAAAGGCTATGAGGCAGTTCAAGGTTGCCCTAGTGGAATTTGTTAAAGAGATTTTGAAGCCCACATGGAAGGAAGGTAAGATGAGTAGAGAAGTTTATAAAACTATTGTAAAGAAAGTGGTTGAGAAGGTTACAAGTACCATACAAGGAGTTCAGATCCCAAGAACACAAGAGAAGATTGATCAATATCTCGCATTCTCTAAATCCAAAATTACTAAGCTTGTCGAGGTGAGTTATTTATCTTGTTGCTTCGATAGTACTTAATTTATGTCTATCTCTCTAATGGAGGTGTCAATTTTGACCCATCTACTTATAAATTGGTCAATTCGGGTCGCATTTTAATCTCAAATGGGTCAAATTAAAAAAGTTAGCTAGAAGGGAACAGGTCAAATGGTTTGGACGGGTTGATAGTTGACAAAGTTTTCATCAATGCATGCAACTTCGTGTAGCTTTCTAGATGTGCAATCTGATTAGTGGCTTACTGCAAGTAAATAATCATAACCAGATGATCAGTTCCAAATAATCAATTTAGTACCAATGACTTCTTACCTGTTCCTTTTGAATCGTATTATTTGACTCTAAACAATAAGAAAATTATAATCAAATCACTTCAACCCGACCACTCGAAACTGATAATCATATTATAAGTGTACATCCAAACGTTGGTAGTGAACTGGTCTTTATGGATATAAAATATAATGCTTTCACCCTCATCTAGATCACCGCTCTCTAGCATGTCCGTGCTTTTCTTCTAATTTCTCATTTGTGACATTCATCTTATATTTAAATAACAGCTTTCTCTATCATGGCCTCCCATAAGAATTGCCTTTGGTCGTTGTGGATATAAAATGTGTTTATGTTTCATCCTGCAGGCATATGTGGGAAGGCATCTAAAGGCTAAATAAATGTTTTTGGCAAACTCGTTCCACTTCCGTTAATTACATAATGTGAGCTGATAGTTGAGATAGAATATTTGTTGTATAAATATGTTTTGGCCGCTCTAGCAAATCTATTTATTTAGTCACGCAAATTCAAGTTCAAATCACCTTTTGCCCCCCAGTCCTACTTTCCCGCAAACGTATAATGACACATTTGTTCTTGCTGGGCATTAACACGAAGTTATAAAATAATGGTAGATTGCCAAACTTGTTTTTTCGCTGGGAAATAGTCGAGGGCAAAAATGGTTGAAATATAATGCAGTGACCAAATAAATATTTTGTAGTGCAAATGCTGAAACTTGTTTTATTTGATAGATACGGATATTTTATAGTTGGTGCAAGAGATGTATTTTTGTTATTTTGTATTTTGCATCTTATTTTTTAATCATAAACAGTTGATTAGCCTTGTATTATTTAAAAGATTCTTTGATTGGCTTCTGGAGTTTTGGTATTGTATGGTGCACCTATTTACAAACTAGCAAACAGTAGTCAACTAGTTTGAGAACCGAGTGCATAGACAATTAGTTCAACACTTTCTCATGGACTATGCTGACCCAAATGAACATGAATGCATCATTGAGGTCTTGTAACTTCTGACCTACAAGACAGATCGATGCATCCAACAAGGTATGAATCTGATTTCCAAGGAAAAAAAATGGTGGGTAGAAAAGTTAATGTTCGCATTACAATGTATCACAAAATACTGTTATAGTGCATACTTGGATCAAAAACATTAAGACACCTTTTGAAGATGCGGATGCGTCTTCGATTAAAAGATGTAAATCCTTCTTTCCGATTGATTGTACCCAAAGAAAAGCAGCAAAAGATAATCTAATGATAACTCATCATACATAAACAGTAGTATCTTGACCACGATAAGTAATTCTTTCTTCCATGTCCTCTTAACCAAGTACTACCATTCACAACTAAATATGAACATGTATACATTAGTTAACCGTGTAAGTGGTCACCTATCTATCATAAATGCATTTCTTGTTACCTGTTTCCCAAGGTAAAGAAGACCTAAACCAAGTCTCTCACTTGGGTCCACGAGTGCATACAAAGGTAGCCCACGAGTAGAGTTAACAGGTTATACGGATTCAAACACACTTGTCAAGTAAGAATGTAACAAAATCGCACGATTGAAAACCTGCTTCACATGCTCGAAAGAACACACACCATGACACAAACAAAAAGGAAAACTAAATTAATCCTTAAATACAAGCAAATGGTTCTGTGTCTTAAAAAAATCATCTGAACTTAATATTATAGCTGCACTGAAGAAATAAACTAAATTATGAATCAAATAGGCACATACCTTCATGTGAAAAGCAACAATTTAGATTACCATAGATTTGTTTTAAAGATAAAAATGAAACCATACATCTGTTCATAGCAAATAAGCATACGAAACTTTTATGTAAACAGCTAAATACTTAAAGATCATCAGTTCAACAAAACTACGGTTTCTGCATCATTCTCAGCAAGAAAAGAACATCTTGATTCAACGAAATAGCAAGCTCTAGAAACTTCTAAAGTTAAAAAACCACCCTTTTCAAGAACACCATTCTCGTGCATTCTGAAACATCTTCAACCATGGGCTCGGACCTTTCTTCTCAACATCCCAATGCTTTGGGTACCACGGAAACTGCCACATCATGAAACACCGCTCGGGGTGAGGCATCATCGCAAGATGCCGCCCGTTCGGTGAACAAATCGCCGCCACACCTAACGGAGAACCATTCAGGTTAAACGGGTACTCTTCTGTCAGTTTACCATCATCGTCACAATATCTAACCGGAGCCAAATCTGACGACAGAATTTGATCAAGAATCGTGTTATCGGGAAAATAAGCTTTCCCTTCACCATGTGCAGCCCAAACACCTAAGGTACTACCTTCCATTCCTTTAAACATTATAGCCGGAGATTCTTTAATCGTCACACTAGTGAACCGGCATTCGAACTTGCCTGACTCGTTATGAACGAATCTGGGCTGTGTCAGGTCACCATCACCAACTTGTGGGCCCGGGATCCAACCTAGTAAAGCCATGAGTTGACACCCATTACAAACTCCAAGACTAAAGGTGTTTGGACGATTGTAGAACTCTTGAAATTGATTTATAAGAGGCTGATTAAACCGTATAGAAGCAGCCCATCCTTTTGCGGAACCGAGCACATCTGCGTAACTAAAACCACCCACGAACACAATACCACGAAACTCTTCTAACGAAATTGACCCGTTTAAAAGATCAGACATCGTAACATCCCACGGTTCAAAACCCGACGCGAAAAACGCAGCTGACATTTCTCGGTCCCCGTTACTACCCTCTTCTCGAATCACTGCCACTTTCGGTTTCGTGACGGCTTTCATGTAATTTTCTTCGGTAAATTTTGGAGTAAACGATAAACTCCATGCGGGTTCATGTCGATTCTTTAATCCTTCCTTTTCCAAAGTTACAGAAGCAGCCAATTTTTGGTAGGTCTCGAGATGAAAACTAGTTTCTTCCCAAATATCTCGAAGATCGGCTGTTTTCTCGTCTAGATGTTTGAGCCCGTCAACTTCTAATCCAATCGTTGGTTCATCAGTTACTTCTCCAATAACGTCAGCAAGAACACCACGATTTTCAAGAATTGTGGTCACCTTATTGAGGTTGACTTTGTTAATCTCAAGCACGAGACCCAGTTCTTCAGAATATAACGTTTCGAAGACGCTTTTTCCGTGTGAACTCAACGCGATCTGAACACCACAGTTTCCAGCAAAAGCCATCTCGAGAACAGTGACGATAAGCCCACCGTCACTGATATCGTGACCAGCAGATATCAAGTCGTCTGTAATAAGATCTTGGACCACCTCAAAAACGGTCTTCAAATAAGGAACATCATCGACATCAGGACAGTCATCCCCAATTTGATCAAACACCTGTTGCAATAGATAATGTACCATGGATTAGTTAGCTGAAGGCGAAAAATCAAAGAAATTCACATTTAAATTACTAAAAATCATATAATACGGGTTTCAATTAAGACACATTGCAGTTACTTAAGAAAAAATTGATTAATTAATAACTATATTTCGGATAATGCTAACAGTACCAGTCTCCTATATGTATGATTATGATAGCTGATGTATCATCTTATATTTTGTTATCTTCAGTTGCACAAGTCTATTCTAATGATATCATTTGCAGTTTTACCTTATTGAAAAGCATTTAAAGAAGCATAAAACGGATCACTGGATCAGATCTTAGTCTCTAAGGGTGTTCAAGTACATGGCTACCAACAAACTGACTCGTATACAGCACCTACCTACAGAACACAATTACCAGACCCCTTCAACCCGCTGATATGCAACCTGTTGGACCCGTTATCAGACTTGGCCATCACCTAAAGTCGGCAAACAGAAGCCAAAAATTTTCCCAGATTGACCTTGTCTAAATCTTACTGGAAACAGCGTTGTCTAGACTGGATATCTTCATTCATTTAGTTAATTTCCCTCGTATAGCATTCAAACTTTTTTCTAATGCATAGCTGATAGTGCAAGTTAAGTTAATTTAAGTTGCTGTTTATCATTTGAAGCTAGCTAGCCCATTACTACTGGATAATTGAATTGATATTCTAGGTAGCCTCGCGATAGCATTCCTAATTTGTAGTTTGGTTCAGATGTGCTCTTAAGAGAGATTTTTGTGCCACTCAAGAATCAGTATAATAAATTTAACTGCAATAAACTAATTTATAAAAATTTAGTAGCTTTACATGAAATGTCAAGAATCAGAATCATATTTGGTGCAACAGGTCATACCAGCTTCCCAAATTATTTTTACTAGATCCTAAAAAAAAAAATCACAACCAAATTCAGACCCCCCCCCCCCCCCCCCTGAAGATACATTGTATTTTGTATAAAGATACACTTCACTGGGGCTCTCTTTTGTTTGTCTCTTGAACGAGAATCTTATTCTAAAAGATAGTAATTCAGATTTTGATCAATCAAAAATAGAAAATTAAGAAAGTTGCTAAGCCAACGAACCGATAAGATTGAACACAATCGCAACCAACAATGAACCAATTCAATGCTTATAAGAATAGAATTTAAATATTCAAGTTATCAATATAACTGATTAACCAATGACTAAATAGCCTAGTGGTAAGAGCAGCCCATGACTTCCTTGAGGTCGTGGGTTTGAAACCTGTCATGGGTATTATTTATCATAAAGGTACCTACCACCAATGAAGCGCATGACCCACAACGTTAATGCTTAATCCGCACGAGTTCCGGCTCGGACGTTGTGGTATATGTGATGGAGATGATTTGTCCAGCGATGTTGGACCTTGTGGGGGGTTCGGTCGTGCTCCATTGAAATAATTTTTTCATCTCAGTTTATTGTTTATTATAATTTGACGGGAAATCGTTGGCACTAAGGGGGTGTTTGGCTTAGCTTATGCTTTTTAGCTTCTGATTTATCTAAAAGTCTGGAAGATGGGGCTTTTGGCTTTTTAGCTTATTGACCCTTTAAATTTTGAAAAGCTCGCTCACAAAAGCTCATCCAAGCACCTTCAAAATAGCTTTTTAGCTGTATCATAACACAATAAGCTAAAAACCCCCCTAAAAAAGCCAAGCCAAACACCCTCTACACGTGATAAGCTTAATTATGCATGGCAAAAAGATCATTATTAACTTGTAGTGATGTAGGGAGAAACACAAACAACTAATTAATACAGTCTATCAAAAAAGAATAAATATATCCTATTTCTAACAATATGATGTTGATTTTAGTCGGGGCTTGCAGCTTGTTGTCTACAAAGACAGCATACAAAAGAGACTAAAAAACAGCAACGTAATTACAGCAAACTTGCACTAAAATCAGCATACAAAAGAGAACGAAAAACAGCAAACATGCAGTAAATTTCCAGCGCAAGAAACAGCATATATGCAGTAAAAAACAGCATATGTACAGTAAAAAAAACAGCACAAAAATTTAAAACCACTTGAAAACACCAACAGTTGATAATGAGAAAACAATTAGATAATTCAAAAACAAGTACCTGAGCAAGAGCAGATCCACCTAAACGCCGTTTTCCTTTTGCCAAATCAATATGAAGCAGTACACCATCATCTTTAAGCTTCAAATCAGGTGTCACAATTTTGGTTATATCTGGACACGTAGCATACGCGCTGATAACAAGGTTCCCAGGAGCCTTAACAACTTCACCAGATGCATGAGCTGCCATTGAAAGACTATCTTTACCACCATCAATTGCAATACCAAGTTCAATCATAGCATCTGAAAGAGCAATTGCAGCATCATACATTGCTGCTCCTTCACCATCGAGTTTAGCAGCATACATCCAGTTCCCACTTGCTTTCACATCACCCAAAGAAGTAATTTTCGCCCAAACCAGATTCGTAAGTGCCTCACCAACTGCCAAACGAGCCATTGCTTTTGGATCAAGTAACCCTTTAATCGGTTGCTCACCAATAGCACATGCACCACCCGTGTAATCAGTAAACGTTTGAGCAATAACTGCCACATCAGCAAGAGGAATCTGCAACGGGCCAACTGTTTGTTGCTGAGCCACAAGGCCTGTTACACACCTATCGACTTTAGTAGTCAAAAACCTCTTAGAACAAATCGACGGTAATCTTAACACCCTCTTGAGAGAATCCATTAACGTAATCGTGGGAGCTATATCAAGAGGCTCGTGAACATCTTTCACACGATGAAACTCGAATGTTTTCTGAGGCATGTCTCCAAGAACCTTTTCGAGCTCGAGATCAACCGCAGGTCGTGGGGGAGGAAGTCCGTTTAATTTGGATTTTTCGATCGCATGACTGTCGATTAAACGTATGTACCCTTCACCATTAATGGTTCCAATAACAGCCATAGACACCCTTTCTCGTTTACAAATAGACTCCAAAAGATCACGGCTTTTAGCATTTATTAAAATTGCATCTTGCTCCTGATATTCTGCACCCCAAATCTCCAAAACCGACATCGTATGATCACCAACCACAATAGCCCTGATATCAATCGTAGCACCTTCAGGATAAATAATTTCCTTAACAACATTACAATTACCACCTGCACCCTGATCGTGTATGCTGACAATCGGATTATTCTCTCCCATTTCAATACAAGCACGAACAACTCGGTACAACTTTTGTGCCATCTCAGCATCTCCACGCTGTACAGCGTTAAAATCCAGCTCAGCGTCATTCTGACCACTAACCATGCTTGAAGCTGCACCACCACCCATTCCAATTCTATAAGCGGGACCACCGATCTTAACAACTAACATCCCGATTTCAGGCTCTCCTTTTGTTATATGAGTGTGATCAATCTGCCCAATACCAGCACTAAACATAATCGGTTTCACCCATCCTCGCCTCTCCCCACTCGGTAGTCTCATATCAAACGTTCTCGTGTATCCCTGAATCATCGGCTCCCCAAATTTATTCCCGTAATCTGATGCACCGTTGCTGGCGTCAATAAGTATTTGGAGCGGAGAAGCTAAGTTATTCGGATACTCAAACGAAGCATCTTCCCAAGGAGCATACGACCCCTCGATATTCAAATTCCCAACACAGTAACCAGCTGTAGACGCTACAACAAACGACCCTCTGCCTGTTGCGTGCGTATCCCGAATACGTCCTCCCGCACCCGTCTCCGCACCAGGGTACGGTGCAACTGCGCACGGGAAATTATGAGTCTCGGCTGTAAACAGAATATCGAGATCACGGGCACTCGGGCTCAATGGAGAAGTAGAACCAGGCTGAGTAGGTCTCAACGGGTTCGCTAAAAACCCTTTGATTGCACTCGAGTTATCCTTAAAACCGATAACAGAATTATTAGGGTTTACCTTTAAAGTATTCTTTACAATCTGCATGAGTGTTTTGTCCATAGGTTGACCATCTATAACAATCTTCCCGGTAAAAAACCAATGTCTGCTGTGCTCACTGTTCGATTGTGCCATATCAAAAAGCTCAACATTTGTCGGGTCTCGTTTGATAGCCTCCTTGAACATACCAGTGTACATGGGTAAATCTTGGTCATCAAATGCTAACCCCAATTTCTGATTAATCTCCTCTAGAGCTTTCTGCCCCTTTTCCATAACAGGAACAGAATAAACGTCTTCGGGAACTATGCTTGTTTTAAAGGAAACGAGCGTTTGGGGATAAACACATTCAGTCATCCTATCGTGAACCATTGCAGCAAAGTCATCAATTTGACTATCTGAAAGTACACTTCCATCTTTAACATACAAAAGATATCTCCTCGATCGCTCCAACCTGTTAATTTCTGATAATCCACAAGCCTGACATATGGAAACAGCGTTTGCAGACCACGCTGTAGTGAACGAAAGCCTCGGTCCAACTTCAACAACCACCGTGTTAAACCCTTCTTTTCTCTCTCTTGCAATAAAACTTTCACCCCCTAAATTTTCAGGCTCGTATGTTTCTCGTAAGAGCCACTCAAGCACCGAAAGCTGCTCTTTTGAAAGATTCCCATCAACCCCGATGTTAAAACACTGTTCTGTTTTCAAACCCACGATCTGGTCCGAAATCTTAGTCTGAATCGACTTGAGTAACTCCTCATTCGCGCTATCTTGAATAAATGGTGTTCGATAAAAATGAATCACCTTTTCAGCAACTAAACCCTCAACATTACCCACCTCCTGAGCATCCACGGATAACACGGCCCTGACTTTCTCAGAGGCATTTCGTAGTACACCTTTAGTGTATAATCTCACCGCACTGTTTCGGTTCCGTTGTGATGAACCAAAAAGCAAATGGGAAATTTTACTTTTTGGCAAAGGCTTTGGCAAGAAAAAATTATGATTACTTGAACCCTGAAATTATCCCAAAAAAAAAGTTCAGATTTTTACACAAAATACTATCAATTTAACACAAATCAATAAATTTAAAATATAAAAAACGAAAAACAGCACTTACTTGTAACAACTCAGCTGCTGTAATGTCCAATGGTGCAGCCATTATTGCATAAATAGGAATCAAACTGTAACAAAACAAAAACAATAAAAAGATTCAATTTTTATCAACTTTCAATGGCATATGATTGATTACATACTTTCAGATATACATACATACATATACATATACATATTACATTTACATTTACTAATACATGTTAAAATAAAATAAAAAAATTGGTATATAACTTACCAGTGTTTGTGAACACGGCCACGTGGCTGCTTCTTCGTGTCTTGCTTCACAGCTTTTCGGGTTTTACCTGTGATGAGAGTAAAGCAGAGGAAAGGTAGCGTCGAGTAGCTCAGGAGCACATGAAAACAAACAAAGATACTCAAAAAGACCAGGGTTTAGGGTTATTGCGGGTTTTAAAATTGGTCCTTCAACTATATCCAACTTTTTATTTTCAGTACATTACTTTTTATGTTTCAATTTTCATTAAAGCAGTCCTAACGCTCTCGTCGGTTTATATACTTTGTTTCGTCACTTTACTGACATGGTTGGTACGTTTTCATCACTTTATTTTATCACTTGCATTGTGTCGGTTTGACGACGAAAGGGGAGAAAAGGAAGTGGGCCAACAACATTATTTTAACGTATTGTTATTTTTTATTTAGTGTATGTAAATGTAGGTATATTTGTAATGCATGGTCCAAAAGTTGAAGTGACGAAATGATTGTTGGCATGGTTGTGTCTATCTTTCGTCAGTTTTGAATGTGCTAATGTGATATTGAGCTGATACAACTGACGAAAGAAGTGATGAAACTACAGTTGAGAGTGGCCTTATGTCAGCATAAAAAATATGAGAAGTTAATTAAAATTGTAAGGATATATGTGCTAAGATATGGACCGGGGCATATGTGCTACTTTAAAGACTTGGACCAGGGCATATGTGCTAAGATTTTAATAGTGCAAACAAACCCCACACTTGCTTAGTTATGCAGCTAAAAACTATGTGAGCAAAAATCATGGGACAAGAATATATGCACTTGAGTTTTGATGGTCTTATATATTGTTCAAGTATCTTATATTAATAGTTTTTTCGCGCTTCCGTTCTTTGCTATATTATAGTTTGATTAACTCTTCTATCTTGTACTAAGGTGATCCACAACAATGTTATCTAATAAAGTATGATTTTTTTATTTTGGAGGGATCAAGACACGAAAATTTTAGAGAAGTTATTAAAATTGTAAGGTATCTTAAGAAGATTTAGGTTCAAATATACAAAAGTTTTAAGATAAACAGAATACGCATCATCCTTCATCCATTTTTTTCATCAACTTTCACTCTTTCAAATCAAAAACCCATTTCTAATATAAAACACACAAAATTAAAAGTATATCATAATATTCTTATTAAAGCATACAATCAATGATCGATGGATACGGTTTTAGAAATAATTTTGAATTATATTTTTTTTACATTAATTTAGGGTTGATAATTAGGGATTTAGAAATATATTTATGAGTAGGTAACAAATACCCAAAAAAAAATTTTATTTTCTTTTAAAATTAGTCTCGTATTAAAGATCATAAAACGTTATTTGATTTGATGCATTTATTTTTAATTTAACACCTAGTTATGATATTTTTTATGTTCAAAAATTACAATGTGTTAAAATAATGGTGGTGAAGGAGGAAGAACGAGATGGATCAGAGAAGATGAGATAAAAAGGAGGAAGAGGTGGTGTCGGTCCAAAATTAATGCGTACCTTACGTATTTTAATTTATTGCGTAGAAGAACCTCACTCGTCTTAAGAATTTGAATTGTTTTTTGTGGGAAGTATCATTGTATGAGCGTAAAGTTATGGATGGTGATGAACTATAATTTTTTTGACTAATCGGTTTTTCAAGCGAGTTGGGGAAACTCATTATTAGGTCAAATTCAAATATTTGATACGTTACCTGTGATATTTTCATATAATACGGTGTTATTATAATATTGTTTTTCGTGCAATTTCAACGTTAGTATACTATGTATGCTTATGACACTATATGACCTAATTCTTTTTCATCGAGTTTGAAATAGAGAACAACATTAGTCTTTTGAGATTAGATCTAATGTTTGAACATCATTACGTATATACTTGTTCATAAAAGTGTTTAACTCTATTTTATTTTTCGCTCTTACTTTTTATTTTTATTTTTAATTTCCTTTTTGATTTTATTGGTATTAAAATTATTTATTTTGCCGAGTGAACCGACCGATCGTTCAAACAAAATCATATGAAAGTATGAAACCACTTGAGTGAACCGAAACAAAACCGGATTAAAAATGAGTTTAATCTCTAACTATCATCAGACCACCTTATTTTCTCCGAATTATTGTTCATCATCAGAACCTAATCCCTTCTACCCTCCTCAATTCATTAACTTTTTCAAAATCCCATTTTGTAATCCATACCCATATTTACTATCATCCAACAGAACCCATAAATGTATCGTTACCGCCAAAAAGAAAGACCCATCTTCTGAATCAATTCTTAGTCCCTCCATTGTTCAGGAAGTCTCAGAAGATGATGATGAATTTCAAGAATTTGATGATGGTAATGTATACTATTATGTTTTAAATGTGTTGTTGTTTATTTGAGATTTTTGTTTTGGTTTATATGATTTTGGTTGTTTAATTAAGGGGTTTTGGTGATTAGGGTTTTATCTTGCTTTATGTGTGTGATTGTGGTGGTGTTTGGAGGTTATTCTACACAAAAAAAAAAATGATTAATTTATTAGGATACTTAAGTATTCTACATTAATTAATCTTCGGTGCAATTTGAATTGGTGGTTTTGCTTAAGCTTATGAGAACTATGAAGTAATACACTTAAAATATTGACTTTGAAGTTGAAAAAAATAATAACCTGTTTGAAATTTTTAGTAAAAAAGGTGGACTTTTATTTTTATAGGATGGCTTGATACTATTCACTATGAATCTTACCATCGAACTCGTTGCGCCAAATTATTTCAAAGTATTTGCGTTAGTAGCTACTAATCTACCATCAAACTCATTACAATTCTTATACATTTGATGTAATCTACATTCTACAAAAGATAAAATATATGGTAACTTTAGAAATATTTACTTGCTCGTAGTTGTACGTCGAGGAGAAAACAAGTGTCCTGTTTGTAAATGAATTGCATATAATTCTGTAATGTTGTATTTCTATTACAAGAGTCAACAGATCAAATTTTAGCTTGTATACATAAGAAATACTTTCTAGGGTTATTATGTGTCATTACTTCATTATTTGATATCCTGTAGCTTCCATTTCCTAAAGAGAATCTAATTTGAATAAGTTCACGATGGATGTCTATGTGTTCAGCTAGAGTTCTTTAGCATCTACTAGTGTGTTTATGTTATTTATGAATGTATTATTGATCTTACATCAATTTAGCTGTTTATATTTTGTTAATCTAAAGAGTTGTCTCACCATTCCTATCATATCGTGCAAAATGTAGAGGAACTTTATGAGGATGATGACTTCCAAGATGACTACTTGGACGAAGATGCGGAACCTAGAGTAAGTTGACAACTAATGTGGCTGAACCCCTAAACATATGAAAAGCTTAAAGCTCTAATTTACAATAAAATGCCAAGTTATTAGCAAGTTATACTTCGTATGAATTATTAATCTGTCTTTTTTGTAAGTTTGGGGATGGAGGCGGAGGTGGCGGAATTTCATTGGCTGGGACTACATGGGACAAAGAAGCGTTGAGGTTCGCTGAAGAAGTTTCTCTGACTTTTGATGGAGAGTTGGGAATATATGCTTTCAAGACGCTACAGAATTCTGCCATTCGAGTGCGCATTGAGAGGCTTTCAAACAAGTAAGTGTCTATACCTCATTTGGATGTGCATTTTGGAATTTATTATTTGATTTTGATAGCTTCACCCTAGAAAAGAATATGGGAAATATAGAAATTTTCCGTTCTGTATGGTGCTCTTACTTACTGCTAAATGAAACTTGAGTTTTGCGTATACTTAATAAAGTGATGATTATGTGCAGATCAGGTTCTCCCACCATGGAGGATATTGAAGCTTTCTCTAAAGCGTACCAAGAGCGGTTAAACGAGGCTGAGTCTGCTGGATCTATTCCTGCTGATATATCGCTTGAGGTTCTTCTTTTTCTGTTTTCTATAGATGGTAAAATGAGTGGGTCAGATGGGTTCTATAATGTGTCATAAGTGATCAAAACGGGTACCAGCTAGTACTCTTTGATCCGTTTTCTTTTATTATGATTATAAGAAACTATTTATTAAAACACTGATCAGAGTTATTCCAAGTTAGGAGGTTTATGCATCTTTTTTGGTAAAAGTTTCTAACTTTACATGTTTGATCCTCCTATTAATAAACATAACCTACTTGACCCATTTTCATATAAATGAGTTAAAGTTGCCTTCTGTGTTTTTCTTCTTTTTTTATTTTTTCCAGAATCTAAAGAAGTGAGAATGTGATTTTGGTCCCATCTATTTAATGTGAATGTTCCGGTGAACTAACAAATGATATTATATTAGACTCGAGGTGACAACTTCCATTTTTCAATGGGTCAATCCGGGTTATGTTTTGTCTCTTAATGAGTCAAACAGGTATAAAAGATTAGCTAAACATAAACGAGTCGAAAGTCACCCAAAGTGTATTATTTTGATGCATTAAAATCCTAAGTTAATTAGATTATTACTGAATCAATGTAATTTTTTATGATTGTATATCACACTAACTATTTTGATAAGAAGTGTTTTGGGTCAAACCTGACCAGTTTTGACCTGCTACCAAACATGCCCGCCCCGCCCGTTTTGCCAACTTTAGTATAAACAAATGAAGTATGTTAATCCTTTTTTCTTCGTTTAATAGGTATCTTCACCCGGACTTGAGAGGGTTGTTAGGATCCCACAAGATCTTGAAAGATTCAAAGACCGTCCCATGTATGTCAAATACACAACACTAGCCGATGATGCCACATCATCCACCGAGCATGACGGTATTTTGAGACTCGAATCTTTCAACTTGGATACACAATGCTGTACTTGGGGTATAGCAGATGTCAGGGCTAACAGAGAAACGGCAGGGAAAGGAAGGCCCCTTAACAAAAAGCAAAGGGAGTGGCGACTAGTCACTCCCTTTGACTCTCTCCTCTTAGTTAGGATCTACGCAGATGTGTAAATATGTATACTTTTACTCCGCTTTGTAATCATTTCATTTTGCTTTTTTATTTCATTTTCTTACTTCCCTTAGGATCTTGTACCAGTTTATTAAAGGATCTGATATTACAATCACCACCTGAGTTACATGCATTGCTTTTAGTTACTTAATCTTGAACATTCAAATTTCATATGAAATTTGTGCTGTTTATATGAAACCTCCAGCTTGCTAGTACGCATGCCAAAACGAGACCTGTGATCCCATGTTTAAAAACTTAATATTTTCATGATCATAAACATGAAATACTGCACAGTATTTCATGATTAACGGTCAGATCACCGTTTGTGGACTATTTTGCTAAGCAAACAAAAAGTAAAAATTGTTGTTTTGGGATTGAATACGACAATGAAACAACTAAGAACCCTGTAGAAAGCTGTATTAATAAGAATCTAATTGCTTAAAATATCAAAGTAACAGGATTACCATTACCATTGCTGTAGAATAATAAAACAAAAAAGTTCATTAAGGTTTGGCAACACAATTTAGGTCGAGTATTAGGAGACATCACACAAACTTTTGTATCTTATCTTGTTCTAAGGTTTGGCTCCATTTGGAAACAAAAACAAATGTACATGATTAATAGATTAGCCTCTCAATGGTGAAACATAAAAAAGACAAAGACAAAGTTAAATTAATACCTACTAGAGATGCTATAAAAGAACTATTCAATACACAAACGTACTAAAGTTGACTTGTTTGACTAATTGAGCTTTATAATTTGTGATAAGGAGTTCTTTAAATAACAGTAATTGAAAATATTAAGCAAACTTGAGACTTTAGTGGTTGTCATTATATAAATTGAGGAAGATAATTAATGTTTATCAAGTGAAGAAAATTGAGTCCCACAAAGCAGCCAATGAAGGTAGATAGGTAGGGATCTAGATGGGTAACTTTGCACCTTGATATTGTGAATTTGCAAATTTCTATGACTAATTTTTTGTATCATGTCAAAAGTGTGTTTTGTCTTTGTTAGGCTTCACTTTTGGTATAGGGTACTTGAACACATATTGCTCACAGATTTGGAAACCTAAATGTGTGATAGGATAATCACACTTAATTATCTTAGAAAACTCATTAGATTGAATCAGTAATGATGATCAATAAACAATTTATTGAGAAATGCCTTTAAACATTGATTCATAAACGTCAACATGAGAGGTAATGTCGAATGAACAAATTTAAAAAAGTGTCGCGCCCTATATCTAATATCTAATCTAACTAATAAGTAGATATTCAACACTACTATGCAGTGCAAATCATATCTATATCTATGTAGATAAAAGGATGACATGTTGTAAGCATAAACTAGAAATACTAAACAGAGCAAGCACGTTTTGAACTCTATAGTTTTGTTGCAACTTGCAAGTTTAAAAACAATTTACATATTTATAATACAATTTGAAGCTTGGCAAATGTGTTAGTATAATATTTAGCCAACTAATTTAAGATATACAATTCTAGCTTCAATTTTTGAACTAACATCTTCTATAAAAATCTTGAAGGGTATAAAATCACTAACTATGTATGCATAGTGATAAGTGTTATCCATTGAGTTTTCTTTTTTTTTTTTGAGGATAATCTACAAGTTATTCAATCTTCTTCTATATATAATAATAATAATAATAATAATAATAATTACGCACAATAAGATACATTATTATTATTATTATTATTATTATTATTATTATTATTATTATTATTATTATTATTATTATTATTATTATCTTTCATGAGACTTGAATCTATAAATTGTTGATGGATAAGTTTAGCATACCAACTATTATTTGTTTCAACTTATTCATGAGCATGAATAGAATAATAATTTGCTCAAAAAAAATAATTAAAGTAATAATTATAATTTTATTATTATAAGTCTGAAACACTATTACGACCTATAATATAAGACAAAGAAAAAGAAACTATAAATTGAGTTAAATGACAACCTATTTGACAAATAAAGCTAAAATTAAATATAGTCAATAATTTATGAAGTGTAGACAAAAATGACATATATTATATGATTAATTAATATATTATGTTCCAAAGATATATTATTATAAGATATCAATTTTATTGTATGTCGGGTAACCTAATGCTGAGCAACATGGAGTATAAATGTGGAGATTACGAATTCAATTTATGTTCTCGTATTTCGTTAACTGTGAATTATACATTTTATCTCATTCGTATTAAGTGGTTAATGAGTGCTAAATGGTTATTTACCTTTTTTTATACGGTATATTCAATTGTGAACATAAAATAAAAATGTAATCTTTTTTGTGGATATGTTGAATTATCTAATTTGGAAAAAAAGGCGCCTATTTCTTATCCATAAAATGGGGTAGTTTGACTAAAATATGATTCTTTAATTCAAATTCCAATTACCCCGCGGTCTATCTATATCTCTCTCTCTATATTTCCTGTGATTTCTCTCTCTATAACAAACACAACAACATACTTTTGTAGTTTTGTGTTTATATAAATAATAAAGCTGCAAAGACTTATAATCATAACATACACGCATTCTTAAACCCTTTCTGTTATTCAAACTTCACATGTTTCTCCTTGACAGATTTCACTAATAAAAAACCATACTTTATAATCATTCTGTCTCACTTTTATTTCAAGATTTCTCTTTTTTTATAGAGAAGTAAGCAATTTCCTAAGTGGGTTTGCTTAAATTTTGAATTTTGTGAGATGGGTGTTGGATGGTTGTTTGTGGTGGTGGTTGTGGCGGTGGTAGTTGGTGGTGGAGATGGGTTTCCGGTGGAGGATCTGGTGACTAGATTGCCAGGACAACCAAGTGTTATGTTTAAACAGTACGCTGGTTATGTTGATGTGGATGAGAAAGCTGGAAGGAGTTTGTTTTATTATTTTGTTGAAGCTGATAATGATCCTGATCATAAACCCCTGTCTCTTTGGCTTAATGGAGGTTTGTAATTTTACTATTTTTGGCTTTTTGTTTGTTTTTAAGACTTTTATCTCTCTTTCACACACTCACATTACAATATTGTTGTAGCTATATATATAAATATGACATACCTAATGTATGCATAATAATAATAATGCATATATATATATTGAAGTTTATAAAGTGATTATTGAATGTTTATGTGAACTCATATGGGAGTGAGAACAATTTAGATCTTGATTTCAAGTTATTTAGGCTCAAGATAATGGAATTTGGGATTTGGAATATTATCATAGAAGTTGATACTTGATAGTTATATGAAAACTGATTGATGAGTTAAATATGGAGTTTGTTACATGTTCTTAGCTTTAGTGAACTGATTAATCTTAACCAAATTTTGAGATAAAGTCCAAATTAGAGTAAGATTAGGTATAATGTTGATATAAGCAAATAATTGTATGCACAACACAATTTTTAGAGTAGTAAATGGGAAGATCCCTTTTTACAAAAACTTTAGGTGGTGCTGTTTTAAGCTTGGATATTTGGAGATCCCTTTTTACACAAACTGTACTTTAGGAACCAGCATGCTCCTCTCACTTTTATCTTTTTGGTTGTTGGGTATAAAGTTAATACTGTATTTTTTATACACAAACATATTTATAGATGCTACTTTACTGGTATATTCTACTCCTTTTATTTTCAGCAGTGTTTCAAACGTCAAGTCAATTCCATATTCAAATTTGAAGTAAATATATTTTTCAGTTTCACTATTTAGATATATTTTTTTGTAGATATATTTATCAGCAGAAATGTACTAATACTTAAAAGGAGTAATTTGCTGGATAATTAAAGTCAAATGTGAAATTCTTGGAATTTAGGTAGTACTAAATTACTCTCATTAAAGTCACAGTACTTGTATTCTGATTAATTGCAACTTTTACAAACAAAAGTTGAGTAATTGCTTATATGTTATGTACCTACTGCAAGGTCATAGTGCATTTATTTCTTTACTTACTAAATTACCATACTAGTGTTGTAATAGTTACTACATACATATCAGACACTATCTACCATAACTTTTAAGTATATAGGTTCATATATTGTTACACGCTTACACCTATTTCCATGAAGATGTAATAATCTCCTGCTTTGCCACACTTCAACCTCATTTAATGATTGAAAGTTTATAACAGTGTTCTTAATTTTTACTGTAATTATCTTTATATGTGTCAATCATTTATTCATTGAACATATATTGAATTTATTGTCACAACCAAGAAGTATCAATTTCCTGGAGCAGTGTCTAATTAGTACCATGAGTTTGGGTTGAACATTGTGCTTTGGGATTGGCTTTTAATGGGCAACATAAATGTTTTACCCTTACTAATATTAGTAATTAGGTGTACAATTTTAGCTTAATATATTATATTCTTTTTGAACTTTCTTGAGAATAGCAACAAATTTTTCATATGATACTAAGATAAATTGATCTATTTTATTTAATCTTAGTGATGTCATTGAAATATTGTTATTGTAATCTACCCATGAAGTTGGTTTATGTTTTTATTCTTGAATGAAGAAAAATCATTTACATTTTTATTCCTTTGTTTAAAGGAAAACAAAGTATATACAAATTTAAATTCCACTGTCTGTTGTCTGTATTAGGCCCAGGTTGCTCATCAATGGGTGGGGGAGCCTTCACAGAATTGGGTCCATTTTTCCCCCAAGGTAATGGCAGGGGCCTACGCATAAATACAAAGTCATGGAACAAAGGTATGTTTTCATGTGTTACAAACTTACATTATACTATTGCTAGATGTTGCATTATCTTATCTTAATCTTCTTATATGTAATATATAGTACATTTGACTGGTATAAGAAAATTACTGGGTTAACCAACCTGATTGACCCGCCCATTTTTGTCCCTTATGCTGTAACTATGGCTTCTCTCTTGTTATGAACTAGTATCAAATCTTTTGTTCGTCGAGTCTCCGGCTGGGGTAGGATGGTCATACTCCAACACAACTTTAGATTACACAACTGGTGATGCCAACACAGGTAAGATAATATTTACCATTTACCACATTTCATTGTTGTTTTATAGTGTTTTCATGTATCTAACAATTCACTATCTTATGATCACACAGCCAAGGATATGCTTACATTCTTGTTGAATTGGTACAAGAAGTTCCCGTCTTTTAGATCACGAGAGTTATACCTTACAGGGGAAAGTTATGCCGGTATGTATCAAGAAGCAAATTATCAGTTGACATTTTATACAAATCCATTTTCTATACAAATAACTGTTGACTATGTTTTTACATGTAGGACATTATATTCCACAGTTGACTATCGCCCTTCTGGACCACAATGAACGTTCCACTGGTTTCAAGTTCAACATCAAAGGAGTTGCTGTAAGATTTTAACCATTCAATGTTCATCTACTTGTTATTGTGTACAATTTGTGGGCATGATGAATAACTGAAACATTTTTTAATCAGATTGGTAATCCACTTCTTAAACTTGACCGTGATGTGCCAGCTGTATACGAGTACTACTGGTCACATGGGATGATATCTGATGAGATTGGCCTTACTATCATGAACGATTGCAATTTTGAGGATTACACATTTCCTTCACCTCACAATGAATCTGTTGCATGTAATAATGCCATTTCCCAAGCAAATGACATAATTGGTGAATATATTAATAACTACGATGTGATTCTTGATGTATGCTACCCTTCTCTAGTAGAACAAGAGTTACGCTTGAAGAAAACTGTAAGTTTTTTTTTTCATTCTTTTGATCGTTTTTTTCTACTTTTGATCGATTTGAAACTTATTGAGGAGTTTTTGTTTGGTGTTATGATTTCATAAGGCGACCAAGATCAGCTTTGGAGTTGATGTGTGCATGAGTCTTGAAAGAAAGTTTTATTTTAACCTTCCTGAGGTTCAACGGGCTCTCCATGCTAATCGGACCAAGTTGCCCTATTCCTGGTCTATGTGCAGTGGGTAAGTCGGTTGATTCAATTACGGTGGCAATTTCAACCTATTTACTTTTTTAAATGAAATGACCGATATAGTTGAGTTAACAGAAAACAAGTCAAAACTGGTTGAACAGGTCAAATGGGTCGAAAATGTTTTTGGCCAACCTGACCCAACCCGTATACTCCTAACTCTCCCATTTTTCTACACATAAAAGGTTGCTAAAAAGGAAACATGTCAAATGGGTCGAAAGTCACCCAAAGATATTAATGTAGCAAAGCTTTTAATGCATTATATTCAAATGTTAACCATGACACACCATCACTAAGTATAACAAAACATTTCAAAATTTGGACCAAAGGTGTTACGATTCAAATATTCCTAGCCATATATGAACTGATGTCACTTATTCTCCTTGGAACAGAATTCTAAATTACAATGAGAATGACGGGAGCATCGACATTCTCCCATTGCTTAACAGAATCATCAAAAACCGAATCCCAGTTTGGATTTTCAGGTAAATTTTCCGGCTTTACTGAAATCAAATAGACATGCTCATCAAATTACTGATTACCAGTTATAAATTTGCATTATCTTAGTGGTGATCAAGATTCTGTAGTACCATTGCTTGGATCAAGAACTCTTGTTCGTGAATTGGCTCATGATTTGCAGTTCGAGGCTACTGTTCCGTACACAGCATGGTTTCATAAGGGCCAGGTACTTTATTAGTCCTATCCATTTTAGTTTGACTTTTATGATCAAACAAGTGAACTTTCAAATTCTAACTTAGAGATTATTTTCAGTCTCTTCAACTACACTTGTTGGTAGTCCAATCTGTATAATTATTACTAAGAGTCATTGTTTATTACAATTGAGAGCATGATATCAGTTTTATATCTCAATCTTCGTTTAATCTGACCAATAAGGTCAAAATGTGCGTCTTCTGGTGTAGGTTGGAGGTTGGGTCACCGAGTATGGGAATCTACTAACTTTTGCAACAGTAAGAGGTGCTGCTCATATGGTGCCGTATGCTCAGCCTGATCGTGCTCTACATATGTTCAGCTCATTTGTTCGTGGTCATAGATTGCCTAACAACACTCGTCCTTCCATTGACGATTAATGAACACAAGACACTCGCCCCATTTTGGACTTAGTTGAGGTCTTAAATTTGAACTCTAGGAATATTTCAGATTCTAGCTTTTATTCATGTTGCCTGAGGCAAGAAAAAACATGATGAGATTGGTTTCTGCAACCTCTGTGAGAACTAAAAATCAAGTCTAATAATTTATTGTAGGCTGTTTTATGAGAGATTTGTCTAAAAACAATCTAGTTCGAGTAACCGAAGTTCAGTCATTCACACTCATGGTCAATGTTTCTGATGTTGAACTTTAGGATGTCGAATTTTAGATGCTTGAAAAATGACTCAATTAATGTCTTTATTTGTCAAGCTTGAATGCAGTAGGAGTAAGTGAATATATTGAAAAGTTGGAAGACGAACAACATAAACTTTTTTATTTTTCCTTTTGTTACACTTGACATGTATGATATATATTTGATAATATGATATGATTGCATATATGTTGTGCCTTTAAAACAATATTCATCACAAAACAAAAGGTAATAATTTTTGTGTTCATTTTTTGTTAGCAACTAATAAATTGTTCAATTTAATTATTGAATTTCTCTAATTTAATTCTAAAATTCTAAAGTAATAAATGTAAATCAAATTAAAGAAAAAAAATTGGGTGGCCCTTTTGACTGTTCTATGACTAACTGGGATTTTTTTAGTTACATATTTGTGTTTTTTTATTTCTTTTTACAATTTACAAATTATCATTATCAGTTTATCATACTCAGATCATCAGATGTACGGACCAGATATGTACACCTCCCATCAATTTTAATATTCCCCCAAAAATCACCGACCAAAAATCATTCATTGGTTCCACCAAATATTTTAGTTTACACATTACCTTCAACCATTTTCATCAATGGCTACGACCTTTGAAATGACCCAACTACCCCTCTCTTCTCAAAGTCTACTTCTCTCTAAACTTCAGGTTTACTCAAACAATGATTCACTACAACCCCAGTTGACAAAACATCAAGATTCTTGCGAAATCATACCATTTTGTGTCTAATTTTAAAATTTTTAGTTCCTGATCTTGCATTCGGGAAAAAGTTGACAACTGGCAACTCTAATATGTGGAAAAAATGTTCAGAATAGCTATGCGACTCGCTAACACCTGATTTTACATTATCATTTACTGTTTGTGCAGAATCACTGCTGGATTATTTTCAATGGTCAGGATCTGGGGTTTCTTTAAACTGCTTAATTTCTTGATTTTGGTTAAGGGGTTGCTGCAAGTTTGTTTCTTTTCTGATATACCATTTTGGGTTATTTAAAAGATTTGATCGTTTTAAAAAAATATATAAATGATTCATAGAATACATTGGAGTTCATCTTTGTGCTTTAGGGTTTTGATTGTGACTTGGGTATATTGTAAAAGATTTTTTTATAGGTCATTTAACAGATTCAATGTAGTTAGTTCTTGTCTATTCATTGTGTTAACTATAATTTGTGGTTATATATACTTGTATGGAGCTGTTTCATCTGTAAATCTTGAAGAAAACACAATTAGTGATGTAAAAGATTCAAAGGGTGTGTGTGATCTTTATGATGGAAAATGGGTTCCTGATGAGAATTACCCTTTATACAGTGCATCTCAATGTCCTTTTGCTGAAAAAAGTTTTAATTGTTTAGCTAATGGTAGGAGAGAAAACGGGTATCTAAAATGGAGATGGAATCCAAATAACTGTGAGATTGTTAGGTTTGATGCACGGGTTGTTTTGGAAAAGCTCCGTGAGAAACGGGTTGTGTTTGTTGGTGATTCTTTGAGTAGGACTCAATGGGAGTCTATGATATGTTTGCTTATGACTGGTGTGGATGATAAAAGGAGCGTTTATGAAATGAATGGGAATAAGATTAGTAAACAGATTAGGTATTTGGGTGTTCGGTTTAGTACTTATAATTTCACAGTTGAGTTTTACCGGTCGGTATTTCTAATGCAAATTGGTTCTGTTCCAAAACGTGCACCAAAGAGAGTTCGGTCAACAATCAAACTTGATGAGTTGGATGGTATTAGCTCAAAATGGATTGATTCGGATATTCTTGTGTTTAATACAGGTCATTGGTGGAATCATGCAAAGCTTTTTGAAATGTAAGCGTTTCTTGGCTGTTTGGTTTTCATTTTAGTATGCATTTTTGTAAGTTATAGTAGATTTTACTCTCGTATTTTGAATATACATTGTACTTTTGTTGTTAAAAGATGGCAACCTAGTTAAATTGAACTTCAAATGCTGTTATTACCTTTAATACTATCTTAATTTGTTTTTGGACAGGGGTTGTTATTTTAAGGTCGGTGGAAGGCTAAAACTTGGAATGTCAACCATGGCTGCTTATACAACAGCTTTACGCACTTGGGCTTCATGGGTCGAAAATATGGTTGATACAGATAGGACCCATGTGTTCTTTAGGACTTTTGAGGGCAGTCATTGGAGGTGCGTTAATTTGTTACTGTATTTCAAACAATTAATATAGTTTAAACATTATGAACATAGGTTCCAGAGAAATATTTTGTACATTTTTACTTTCATGTTTAAATCTACTATTGATGCTCAATATCTTTTAATAACTTTTTGTTCCCAATACTTGCTATGGACTTTCGTGTAGTTATCAAAATATTGTTTTAGAATTTATAGATGTCATATGAAGATTGACCTTAAAGGTTGAAGTGTTTCCGTTCGCTTGAACAAGGGTAGAATCTTACAAAAGTGATGCACTCTGACTTTCAAGGTCAAATCTATTGTTATTCAGATTCGAAATTCTTATAAGATCCATTAGAAGCTGTTAATTAAAACCTTGTTTTTTCCAGTACCTGTTCTGAAACTTTATACAAGCTATTGAAATCTCTTTAAAAAAGTCTTGTTACTTCATATCAATATCAAAATTGAATCAATTGATTGACTTGACTTCAATCTAGACTTTTACTATTATTTATGAATGGGAGTACTAAATGCGACTCTATTTCAACAATTCATGACACTTTTTATCTGTACCAGCGGGAAAAATGGTCACACTTGCAAAGTTACAAAAAACCCCATGTCTAGAATTAAGAGTGAATATAGAAGTCCCTTCTCAGATATTATAAAGAGAGTAGTGAAGAATATGTCAGTTCCTGTAACGGCGATGCATGTAACTCCCATGGGCTCATTCCGTAGTGATGCACATGTTGGTACGTGGAGTGATAATCCAACGGTTCCTGATTGTAGCCATTGGTGTTTGCCTGGAGTCCCTGATGCATGGAATGAAATCCTGTTCTCATATCTATGAAATTAGAACATGGTAAGTTGACCATTCGTCTCTGTTGAGGTCAAACCTCCTTAATTTCTAAACGTATCAGATACTATATCTTACAAATTTATGAACTTTTATATGGAATAGAAGTATTTATCGTAAAGCCTGATCCAATTTTCAAATTCTTTTATATATATGCTCTTCGAAGTTCAGATCACTTTTGAATTTGAGTTTAGGTTGTTTAACCTTAATGTTTAAACTAATTCAGTTGACTTTGTTATTTGCAGGAAACGAATTTTACGGTTTGCGAGTCTGTGTATGGGAATGTAAGAAAGGGAAAGAAGAGAGACTGTAATTTCTAACAAGATTTTATAAATATGTTGTTGTACAACGATTGTAAACATTATATTTTTCTTTAATTTACATAAAGAAGTTTGCTAATTTTTCATGTTTCTGTAATATCTGATTTACGTGTAGTAGTGTGAACATTAAGCACAGAGACAGAGTATACAGTAAAGGTCCAAATCAAATCCTTCCATCTAATGAGATAACATCCAAGGATTTAAAATGGTTTGCTTTTTAAACAAAGTCACGTCCAGTTTTTCTGTGATTATATATTTAATAACTGCTTATGGTTTACAAAGTGTATATATTCAATATAAATATCACTTCATCATCACCTTATATAAAATTTATGTTCGTCAGTAAAAAGCATAATTATTTATTTAATTTATTTTCATCATCAACAAAATAGTAGAAAGTTCAATAAAATAAGACACAGTCACATTATATATATTATATATTTATATATATAGCATAAGTTAATCTGCACAACTTTATTTACACCATCAATTTCATAGTCAAGCTTGAGAAGTTGTACTATGTGCATGATTGTCATCACTAGATGCTTGATGCAAATTTTTTCCTAGCTTCTCAGTCTTCCTGCACTCTTCTATTCGATCAGCATGCAAATCTTCATCAATTGTAATTGAAACGGCTTTCATGCCATTCGGACCTTGAACAAAATTCTCACGCACCTTCATATGCTCGTCAACATGCACCAGTTCATTCTTGTTAACCGTCTTGCTGCATTTCAACTTCTTTATGGCGAAACACAAAGCAAAAAGGGCAAATGCTAGAAAGAAAAAGCAGACAAACGACACAAACACTACAAATATGACAGTCGCCATTGTTGAAATCCTTGATCTTTTTTAGATAATTAAGATTGATAAAATATATTGGATTTTTGAGATGGGTTGGATATGCAAAAAGAAGTTTGAATTAAGATGATTATTTGTAGTAGTGAAAGGTGTGGTTATTGTGTTGGAATCTTGAAAAATAGTACATGACTTCCAAGTATCAAGAAACTTGACTCTCATATGAAGCAAGTAAGTTGATTGTATTGCAAAACACTTCTCAAGATTTCATGCTATTTTTATTTATATATATATTTTTTTCATTTTTCTCAACTGATGAAGTGATAAAAAGTTATAAAACATGTGTTAATAAATGGACAATAGGATAAAGATTGTCTATCATGCTTAAACATCATTCGATAAATGCGTGTTGTTAACCACTCCAAGTTCATTGCGATGAACCGGCAAAATATGATCAATGTATATGAGACGAGCCTTTAGTATTCCTAATTTGTAAATAAGCAAATGCTACTTGTGGCAATAGAATCATAATAGTTTGAGGGAAACACATAAATTCGATGTGTTTCATTTAGTTAACCCTAAAAGGTTAAGTTCAACCACTATAAACCAATGAACTCAAAGGATCTATATGAGGTAAAAAGCCATATCAAGTGTTAGTTTCACCAAGTTAACTCACCTTGACAATTGATACCCAAAAAAAATAAAAAAATAAAAATAAATAAAAAATACAATAAAATTAACATTTTGAAATTGAAAATTTGAGATATATGGATTCTTTTAAAATTTTAGAGGTGTTTTACAATACACACTATTTACAAGCTTAACATGGGTGTCAAGACAAGTTTCTTAAAACTTAGAAGTTATGCACTAGTCCACCAAAATAATCACAAGCCTTCTATCTCTACTACAAATACCAATCCACCAAAACTTCTTTTTTCCATCAAATCCATCTCAAATATCCTCAAATCTAAATCAATCTCACCAAGCAAATTTCGATAATGAAGACCATCATATTCGTAGTTTTCATTTCGTTTGGTTGTGTATTCTTTCTTGCACCCGCAGCGTTTGCTTTCTGTTACTTCTTTAAAAAAACTAAATGCAGCAAAACGACTGAAAAGGAAGAAATGGTGCACATTGATGAGCATCAAAAGGTGAACGAGAACATTTTG
The DNA here is from genome assembly GCA_963930675.1 of Gnaphalium uliginosum. Taxonomy (NCBI): domain Eukaryota; kingdom Viridiplantae; phylum Streptophyta; class Magnoliopsida; order Asterales; family Asteraceae; genus Gnaphalium; species Gnaphalium uliginosum. The sequence continues at coordinate 1,983,210 of OZ005685.1, forward strand.
CAGGGTCCCAACGGCATGAAAACTGTTGCTATTACCATTGATGAAGATTTGCATGTTCATGAAAAAGAAGAATGCATGAAGAATGAGAAGTTTGGAGAAGGTACTTCCCATCAAACAGCTAGTGAGAATATTAATGCACAGAGTACAACTTCTCAAGCTTGATATTGACCAAGATTGTAAAAATAAAGTGGGCAATTTGTTTCAAGGATGATATATTAAATTATACTAATTAATCAACATTACTAGCAACACGCCAGTCTTTCTACTATTTTGCCATCAAATATTGCCTTTAAAACCAACAAATAAAATCCTTGCTAAATGTAGTATATCAATCAAAATACATTACACATAGTTACATAGCAATCATTAATGATGAAATGCCAACAAAGTTCAGGAGGATTCAAACAAGATCAAAATGATCAAATTAGTATTACTTCATATGGTCTTCTTTAAGATGATCCTTCTGATTTAGACAAATTAAATCGTTATATCGCAACATGTTCTTCGACCATACCCGCCCCTACTCTTAGCCCAAACTACCCGTCTCCAACGCCACATTACTGCTCCGTTGATTTTCGTTGTTGATACACTTGCTGATTATAACCCATCTGTTGGGGTGGAGGGTATGCATACCCCCCAGGTGGTGTTGTGTGTGGGTACCACCCGCTACCATACCCCGCTCCAAAATAGTTTACATACCCTGGAGGTGGTGTAGAGTACGGTGACTGATAACCAGGCATTCCTTGTTGATTTATCATGTATGTAGGGCCTGGTGGATGATTACTACTGGATGTTCCGGTGGAATCTCGTGCAGGAAATGGCTTCTCTATGAATTGGTGTGAAAACGTAAACGTGCCAACCGATTTTCCTCTAATGGTTTGCACCTGGTAGTCGACCACGTGTTCACTGGTTCCTGAACCGGTGTCCATGTCTACAAGTTCACGGACCGGGATAGATACCTCACCGATATCTTTGTCACCCCAAAAACGATGTTGTCGAAGGACAAACAAAAGGGTGGTGGTATTTATAGCTGACTCCTCAACCGGAAACTTCATACGGTGGTTCCATTTAGGGTTTTGACCGTGGGACGAATGGGTCTTCTTTTCGACAATTGATTTTCCATTTATCAATGAAACGATGACGTACACTCTCATCCTAAAGAAAAACAAAAAATTTTGGAGGCCATTGGCCGAGATAACCGTGATGTCCAACGGACGATATTCCATGATCTTGTGTTAAAATTAATTCGAATTCGAATACTATTTATGTTTTCTTTTTCTTGATTTTTTTCATAAGACTCGAACCCTAAAATGAAATGTGGGTTCGAGCCATGGAAAAAATACCAAGAAACTTTGTTATTTCCTTTTCTTTTATGTGGTGAGGGGGATGAGGGTAATTTGAAGAAAAAATATATGGTTAGTAGTAAGGGTCCTAAGGTGGATAACTGTGGTGGATGTGGTGGTTCTACAGTAGCCAGATTAATGAGGACTTGTAAATTACCACAAAAAGAATAGGGAGATATAAAAGAGGTTACATGAAGGATGGCAGGGAGAGATTAGAGGATTGCCATTAATTTTGTTTACATGCAAAATTATTATTCCATCATTAATAAACCAAAATGAAAAGTTCAATTATATCAGAATAGAATTGTATAATAAAATGTCAAAACGAGTTTAATTTACCTTCGAGCTTCATGGCCTAATATGCGAGGAAACAATAGGTTTTGTCCCTGCAAGTTATACAACCATAATTAGTCTTGAATGTTCGATCTTGGACCAATACAGGGGAAGTCTCCTAACAAATCTTTATGGTTTAAAGGTAACATTCTAATGATATTTAACAAATTTAAGGAGACTTATAATGGCAAATTCATGCGATCTAATGGGTAGTGTGGATTAAAACTACACTCTGGGTCACTTACTACCTGTACCTTCAATTTTAGGAAAATTGTTGATTCGACCCATTTAAGATAGAATAACCCAATTCGACCCATTAACATGTCATTTAACTGATAGTTTTCACTTCTAGTAAACAACCATGTAAAGGCAACAAGTATGCACCTCTCGATAGTTAACAAGAATATTTATAAATTTGGATTCACTAAATCAGTAACATACATCACATCAAGTTTCTTGATCAATAGTTTAACTTGGAGGTACCTTGTGAATAGCAGAGCATCATATGGAATAACCACATGACATTTGCATATTTATGCGGGAGCAACTGTTGCAAGACTAATTGCGGTGCTCCGAGCACTTCCCTCTGTAACTACACCACCAAGATATGTATGATAAACTTCAATGAGTTCCATCAACATAAAAGCGTCATTATATTGCTTGAAAAAACCCATGCTGTTTGACATATTATTTTCTTTAACCAAATAGTGATTGGCTACAACCTAACGTCCTTAACTTAACAAAAAGTTCAAATTTTCTCATAATCTACATACATGCATGGAATGCCAGCTGTTTTAACCATGAAGGAACAAAAATCTCCATATATAATACTCAACCTTTTCATTGTACTCGTCCACGCACAGAATGAAAAACTTCGCATAGAATCCAATATTAAGCATAGAATAAACAATTAAAATCCAAAACTTAGCATAAAATCCAAAAACTTGGCACAAAAATGTGGCACAAAATCGAAATTTATCGCACAAAGCGTAATATATCAAACAAAATTCAAAATCTCGCATAGAATGAAAGTTTTTGGCATATAATCCAAACTAAGCATACAATAAACAATTAAAATCAAAAAAATTAGCATACAATCCAAATTTAGCATGGAATAAAAAAATGTGGCACAGAATAGAAAAATATCGCACAAAATAAAAAATCAAGCATAGAATCCAAATATCTATAATTCAGCATAGAATCAACAACTAGAAATGCAAAAACCCAAAAGTCAGCAAAAAATCGGCCTCATAAACCTTCAATTGCAGTAAGATTTCGTTCCGTTAATAGACGATTACATAGAGTAGTATCTTTCACTCCATTTCTATCTATCGGTGGTCTCACACTCTCGCACATTAAAGAATAAGAATGCTGCAGTCTTCAGCTGTTCGTTTCGTTCAATTCAGTGGGGGTAACAACCACATATGTATTGGGCCATTATAACTTAATTGGGCCTAACTATAATAACTTATTACATTGGGCCTTTATTCGGTAAGAGTTTTGATTAGCATTTTGTATTTTTCTTGCTTGTCAATTATTCCATCTTTTAATTAACCAAAACAATACGAGTAGTATTTTTAACTTTAATTTTATTTAAAGATTTTGCTAATGTTTTAATTAACCAAAACAATACGAGTAGTATTTTTAACTTTAATTTTATTTAAAGATTTTGCTAATGTTTGTCCCGTTGTACACGTTAAGGTGCATTTAATGAATCCATAGTTTCTTTAAAATATTCGAATTTGTTATTAATATATGCATAAAAAAATAAATATTAGATTGAATTAATAAATATTAAATGCAAATGTTAATATTTAAGAATGTAACACGGGGCACACGAGAAAAACCAATTATTATTTTCTAAATGAAAAGTAAAGTTTCTAAACACCCGCAGCGAAACACGGACTGAACACCACATCTAGCTTCTTCATAGTGACTTATGAGAACTAAAAGAAACACAATCACCATCACCTCACCATATATATATATATATATATAACTCAAACGTTTGCATTAACAGAGCGTTAACTTTCTATGTGAATTATAAGTTCCATTGCACCTGGCCTTATTTATTCCTCTATGCATATATTATTCACTAGAGACTTTGGTAAAAGATTAGATTATTCGATTATGCACCCATTCGAATGATGCAACGAAGACCTTCTCCTTTGAGCATGTAGTCGAACGCTTTGTTTATTTCTGAGAAACCAACCTGGTGAGTTATAAACTTCTCCACTTCTAATTCCTGCATCCATCAAATTACAAATAATCACATATTGTACATTTGTACATGTCCTTGGTAAAGAAACCATTAGTATATATGATTGCAAGTACAAGTTCCTTCAAAGCAAACATTTGAATTTAATGCATTAATGATTTATATAATTAATTGTAGTTTGTTGCTTATTTGTTCGATGATAATTCTCACGAGTCCAAGTCCCAAAAAAAACGGTTTTATGAGAATGCACAAGGCTTACCTTTTTCATGTATTTTTCAACGACACCAGGAATATCTGTACGAGGCTTGTAGTTTCCAAAGAAAGTGCCCTTGAGAGTCCTTTCATTCAACAAATGTATAGGCAGAGTTTTAAACTCGTCATCTTTATTCGGCACTCCAACAAGGACAGCCACACCCCAACCCTACACAAAAAATAACTTTTAATTAATTATACACATATTGGCGTCCGAATGTCATTAACAGACGAGATGGATTTGAAAGTGCTTTACATCATGAACACATTCAAAAGCCGAGATCATAGCCTTAACATTTCCAGTGCATTCAACACTCCTATCAACTCCACCATCAGTCATCTCCGCAATTACCTGATAATTGAGGGGTAAAACGTTAAGAAATGAGGCTTACTGAAAGTCAAGGTCAAACTTAAAGTCAAAGTTAAACAAAGAATTAAATATCTCACGCTAGAAATACCTCTTGGATCGGTTTATCGTGATCTTTTGGATTCACAAACTCAGTAACACCAAATTTCTTGGCTGTTTTCAAACACGAATACAACAGTTTTAATTACAGAAATCCATGTACTGAGAACCAACTGATTTGACATGCAAAAGTGCAACATTGACCAACTTACCTTCATTAGCCCTACTTGGATTCAGATCTATACCGATGATCCTAGAAGCCCCAGCAATGCGAGCCCCCTCGGCAGCCTGGGACGTGAAATATTAATCCAAAAATTGAACACAAAATTTTCTGCAGTTTAGCAAAGTCAAGTGTACAAAAGAAACAAGAAAGTCAACTTACAGCGAGCCCTACAGCTCCTAGCCCAAAAATAGCAACACTCATACCCTCCTTTGGTTTGGCAACATTAAGAGTTGCACCCATACCTTCACACCCAAAAGAAAAACTCGCAACAAATTAAGTTGCATATATGCAATCTCCAATGTCAGCACGAAAATCGTTATTATATTCTTATTAACTCACTTATTTGCTGATAAAACTGAAGTAAACTAAACATAGTAATATACGAACCAGTGGAAATCCCGCAGCTAAGAATGCAGACTTTGTCAAGGGGCGCATCAGGGTTGATCTTAGCCACACATCCAGAATGAACAACTGTGTACTCACTGAAAGTTGAGGTACCAAGGAAATGGTAAATCGGTTGGCCGTCTTTTGAAAACCTTGTTTTTCCATCATTTATCATGGTACCCCTATCAGTATTAATACGAAGAAGATCACACATATTGCTCTCTTCTGACTTACAATGGCGACATTCGCCACATTCTCCTGTAAATACCGGGAGGACTTTATCCCCTGGTTTCAATTCGGTCACACCCTCACCTATGCTCTCCACAATTCTATCAACAAAATTGACAAAAGAGAAAATTAATTTACTTTCATTACATGTAATAATATAATCAATTGTTCGATCAAAACAAATCCTACCCTCCTGCTTCATGGCCTAATATGCGAGGAAACAACGGGTTTTGTCCCTGCAAGTAATATAACGTAATTAGTCTTAAATGTTCGATCTTGGACCAAAACAGGGGAGGTCTCCTAGCAAATCTTTATGGTTTAAAGGTAACATTCTAATAAAATTTAACAAATTCAAGGAAACTTTTCATGGCAAAATTATAAACTTAAATTGTTTAAGCTACACATAGCAAATTTAAAGAGTTAAAATTCAAAAATTATGAAAAAGGTTCTCTATTTTGGCTATGAATCCATATATACAACCTTTAAATAATCATAGTACTTAGCACCCCACATTGGCCCACATGATAGATTATCAAGAAATGAAAAAATACACAAGATTGCATGTGGTGTGTTTATGCAATTAGTATATAAATCTTCTTTTTAACAGTAATATAAATAAATATAAATAAAAAAATAATTAAGGATATTTAAAAGTAATCAGAACATGAATTATCAAAGGCCAAAATGTATTTTAATACTCTAAACTTGTTTGACTAGGATTTTTAGTACTCTAAACTATTAGAGGTATAGCATAGTACCCTGAACTTGTAATATTGGTTACTTTAATACCTTTAACTCGGTTGACGCGGTCATGTGCAACTCACGTGACTTTTTCTGTTAACTAATTAACGGAGAGTTATTGTTGCTTTAAGTCTTATAATGGTCAGACTCTCAAAGTATAAGTGTTTAACATCTCAAAAGTACGTTTATAATATGTATGGTTTATCGGTAAAGAAATTTACCTCATTATATCATTGTTAAGTAGGAAGTTAATTGATTGTTCGAAGATAAGCAATGATGTAGCCTTTGGTCTTCTGATAGTGGATGAAACATTAGGGCATTCTGGTTAAAACAATTATTGATATAATTGAATTTCTTATACTCGCTACTATCGGTAAGTGTCTTCTTCAATAGCTTCGTAACCGAATCGCTCAAAAATTAAAATCATCTTTAAATCAAACAAATTTTCATGGATTCATCTCGGACCAAAAAAATGACGCCCCTTGCTCCTCGAACTAGTTTCAAAGAGGTTTTTACTTTTTACTATAAAAAATCTAAATTGGGGATATAGTTCTCGAATTTTTCATCAGTATTCTTATATTTTGTTACTATCAATTTAGAGGCAATTGATTTTGACGAAGAAAAGAAGAATTAAGATGCATTGTCAACAAATAAAAAGAGATGGTAGATGTAGGGCCATTCGAGTCCAACTGGTTGTAATCCAGAGTTCATATTTAAATTTGATACTTTATACGAGTATATAAATTAGCTTCAGTTACTTCTTTACGGAAGAAGATGAAATTTAGAAGCAAAGTCACCTCCATACTTGACGTAAGAAAACTCTTGATAACTCTCCGTTAATTAGTTAACAGAAAAAGTCATGTGAGTGGCACATGACCGAGTCAACCGAGTTAAAGGTATTAAAATGATCAATATTACAAGTTCAGGGTACTATGTTATACCTTTAATAGTTTAGAGTACTAAAAATCCTAGTCAACCAAATTTAGGGTAGTAAAATACATTTTGGCCAATATCAAAAGGTGATTTAACGAATAAAACTTGCAACAAAAGGCAATTATTAATTAAATAATATAAAACTAAACAATCAACAACTGCAGGTAAAATGTTCACAGAAAATGAAATTAAAATAATTCAAAATAAAATAAAGAGTAAATTACTGGTCTAATTTGCTCTCCATATTTTGAAATGGTCAAAATCTACAACAATATCCATTTTGGTCAAAGATTTCGCTCCATCACATCAATTTGGAGCGAATTGTAGTATAAAAAAATTCTTATAAGTTCGCTCCAACTAAATGCCCAACAATTCGCTCCATTTGGTAAAAATTACACATGAATTCGCTCAAATTCCCAACAATTCGCTCAAATACCTTTTATTAAAAAATACACATTTCGCTCAAATGACCAACAATTCGCTCCGATTATTTTAAGATACACATGAATTCGCTAAAAGGCTCAACAATTCGATTAAATGCTCAATAATTCGCTCAAATGCACAACAATTCGCTCAAATACCTAAGAAATTCGCTCAAATGCCTAAGAATTCGCTCAAATGTCTGGGAATTCGCTCAAATGTCTGGGAATTCGCTCAAATGACTAGGAATTCGCTCAAATGCTTAGAAATTCGCTTCAATTGAAAAAAAACACATACATTTCGCTCCAATTTAAAAAAACACTACATTTCGCTTCAAGTTGATGTGATGGAGCGAGATTCTTGACCAAAATGGATATTTTTCAAGATTTTGTCCATATTTAGACATAGGAGGTCAAATTTGACCCTTTAGGGAATTTTCTCCAAAATAAAAAATAAATTATGAATTAAACCTTAGCTTCCCAAAAGTATACATCAGTGTGACACAAAGAGGTGAAGAGGATCTTCAACCGGACTTCCATTTTCTGCGGCGGCGCCACCTCCACTTCTTCGATTACTAACGGCTTCCCGGCTTCACGCGCCACCGCAGCTACATATACAACATTTATTTGAAGAAATTAAAAAAAAAACATACAGATCATAATAAGAAACAAAAAAGAAAAATAATCAGCAGCTAATTGAACGGATCATACGTGATTGATCAAGAGATTATATTAAATACCTTTGCATCGAATGATATTACCAGCTGATGATGACATTGTGTTGTACGAGTAATAATTAAAATGATTTAATAATGTTTTGATGTGAGTTTTGTGTGTATTTATGAGTAAGTGATAAAGACGGTGATGATGATGATTTATAAGTCGAAAATAGGAAAGAAATTCAGGAACACGAAACCCCACCGTCATGACTCAGTGACAGATGGAACCAAGATATACAATCTTTCGTATTTTTGGAATTAATTAAGTTAGTGTGCATTAAATTACGACTACTATTCAGCTACTGTTACATCATACATACATGCACGTCCATAATAAATTTTGCCCCTTTAATCGCATTTAGTAGTAAAAATACTCTAACTTTATTATAATTTGATGAAATTAACGATCTTGGAAATGTTGCGTGATATTAAATTGAATAAACTATAGTGTGTTTTCTAGAAGATAACCCGTAATACAATAACATTTGAGTAAATTCAATGAATTTGTAAATTGTCTTCAAAAAATTTTCGCGTCATCAGTTTAAAAAGTGCTATAGGTGATTCATTTGTCACCTGAAATAACTAAATACCTCTAACATCATCCGTTATTTGTGTTTTTAAAAAACAATGAATACAAAAATGATTATGTTAATTTCGTCATATTAAGGGGCAGATTGATCATTTGAGATGTAAGATAGTGCGAAAAAAAGTTGAATGATAGATTCATATAAACTACAGACTATATATGAAGTTTACTCAAAACATTTTTAACTATGACATAACGGGGGTTAATTTATTCCGTTCTTCAATCAAATATTCTGCTTTTTGCTGGAGCTACGCGCCATTGTCCACCCAATTTATATATTAAAGGAGTATAAGATATTCTACAACTGAAGTGCCAAGTTCATTTCATAGTAAATATTACATAAAAATTTAATTAAACAGATCGAATTAATGACTTAAAATCATCACGTCACGTAATATATATTCAGCTACTAGACACTAGTACTACCTATTTGACACGTACAACATAATTCTGGCGGCCACTTGTGTGAAAAAACTTTTTAAGACACAATGATTTTGACGGAATATGTCCCTTTAAAAAAAATATCTTACTTTTTACTATATAATAATAATTTAGTATTTAATTTAATACAAAGTCATATCATAATCATATCGATCAACATGATGCATCATATTAATGCTATGTAATTAGCAATCTTGTTAATATATGTGTTAATTTTATAACTAGTGTATGTATAAGTTACATGCCGATCCCATAAGTTTGTAAGAAACATGACAAAGATAACAAGACAAAGTACTTAAAAAAAAGAATGAATTACATGAATGATCTCACCGATAATACTTCTTTTACTTTCAAAATTATACGGATCATCCTTGTGCTTCGTAAGATCACACGTTTATGGTCCTTTTGCACATGTTAAAGGTTAGCAAACTTATTAAGTGACTATTAGCTTAAAGGGCTATGGGTGTGAATTTTTACAAACCACAACAATAATCAATCTGTATAATTTTAAAAATAAAAAAGTTATCGATATTATTTTTTGCAAAGTATAGGGATGATTAATGTAATTAAACTTAAAAAAATTGTAAAGTTGTAATTCAGAAGAACCTTTTATTTGAATAGATAAAATAACAAAGGAAATATCAACTAGATGGTGGGTCCGGAATGCTTTTCGATCAATACCGCCAACATATAATATGGGAACTGGTTTCTGTTTTTCTCAAACAATATACTGTTGGTAATTAAACAAAATTAGGAAAATATACTGATTGATTTAAAAAAATAAGGTGCATAACATAACATTTATTTACTGGAGAAAATATCATTAGAGTACAAGATATTTTGAAAGAATGAAAGTATCAATCAAAATACGCCACATGTACAAAAATCCATTTACCCCAAGATCTTAAAAATTAATTATCTCACAAACGGCAAATCGAAAAATTATGAAAATTGCACCATAAAATTCAGCGTTTTCTCCTCTTCGATTAGACATCTTACAAGGTATATTTTCGACGAGTTTTTTTTTCATTTTTTAGTGGGTTTTACAAATTACCAACACATGTGTTAGTTTTTGGTTGTACATTTGATTTAGGGTTAAGGTTAGGGTTAGGGTTTAGGGTTTAGAATTTAGCAGGGTTTAGGGTTTAGAATTTAGCAGGGTTCAGGGTTTAGGGTTTAGATTTTAGTAGGATTTTAGGGTTTAGAATTTTATAAAGCGTTTAGGGTTTAGAGTTTAGGGTTTGGGGTTTAGGGTTTGGGGTTTAGGGTTTGGGGTTTAGGGTTTAGAGTTTAGGGTTTTGCAAAAACCCCAAACCCTAAACCCTTAACCCTAAACGCAACATGTTAACACATGTGTTAGTAATTTGTAAAACCCACCCAGAAAACGAAAAAAAAAAACTCATCGAAAGTATTTCTTGTGAGATGTCTAATCGAAGAGGAAAAAACGCTGAATTTTATGGTGCAATTTTTATAATTTTTCGATTTGCCGTTTGTAAGATAATTAATTTTAAAAAAGATGAGGGTAATTGATTTTTGTACCCATATCACAATTTCATTGGTTCTCTCATACTTTAAATAATTTTTGTACTCTAATGATCTCATCTCTTATTTATTAAAATAATATTGAAAAGTACTAAGGTTATCACAATTAAGATTAAGATTAAGATATTAGCTACGTACTGATTATTTTATAGAGTATACGATTGAATTGCAAGCTTGATATACAAATATTTAATTTTAAACAAGTGATTATTTTACTAATATATACTTACGTCGTTCATGTTAATGCAATTTGTGTAGAATGTTATCTTATAAATAAATATAATATATGATTCACTTATATGATATCATCATTCAAAATTGAGATCATGTTAATCAATTAGGTTCCTCTATTTATTTATCTTTTTCGTTATTTGAAAGTTTATAAAAATTGTGTTGTATTTGTAATTAATACAAAGATATATATAAAATACAATAATAAAATATTCCGGACTTTCTATAACTTCTATGTATTTGTAAAATAATATGTATTATTAAATTATTTATTTAGAATACATGGATATGTATTATTAATTTATTAGAAATTGTATCAGCATACTAATTATTATAATGAAATACAATATAACATAAAATAATTATCTAAAATAAAAATACGTTCGAAGAATAATAATACCCATCTAAGAAGTTCTCAGAATTATCAAATATTTTATTACAAAATCATTAATCTAATAACTATCTAAAATCAACATCATTAAATTTATTAACAATTATTAATCTACAATAAAAAAATATAAGGTATAAAAAAGAATTTAAGACGGTACAATCATTTTATGGATAAGCAGGAAAATTTGAAGTACTATTAAATTATTAATGTAGATGTATAATAATAATAATAATAACATATATACATGGGTTTATTGTTCAAATGTATTAAACTATACACTTATACTATTGTATGGGAGGAGTTTTGAAAATCTATATCGTATTTATTTAAATTATAAAAACATTTATCTGTGTATACTTAACTTCCTATTGTATGTATAAAACTTACTAAAAATATGTCTATTTATATGGAAAAATATGCCCAAAATGCATTCAATATACGTTTTTTAAACTTAAATAAACACTATATAAAATTTTAAAGTTCGCCACAATTAACTGTAAAATGTGTAACACTTAACACATTTTGAAACCATAAACTTTTTAAATTTGTTGAAAGTAATGAATAAATATTCAAGTCTTTAATTTTTCATAATATAATATTTTTAATATATATATATATTTCATAATCAAAATGATAATTACTAATGAAATTTTAATTTTTGTTATATATAGTGAATTTATCTAGCAAAAGTAAGCATACGGATATCCAAACGACTAGGGGTGTTTAATCGGTTGTGTTTCAGGTTAATAGAGTTATCTGGTTTAGTTTATTTGGCTTTTGGTCAACTCTTAATCCACTTGAGACCCTATTCAAACTATATGTCACCGAATTCAAACCAACCAAATAAGAGTTTGGGTTATTCGACTGAGTTTCGATTTAACCAGATAAAAGTCTTAAATTATGATTTAGATTATTAAGATAATTGAATTGCCCAAATACTAAGTAAAAACATTTTAAATGTTCATATTTGGTCATTTGAATAAATGAATTTGTATATGGGGTAATTGAGTTATATGAGTAATTAGAATTGTATGTCGGCTATCGGAATTGAATTATCAAATATAAGTATTAACAACTGATGCTTATTCGGTTTTTCGACTGGTCCCTAATTATAAATATTCAAACCAAAATCGAACCATTAAACTGATTCCTTATCTGGTATCACCCAAAAACCAAACCAAATTCAAATAACCTAATCCAAAATATCCAAACAATATATGGATCGTTTGAGTTATTCAGTTAAACCAATAATAAACACCCCTACCGACGATAATCAATGACATGAAAAATCATATTAAATATTATTCGTAAACCATGACAACATAATACTAATATAGTTATGCATGCTAAAATATAAAAGTTACATTATGAATAAGATATTACATGTGATAAAAGATTCACCGAGTATTGTTTTATATTCAAATTATAAATCAATGGTACATGCGTCTTAAAAGATCTATAAATTACTAATTAGTATTATATTCTAATTTATTATTAGTTTAGTCTATATTGTAATATTTTTTTACGTTGATATTTCACTTTCAAAGTTCATTGTGTGTTTAAATTCATATATGTTTACCTTAATAACTTACGTTTATACTCAGGAGCAGCTGCACCGGTCTAGATTATTAGTGAGTGTGAACTCTAATACTAAATTCAATACTTTAAATCATTTTTATATATAGTGATTTAGTGTGAAACAAATTGTGAAAAGTAACTCACGAGTAAATATTTAATCAATAAAAAGATATTAAAATAAAATATCGGGCCTACATTTTCTTCATCCACTTAGTTTCATCAACATTGACCGCTTCTCTTTGTCAATACGTTGAAGGCATAAACGTTTATCATCTATTTTAGTATTGCATATTTTTAAAAGAAAAATAAAAATTCAATGGTCCGTGTGTATACACGCATTTGACGTCTAGTATTAACTAAACAAGAAACCAAAAACGACTCTGAACAACAAATGATAGCAACTTTTTAATTAGTGAAATAAAAGTATAAGGGAGGTCTTTTTTATTTTTAATTGATTATATGTATACTTTTTGGAAAATAAATAATACCAATGTTATTAGAAATTTATTTTCTTAAATATAAAATTGATTTTTATAATATATATATATATATATATATATATATATATATATATGATACACAACTTAAAGTTTTATATTACAACCTTTTGGTGTGATTCTATGATACACAATAAACTTTTTATAATGTGTATCACATTCTTTTACAAAAAATTCTTTCTATCTTGAATAACATAAAATTTTAATAATTTTAATATAATTTTATTATCACTAATTTTAAAATTAAAAATAAAAATATACTTAAAAATTGTTACTACGTGAACCTTCCCTCGAAGTATAATCACCGAACAGTTTCTTGTTTTAGTGAACCGGTGGGTTTAGCTTTAGTCAACGCCTTGATTAAACCCGGCAAACAAAAACCTGGTGGCTGGTTTACTAATTCTGGTATACCATCTAATTTATATGTATATTCAATCGCTCCCTCCTATAAATACGTACACAATCATATATTCAAAAATCATAAAACATATCAAACAACAAACAAAGCCAATTTAACCCGTTTTCAAATTCTCTGTTGAAGCGATCAAGTAACAAAGATGTCTAGCCAAGTGATTCGATGCAAAGCTGCGGTGGCGTGGGAAGCCGGAAAGCCGCTAGTGATCGAAGAAGTTGAGGTGGCGCCCCCTCAGAAAATGGAAGTCAGGATTAAGATTTTGTTCACTTCACTCTGTCACACTGATGTTTACTTTTGGGAAGCAAAGGTAATTAACACTCACTGATTTATTTATTTGTTTATTAATTTATTTTATTTATGTTTAGACATGAACTAATCTTTGTTGACTAACAATTTTTCAGGGTCAGAATCCTGTATTTCCTAGGATTTTAGGACATGAAGCTGGAGGGTATGTTTTAATCTTCGTATCATCTTCATATTGGTTTGTGTTATTTTTTTTTATTTGATTATTAATTCGATGAATTTAATTGATGTGAATGTGTAGGGTTGTGGAGAGTGTTGGGGAAGGAGTGACTGATCTTCAGCCAGGGGATCATGTTCTTCCTGTTTTTACTGGAGAATGTAAAGAATGTGCTCATTGTAAGTCTGAAGAGAGCAATATGTGTGATCTCTTAAGGATCAATACTGATAGGGGAGTCATGATTCATGATCAGAAATCTCGGTTTTCGATCAAAGGAAAACCGATTTTCCATTTTGTTGGAACGTCTACTTTTAGTGAGTACACTGTTGTTCATGTTGGATGCCTTGCTAAAATCAACCCTCAAGCCCCTCTTGACAAAGTTTGTGTCCTCAGTTGTGGGATCTCCACAGGTACAAAATTTATGAAATTGTAGTTTTTTATTTGCATTGATTAACTTTTGTTAATGTTGTCTTGATAAAAAAAAAAAATCATTTGTATATTTTAGGCCTAGGTGCTACTTTGAATGTTGCAAAACCGAAAGAGGGTTCATCTGTGGCCATTTTTGGACTTGGGGCTGTGGGACTTGCTGTGAGCTTTCTCATATTGTACCTTTTTCATAACATTTTGGCATATATGTTTATGTTTATATAATATATAATGCTAATGATTGTGGTTGTGATTAGGCTGCTGAAGGTGCAAGAATTGCTGGTGCTTCAAGGATTATTGGTGTTGATCTTAACGCCAATCGATTCGAACTTGGTAAGTTACAAAAGTAATAATAAAGATTTTTGTAGTTAAAAATTTGAACAAAAACAAATGGGCCTTAAAAAATTTACTTTGTTCTCAACAGCAAAGAAATTTGGTGTAACTGAGTTTGTGAACCCAAAAGACTACAAGAAACCGGTACAAGAAGTAATTGCAGAGATGACAAATGGAGGTGTTGACAGGAGTGTTGAATGTACTGGCCATATCGATGCTATGATCTCTGCTTTCGAATGCGTTCATGATGTATGAACTTACTTTTATACCCATGGTATGCTAATTGGTATTTTATCATATTGACACTAACAAGATCAAAATCGAATATGTACAGGGTTGGGGTGTTGCTGTACTTGTTGGTGTTCCACATAAAGATGCTGTTTTCAAGACTAGTCCTTTGAACTTGTTGAATGAGAGGACTCTTAAGGGTACTTTCTTTGGAAATTATAAACCTCGTTCTGATATTCCTTCGGTGGTCGAAAAGTACATGGATAAGGTAATTAATCATAACTTCACACAATTAGTAATATAAGTAAATGATTGAAATTAAATGGTATTTGGTTTATTGAATTTGTTGTAGGAACTTGAGCTAGAGAAGTTCATAACACATGAAGTGCCATTTTCTGATATCAATAAGGCATTTGATTTGATGCTTAAAGGTGAAGGTCTTCGTTGCATCATTCGTATGGATGAATAAATGGAAGCAAAGCAAATATATATTTTCAAAGAGAGCGGCATTTTTCGTTGTTAAAATTCTGTTATCTATTCACATTTGAATCATTTAGAACATATCTCTAATCTTATGTTTGTAAGTTGTATTGTAGTCGGCCTGAAATGCCTTCGTACCTTTTCTAATGCTAATCTCTTGATATAAATCTTTCTGTTAGTTAATCATGGTGTTGTTTGAACTACTTTAGTGACATACACGTTCTTGAAAATATTACATTCATGAACAACAAATAAAAAGTTGACGACTTGGCAACAATTAAACAAAGGAATAAGAACAACAAGGGTGCATGCATCTACAAAAGAGAGAACAAAGACAGCATCATGAAAACAAAAAAGATACATAAACCTTTTTACTATAGCCACAAGAGAACACACTTAGACCACTCCTCCCAACCGTGGTTTCGTCACTTCTTTTATCAGTTGTGTCACATCAGCACACCCAAAACTGACGAAAGACAGACACAACGATGCCAACAACGGTTTCGTCAATTCAATTTTTGAGCCCACATTTATCAATATACCTACATTTACATACACTAAACAAAAAATAACAATACATTAAATTAATACGGTTTCGTCAATTCAATTTTTGAGCCCACATTTATCAATATACCTACATTTACATACACTAAACAAAAAATAACAATACATTAAATTAATATTGCTGGACCCACTTCCTTTTCTTCCCTTTCGTCGCCAAACCAAAGAAGATCAAGGGATGAAACCAAGGGAAGAAACGATGACAATGGTGTTACTAAGTGACGAAAAGGGAAGATACCATTGGGAGTGGTCTTAGTACATTGCATACTATTTTCTTTCATGAAATTTTTTTGAATGAGAGTCTTATAACTTGACAAATACTGATGAAAAATGGGTTAACTTAACCAATCTAATTTGAAGACAGATTAATATTTGTTTTCAGTAGACTTTTACTAAAGGATTTGTCAAGGAATTGAGTTGAATAGTAAGTTGGTAATCAAGTAGCCACACACCAGAATTACAAACCAAACCAGGAACCAGGTTTTGGTTTGCTGGGTTTTGCATAAACAATTAAACATAAACATAAACATTTTGCTAATATAACAAATTTATTTATATTTTACTAAGCAAGTTGTTAGTTTATTAATCTAATTTTGTCAACGTACGCCTCAAATGTGATTTTGGATTTGTGTTAGTTCGAAAGTACTTTTACATGTCACACTGTATTATTAGTTATGTACTTGACATTTTTCTAAGAAATATAGTCCTCATTTTCATAAGAAGCAAATACATAATTTTTTTTAGGGTTAAATTTAATAAATACAAGAAATTTTTAGTTCTAAAAACTTTTTATATTCTACGTCTCCATTGTACTTTGAAACTATGTCCCCCTTTTTTTGTTCGTAACCGGGAAATCGGATAAACTAATTACATAACTGTTTTTTTTTTTTTTTTTTTTTTTTTTTTTATGATTTGCAATTTTATTTTTACGTGTATTTTCTTCAAAAACTAAAAAAAATCCCAAAAAAAGTCCTATATGCTATTGCTCTAATTTTTCAACATAAGTATACCATGAGCATTGGACTAATATCATCAGTGAAATGAATACCAAAATTGGGTTATGTGATTTAAGTCCAAAATAAGTGAGTAGCCCAAACCTAAAGGCCCAATAAAAAAAACTACTTTCCATTTTCCTTAAAGAACTATATAATCCAAAACGACGTCGTTGACTCCTTCTTCCACATCACTCTCCCACACAAACATCGACAGTCAATCGAACAAATGGGGAGCATCAAGAACAAACTATTCGTACATCCTACAGCAACACCCTGCACCCGCACACACCAGATCGGAGCCCTAGCTCTAATTGCAATCACCTTCTTCGCCACCAGGCTCTTAGACCAATCACTATCATCCACCGTCACTTCATACTCTTCACTCACCGACGTCAACAGATTACGGTCTGACGTCATAAGTTTCTCCGGAGACGACGGTTCTGTACGGTGGCCGAGCCGTGGATACGGATCGTACGTATCTCTTAAGATCTATGTGTATGATGAGAATGAAATTGATGGACTGAAACAGTTGTTGTACGGACGTGATGGTAAGATATCGCCGGAATCGTGTCTTAAAGGCCAATGGGGAACTCAGGTGACCTAAATTTCCTATACTATGCGAGATTCTTCTGTTTTGTGCGAGATTTTTCTGTGTTTGCGATATCTTTCTGTTCTGTGCGATTTTTTTTTCTCTTTGTGCGATATTTTCTCTATTTTGTTTTGCTATTTTTCGAGATTTTTCTGTTATGTTCGGTATTTTTTTGTTTGTGCGATCCTTTTCTATTTTGTACTAAATTTTCATGTTGTGTGCGAAAATTTTCTGTTTTGTGCAGAAATGTCCAATTACTGTTTTATGCGAGATTTTCATGTTTTCTGTTGATTTTCCGGTTTCGTGCGAAACTTTCATGCTTTAAGGTGACGCTAATTTGGAATGAATATGAAACTGTAGGTTAAGATACACAGGCTTCTGCTTAAGTCAAGGTTTCGTACACACAAGAAAGCAGAGGCAGATCTGTTCTTTGTACCGGCATATGCTAAATGTGTTCGGATGATGGGTGGTCTTAATGATAAAGAGATAAACCAAGCTTATGTGAAGGTATGGTGTAGGTGGTTTTGTTCATGTCACTCATCATTGTAAACTTGAAGTATAGTAGCTAATGTAGTGCCTTCATGCTATCAGGTATTAAGCCAAATGCCGTATTTTAGGTTATCAGGTGGTCGTGATCACATTTTTGTGTTTCCAAGGTTTGCTTGCTTATCGCTATAACCTAATCATCAGTTGTGTTTGTTGTTGCCAATTCTGTATACACTTTTAAGGATTACTGGAGTGTAAAGAGGGTTGAGGGAAAGATTAGAAGGATCTTTTTATTTTTGTGAACTTGCATTCAAGAAAGGGGAAAATTGCAATAGAATGATAGATAGAGTCATAGAACATAACTTCACTTAATTCTGGTCACTGGACTTTTAAATCTTTACTAAAATCTAGAAACCGTATATCTAACAGTTTCTGAAAGTTGGATGCTTTCATTACAGTTTCTGCAAGTCGGATGTTTTATAAATTCGGTTCATCTTTTTATATAGTTACTAACAGTTGCTACTATATGGCAGTGGAGCAGGGGCTCATTTATTCAAATCATGGGCTACTTACATAAACCGATCAATAATCCTAACACCCGAGGTTGGTGCTCCCTCCTAAACGCACAAGTACATGGATGGACATTGGCATTTGCACAAAGTGTTCCTTTGTGGAAAAAAGGAAACAGACCACATGGTGTATCATTCATAGTCTTTTGGTCTCTGTTTTGCAGTATTTTAGAAAGCTTTAAATTAGTGGTGGCAAGATGGGCAGGTTGGATAACAGGTCAAATAAAACAGACCATTTTTTTAGTATGTGTTGAAAAGGCGGGAATCAAATTGATCTGTTAACCCTTTCGCGTCCATTTCTTTAGTTTTTTTTTACGTAGTTAATGTTAAAACAATAATCTGAATTTCTAAATAAAATGATTTAGGAGTTGTACGTGACTTCCAACCAATTTGATCCATTCAGCCCATTTGACCTGTTCCTCTTTTAGTTAAAATTTATTTCACTTGGTATTTGAGATAAAACACAATCCAAATCAATCAGGTCATTAGTAAATGATTCAAAATTGCCACCTCTAAATTATACACTGGATACAGGGGGACCGGACAGATAAACGGGACACAAGTGCATTCAATACATGGAAAGATATAATCATCCCTGGGAACGTTGATGATGGTATGACGAGTAACAGGGTAAGGCTGGTCAAGCCTTTGCCATTATCAAAGAGGAAATACTTAGCAAACTACTTAGGTCGAGCACAAGGAAAGCTTGGTCGTCTCCAATTAATAGATCTTGCTAAACAATTCCCAGATAAGGTATCTAGTTTCCAAGTGTTGATTAAAATAAGTCAACCATAGTGTTTTCAAATGCTCAACAGCAAATACTTTATAACTTGCTTTGCTAAATAATCATAATTATTTTTACTTTATCAATATGCTTTTCATAAAATTATTTCGTACATAAATAATTATATGACATAAAAAGCACAAAAGATTGCTGGCGGGTCGGACCAACTCGTCCCCAATATCTATAAGTTATCCGTTCTGACATGTTGCTCAACTCGCCCATTATACAACCTTGAGGTATTCTTGTGTAATCAAAAATCAAAACAGAAAAGGAACTCTCGATTTTGTTTTTGGTTGATATTATTTACATTTTATGTCTCTGCAACGATGTGCTTATTGATTTTATTGACAGTTGGAATGTCCAGAGTTGAAGTTCAGCGGTCCTGAGAAATTGGGGAAGACTGATTACTTTCTACACCTGCGCAATGCTAAGTTCTGTTTGGCTCCTCGTGGCGAGTCGTCTTGGACTCTTCGCTTTTACGAGTCCTTTTTTGTGGTATCCTTCTCTCTCTCTATCAATACAAAAAGACACACACATGCACATTTTCTGAGTTTTCACTTCTATTGCACTTACAATATGGGGGTCATCAACCTAATTAAAGATTTTATGCCAAACAGGAGTGTGTTCCTGTGCTATTATCAGATTACGCAGAGCTACCGTTTCAGAATGTTGTTGATTACTCCCAGATATCAATTAAATGGCCATCTTCACGAACTACAACTCAACTTTTGGAGTACTTGGAATCCATACCAGGTTTGTTTCTCATAATTCAGTTTTTATCTGTTTCTACTGTCATGGAAATAAAATGTAATGTGTTATCTATTTGACTCTAAAAATAGACATAAATGATGCTGCCTTCTGTTTCCCTTAAAATGTGATTACCCTTACATGGTCCCTCATATATTATAAACAAGACTAAGTAAACCGATGGTTTTTTGAAGTATGGTTCCACCTTACACAAAACATAGCTTAAAGTATGTTACTTTTTACTGCAATAAAATGTTTTACTCAAGTATATGTATCATTCATAGTCCTTTTGTTATAATATGCCCAGATAAACATATAGAAGAGATGATAGCTCGTGGCAGAAAGCTGAGATGCTTATTGGTTTATGGTCCTGATTCGGAGCCTTGCTCTGCCTTTAGTGGAATATTATGGGAATTGCAGAGGAAAACAAGGCGATTTCATCAGTCGCCTGAAACATTTTGGCTGCATAATGGTTCCATAGTAAACAGAGACTTGGTAGAATTCCACGAATGGACACCACCCATGCCTTTGCCTTAATTCGCAGGCTTCACCCGTTTCTTGCTATTTTTTGCTAGTGGACAGAAATTATAGAGTAGGAGAGTCATATTGTGAATGTTTTGTAAGAAACTAGTCGTGTTGAGGTAAATTATATGTTTTACTTGTGGTTTTGACCCGAGTCTTTAACCTTAGATCACTTCCCATTCTAGGCTTGTTTCTTTGTAGGGTGGTCATTGTTTAGCATAAAACCAGTTTGTTTTAATTGTTGTATCATATTAGCTAAATGAAAAATGTTCCTTGGATTACTTTTCAATAATAGACTTCAGCTCTATAAATTTTGGTGGTTGCATTTTTTCTCCAATTTATGTCCATTAGTTGGATGACACATTTGGGGAAAGAGAAATATAAAATGGATTCCTACATGCAAGAAATCCATAAAAAACAGGACTTATTGTACTTTTGAACACGTGGCAGGTTCCAAACCAGGTTATCATCTGTTTCAGATAAGTGAATTTCAACCATGCAATATTTGCAAAAGCACCAAAACCATTTGGTAAAACAAAACAAATAAAAAATATAAAATCCCCTTTCAAAGTTGAACTTCTTTTGTACATTATGCATAAAACAGTGTACTAAATATACAACCTCCAACAGTCCAACCTTCTCTCATAACATAACATCACATTAATTTTACATTTTCATCCAACTCTATCATCATCAAACGTCTGCAAAAGAGATGGGCACAATTGGGTTTACAAATTTTGGCTTTTCTTTAAAATCCAGCAAACAAAACCTTCCTGCACATTCTGTTGTTGCTTCTTGTTCACTGGAAAGAGTTAACACAACAAAGATTGATACAGATTCAGAAGAAAATGGTATTTTGGGAAGAAGAAATGCAATTGTTTCAGGGGCTTCATTGGTTTCTTTAACTATGTTGGGGTTTCCAAAAGAGGGACTGGCTGTTGTCAAACAAGGACTTTTAGCTGGTAGGATTCCAGGCCTATCTGAACCTAATGAAGAAGGTTAGTTCTTTTCTGTTTGTATTATTTTATAACTACTTGTTTTCTTTGATGTACAAATTGATAAGAAACTTTTCTTGTGATGATAGGAACAAAATCATTGTAGTTATGTGATATTTTTGAATAATTAGAATGAGATAATAGGAAGTGGCTTATAAATGAGTCTATGAGATTGTACTTGGATATGTTTGTGCTACTTCAAAAATATAATAGTAACTTTTTAATTGTGGCTTATCTGAGTCTATGAGATAGTACTTGGGTATGTTTGTGTTACTTTAAAGATATAAGTAACTTTCTAATTTGTAGAATGCTTGGCAAATTCAAATAATATAAGATACTGAACAACAAAAATAAGGTTATATGAAGAATTAAGTTCACTTTACCCTTTAGTATCCGGTTTTGTTAAACGAGTATCTAATCAATCATTTGATTCTTAATTATGTTGTTCGTCATCTTCACGAAGTAAAAAACTTGCTCAGACAGGTTGGAGGACATACCGCAGACCAGATGAGAAGTCAGGAGGACACGGAGTTGGTTGGAGTCCGATCATCCCCTATGCCTTTTCGGTACCTGATGGTTGGGAAGAGGTAATATCGGGTCGTCCCCGACCCGTTTGATTCATACTCAAATTTGTTTGCATGTTTTTTTTATCCTAAACCCCATTTGACCAACTACACAACCCATTTGATCATATCATTTTGACAACCTTTTCAGACACCAGTATCAATAGCTGATCTTGGTGGAACAGAGATTGATCTAAGATTTAGCAGTGCAAGTGAAGGCCGAATTTCTGTTGTTGTTGC
Source organism: Gnaphalium uliginosum (assembly GCA_963930675.1). Lineage (NCBI taxonomy): Eukaryota > Viridiplantae > Streptophyta > Magnoliopsida > Asterales > Asteraceae > Gnaphalium > Gnaphalium uliginosum. The sequence goes on from OZ005685.1 coordinate 2,006,068, forward strand.
ACCAGTTCTAAGATTCGCAGATTGTGAGTATCATTATGCTAAACTAAAATTTCAAGATTCTTGTACTTATGCTATTAATTACATTTTGTGATACATAGATTTAGAGGATGATGCCAGAATAGAAAAGATCGGGCCTCCAGAGAAAGTGATCAATGCATTCGGGCCAGAGGTGATTGGACAAAATGTAGAAGGTAAAGTGATGAATAGCCAAGTTAAAGAATATTCTGGAAGAAAGTATTACCAGTTCGAGTTAGAACCACCACATTGTTTGATCACAGCAACTGCTGCTGGAAACCGTCTGTACTTGTTCAGCATACTTGCAAACGGTAATATTTCCATCCTATGTGGCAATTTCGACTAATTTACTTATAAATGGGTCGATCCGGGCTATGTTGTAATTCAATGGGTCTAACAAATTCTTTTTAGCTATAAACCAATTGGTGAAATAGCTTGAACTGGGTGAAAATACTTGAAATTCACCTAAAGTCTTATATTGTTAGTGTAAAAAAGGTAGAAGTTGATAAACGGGTCAACCCAACCCGTTTTGGCATGTTATGCGACCCTCCAGAACTGTGCCAATTCTGCATGTTTGGGTACATGCAACTCAAATGGTAACATGAATTTTGATCATTGCAGGTTTACAGTGGAAGAGGCACAACCAGGAACTGAAAAAAATAGCCGATTCTTTTAGGATTGTATAGAGGCAGGGTACCTTGATAATTTGATACTTATACACAATATTGTTGTTATAAAGAAATGCCTTTATGGCTTGATCAATACCATTCAAAACATTATGTTTGCCTTTTTGCTTCTAAACAACTAGCATGCTCGAAAAATGCAATAAGAATGCTTAGGTTTGTCAAAGATAGCGAGTGAAATGGACGAAACTCCAAAGATAGCACACAAAAAAACTTAAGTTGGCTATTCGCAACTCAACAATTTGAGTGTATGGTTTCTGCTTTTCGACTACATATTATAGAGTTCCAACAAGAGTGGTTCGTTGATAAAATAACATCGAATGCTTGCCGTAGATAATTCGCAAAACGATAATAATCGGTGACTTTGATCGACCCGCGTGATTAATTCTATGATAACATGTGGAAGGCAATATTCAAGCTAATTTTACGACCCGCTAACTTGCCATGACTAAGAATAACTATGCATATTACAATTTTGAGCTTTGTCTCGTGAACCACATCTTGCAGCCCACAATATGCAAAAACATAATTTTCATCATGAATATATTTCGTAAATCTAATAATTTAAACATACTATCATAACAATTCCTTATTAATAAGATTAGTATTCAACAATACTACAACGTATGTATTACACATTGTTAGATTCACAGATTCATTATATGAATAGTTATCATAACCATTAACCAAAGCCCTTATGTTTAATATTATTAGATCTTAATCTATATGATTATAGTTGATGCATCATTTACTCAAAGTTGAATAATAACCATCCATAGTAATTACTTAGGGGTGTTTGGTTTGGTTTTCTGTATGAACCACGTATGAATTTGATATACAAGTAAATTGAGAATTGGAATGGTTTTTCAAACTCGCCCTTTGCCGTGAATTTGAGAAAACCCGTATTTAATTTTCATTATTTCAAATTCATATACGTCAAACTAACACTAGTAAGGAGGAGCTTAATTGGGGTTAAGAGGGCCAAAAATCTGTGTTATATATATAAATAATTTAGTCCTTCAGGTAAGTTTTAAACATTAGTTGGCACTGGTACAAGTCTAAGTTAGCTATTTTTTAAGTTTTTGCTTTTTAAATACTCATAAATTGATAATAGGTTTAAACAAGGACTATTCTTAACACTTTTTTTAAAATGAATTTGCTGATAGACAAATATATAGCTTACCATGTCAGTAAAATTTTATTGATATACCAACAAAAATAAAAGCTTTTAAAGTTAATTTTATACTTGTGTAACATAATATGAATGTTCTATGCTCTAAATATCAATTCGTTAAGTGATTTTGCCCCTGCTCCGTCCCGAACATTAGATATCATTACTATACTCGTTCCCGACTTCCTGTTCCCTTAAACCCTCGAAACAAACACTCCGTGTATAATTTTTATCCAGATATGATTAATTTTTTTTATCCTTTCGTTTAGGACTTTAGGGTTTTAATTCATAAAATCAAATCAAATTATAAACAATAATTTGACGTCTTTATACATTTTTTTAGGATTAATTTTTACACACACGTGTGATCCTCTTTGACTCACGCTTTCAATCTTCACACTTCTATTTCTACTTCTGCCGTAATATCACGACTGTCTTAATTCACCGTCGACCACCGCCGACGACGCTGCGAATCTTACCACTGTTATTCCACCGTCTCGTTTTCCTATTCTCTTTTAACTCCAACTTTAGCAGGTACTTTTCAATATAACCCTAATTTTGTTTCCGCAAATTTTTTATTCAAATTGTTAATCAGATAGCCTAGTCCTAAAATTGCGTCATTATAATGTTATCTTATGTTGTTCAGATTATGTATACCATGCCTAATGTTTTGATTATACTATGGAGTTGCACTTTGGTTTTAAGAATTAGGGGTTTGTCTGATTTTAGGGTTTTATTTGGGGGGTTTTGTTGGAATTTGTATTAATTAATAGATTAATTTGATGGTTTATGTATAAATTATATAGCTTTAGGTTAGTTGTGTATTTGTGTTGTATCTTACATTGATTGCTGCTTGACTTTTGTGTTTTATACTTCATTAGTAAGCATCGAGTTCATTTGCATTCGAAAGTAACTTTTAATACCGTTATCGATAAAAATCAACTGTTTTACTATTTGACCTCTAGTTCTTTTTTGGCTCAAGATAACTTCTTGATCATGCACCTGCTTTACATGAACAGGGAAGTGAACTGTTAAGTAGCACTTGTTTGTAAAGGCCAAGTTGAGGGCTTCTAAACACTAGAATGCATGTCTATGATTGCAGGTGAGCAAGTTTAAACTTCCGAAAAATGGGAGCTAAAAAGGGTGGAAGGCAAGAAGATGCTGTAGAGGATTTGAGACGTGTTCCTTTACAAGCCATCTTATTAGCTGACAGTTTCACCACAAAGTTTCGACCAATCACCCTTGAGTGCCCGAAGGTACTTCTACCGTTAGTCAACACTCCGATGATTGATTACACGTTGACTTGGCTTGAATCTGCGGATGTTGAAGAAGTTTTCGTGTTCTGTTGCTCTCATTCAAAGCAAATTATTGATTATCTGGAAAAGTCAGAGTGGGTCAAGCAACCAAATTTTTCAGTCACAACAATCGAATCCCTTAATTGTATCAGTGCTGGTGATGCGTTACGCGTAATCTATGAGCGTAATGTAATAAGTGGTGATTTTATACTCGTTAGTGGAGATACAGTCAGCAATATGATGCTTAAACAAGCACTTGATGAGCACAAAGAGAGAAGACGAAAGGACAGTAATGCTGTGATGACTATGGTTATAAAAAAGTCAAAACCTTCTCAAGTTACTCGCCAAACACGTCTTGGAACTGACGAATTAATCATGGCAATTGATCCATCTACAAAGCAGCTGCTTTATTACGAGGATAAAGGAGATGATCTCAAAGGAATGTTGACTCTCGATAAGTCATTTCTTTCTGAAAGTCCTTCTATTTGTCTGCACAATGATAAACAAGACTGTTATATAGATATATGCTCGCCAGAAGTCCTTAGTCTTTTCACAGACAATTTTGATTATCAGCATCTACGTCGTCACTTTGTAAAGGGGTTACTGGTTGATGATATCATGGGTTATAAGATCTTCACTCATGAAATTCATTCTGATTACGCTGCTAGGATTGATAATTTTCGAAGCTATGATTCGATTAGTAAGGATGTAATTCAGAGGTGGACGTATCCAATTGTGCCAGATGTGCAGCTTTCGACCAATACATCAATTGAAGTTGAACGTCACGGGATTTATCGAGGATCAGAAGTATCACAGTCACGCTCAGCGCAAGTTGGGCCGTTTACGTTTATAGGGAAAGGTAGTGGTATTGGTAACAACACAATTGTAAAAAACTCAGTTGTTGGTGATGGTTGTAGAATTGGATCGAACGTTTTCATTGATGGCTGCTATATATGGCATAATGTAACCATTGAAGATGATTGTAGACTGACACATGCGATATTATGTGATGGAGTTGTTATGAAATCTGGTGCGGTTCTTGAACCAGGAGTCGTTCTGTCTTTTAAGGTTGTTGTTGGACAAGATTTTGTTGTTCCTGCTTACTCTAAAGTTTCTTTACTTCCTCAACCTGTGAAAGAAGATAGTGACGAGGAGCTTGAATATGCTGATAATAACAGTGTGACAGTACCAACATCTGATACTTTCGAGAATGGGGATTCGACCAATGACTGGGATTCATCTGAAATTGGTATCAGAGGGCGTGGATTCATTTGGTCAATCAGTGAAGTTGACCATGAAGAAGAATGGAGGCATTCGGTTGCACCAATCCCTGCGTTAAAACTCAGAGAGCTTACTAAAGCAGCTCATGATGATCTTGAAGTCGCCCTTCAAGATGACCCTTTTCATCCTCTTCCTGATGGAAGAGAATCGGGTTCTGAATCTGATGATGATATTAAAGATGAATCTCAGTATTTTGAAAAAGAGGTTGAGGCGACTTTCTTGAGGGCGGTTCATGAAAATGTCAAAGAAGAACATATAATCCTGGAAGTCAACTCGCTTCGATTGTCGTACAATATGGCTCTTGAGAACTGTGCTAGTGCATTGTTCTATTCCATGATGAAGTTAGCACTCGATACTCCTCATAAATCAGCTGCAGATTTGGAGAAGAATGCAACCAATGTCATGTCACGTTGGAGGAAATTATTGAAGCCTTATCTTCAAGGTATTGATGATGAAATTGAAGTGATAATGAAGTTTGAAGAAATATGTTTGGAGTCTGGAAAAGAGTATGCCCCATTGTTTGTAAACATTTTGCACCTTTTATATGACAAAGATATTATACAAGAAGAAGCTATTCTCAATTGGGCAAATGAAAAAGAAGATGCAGATGAATCTGATAAGGTTTTTGTCAAGCAATCGGAAAAGTTCATCCAATGGCTGAATGAGGCTTCTGAAGAAGAGGATTGAAGCTATGGTCAGCATACGTGCAGCAATTTTACCCATGATATTTCATTTTAATACTCCAGTAGTTGTTTATTTTTCTTCTATCGTGTGTGCAGAAAATGATTTGATAAAGAAGATGATATAAAAGAGAAGGAGGTGTTGAAGTTGACAAAATCTCGGGCATTCAGTCTACCAATGGGTTAGTGTTTCAGTTATTGAGACCTATATTTTTGCATTCATTTTGTTCGTTTCATGTTGGTTTAAACATTGCTTCAGATTTTGGTAGAAATTTAGGGAAGACCATATACTGTTGATTATGTAGTCAAAGGTTCTTTATATTTGATCATGGGAGAGTGTGTTTCTGTTTACGTGTTTCTGCCTATTGATATATCCATTTTTTGCAACTATATTGTGCTCACTACGTTAAACTATTGATGATGCTATGGGATGTACGTTATTATTAATTACCGTTTAGGGGTAGTTGTAATAATTTGAATCATGTGTTGAAATAATTTGTGTTAAGGTTAAGTAGAAGTGTTCAGGACCGAAGAGTAATTGTATCTTCTGGTTGCATGTAAGAATGATATGTTTGAACTTTTTTGTAGGATGCCATTTCTGAAATATTATTGTAATTATGTAAAAAGTCGTTGTACATATTTCTAGTTGAAGAAGAACGCTTTGTGCATAATTCTACTAGTGACAATATTTATGGACACGATCTCTTAGTTAGTATTGGATGAAAGTGTCTGTCGATAATGTAGCATTGAAACATGAACTTATAGCTGAGACATACTCCAGTGACCACTCCTACCAATTCCAGATTCTGTTGGGCGATAAATTTCCATAGGTTCTTGGGTTCCTCTTGTTTGTTCCGATGTCTATACTATCTTAGATTGAGGGGATGGGTCTCACCCAGTAGGCCTGTCAATGGATTGAATCATGATCCAAATCTGATCCGATCCAATAATATGACTTATCGTATCAAGAAATATATCCGCCGATCCGATTGGTGATCCAATTAAATTTCATTTCGAAAAAAATATGGATATAGCAAACTTTAACTTATTTTTGTGAAAAGATGCGACATTTCTGTTTCATGTATAGCTCATTTACATGAAATATGAAAGTGGTACATTGTTTGTTACCTTGTTATGGTAATCACGCTTGCAATAATATCATCAAAGTTGTACTATCATACACTTTCATCATCTTGTAAATGCAGGTGTTTCAACTACAATAAAACTTATGCATGAATCTCCAACTAATCACCTCAAAAGCCAACAAAAGAACCATTTTTAATTCCCAATCATTTGGACACATTTAGGACTGATCTCGCGTCGCTTCTTTTGAAAGAACCGATCAGATCTATTAAGGAACCGACCCGAACCAAACAAATGATATATGGTCCGGTCCTCGGTTCGCAAATCTGCTGCATATCAGGTCTCAGTTTGGTTCGTTCTTGAGCCGATTCTGGTTCGGGTCTGGCCCATGCACAGCCCTAATTCTGAAGTACTATATTAAATAGGCCAAAAGTCTTCATATACATGTTCTTAGTTGATGGTAAAGGGCAGGCTTGTGCATCATTAGTGACAATATTAATGTCATGATCTCATAGTTAGCATTCGGATGCAAGTTGTCTTTCGGTAATGTAGCATTGAACCATGAACTTCTAGCTTTCTCCAGATATACTCCAGTAACCAGTCCTACCGATTCCAGATTCTGTTGGGCGATAAATTTCCATGGATTCCTCGAGTTCCTCTTGTTAGCTCCAATGTCTATACAATCTTCTTAGATAGAGACACTCAGTAATAGCGGATTAGCGGGGGCAAATTTTAACTCAATTATCCGAAAATATAGTGCATTTCTGTTTCATGTGCTAACATCTAGGGGCACAACTATCCTATCGTCTTATAGCTCTTTTAGATGAAAGTAGTACATTGTTTGTTATAGTAATCAGGCTTCCAGCTAGATTTTAAGCTACTTTAACATAAATGACTTTAAAATTTAAATGTGGAGCAACTTTTATCAAAGTTTTTGTTGTTTTACATTAACTACTTTATTTAAAAAATCTAATGGCTACTGCAGTATTATATATACCTCAAATAGACATTAAGATTCTTTAAATAGAGTAAAAAATTCAATGGTTGGGTGTTTAGAACATGGCTTGACAATTAATGATGGTGTTTGACTAGTCAACGCAAGACTTGGGAATTAAACAGGGAAGCTTCCGGCTGCGTTGTCGTCAACGTCTTTTTCGTCCATCAGGAATTAGAGAGATCATAAACTTGATAATTCCATAGCCAATCTAGAGGGGATTGTTAATTAATATGTAGGGGATTCTAATTAGCTGAGATACCGTTAAAAATTAACTGAATATAGGTCACGTGCAGGCCATGTGACCGAGTTAACTGAGTTAGGGTACTAATTTGAGCGGGTTTTCAAGTCGAGGTACTGCATCCTTGATAGTTTATGGTAGTAGAGGATTCAGTTCGTCAAGTTCAGGTACCAATATACATTTTGACCTTTAAATTAAAAAACTTTATTTTAATTAAAGTTACTTGTAATATTTAGATACCCATTGTATTACTATAATTAATTTTGTTCTTATCATTAATATTTTAAGAAAGAAAGGCAACTTCCAGAACGTGTTTCTAACCTCATCTCAATGACTTCCGTTATTTATTTATTCAATAATAAGTCTATACATCACCTAACACAAGAAGAAAATGGCAGAATATGTAATTATGATGAAAATCAAAGGGTATGTTGGTTACCCAAAAGTCAAGTCAAAAACTCAACTTCAGGTTTACATTTTTATAGGCCAACCAGACCATTGCTCCTTCAAACTCATTTTTATTTTCTGGAAAAATGGATAGAGAACAAGAAGAAATGCAATTTTTAGGCCTTTTTGGCATCTTCAAAGAAAGTTTCAAGATCATCATCTCATGGAGAAAAATCTTCACCCAAATAACTTTAACCCTCATCCTCCCTCTAACCTTCATCTTTCTAGCACATCTCGAGATCTCAAATTCACTATTTCGCGACATCAAACATACAGAATTTGAACAGGAAGTCACCCGTCCTGGTACAACAAGATACAATAAACTTTCTGACACGCTCTCATCCGAATGGATAACTTATATCCTATTCAATCTCGCGTACTTCACCATCCTCCTAATCTTATCCCTATTGTCTACAGCTGCAGTCGTTTACACGATTGCATCTGTTTATACGGGACGCGAGTTGACTTTTAAAAAAGTAATGAGCGTCGTCCCAAAAGTTTGGAAACGACTCATGATCACTTTTTTATGTACGTTTGCCGGTTTCTTTGTTTACAACTTCCTAGCCGTATTGGTCTTCATCATCTTTTTGATCATCTTACCTTATAACGCATTCGGGGTTGTGATCCTATACGCTTTATTATTTATATACGTTATGGGATCCGTTTACATGACCGTTATTTGGCAACTAGCAAGTGTGGTATCGGTTCTTGAAAGCTCATATGGGATTAAAGCTATGACAAAAGCAAAAGATTTAATCAAAGGAAACCACGCGGTTGCGATTTCTATCTTCTTTTTGTTGAATATATCATTCGTACTCATAAAATTTTTATTCGAAATATTCGTGGTACACGGGAGCTCGTTGAACATGGAAGCATGGAAGAGGATTTGGTTCGGTGTTTTGTGTTTGATACTGCTCTTAGCTTTCTTCCTATTCGGGCTCGTGATCCAAACAATACTTTACCTCGTCTGCAAATCTTATCATCACGAAAACATCGATAAAGCCGGTTTGTCCGATCATCTTGAAAGTTATCTGGGTGAGTATGAGCCTTTAAGTGGTAAAGATGTTCAATTAGAACAATATCATGTATGAGTTCATTTCTAGCTAAACTCATCATATATTTTATAATATTTGATCATATTGTGTCTCTTTTTACACTTCTTAATTAATTATTATACGAACCAAAGTTTAATTCACAAATTTTTCCCTCTTGTAAGTAATTATTATTTTGTCAATATCATTCCTTTGGTTCGATCAATTTTTACTATTCATGTCTCGTTTAATTAGTTTGCATAATTGTATCCCTTTATTTATTATATATTTATTATTATTATTGTTATTTATATATTTATATTTATTGTGTGATTATTATTAAAGGTTATTTTATATTTTTGGCTGGTTTGGTCAAACATCGTTATCGGCATTTGGTGATTTGTTAAATTAGAATGGTGACGTATGAATCGAGCTTCTCCACAAAAACCTAACCGCCTTCATTGACACTTGACTTGTTTTTGATTAATTTACTATTTTAGCCAAACATATCCAATATTTTATATTTTGAATAAATATCATTTTGTGACATTTTATATTTTGTTTTGTTCATATCTTCTAACTACTATATATTCCTTTAATATTTAAAAAGTCATCTTTTTATCATTATATAGTTTAATTATAAAAACTTAATCATACACGAATTTATATTTTATCAAATTATTGTTTGAAAAGCCTTTTAGAATAGAATTGATGCTATTATACACATTCGTTGTAGTTTTTTTATTTTTTTTTATTTTTTTATATTCTCGTCATCTATATAATCGATTTATGAAGAAAAAAGAATAAAAAAAATTGTAATAAGTTTAAGGAATTTAAAATATTCACATTTTTTTTATTCCTAAAAATTAGACACCTCAAATTGTTTTAAGTCAATGTCATTAGTGGTAAATAGTTACTAATGTTGTTAAAACCGAATAATTTATTATTCTATAGGTTTAATGTATGCACTTTACGTATTTTGAAATAATTATTAAGTGTTAAATTCCGGGGACGAAATGATGTAATTTAACTCTAGTGGGTTACGGGTTTATATTGTTTCGGGCCCATTTCAGTCTCAATGCATATATAAAGCCCAGAGCGTTATCATAATAATTCATATATCCAAGACCGTTGCACTTTGTCACAAAAATATTAAATGCAACATAATGAAATTGAATATAATGTCAAAGAGGTTTTAGATACGAAGATCGAAAAAGAATGGAAGTATTTATGATGTATTTTATTATAATATAACTATAATCCACATTACTTTTAACTATGATGTTGGCTGACTACCAGCCACCGCCGCACCTTCAGGCGCTGAATTTCGGCTATCACCATCGTTGCAAGATTCTGACATCTGGAAAATATATTATCATGATGCACTTGATTTTTAACCATGATCCACGCGAATTTTAACTATGATGCAACCTGACTTTTAACTATGATGTACCTCCTCATTAACTTCATATTTTCCTAACTAATTTCTCTTTTCTCTAAAATCACACTCGTACATAATTTAGTAATTTACAATTACAAATGTTAGTAAAAAAAATTTATAATATATTTTAAATGTAATTCATTTTTACAACAACAAACAATGAAATTAATTACCATTACCCTAAATAAAAACCAGTGTAAATTTGAAGTGATTGATCTTAATATAAGTAATTAATACTTTACTGTTCAAATGAACAATCGTTTTTTTTTTTTTTTTCATTTCTTTTTTTTTAAAAAAAAGGTTTTTTTCTCTTTTTTATTGTTGTTGTTTATGGGGTACCTTTGTTGTGTGCCACTCCCTTTAACTTGCTGAAAATGGTGGTCATCTAACTCTTTGGGAATCTAAAAGTTAATGTTAAAATTTAGAAGAGACGTGTCATGATGAATATGATTCTATAAATTGCAGAACTGGTGTTAAGTTATCGTGAAAATTAAACATTACAAATACACACACATACTAAAAAGTAATTAAAAAAAGCAATTGCTAATGAGGGGTATAACTGGTAAAAGCAAAAGAACAAATGGTCACACATGGTTTGCGTTCTGCACGAAATGACTAAATAAGTTTCCCTAGTAAAGAAATTATCCGTCAAGTTGTTATATGACTAAATAAGAAACACGGTTGTGTTTGGTTCGAAAAATTTAACGGAATTCGATGGATTTGAAATCTCAATTTCATTTATAAAGGTGTTGGGTTCACAAATGTATTAATGGTTAGGATGGTTTGCCAAACAGCAATTTATATTGCGTGCAAATTACATATCGACTGATCTAGATGCCTATTCGACATAGCCCGTTATTAAAGTTAGGGTTTATATTTTGCTTATGTATCGAACTATATACCTTTTACAACATGATGTTTCAAGATGAATATATACAATAGTAAATAGTAAAAGACGATAAAAACTTATGATGGATTGTATGGAGCAGATATTACAAATGATATCTGGCGTTTCTTGTGATAAAAATTGTAACAACCTGTTGGGAAAAACAATGATCAAACCTACATTATAAATCTGAGGAGTCAAAATCTAACTTAGTTGTATTCAGGAAACTTAGTGAAATTCCTGAGTCTGTGTTTCTGAGTCTGTGCTACACAGACTGAAGAATTGTTTCTGAGTCTGTGCTGCACAGACTGAAGAAATCTCACAGACTGAAAGCCGTGCTCTACTTGAAGACTTATGGATTCATCATCTGAAGAATGAAGATTGAACACAGAAGACTTCACAGACTGAAGATCACAGACTGATGATCACAGATTGAAGATCACAGACTGAGAGCACAGACTGAAGAGCACAGATTGAAGAATGAAAGTACAATCGTACAAAAGAAGTTCTTCTTTCCCAAGGCTATGGTACAACTGAAGAGATGTTTGAGTAAAGTCAAACATTGGATAAAGGTTTACTTTTTCAGCAAAGAAACCTTTTACTTTTTGCTTTTTCTATTTCCAAGAAAAGCAAAAAGGGTAGAGTGCAAAGTTGCCCAAGATGAATGTGTTATCCCTTGGACAAGTGACTGAGCTGGGTAATAGAAGTTGATTCTCAACTCTATAAATAGCAGCTCAATAGCACTCTTCAAAGTATCCAAGTATCCAAGAAAACCAAGCACTAAAAGCAAAATAGTATACAAGACCTTTAAGCTTAGGCTCAAAGCATTACCACACTAACTGTTAAAGTTTGTTGTGATAATTGTATCTTAATATACTTATACTTGGATCGTATTCAAACCATCTGTGTGGGTTTGAATACTTTGTCATCTGTGTGAGACAAATACTTTATTGTGAATAATACTTTGATTCATAATAAACTCTGTGTCAAAATTAATCTTGTTTTCCGCCTAGATTAATTTAAACTTGTTTGATATAAAACTTGGATATAAACTAACACGTTGAGATAACTGTTATTTAATCTGTATCTAAGTTTTGGGAACCTTGTGACCCAACAACTGGTATCAGAGCAAATAAAGATTTAATCTTTAACGATCAAAGGAACCCAGTTTATCAAACAATCATCTAAACCCATTTTTTCTCTATATTTTCTTCCTTGAAAAATGACTTCTTCTATTGCTATGGCTGGGAAGGGAATTCCAATCTTCAATGGTGTAAATTTTACCCACTGGAAATTGAAAGCTGAATGGTTTCTTGCTAGCATTCATGATGAAATGCTTAGAGTCATTCAGGAAGGACCCATTATTCCTGGCAGAATAGTTCCTGCAACTTTAGATGCAAATGGTATTATTTTGACACCTGAAAAATTTGTTGAGGCTGCCAAAAATACCTGGACTGATCTAGACAGGCAACTATATGCTTTAGACTTTAAGGCCAAATCCATACTGGGCAATGCAGTTACTGAGCCTATCTTTTCTAAGATATCTGGCTGCAAAACTGCTAAAGCCATATGGGATATGCTAACTGACCAATATGATGGTGTAAGTTTGGTACAATCCCAAAAGAAGAAAAATCTTATAAGAAATTATGAGAACTTCTCTGCTGGCCAAAATGAGTCATTAACTGATATTCATACCAGATTTCAGATCTTAATCAATGATCTTGAAAGGTATAATATCATCAAGGGACAGTTTGAAATCTGTGCAAAATTTGTTGATGTCATTCCAAACACTTTTTCTGAAGTTATCACTTCATTAATTGTAAGTGAAAAATTGGAGACATATGATCTCTCTGGCTTGTTTGGACTTCTACTAAATTTTGAAGAAACCAAAGCCAGAAAGGATCTAAATACCAAAAGGATTGCAAAAGATCCATCTACTGCCCTTGTTGCAACAACAAAGAAAAATAGAGAACTTTTCTCTAGAGCAGATTACCATCTTACTCTTACAGACTCAGAATCAGATGATGAAACTGAGTCTCTAGAAGCTGAAATGGCATTGCTAGCCCAAAGGTTAGAAAAAGCAAGATTCAAAGGTTCAAAAGGAAGGCCAACTTTTGATCCTAAGAAAGCTACTTGCTATAAATGTGGGCAAGTTGGTCATATTTCTTCTGACTGCAGAGTGAAGATTGCAGAATCTTCAAGTTCTGATAAGTGGGAAGAAAAGGCCAAGAAGTACAAGAAAAAGTACTTCAACTCCAAGAAAATTGGAGAGAAACAACAACCAAAGAAACTAGAGAAAGCTTTGGTTGTTGAACAATGGATAGATGAAGAATCTTCATCATCTGAGGATGATGAAGATATGTGCTTAATGGCTATCACAGAGAGCCAGTTTGACAAAGATGTCAAATTTACAGAAAAGGCATGTGTTCATCCAGACTGGGACAGAGGATCTGCTTACAATGTAAATCATTTTAAACTTTACTATAGTGATGCAGAAAAACAGAAAATGTTTGAACACATCTATGTAGATTTTTTGAAAAGACTGGAGGAAATACAAGATTTAAAAAACAAACTCAGTCAAGTTCAAAAAGATCTACAATCAAAAGTGAATGAAATAAACCAAAATAAACAGTACAAACTTGAGCTTGATGCTCAATATGACCTTCTCAAAAAGATCAAGCTGGAAAAAGAAGCTTATAAAAACAAAGCTGATCATTATGAAAGGATCTGTAAATCTTGGTGTATTTCATCACTTAAAAATGTGGACTGTTTATCCAAACAGATTCCAGCTCAGATACAAGCGGTCATAGGTGATGAGTTTGATCTTAAAAGTCACATAAATTCAGAAATAAACTCAAAACCTACTATATTTGTACCTGAGATTTTACCTCATACTTTTAGTCATACTGTGGGAGACAAAGTTATATTGAAAAATGTTTTTGTTAGACCAAAAATAGTTACTAAAGAACTAGTATATGAGACAGAGCCAGACTCTGAAGACACAGACTCAGAAATTTCAGTCTGTGAAGCTTCTCAATCTGAACAGCCTGAACTTATAATCACTAATGAATCTTTAGAAACTATAGAACTTGAAAAGAAAAGATTTATAAAAGGCAAAGTTAATATTCCCACAGTACCATCTTTAAAAAGACAAAAAGAGGTAAAAGGAATCAAGAATAAACAGAAAGGTTACAATGTGTTTGAACCTTCCACATCTCAGTCTGTAACTGGTCCAGACAATAATATGCCAAATGATAAATCTAAAGGCATAAAACCAGTAACAAAGGAGTTAAAAAGATCTCAGTCTGTGAGATCTAACTGTCAGTCTGGAAAAATAAATTTTCAGTCTGGCAAACTTAACTCCAAATCTGTTTGTGTTAACACTCAGTCTGACTCTCAAAAGTCAAATCTTAACAACCAGACTGAGACCATTAAGCTGCTTAGTGAAAACTTAATGAAGTTAACCACAGATTTTAAAACATTTGTTGAGTCAAAACAAGAGTTTAACAGAGGATCTAGTGCAAATAATAACCCAAAATCCAAAAGGACCATTATGTTGAACAGAAAATGTTACAACTGTGGAAATCTGGGACATGAAGGTATTAAATGCACAAAGTCCATTCTTAAACAGCCAAAGGCTGCTTTGATCAAACAAATGTCTTCTACAAACAACAAAATCAAAAATAGAGAGGTTAAAAGTCAACTTCACAGACTTAGCACCAAAACTGCTAAAGAATTGACTTCAACCAACTCTAAAGAACCCATCAAAAGATGGGTTCCCAAAAGTAACTAATTGATTTTGTTTGTCCTGTGCAGGGTAACAGCAAATGGTACCTAGACAGTGGATGCTCAAGACACATGACAGGTTCCTTGAAAAATCTGTCAGAGTTTGTAGAAGAAGAAGGACCTTCTGTCAAATATGGTGACAACTCTGTTGCCAAGATAAAAGGTTATGGTGTGGTGAAGGCTGGCAACATCAGAATAACAAAGGTGACCTATGTTGAGGGATTAAAGCATAACCTGCTTAGTGCTAGCCAGATTTGTGATGATGATGGTGAAATCAGAATCAGAAAGAAGGCTGCTGTTATCTATAATTCCAAAGGCAAACCTATATTAGTTGCCAAAAGAGACCTGTCTCTATACTCAGACAACAATGTAGAGACCTGTCTCTATACTCAGTCTGTGCCAGAACTAAGCTGGCTATGGCATTGGAGGTTATCCCACCTGAACTTCAAAAATATTAACCTCCTGTCAAAGAAGAAACTGGTTAGAGGTCTGCCTGATGTTACATTTGCAAAAGACAAACTTTGTCCTGCATGCACACTAGGGAAACAGACCAAGAACCATTTTCCATCCAAATTGTTAGCTACAATTGAACAACCACTGCATATGCTCCATATGGATCTGTTTGGACCCATGAGCATTAGCAGTTTGGGTGGAAAGAAGTATACACTTGTGGTTGTGGATGAATACACAAGGTATACTTGGGTCATCTTTCTTAAAGCTAAAAGTGATGCTCCTGAAGAGATTATTAATCTAATCAAGAGAGAAGAATTGCAGAAAGATGCACCTGTCAAGCAACTCAGGAGTGACCATGGTACAGAATTTAAGAATTCTACTCTCATTGAATTCTGTACTGACAAAGGCATTATTCAAAACTTTGCCTCTGTCAGAACTCCTCAACAAAATGGTGTTGCTGAGAGAAGAAATCGTACACTCATAGAAGCTGCAAGAACCATGTTATGCCATGGTCAAATTAAGGTTTATTTTTGGGCAGAAGCAGTTAACACTGCCTGTTATACCCAAAATAGATCTATTTTGGTCAAAAGGCATGGCAAAACTGCATATGAGTTGTATCATAAGAAGGTTCCAACCATCCATTACTTCCAGACCTTTGGTAGTAAATGCTATATTCTCAATCAAAGAGATCAATTAGCTAAGATGGAACCTAAATCTGATGAAGGAATTTTTGTTGGCTATTCATCTATCTCAAAGGCCTACAGAGTCTACAACAACAGAAGGAATAAAATTGAAGAAACCATCAATGTCACCTTTGATGCTTCCTCTGCTAATGATGAACATGTTTCTCAGTCTGATGTTCATTTGTTAGAAGATTTATCTGTTGTGGGATCTGAATCTCAAATCCCAGTTGTTGTTAACCAACAACAGGACTCTGAAAGTGATAATGAAGATGATCAACCTGCCCATTCTATGACAATACCTTCATCAACAGAAGATGAATCTATGTCCAGAGATTCAAACTCTTCTGATACATGTGTTCAGTATGATAGTTTTCAGTCTGTGAACTCTACAGACTCAGACTTGCCCTGTGTAGAAGATGATGCAGAACTCAGTCCTGCTATTCTTCCACCAAATGAGAATGATTTACCATTCAATGATGAATCATTTCTAGGAGTCAAAGAACACAAGTATCATCCAATTACAGAAATAATTGGAGATTATGTTGTCTGGTGTACAAACAAGAGCTCAAGTATCAAGCTCACCTACTGCAAATTTTTGTTACTACACAAACTTCCTGTCAATCATTGAACCAAAGAAAGCTGAAGAAGCCTTGAAAGATGATGATTGGGTTGAAGCAATGCAGGAAGAGTTAACAGAATTTGACAGAAACAATGTTTGGACCCTCGTTCCTGCTCCAAAAGGGAAAACCATTATTGGAACTAAATGGGTTTACAGAAACAAGATGGACAAGGATGGAGTGATAATAAGGAACAAAGCAAGGCTAGTTGCTCAAGGCTACAAGCAGGAAGAAGGCATTGATTATGATGAAACCTTTGCCCCTGTAGCCAGAATTGAAGCAATACGGTTATTCTTGGCATATGCTGCATTCAAGGACTTCAAAGTCTATCAAATGGATGTCAAGAGTGCATTTCTGAATGGCAACTTACAGGAGGAAGTCTATGTGAAACAACCTCCAGGTTTTGTAAGTTCCAATTTTCCAAATCATGTCTATAAATTGCAGAAAGCACTATATGGACTAAAACAAGCTCCAAGAGCTTGGTATGATACTTTATCATCCTATCTTCTTAGTAATGACTTTACTAGAGGATCAATTGATAAAACTTTGTTCTTCAAAAGGAACAAGGCAGATGTCATACTAGTCCAAATCTATGTTGATGATATTATATTTGGGTCTACTGATGAAAAATTGTGTAAATGGTTTTCAAACTTAATGTCAAAACAGTATCAAGTGAGTATGATGGGTGAATTAACATACTTTCTTGGTCTACAAGTACATCAGAAACCTGATGGTATCTTCATCAACCAAGGTAAATATGTCAATGACCTACTTACTAAATATTCTTTAAAGGACTGTTCAATTATGAAAACACCAATGAGCACTACAGATAAGTTGGATAAGGATCAGTCTGGCAAATCAGTCTGTCAAACCACTTATAGAGGTATGATAGGATCTCTACTATACCTCACTGCAAGTAGACTAGATATCATGTTCTCAACATGTTTGTGTGCTAGATATCAATCTGAACCTAAAGAATCGCATCTAAAAGCTGTAAAAAGGATTTTTAGGTACCTAAAAGGTACTCCTAACCTGGGTCTTTGGTATCCCAAAGACTCTGGTTTTGATCTAATTGGATATACAGATGCAGATTATGCAGGTTGTAAATTAGACAGGAAAAACACTTCTGGTGGATGTCAACTGCTAGGTGGCAAACTAGTCAGTTGGTCAAGCAAGAAACAGAATTCTGTTGCTACATCCACTGCAGAAGCAGAATATGTGGCTGCTGGTAGTTGCTGTGCTCAATTGCTATGGATGCAACATCAACTAGCAGACTATGATTTGGTGTTTACAAAAACTCCAATCATGTGTGATAACCAAAGTGCCATTGCCATCACTGAGAATCCTGTGTTTCACTCCAGGACAAAGCATATTGAGATCAGACATCACTTTATCAGAGATTGTGCTGAGAAAGGTAAAGTGATTCTCAAATATGTGCCCACAAATGACCAATTAGCAGATATCTTTACTAAACCTTTAAATGAAGATAGATTTTTGTATCTGCTTGGTCAACTAGGAATGCTCAACCCCTAGTAAAACCTTGAATCTGTATGATTCAATTCTTAGTCTGTGTCTGCTTTTCAATCTGTATAACTGTATTCTCAGCTACATACAATCAAAAAGCACAGACTAAGAGATGTTTTTGTACATACTTTCCAAGAAAATACCAAAAAGATTTTATAACTTATGTTATTTTCTCTCAGTCTGACTGATTATATGTTTCAGTCTGTGTGACTTCTTCCAGATTAGCTACACAGACTGACCATATTCATTCAGACTAGACCCTCTATTTTTGTGCTTTATTAATTCATAAGGTTAGTATTTTAGTACTGTTAGTATTAATACTGCTAGTTACTTTTAGTACTGCTGATTAATACTGATAGACTTTTTAATACTGCCCCCATGAATTCGTATTTTAGCACTTTTAGTATTAATACTGTTAGTTACTTTTAGTACTGCTGGGTTAATACTGATGTTTTTTTTTCTGATGGTAAAGATTGGTACAATTAACACTGTTAATGTAGCAAGTTACTACTGTTAGTTAACTTTAGTACTGCTCTCACCAGTTACCACTGTTAGTTAACTTTAGTACTGCTTTCGCAGTTACCACTGTTAGTTGATTTTAGTACTGCTTTGGCAAGTTACCACTGTTAGTTAACTTTAGTACTGCTTTCGCAAGTTACTACTGTTAGTTAATTTTAGTACCGCTTTCACAAGTTAGTACTGTTAGCTATATCAATCTGTTACCACTGCCGGCACAACCTTCTTTTATTTTTTATTTTTATTTTCTTTAATAAAAATAAATAAACAACAATATCTCTGCATTTAATGCTAAAACCATTTTTATGGTAATAATCATTAAAAGTTTTGGCGCTTGTTGTCTATTTATCTGCTCAATACAAAAAGTGCACGTGCTTCAGCGTTACTGTTGCAGAGAAAGGGATAAACCGTCAAGTGGGTCCCATTTAACGGAAATTTAATTTCTTCAAATACCCACTTCTGTTTTCCCCTTTTCTTCTTCACCTGTACTTGCACATCCAAAATTTCACAGAGTTTGTAAGCCCTAACCTAAATCGCTCAACCATTTTCGAAACCAATCTCACAAATTCTTCATTTAAAATGGCTGATCAATGGGCTTACACGGCACCTGCCAACATCGCTGCGGCTAAACCCTTCAAACAGGGTAAACAGGTAAAACTCTGTATAAATAATCAAGTAGCTACCATTTCCATTCCTGACTCTAAAAAGAATAAAGGGTTTGAGGAACTAACTGCTTTTATGTCTGCTCATCCATTAAGGGGAGCATTCTTTAACTCAGTCCCTCAAATATACCCACATTTTTTAATGGAATGGTGGTATACTTGCTCCTCAAACAGTACCAATACTGCAATTACTGGTACTATTGATCATGGTAAACGGGCAGTTATCATTGATCAGGAGCTAATTAGGAATGTCTTAGACTTGTCTTTGGGAAATAATTTTGAACTCATTCCAACCAAAGAAGCAGCAAGGGCTTCTCTTACTTTGGTTGGATATACCAAAGAAAAAGGCACCATCTTGATGTCAAGATTCACCCCCAGATGGAAATTTTTAATCTCTGACATCATTAGAAGTCTAGGAGGAAAATCTGGTAGCACAGGGGAGTTAAATGAGTTTGAAACTCAACTGTTGAGCTCATTCATCACAGGTTTAAACATCAACTTTGCAGAGTTGTATTTTAAAGAAATTTTAAAACTAGTGAATGAGTCACAGAGAATTTTTAATGTACCTTTTATAAGGTTACTCTCCCTGTGCATCCAATCCAGATTAACTGGGTCTGTGTATATGTCTTTTAATAGCAAAACTGCAGATATACCAGTACCTGTGCTTACATATAAAGTGTTCAACCATCCGGTTCCACTTTCTGGAGCATCTATCACTGCTGCTATGCAGTAATGGATTGATCACCCATATATTGCTTCTGCATCTATGGAGGGTGATAGTTAAGGTGATAGTGAGGGTACTGAGACCCAGGCTGTTGAAGATCGTGTGGCTGAAGCAGAGCACATAGACTCCGGGGATACAGACTCAACTCAGTCTGTGCACTTGGAGTCAGACTCAAACATTCCTGAGTCTGTTCCATCTTCAACATAAGATGCAGGTAGTACTTCTTCTTCATCTGAGGACATGGATATAGATCAACCTTCTTATCCTAGCCCATCCTCACCCACAAAAGAGAGTCACAAACAAACCAACCCAGATGAGTCACCACTCACTCTGGAGGAATCACCAGACTCAACCCCAAAAAGTATAGCACAAGTGGAATCATCATCCATGGAATTGGATGTCAATAGAACACCTTCCAGTGCTGTAGTCCATTCCACTGCAGCTCTGCTAGAGTCTGTGGTGCCAATGACTACCCAACTGACCCAACCTACACCTAGTTTAGTCAGCTTGGATACCCACATTACTGCTACTACACTGACCCCTGTGGTATGCATTGAAGAAGATGCTCCAATCCTGAGCACTACCACCCCCCTCTTTACCCCACTCACAATGGCTGAGCCCATAATGACCACTAGTCCTGTACTAGTTCACCTTCCAGTGAGTCCTTTCTTACACCCCTCTGCACAGATCGCCAATGCCCCAGTCATGTCACAGACTGAGGTACAGATCTCCTCTTCTTTGCCTGATGAACTACCATCTTATCACCAGATGGTTAGTAAAGGCATACCAACTTCCACATCAGTTGCCAGTGATACTGTTCCATTACACCAGGGACTGTTTGAGGCAACAGGTGCAACACAATCATTTCCCAGTGATATCCTATCCTATCACCGGATTAGATCTGAGGGAACAACTACACCACTCAATGCCTATGATCGCTTTTCCATGCACAGGACACAGAGTGAGGCAAAGAGTGCAACCCCAAAAGATTCCAGTGATCTTGCTCAGTCTCAACATGAGTCAAGTGAGGAACACATACCATCACCCAATTCTAACACTTCCAACCAGACCCAGTCTGTGCCTTCTAGTACACTTAATGATGTGCTTTCTGCCATCAACAAGTTGTCTGAATGGGTATAGACTGAGTTCCATAATAATAAGACAGAGCTAGAGAAGATGAAGCATCTAGTCTCTACTATGGTGGATAAAGTTGATATGCTGGAGGAGAAGGTATCCAATAGGTTAGATGAAATGCAGGCCACCCTCTCAAACTTAGTAGATGATGTCAAAAAGGGGGAGAAGATGAAGTATGGGTCTGCAGAAGCTAAAACCTCAAAAGATAAAGATTTAAATAATAAATCCTTAGATTTAGGGGGAGATAGCAGTGAGGGAGATGATGGAGATGATGGACCCGAAGGTGCTAGGGTGAAGTCTCAGACTGAAGCTCAGTCTGTGCCACAGACTGAAAATATGAGTGCACAGACTGAGGGGGAGCAAGAAGGATTGCAGGCAGGTGAACATACTGAGATGGTTGCACAGACTCAGGGGGAGTCATCCATTGTCTTACACATAGACCCAATTGCAACTATCTCAGCCCAAGGTCAGATGGAGTTGAAGAGACCAAGGGAAGAAGATGAAGATGTTCAACCTCTGCAAATCAAGAGAGCCAGGAAGATGAAAAGAATGACCAGGAGGATTCCTGAAAGGGATATCTTTGATTCCCAACCAAAGATGAAGGGGATCAAGACCTGGGATCAATTTATGAAGCTGGCAGAAGAACAGGACAATGATGGTGATGATGATGATGCCATCAATCCTGACTGCAGTTCTGAGTCTGAAGTTTTCAGAAGATCAGATGATGATGAAGATGATGCTACTTTTGGAGGTGTAAGTGAAGGAGCCTCAAAAGTCAAGACTGGAGAGTCTCAGTCTGTGCCTTCTGAACCTGCACAGACTGAGACACAGCATCAATCACAGACTCAGAGCTCAGAGCAACCAGCAGCAAGCACTGATGCTCTAATTATCAGTGCTGAAGCCATCCAAGCTGAAGCTAATCCTGCTAGATCAACCACAACAACCAGAATACTGCCTCCAGGTAGAAGTGAACTTGAAGATAGAATGCAATGGAGAAGTGCTCACCTGATTAGCACTTATCCTGGATCAAGCTCTACCATGGAAGAAGTTATGGATAAGGGTAAGGGCAAGGAGATTGCCTTATCCAAGCAGGAAAGGTTAAGCAAGATCAAGAAGATGGTGGATGATCATGCTGCTGGCACAAGAAATCCTGAACTGACAAATCTACAGGATGAACTCTTGCAACAAGAAGCTACTGCTCAAGGTATGTCTTTAACTGAGTACTTAAATGTACTAACTGAAGAAGAGCAGAACTGAAGGAAGCAAGATTTGTTGACATGCTCACTCAAGAACTACAAGAAGAAAGTCGTTCACTGACCCAAATCAGAAGGAGTCAAATTGAGCAACAAATCAAAGAAGATGAGGAGCTGTCAACAAGGTTACAGAAGATAGAGAGCCTGAAACCAAAGCTACAAGCCACTTTCCAAAAGTCAAAGCTCAAGCAGAAGATTAGAGAATGTCATCTGAACAAGATTGGACAGAAATTGAAGCTGGAGCTGACTTTGACCAAGAGCAAGAAAATGGTATGGGTGGATGAACTGTACACTCTAGGGCTTAAGGAATGGCAATCCATTGCCAATCTTTTGAAGAGTGAAGCTGACAAGGATCTAAAGAAAGAAGTTCTGGATGAGCTATCTTACATGATTGAGCTAGTTCTCAGTCTGGGGCTCATCTCAGACGAAGAGTACAAGTTGTTTTGCATAGCAAACGATTTTGTAATCAAGAAGAAGTCAGCTGGGTTATCCACAGAGAATGAGCAGAGAAGGGAGCATCCTCTACCCAAAGGTATTGTTTTCATAGATAGATCTTATGTACAGACTGACAACATTGAAGGTCTGTGCTATAGAGATATCAATGGGATAGAATGCTTCCAGGATCAGAATAGGTTATATGGAGAGTCTCTGCTACACTGCATTGCCCTGCTGAAGGAATGCAAACATTCTCAAGCCAGACCATTCAGAAGAAGACTAATTAGCTGGTTATTCAACAACCTTTCCCAAATCAGAATGATGATTGGACTTGAAGATATCTGCAAGAAAATCATCCTAGAGTATCAAGAATTTGAAGACAAATCTGATAAGGAAATGGAAACACTGTTGAAGAGGAAAGTAGAAAAGATGAAAGAGATCAAGGCTCAGAGAAAAGATTGAAGATTGTTAAAATTATACCTTTTACAATCTTATGTAATAATTGTAATATTTTTGTGAACTAACTATGATTCTGACCTTATAAGTCTTGATCCATATGTTATGCTTCACTTTAGTATTTATTATTTCTCTATTATCTTTTGTAAATAGATTTTGACATCATCAGATAGGGGGAGATTGTTGGGAAAAACAATGATCAAACCTACATTATAAATCTGAGGAGTCAAAATCTAACTTAGTTGTATTCAGGAAACTTAGTGAAATTCCTGAGTCTGTGTTTCTGAGTCTGTGCTACACAGACTGAAGAATTGTTTCTGAGTCTGTGCTGCACAGACTGAAGAAATCTCACAGACTGAAAGCCGTGCTCTACTTGAAGACTTATGGATTCATCATCTGAAGAATGAAGATTGAACACAGAAGACTTCACAGACTGAAGATCACAGACTGATGATCACAGATTGAAGATCACAGACTGAGAGCACAGACTGAAGAGCACAGATTGAAGAATGAAAGTACAATCGTACAAAAGAAGTTCTTCTTTCCCAAGGCTATGGTACAACTGAAGAGATGTTTGAGTAAAGTCAAACATTGGATAAAGGTTTACTTTTTCAGCAAAGAAACCTTTTACTTTTTGCTTTTTCTATTTCCAAGAAAAGCAAAAAGGGTAGAGTGCAAAGTTGCCCAAGATGAATGTGTTATCCCTTGGACAAGTGACTGAGCTGGGTAATAGAAGTTGATTCTCAACTCTATAAATAGCAGCTCAATAGCACTCTTCAAAGTATCCAAGTATCCAAGAAAACCAAGCACTAAAAGCAAAATAGTATACAAGACCTTTAAGCTTAGGCTCAAAGCATTACCACACTAACTGTTAAAGTTTGTTGTGATAATTGTATCTTAATATACTAATACTTGGATCGTATTCAAACCATCTGTGTGGGTTTGAATACTTTGTCATCTGTGTGAGACAAATACTTTATTGTGAATAATACTTTGATTCATAATAAACTCTGTGTCAAAATTAATCTTGTTTTCCGCCTAGATTAATTTAAACTTGTTTGATATAAAACTTGGATATAAACTAACACGTTGAGATAACTGTTATTTAATCTGTATCTAAGTTTTGGGAACCTTGTGACCCAACACAACCCGTCCTACATCGGAAAGATATAAGAAATTGGAGTTCCTTATAAGTCTAAAGTTAAGGCTAACAGATCCCTTCCACCGTGATTTTTAGTTGAAACCTGAAAGTATACGGTTAGTCATGACTTTCGGCTTTTACTTTCGACTTTGCGGGGGCTTTACAAAAATATCTTTATCTTATAAATTATAATGATGATTTTACTTTATTTATGGGCTAATTGTGGAGTCTTTTATGGAGCGATAAAAGACACGAATCTGGGCCTTAAACTCCCTCAGGTGTTTGGCCCATATCTCGGCCTCAATTCCTCGCCAATCTTGAACTATTTTCTATTTTTATTTAGATTTTGATGATTTAATTGCGAATTATATAACGATTTCATTTAATTACACGTTGAAAACCAAATAAATGTCATAACAATAGTCACGTACTTTTTACATTAATAACTGAAATAAAAACTTGGTGATAAGTGATCAAAGATTAAACTCATCAGAATAAATCATCACCTAAAGTAGTAAATATAAATATGCGTTCTATTTATAACTATTATTATATAATATTACGTGCACCTAACCATCCCTAGGAAAAAGGTAAAAACTTGTGGATTAATTGTATAGAAATTATATGCTACAAACACTATGACGTGGGCAAAATTTGTTCTAAAAAATTTCAAGAAAAGCAAGTCCACTTCTCTAAGAATTGGTTTTATATAGCTACAATCCAATTCATTTCATGTTCATTTTCATTTCAATTTAGGCATCATAAATTTTTAATCATTGTAACACAAATCACCCCACAATCACCATGGATCAAACTCAAGAACAAATGAAGTTCATGGGCATACTATCCATTTTCTCCCAATCTTTCAAAACAATCTTCACATTCAAGAAAATATTCACTCCAATCACACTTACGCTAATCGTTCCACTCGCAATCATCTTCGTCGCTCACATGGACATCTCTAACCGATTCTTCAAGAAAATCGAAGAAAATCCATACCAATTGATCACCGATGCATATATCTTTTATGGATCATATTACGACATCCTTAATGCCACCCCAACCGATTGGCTCAACTATTTTCTATTCAAAATGATCACAATCACAACCATCATCGCCTTCTCTCTCCTCTCGACTGCCACAGTTGTTTACACTGTCATTTCTGTTTACACAAATCGTGACACCACTTACCAAAAATCAATGAAAGTTATTCCAAAGGTTTGGAAACGACTCATGGTCACTTTCCTCTTTATGTTCCTAACATTTTTTGCGTATAGTTTACTCTCTTCGGTCGTGTTCTTCTTAAATTATGCCATTTTTGGAGGCCAAGGCATTGTTACGCTCGTCCTTTTGTTCCCTTATGCATTCGGGTTCTTGTACTTGAGCCTTATTTGGCAGCTGGCTAGTGTGGTGTCCGTTTTAGAAAGTTCTTATGGGCTAAAATCCATGATCAAAGCGATGGATCTAATGAACGGAAAAAAGAAAGTTGCATTAACAATTTTGCTAGTATTGTATCTATTTTTGGCAGGTGTAGTGTGTATGTACATGGTGTTAAACTTGTATGACCTTGATGACTTGGCGCTCGTGTGGCGGGTGATGATCGGTATAATATGTTGGTTCCTGATAGTGATCACATTCCTTGTGCTTATGGTGATTCAAACGATTATTTATATGGTTTGCAAATCGTATCATGGAGAAACCATTGATCCGTTGAGCTTATCGACTTATTTAGGTGCTTATTTGAGCGATTCACGACCAGCTTTTCGAGTTATAAGTGACGATATTCAGCTTGGTAGACCTAACAATCAACCTGTTTCTCAAGCTTAAATCATTATATATGTTGATGTTAAGTGATAAGTTTTAAAATATTATATACACGATTTTTGAGCAAATTGTAATGAATAAAGACGTTTTTTTTTTATCAATTACTTAATCATTTTATTGTATTTGTATGGGTTGATTTGATGATGACTTGTAGGATGTGTGTTACAAGTAATATGATCGCCTTTTATCTGTTCGGTGGGCATGTTTGAAAATCCTTGGTTATGATATCACAGTCTGACGTGGAGAATCGGTCAGAACGTAATGGTGATGCGTACATTGCTGGTTATTAAAGTATCAAACGATATTCTAGTTTCTTCAAATAAAAAAAAAAATACTACTAAAATTGATTATAATCTCAACCTGGCAATTAGGTTGGGTCGGGTCGGGTCAAAATGAGTTTGGATCAAATAACAACACTTTTTGTAGGCGTCAGGTGTTTTGCTTTGATCAAATTGAACATATTATTTCAAAAATAATACAATCAAACAATAACAAATTCATTATCACCTATATATACAATTATAGGAAAAAGAACTATTAAGGCAAGTAAATCGTTGAGTGAGTGAGCAATAGAGTACCTAAATTGTTGTAATCGGGAATTGAAATAAAGTCGAGAAGCAGCTCAATGTGATGATTTACTAACAGCTCAATGATTTTGATGAAAACCCTTCGATTAATGATCGTGTCGAACTAACAGCTCAATGATTTTGATGAAAACCCTTCGATTTACTGCGATCTATAGTGAATTCACCCATACAAAATTGTTGAAATCAGTCCATTCGTCATCTTCGATTCTATACAGGATTCTATACATTGAGTTCTTTCTTGTGCTTTGGGATTTATTTTGACCCGCTCGACCTGTTAGTTCGACCTAATGGACCCGCGAGATATGTTTCTGGACTTTCTCATGTTTAATTGGACCCAATTTTGGATAGGCTTTATAATATTAATGGACCCAATAGGTTTGGAAAATTACCCATTGGACCTAATAAAAAATAAATGGGTCGACTTTGCCAGGTATATTATAATCTAACAAAATGAATAATAAATTAATATATCCACATATTGTAATTTATTTTATTTTTATTGTTATCTTTGAAATATATCTCTATCTCTACTATCTATAATTTATCTCAAAATTGCCCCTACATAGTATCTCCTACATTTTAAATGAAACAAACCTAATCAATTACACCATTTTTGCAAAGTTGCTATAAATATATGAGATAAGTAAAAAACGAAACGTACAATATAGATTTATTTATCATGATTATTTGCTTTTTATCCATTGAATATTTCGACTAAGATTTAACATTTTTTAATATAAATTTTGTAACTTCTCGTATTGATCTAACTTAATCATTTCCATATTTTTTTCACTCCTAACTCCCGTATTTCAAATGTTCAACTCTAGACACAAATGTATCGTTATCGATTCATTCGCAAATAATAAATAGCAGAGTTGTGAATTACAATAAAATATCATATTCCGCTGCATAGTGCGTGTATTGTGCTATCATAAGGTAATGAATGCCATGTTTTGGGGAGATATTTAATAATTAATAAAAATAAAAGTTTTGTTTCTATTCAATCAAAGTATCAAATTCATCGTTTCGTGAATATGTGTTATGAATGTTGACTCGATAAATAAAAATTGGTCAATTGACTAATTAGATTATAAATTTGTTCTTGAAACAAAATGAGTAGCCTCAATCTACCAACATAATTTTATTATTTAAGTCATAATTTAATTTAATATGTTATAAGCACCAAGTGAAATAAGTGAAATAAGTGAAATAAGTTAAATAACTAGTATTTTAATTTTAATTCTTTTAATTAACTATTAATTAATGGTTGACAACTAGACATGTTTTATGAAACTAACTTGCAACATTAATTTTAAAAACTTTTCATTATAACTACACATGAGTAACAGGCTAACGGCCTTTAATAGGCCCATTTTTCAACGCTTATTGAATGTTACAAAAAATCAAAACACCTTATCAAGTAATGGTCCAAAAGCCCACTAGGTGTGGTCCATTAGTTTTCAATAATGGGCAGAAATTGGCTGGATATGACGTCATCATGAGTACACCCGAAGGAAAAACCGAAAAAGGGTAGAAGACACCTTGGTCCACTTGGGAACCCACTTGACCTCAATGGTTTACTAAACCCAAATAATGGTCCCTTTCAAGACACGGTTTAGCAATTTCCACAAAAAAGATGTTTTGAACAAACTCAGGGTTTAAAATATATATATATATATATATATATATATATATATATATATATATATATATATATATATATATATATATTTGCAACGAAGTCTTACACCAAAAGCTTGTAAGGTTTTAAAATTCTACTCATAACTAAAAATATATATAAAAATAAAAATAAAATTACTTCTATAGTAAAAAGTTCTTTGCATTACAAAACTGTTTAAATTATAATTTTTAGAGATTAGAGATTAAAGATGCTCTAAGATAATTAAGCAGAGGTCTTACTATGGGAGCCATCCGTCAACCCATTTTCTCAAGTAGTCAACTAAGAGTCAAACACTAAAGCAGCCCATAAGTACCCTTTCCATATTAATTTAACTTTACAATTTTTTAATTACGTTACCTTAATTATCATGGACCACTACAACCCATTTAAAAACCCTACACACCTAAATCACACTCCAACTTTCAACACACACAAGACTTTATCCTCTACATCTTCGATTTCATCTTCAACAATTCAACACAAATCGTCATGGATCGAACCGCAGAAGATATGAAATTCGTCGGGTTCTTCGGTATATTCAAAGAATCATTCAAAATAATCTTATCTCGTAGAAAAATCTTCACACAAATCACTCTAACTTCAATCCTTCCACTCACAGTCATTTTCATTGTTCAAATGGAACTCGCAAATCGTTATTTTTGGAGAATCGAAGACAACTCATTACCATACGATACACACAATGCACGTGAATCAACCGCAATTGAATGGCTCTACTACGCGCTATTCAAATTCACATACGCCATTTTTCTCACTGTATTCTCCATTTTGGCAACCTCAACCGCGGTCTTTACTATTGCCTCGGTCTATGTAAACCGTGAAGTCATTTTCCCTAACGTCATGAAAGTTATCATGAAAGTTATCCCAAAAGTATGGAAAAAACTATTCGTTACTTTTATGTGTGTATACATAACGTTGTTTGTGTACAACGTAATTGGCTATGGGGCATTAGCTATATTTAAAGCTATATTTGGCTATTCGGTTATCGGGTCTATTATCATGATAGTCATTTTGATTATCTTTTTGGTTGGGTTTTTGTACTTGAGCGTTGTTTGGCAGTTGGCCAGTGTGGTTACAGTTTTAGAAAATATTAGTGGATTTAAAGCGATGAAAAAAGGTAAATATTTAGCCAATGGGAAGAAAAAAGTTGGAATGTGGATGTCATGTACGTATGTTTGGGGGGCTTGGTTCTCTTGTTTTTTTTGTTGGTGAAATATGGGCTTTTAGCATATAAGTGGACGATGATTGCGAGAGCGATGATGGGGATATTGTGTGGAGTTTTGGTTATGATTTTGTTTTTGTTGTTTATTGTGACGCAAACGGTGTTATATTTGGTATGTAAATCGTATAACCGGGAAGTGATTGATAAGGTGAGTTTATCGATGTATTTAGGTGCTTATTTGGGTGAGACCGTTGTGTATCCGAAACCCGGTGATGAGATTCAGCTTGGAAGACCTCTATCTCAATCTCGATCTCCGGTTTAACAGGTTTGCTTTGCTTCTGGATCGTAAGTTTTGTGTATTTGGTTGTAGTGTTAGATTGGAAATAATATTTGTACCACAGCTTGAAGGCTTGAATTGTGTATGTAATTTAGGTTTCTTTTTGTCTATGTTGTTAATTTGTAAGCAACTAAGTAAGTGTTTATATATTATAACTTGCACTCGATTGTTAAAAACAGAAATTGATAATGATACAGACATAACAAGAATGAACTGATGCACAAAGTGATTCTTCAAAAAATTGAAATTCTAGCAACCATAACAGGCCTATGTCGTACTCCTTTACTACTATGACGTGAGAGGTTAATCAAGTTCACCTGAGATCTTTTCGAATGTTTCCATATTCGAAACCGTCTAAGCTACATGTGTTGAAGGCGCACAAAGTGATTGTAATTTATGGTTAAGGGACTGTTTACTTTGAATTTCTGTTAAGGTAGACCTCACACCAAAACTCCGAGTTTTGTTATATATATATATATATATGGGAAGGATTAAGAGGGAAGCTTTAAATTTGAGGGAACAAGGGAAGCAAAATTAAAATACCCATATACAATACTCATTTCATCAATTTTTATTTAAAATTCAAAATTAAAACATGTAAATCAATCAAAACATTATAAATTTTAAATTTATCAAAGACATTCATACATATCTTCAATTCGTCATAATTCATATTCATCAAATATTAAGAATTTTGGGTATAACTTTTGGGTTTTTGTGAAAATTTTGATTCACCGATGAATACAATAAAATTAAACGAATTTCAACATACAAAACTTATAAACAAGTAATTAATTTAATTATAGTCGTCATTAACCATCGAATTTAAAAAAAAAATTAGAACATTTTCATTTGGAATGAATGTTGATCAAAATTACAATTAATATTCATAAATAATAATTTATGATGAATATTAACTTATATATGTTTTTATACATTGTTGAACGAGATAACTTAACATTCATCAGTGTATAATAATGTATATGAGTTAACATTCATCGTAAAAGAATGTTTAAAGATATTAAGTTGTAATTTTGATTAACATTCTTTCCAAATAAATATTAATATTCTGAAATTTTTTTGAGTTATTTACAATTTACCACCGCGTTGACTTTTGAGTTGACCAGAATGTATGACTAGGAATAGCTTTCCCTTCTCCCATTTTTTTACTTCCCTCTTGATTGCCACCATATATATATATATATATATATATATATATATATATATATATATATATATATGTGAGAGACTAACTTATCGTTTGCTTTCTCTCCAGAAACTAAAATATAAATAATTTTGCACACTCGATATTATGAATATACGCAATTCAATTCACATAATCTTATACATTAAATGTACTCAATATATATAATATGAATATACGCAATTCAATCCACATAATCTTAAAGATTAAATGTACTCAATATATATATATACACACACACGTATGTGTGTGTGAGAAAGAGATATGTCTACAAATTGACCAATACAAAATTATACTTGAAATAAGAGAAGTAGAAAAAGTTTTGCAATGGGCTTAAGTAAACGACTCATTGTGTGGTTCATCATGGTAATAGTCATATCAAGCTAAGTAGGCACATTAGCTACAAGACCTAAACCTAATCATCTTACGCCAACAAAAGCAACCGCATCAAGTCTAAGTCCTCAACCTATTCCAAATGAATATTGTTTTCGTATACGATGTGAGTATAATTTGTGTTATCGTTAATGCGTAAGTGATCATTATTTTGTTGGAGAAAAATGTCAAGATTCTGAAACATGTTGTTGCTACAAATAAATTAACTAAATATTATAGTTTAGAGAGTAAATTACATTCTTCGTCTCTAATGTTTGTCATACATTTTACTCCTCAACTCTGTTGGAGCAAAGCCGTATAACGGGTAAAGATTTCAATGACCGAATATCCCTTTGAATCATGTTATCACTTTTCGAAAACAACAATTCGACCCTATATACCTGAGGGTACACGAATTTTATTTTGGAATAAGACAAATAGTGTTCTTGATTGAGGCAACAATTCAAGAACCTGGTTGCTAAAGAGAATATGTTGTGTCTCATTTCTCATATGAATGTGGTTCTATAAATCACCTAAACGTAATGAGAATTATTGGAAGTAATGATTCAATAATGTCATCTATTAAACTCTTGCAGTTTCTAAGACATTTGAGTTCTTGGCTCATTAAAACAATAATTACCATAAAGTCCAGCAGTTACAACCCTCCAACAGTCACGACACATGGTTCAAAACTGTCACGTGCCAAAACTGCCTTACATGTCAAAACTGGTCATGGGTCAAAAGTGTCCGTAATCAAAACTGTCTATGGGTTAAAACTGTTCATTTTCGCAATTGTTTTGGGTCAGAGATGTTATCAACTTAAGCGTATACTCCGTACCTCCTAACCCATTTCTAAATATAATAACCATATCCCTCAATTACACTAAATTACTAACAGTCTCTGGGTCGGATTTTTGCGGGTTCAGCCCTAGGCCCTAAATAGTGTTAATTGATTAGAACTTTGTTACATTCACCTAAATTTACAAAAAAAAAATTCACAAAATGACATGACATATGAAATATGTAACACCCTTCTCTTCGTATGATATAAAATATTCTTTTATTTCAGAAGCGTAGGTCAAACATAAATAGCATTAATATCATTTACCAAAATGTACATAAATTTTGTTCAAACAAAATATAACAACCAGGTGTTACATAATTTCAACTTTCCTTTTAGTTATCAAAAAACACATATATCAGAGTTGTCAGCTGGTCAAACATTCTTTTCAAATATAATCCTCCTGCCCTCCCCTATCAAACATGACCTGCAGGGATTAAAGTGGGGGATTAGCACAAAGCTAAGTGAATGAATGAGAAACTAACAGTTCAACTTACCATAACAATCTGTTTACATCAATTAATCGTAAACACATATCGTCAAAGAGGATCGGTGGTTTTTGAGGAACCCTAATGCCGCGGTGGCCCTCAAAGAACGCTTATCACAATCTGTATTGGCCTATACAGAATATACCGATAACTTGATATTACCATTTCACAATACAGGTTTTAATACAACACATGTGCAAAACCCTGTATCTGTAATCTTGTAATAACCAAGTCCAACAATCTGTTGACCTCTTTAGTAACAACCAATGCCCGAAGGCCACATTGCACGTAGATTCATAATCAGCAAATCAGACTAAACAGTCTATCAATTATATCTACGTTTACTTGTTGCAACCAAACCGTTACAACCAAATCAAACTTGTGAGTTCCAGATCCACTCACCTGTCAATCTCAATCCAACAACTCAGAATTCTTATATTACTGAGTCTTCTGCTGATATGAGAATACAACAAATAATGAGTTAGTAACTCATTTAATAATCATATAACATATTTAAACAACCAGGTAAATTCCTAAAGTCTAAGAAAACAAAAGTTCAATCCGAAGCGACATCAGAAAGTCCCGAAACGAGGTTTAAAACTGAAAAATGTCATTTTCGACCCTTAGATGATCCCGAAAGGCCAAAAACTGCCTAGGCTCTTAGAATAGAGCCTTGATTATTGGGTCGTTTCCAAGTGACCATGCGAATTTCAACCCAATCCGAGTTAGTGAAATTTGTCACTCAACCCAACTCGGTTCGCAGGGCAACTCAGTTCGCTTCGCAGCAAACTCAGTTCGCAGCCCAACTCGGTTCGCTTCGCAGTCAAGCATTGCGAACTGAGTTCATCTTCTGCAAACTTGCCAACCGAACTTGCTGTTACCAGGAAACCCGAACTTTTCTTTTCCAAAACTCACAAATTCGACTTCCTAAGATGCTAACAAGCTTTCTAACGACTTAAATACATCAAATATCATCATATAACATATTTCAAGCCTTTATTTCACAACAATTTTATGATTTGGCTAATTTTCATAAAAATGAGTTTATAACTCTAAATTCTCACATGTTACAGTAAGAACAAGATGATGATGATATGAATTTCAATTTTGAATCAGAGAATGATGATGCTACTGATGTGATAATACTTCACAGAAAGTTTCTTCAAGTTTTGATTTTCAATTCGCAGGGTTCAGAATATTTGAGAACGTATAGAAGATTTGAGAGAATATGTATATATATTAGTCTAACCCAATACCATTACAATTTTAGTTCCCTTCTTAATCTATTGTCTGGAACCTAAAACCATTTTGCGAAAGCCCACTATTTTATTTTACCGTCAACTAGATTAATTTAAAACAATGAATTATTTATTAGTCACAATAACTCATTTATCCTTTTGACTAATTTTATCAAATAACATGATAATATTAAAATATTCCTAACATATTAAATAATAAATTTAAAGTTTAGGAAATTACCCGTATATTACTAGGCCCTAAGGGTGGATGTTACAAAATAAAACAATCACAATCATTTGTAGTTTTTTTCTCTTACATCTCTCTTCTAATTTCATTAGTCCAAATCACTTTGTAGATATATTTTCGTAAATATTCAACGATAAAGTTGACCAAAAAAACCGGGTTCCGACCCGAAACCGAAAAAAAAAACTGAACCCGAAACCGGTTTTTATAAAAACCGGTTCGGTTTTTATAAAAACCGCCGGTTTGGAAACCGGTTTGAATAATTCCGTTGGCGAACCGGTTTGTAACCGGTTTACCCGAACCGGTTTGGAAAACCGGTTATAAAAACCGGTTTGGAACCGGTATTTTGAGCTGTTCGAAATATAGCCGTTTGTTACCGTTTTTGTCCTTTTTTTTGTTTTTTTTACCATTTTGCCATCCTAAAACTAGTATAAATAGATACCTTGGGTTTGGTTTAGTCACAACACTCAATCTTGATAATTCTAGTCTTTAAACACTCAAAACGCTTACGATTTACGTACGAAACTCTCAAAAAATTCTCTACTCCTCTCAAAACGCTCTCGAAACGCTATCAAAATGGCCACTCAATCTTCTTCAACTTCCGCCGGTGTTGGTTCTTCAAATGCACAAACTATTGTTCAAGTTTTGGTAACCAAACGAAATCCCGAGATTTGGTGTAATTACGACAAAGTGTTATTGTCGGATGGTTCCACTAAGGCATTTTGTAAACGTTGCGGGAAATTTTTGAAAGCCAACTCCAACTCTACTTTGAAATCACATGCTACAAAGTATTGTGATGGAGTCAAAAGTAATCCCGAGTCGAGTCAAGCAACTATCTCACGGGATGTGGGTATTTTTACATACGAAGCGGAGCGGTGTCGAGAAGCATTTGCCGGCTTTGTGATTCAAGAAGCTTTGCCGTTCAACCACTTCGACAACCCTCGGCTTACTAGGGTCATTCAAAATACTCTACAACCGCGATATAATCATGTAAGTCGTCTTACTCTTAGATGTGATGCTCTTAAATTGTGGAAAAATGCTAAAAGTCAACTAATAATCGGTTTTGAAAACTTAAATACAAATGTATCTTTAACAACCGATGTTTGGTCGGCTTCTCATGGTTTGCCCGGTTCGTACCTTTGTGTTACCGCACATTGGGTTGATCCCGCAACTTGGCAAATGATGAAACGTACCATTGCTTTTGAAAACTTTGTGTAACATCCACTTTAAGGGCCTAGTGGTATTCCGGTAATTTCTTAAACTTTAACTTATTATTTAATGTGTTAGGAATATTTTAGTATTATTATGTTACTTGATAACATTGTCAAAAGGATAAATGAATTATTATGACTAATGAATAATTCATTGATTTAAACCGAACTAGTTAGCGGTAAAATAAAATATTTGGTTTCGCAAAATGGTTTTAGGTTCCCGACAATGGATTAAGAAGGGAACTAAAATTGTAATGGTATTGGGTTAGATTAGTGTATATATACTCACATATTCTCAAATCTTCTGAATACTTCTACACATACGTTCTCAAAATTTCTACACCCTGCGAACTGAGAACCAAAATTGAAGAAAGACTTTCTGTGAAGAATTGTAATCTTTAGAAGCATCATCAGCTTGTTTGAAAATCGAATTTCATCATCATCAACATCTCGTTCCTGTGAGTATTTTAATGTTTACAAACTTGTTTTTATAAAAATTAATCAATTTGCGAATTGGTTGTGAAAAAGAAGTTTGAAAGACGTTATTTGATGTTATTTGATGTATATGAAGTGTTAGAAAGCTTGTTAGGATGTTAGGAAGTCGAATTTGTGAGTTTTGAAAGATGAAAGCTCGGTTTTTCGGTAACAGCAGGTTCGGTTCGCAAGTTTGCAGAAGATGAACTCAGTTCGCAATGCTTGACTGCGAAGCGAACTGAGTTGACCTGCGAACTGAGTAGTTCTGCGAACCGAGAATTCCTGCGAACCGAGATTGGGTCTTGCGAACCGAGATTGTTGCGAACTGAGCTGGGCTGCGAACTGAGTTTGCTGCGAAGCGAACTGAGTTCTTGCCCTGCGAACCGAGTTGCGAAGCGAACTGAGTTCCTGCGAACTGAGTTCCTGCGAACTGAGTTTGCTGCGAAGCGAACCGAGGTCCCTGCGAACTGAGATTTTTAAATTTTGTTTTGCAAATTTTGAAATTGCATAAGTGTTTTCAGGGTAGCGAATAAGTGACAATTTCACTAACTCGGATTGGGCCGAAATTCGCATGGTCACTCAAAAACGACCCAATAATCAAGGCTCTATTCTAAGAGCCTAGGCAGTTTTTGGCCTTTCGGGGTCATCTACGGGTCGAAAATGGCATTTTTCGGTTTTAAACATCGTTTCAGGACTTTCTGATGTCGCTTCGGATTGAACGTTTATTTTCTTAGACTTCAGAAATTTACCTGCTTGTTTAAATATGTTATACGAATTATGAAATAAGTTACTAACTCATTATTTGTTGTATTCTCAGATAAGCAGAAGACTCAGTAATATTAGACTTCTGAGTTGGTTGATTGAGACCGACAGGTGAGTGGATCTGTGATCCTCAGTGTGATTTAGTTGTGACATGTTTGGTTACAACGGGTGATGTAATACTACTGTTGATAGACTGTTTAGTCTGGGTTGTTTATATTATCCATGATGATTATGGATTATGTGATATTTGGCCATTGGGCATATGTGAGATGTATATTCAGAGGTCAACACTGGTTGGGCTTAGTTACTATTGTTTGGCCAAACAGGGGTTCCTTATACACATAGTTGATAGGAACTGTTGTTGGTGAAGATAGTAACAAGCTATCGGTTAATCACTGTATTGGCTTGCAGTTGATTTTAAGTGTTCCTTGGAGGATACCTCAGGAACCACCGGTCCTCTTTGATGTTGTGTGTTTACGATTATTCGTTGTAAACAGATTTGTTATTTCTGAGTTAGACTGTTGGTTACAGTTCTTCTCACTTAGCCGTGTGCTAATCCCACCACCCTACTTCTTGCAGGTTAATGTTTAATTAGGGGATGGGCAAGAAGCTTTTGGTTTGATGGGATGTTTGACGACCAGCTACTCTGATTTTGTTTTGATACATAATGATGGGATTTGTACTGTATAACACCCAAACTGATGTATGTTTTATGTTTTTAAACGATATAACTTTAGCATATATTGTAAAAGTATCTTTTGACTCGATATTTCGATTATAAAATGATACTTAGAGAGTGGGGGTGTTACACTTTGACTATCCTCACACGGGTAAAAACTTATTTTACATGTTACGAGATGTAATGAAAATGTTTAAAATAGAACAAAAGGTTTTTTCAATCTCGTTTGATAACGCGACTAATAATACAAACGTCGTTCAAAGGTTAATACTAAAATACGAACCACCTTTGAAAGACATTTTCTACCATAGTAGATGTGTTGCACACATCATGAACTTGGTTGTGCAAGACGGACTAGCGGTTCAAGAAATAAGCGTAGTAAAAAACGCGTATAAAATTATGTTACAAGATATATTTTGTTTGGGTAAGGCTAGATACAAACATTATATGAGATTATGTAAGGAAACGGATTCCATCTTTTTAACCCCTAATTGGGACATGCCCGTAAGATGGAATTCGACTTACAACATGTTTATGTGTGGTTTACGGCAACGCGACACTTTATACGTTTTTCATGATCAACTTGTTCAAAAAGATCTTGCAACATCATTTTCCTCCGACTATTGGGAGATTATTCAAAAGATAACCGAATTGCTCAAAGTTTTTAAAACCGCAACTACTTTATTATCGGGTGTTTATTATCCCACAAGTCATTTGGTAGTCAATCAAATATTTTTAATGAGTTCAAAAGTAAGCGAATACGAATTTTGTGGTGATGTATATGCAATAATGGTGGCTCCCATGAAAGCAAAACTAAGAAAATATTTTAAAGAAATGCCACCGGTAATTAGTTGTGCCGCCGCGTTAAACCCATGTTTGAACATTTCCGGGGTGAAATTACTTATCGATAACATTTGTAACGATTTGGATTTGAATGATGAGGATCCATTTTTTTCACAAAATACAAAAGACTATTTTAACAAATCTTTTAAAGATTTATTTGGTCATTATTTTCAAAAATATAGTTCAACAACAATGGTTTCTTCTAGTTCGACTTCCATAATGTTTGCTTCATCATCTTCTTCCCGAGATCCAATGATTAATTTATATAATAGTTTAAGACAAGAAACCATAAATGGGCAAGGGGTGATGGTGACCAAAGGGCCACTAGCGAATATGGGAGATATACCGAAACGGATTTTTTAGCCTCAATGGGACCCGAAGAATTCGCACATTTTGATATTTTGGCTTGGTGGAAAGGGAGGGAATCTCAATTTCCCATTCTAACCATCATGGCCCGAGATTTACTAACCGTCCAAGCTTCTACGGTAGGTTCGGAATCCGCTTTTTCTCTTAGTGGCAGGGTACTATCCATACGAAGAACAAGACTCACACCAGCCTCATTAGAGATGTGTATATGCTTGAAGGATCACTTAGACGCCGCGGAACGTATACAAAACGTTTCAAGTCTTGAAGGTGAATTGGAATACGAAGGAGATATACATGATATCGAGGTGGAAGCGGGTATGGAAATATCACTTTCCGATGAAGAAATTGCTCTCGATCAAGCTTCGCGAGAGGCTTCCTCCGAAGAAGATTTCGACTTTTGAAGACTACCCAAATTGAAGATGTTAGAAGAATTGAAGATTAATAAAAGTTGAAGATTTTTGAAGATTATGAAGAATTATTGGTTTCAATAATATTTTTATGAAGATTTAGAAGACTTTATTTTAAGTTATTGTTAAGATATGTTTTCATTCATAATGTAATAGCATTCTATCGGAAAAAATTTGAAGAATACGTTGATTTTCCCTAAAACGCTTAACGCTCGAATAAGATTGAATTATATAGAATTATTGGTTTCAATAATATTTTTATGAAGATTTAGAAGACTTTGTTTTAAGTTATTGTTAAGTTATGTTTCCATACCTAATGTACTAACATTCTATCGGAAGAAATTTGAAGAATACGTTGATTTTCCCTAAAACGCTTAACGCTCGAATAAGATTGAATTATATAGAATTATTGGTTTCAATAATATTTTTATGAAGATTTAGAAGACTTTGTTTTAAATATTGTTAGGTTATGTTTCCTTTCATAATGTACTAGCATTCTATCGGAAAAACTTTGAAGAATACGTTGGTTTTCCCTAAAACGCTTAACGCTCGAATAAGATTGAATTATATAGAATTATTGGTTTCAATAATACTTTTATGAAGATTTAGAAGACTTTGTTTTAAGTTATTGTTAAGTTATGTTTCCATACCTAATGTACTAACATTCTATCGGGAAAAATTTGAAGAATACGTCGATTTTCCCTAAAACGCTCAACACTTGAAAAAAAAACCGAATTATATAGAAAAACCGCTTTGAAACCGGTTTTTGAACCCGAACCGGTTCCAACCCGGTCCAAACCGGTTACAACCGGTTAGGGTTTTTCTCCCCCTCAAACTGGTTCGGTTCCAATCCGGTTTTTGACTTTCGAAAAAAAAATCGGTCCGGTTTTTCAACCCGAACCGGTTTTCTGAGAAACCGGGTTTTGTTCATGCCTGTTCAGCGAGTATAATTGATTAATCGAATCAATCGATTGTCTAACTACTGGGCCCATCTTACCCATTTTATCACTTAGTCAACAACCATGAATGCCGTCTGGCTTAATTGGGAAAGATGGTCAACAATGACAAATTAGTTTGACTTTACATACAGAATTTGAGAACGTTGACGAAAGTTCTTTGCAAGCTTCAAAAAGTAACTATGTTGCGTTCCCGTTAAGTTGCCTTTAAAGTTGTATCCTACATTCCTGCTATATCATTTCCTTTCTTTTTTTTTTTTGTAAGATTATTTTAATAAAAGCTTTTAATTTAAAGCTTCCAGTTACACAAATTATGTACATTGATTGAAATTAACTATTCCTTTTTAATTCACAAATATATTTAATACAATTATATCGAACTTTTCTTTTAAACAATATCTATGAAATGAGATTTTAGATTATAAATGAACACCAAATTTCTTTTATTGAATGTCCTTGGGGCTTTTATTAGCATTTTCGTATCCTCTTTTTTACAGCAGTAAAGACGTATATATAATCATACCGAGTAAAATTTTAACTTAATTTACCCTTAGATTAGAATCTAGTTTCTTAAGATTAGGAAGAAGACTATAAGCACATTTCAAAATACCTTGGTATTCATATTTCATACGAATTGAATTGACTAGGCCCATAGATTTCTTAAGAAAAGGTTCATCCTCTTCAATTTATTACTATTTTAATTTTAATTTTAATATTTTTAGGTGGAAACTTGAAGACATATCATACCTATCTGTTTTTTATATGATTTTTTGAGCAGACAAAATAGGACCATTTCTTAATCATTCCAAGTTGTCAAGTTGTCAAGTTGTCATGGACCCAATCCAACTAAATAAAAACCCCCATTATCACACCTGTAAATCACACATCCATATTTCAAACACACAAACACAACTTTATCTTCATTTTCATCTCATCTTGCAATCAAACACAAATCGCCATGGATCGAACAGAAGAAGATATGAAATTCGTCGGGTTCTTCGGCGTCTTCAAACAATCGTTCAAATCAATCTTATCACGTAAAAAGATCTTCACACAACTCACTCTAACTTCAATCCTTCCACTCACAGTCATTTTCATTCTTCACATGGAACTCGCACATCATTTCTTTTGGAGAATCGAAAACAACTCATTACCATATGATACAAACGATTCACGTGCATCAACCGCCATTGAATGGCTCTACTACGTCATATTCAAGATCATATACGCCATTTTGTTGACTTTATTCTCCGTTTTAGCAACCTCAACCGTTGTTTTCACAATCGCCTCGGTTTATGTAGATCGTGATGTTGTATTTCCCAGCGTCTTGAAAGTGGTCCCAAAAGTATGGAAAAAATTATTTTTTACTTTTATTTGTATATACATAGCGTTGTTTGTGTACAACGTTATTAGTGATGTGGTACTAGCTATAATTAAAGCTATATTTGGTTATTCGGCTATCGGTAGTCTAATCATGATAGCCATCTTGATTATATTTTTGGTTGGGTTTTTGTACTTGAGCGTTGTTTGTCAGTTGGCCAGTGTGATTACAGTTTTAGAAGATACTAGTGGATTTCAGGCGATGACGAAAGGAAAATATTTAGCCAATGGGAAGAAAAAAGTGGGAATGGGGATATCATTTGTGTTGTACGTGTTTTTGAGCGGATTAGTTTTGGTGTATTATTTGTTCGTGACATATGGAACCGAAGTGTTTAATTGGCCGATGATTGCGCGAGTGATGATGGGGATATTGTGTGGAGTTCTGCTTATGATTTTGTTTTTGATGTTTATTGTGACGCAAACGGTGTTATATTTGGTTTGTAAATCGCTTCATCGGGAAGTGATTGATAAAGTGAGTTTGTCGACGTTTTTGGGTGCTTATATGGATGAGACCGTGGTGTATCCAAAGCCCGGTGAGGAGATTCAGCTCGGAAGACCTCAATCTCAAGCTCAATCTCCGGTTTAAAAGGTTTGAACCGGTTTATTTGATTGTACGTTTTGCATATTGATATGTTGAACTTTAATGATGCATACAGGAAGCTAGCAATCAAGTTGTATTTATTCTAAGTTGGACTTTGTATTTGTAACTTCTTTTTTTTTTTTGATGATTCTTTTAGTTTACAAACTCAAGCTAATTGGATGTCTATAGTTATAGTTTATCATATGATCGAGGCTATTGAGCCACATATCTTAGGTCTCTACTTTATTTAAAAATAATTTATTTATTGATTATTAATTATTATCCTGTTACAAATTTGTCATGTGCAAATTTTGTAAAATTAGGTTTGAAATTGATGAAAGGTTGAATTCAATGTATCATGGCTTGTTACAACTACGCGCACTATCAATTTTTACCAATACAACTTTTAACTAACAAGATATATATTGTTGGAATCAAATTTCAACTAAAACCACTTTCACTAGTAATAGCAATATCGTTATACGATTGCATGTCGTCTTACTCAAAGTGCTGAGTGTCAAGACTATTTGCCACTACAATTTGTGCCACTATTTTATTTAAAGAGAAAAAAGGAAAAAGGAAAAGAAAAGGAGAAAAAAGTAAAGAAAAAAAAAAAGAAAAAGAGATTTGAATATTGAAATGGTCCACTATTTTTCTCGTGCTCATTCCATCAATTTCTTGACGACGAAAACTCACGACTGCAAATACTACGAGTTACGAGTATTTTTTCGTCGTCCTGCCATCACAGAACCCGTGGTGGCTCCAATGCAAGTGGTCTAAATGGAAATAAGGGAAAATGGAAGGAAAAAAAAAGTTACCAACAAAAACCAAGGCATGTATTATATGTTTCATACTTTCTTATATACATGACATTTGAGATTTCCTATGTAAATCCGTGACACCATGATGTACATTGTGACTTTAAAATTGCCCTTTTTATGTACATTTTTTTTTTCTTTCTGAAAATGGTAATTGAGATTTTAGATTCTACTTGTTGATTACGAATTTTAATTTTTAGCTGTATTTACATTGAATTTGTATGCTTGTACACGAAAAAACTATATATCATTTACTATAATAACTTTAGATAACTTTATATTTATTATTAAATAATAATTTATACATCACTATTTTAGTATTATATTAAAAAATATTGTTAGTGACGTAAAAATATGGTGTGTCCAATCATTTGTCATATTTATTATGTCAAGTATCTCAGATGTCACAATAAATGATGCATGCCTTGATATGTAAATTCAACATTTGCTAAATCTAGAGACGAATTTTTAAGTAGTTACAAAAATCACACTAATTTTTTACTTTTTAGTGGCAATATCTTTTAAAAATTAAATAAAAACGGACCAGATAAAGATAGCCACAGACCCTGTCGCAATTAATAAGAACTGTCATGAGCCATCCGGTCCAAATAAAACCTTAAAAAAATGACAAATAAAAAAAGATTCTCAATTCACACACTCAAACTTCACACACACTAAAACTAACTTCATCTTCATCTTCATCTTCAACAATTCATCAAAATCAACCATGAATCGAACAGAAGAAGATATGAAATTCGTCGGATTCTTCGGTATCTTCAAACAATCATTCAAAACACTTTTCAATTACAAGAAACTCTTCACACAAATCACTCTAACCCTAATCCTTCCACTCGCAATCGTCTTTTTAGCTCATATAAACATCTCAAATCATTTCTTCTACAGAATCGAAAACAGTTACATATCATACGGTTCAACTTACTACTACAAAAGAATAACCGTTTCCGATTGGCTGTACTACTGGTTATTC
Organism: Gnaphalium uliginosum; assembly: GCA_963930675.1. Lineage (NCBI taxonomy): Eukaryota > Viridiplantae > Streptophyta > Magnoliopsida > Asterales > Asteraceae > Gnaphalium > Gnaphalium uliginosum. The sequence continues at coordinate 2,050,160 of OZ005685.1, forward strand.
AAAATCACATACTTCACGATTCTAACCGTTTTCTCTCTCCTCTCCACGGCCGCCGTCGTTTTCACCATCGCTTCCGTTTACACCGACCGTGACGTCAGTTTCCGTAACGTCATTAAAATCGTTCCGAAAATATGGAAGAAGTTGTTCGTTACTTTTATAAGTATATACGTTGCAGTGTTTCTATACAACGTTGCAGCCGGTATTCTTATGGTTATAATTAGATCTATATTCGGTTATCAAGTCATCAGTTCAGTTATTCTGATTATTTTACTAATTGTGTACGTGTTAGGGTTTTTGTATCTAACAGTTGTTTGGCAGTTAGCTAGTGTGGTTACCGTTTTGGAAAATATGAACGGATTTAAAGCGATGAAAAAAGGTAAAACCCTAGCGTACGGTAAGAAGAAAGTAGGAATGGGGATTGCGTTTGTGTTGTACGTAATTTTGTTGGGGTTAATGCTTGTGTATGAACTGTTTGTGGAATACGGTTATGATGTGGCTGAATTGATGATGATTTGGAGAGTGATGATTGGGATAGTATGTGCAAGTTTTGCTACGATTTTGTTTTTGATGTTTATTGTAACGCAAACGATGTTATATCTCGTTTGTAAATCGTATCATCGTGAAGCGATTGATAAGTTGAGTTTAGCGACGTATTTGAGTGCGTATAGTGACGAGACTGTGGTGGTTCTGAAACCGGAGGAGATTCAGCTTGGCAGAGCTCAAGTTGAGCAGGTTTGATGCTCTTTGTTGGGTGGTACGTTTTGCATAGGTTGTTGTACGGTATGAGAATATGGAATGAAGGAATGAAGTCGTATGAAGTCTATGCTATGTGGACTTTGTTGTTTAGAGTAAGGTTTTATTTTCGTGTTATAAATAAAAATTTATGGTCAAAGTTACGTAAAAATTTAAAATTGATGGTTTTGTTATCCTGATTGAGAAATGTTTCTTAGGTTAAAATGGACCGATAACAAAATATACAAAAGGGGACCAACTTTTACCGGTTAATTGTGGTAAATTTAGATCCGGTCTAGAAATGGTTTGGTCTTGTATTGGAGTTTGGATCATGGATTGTTTGTTTGGTTTTACTTTCTTGGAAAAATGCTTTTACCAAAATGTTGATCGAATAAATAAAGCAAAATAATGTACACATAAGTACTATTTCTACTCGAATTATAACAAATTTTGTGTGCACTCGTTAATATACAGTTATTTATGTATGGTTCTTTAGATCGTCTTTAAGATAAATAAGTAAACAAAGAGCATCTGGGTATGTTGATACTCATAATTAGATCGTGGTTTTAAGTCTCAAATCGCAGTTGATGCGTATCATGTGTATACATGTAATATATAGTTACATTTTATTTATGTAATGTAATTGTGTAAATTTTGAAGTCTCGAACCTTTCAAATACAATTGTTATAAGTACTTGGATTATAAATAAGGAGTAGTTGCCCTTGTGCTCGGTATTCAGTTCAGTGTTCAATTGAATACTAGAATTTAACATGTGTACGATTTTGAAGGGAGTAGTTCAATGTTCAACTCGAAGTTTAAATAGGCCCACAAAAAACGTTCCGAACCAATCAAATAAAAGAAAAATGGAAAGAAAGAAAGAAAAAACTCTTGAACGCAACATTCTTTTCCGTACGCCGACATTAAATACTGGCCTTGAACATTGACGGGGAGTGGTGAACGTCGGATCCTCATATTCAAGTGCTTGAACGATAATACTATGCCCTTCCCACGACCTCATGCTATAAGAGTCTAAGGTGAAGTTGTAGTCAACATATTTAAACCATTAGTCATATATTCCAAATTCTAGTCAACATATTTATATTTAAACTAGTATTCCTTGGATTAATGAGTAAAGTTTGACTATTATAGCGTTGAATAGACGTGATTACGTTTTATAAACAAGTAATCCAAAAAGACTAAGTTCGCAGTTTGTGAAGGATCTTTACGTAATCATTTTTAACATTTCCCTTGTATGACTGTATCAATTCACAGTGAATCATAGAGAACGTTGACTTCACCGTAATTTCAACGCTCTTAACAAAAACAGAGTATATACTCCATACGAGACCAGTAGAGTATATATTCGACGTAATGATAAAATATATAAACCCTACTAAATGATATGTATTAGACACCGACATAGCGTTATCACAATGTCCTCACAGTTATGAATTCGCGAGTTCTAAGTGATATTAGAAAAAACGTGATGATATCTCCACCATTAAATTTGATAAATCCACCATAACTGTGCATTAAATACATGTACTATATACATAAGTGATACATAGTTATGGTAGATTTATCAAATTCAATGGTGAAAATATTAACATGCTAAAAAATGTACATATTCATAAATAATATTTCATGGTAGTTGTGTATTTCCTGAAGAAAAATGACGTGTATTATGTGGGCAAGTATTATGGTTTGAAAAGAAAGAAGGTAACAAAAGATGATAACGTTTTAAATTCTAATTTCATGAATAAAATACAGTTGCATTCGGCCCAAAAAAATTATAAAGTGTCGCTTGCATCTTTGATCCAGATAAATATGCGATTTTGGGTACAAAGAAGCCCAAGTTATATCTTTTTTTTTTTTTTTTTTGTAATTTTGTTTCAATCATATATTGCTCGAATAAATCAATCTAACTAGACAAATTCCATTGATATAACATGTATCAACTTTGTATTTAATACCTAAATCATCTTATTTTCTTCATATTCGTGATCCCTCGTCTCGTCTCAGTCAAAGTGTCAACTTTGACTATGCACACATTTTTAGAAATCTCGACCAACTATACTCTTTACCAATCAAATAACATTTCTATCCGCTGATTTTTTTTATTAGTTGTAATATGAAAGTGAACACTTATTTAGGACAATTCATAATAACAATATGGCTTGTAGTGAGATGGAAGGAGTATATATGGGTGTGTTTGGTAAAACTTATAAGAATTTGAAGTTTTTATTTTTAGAAAATGAAGCTCTCAACATAAAAAAAAAAAGTTTGGTAACTAGTGTTTTATTGTTTATTTTGAGAAATAAAGCTCCTAAATGAAAGACTAAGTGGTGAAGCTTTTAAAATGTCGTGAAGTTTTTGAAATAATATTACATAAATAAGCACGAATTGTCAATTTCCTTCTTTTTCGTTTTGCACTTCTCATTCACATATGTAGTTACTTTTACTAAAATATTAAAAGTAAATAGAAACTTTCACCTAGAATCTGTAACTACAACTTTGTAGCTACTTTTAGCAAACATACCATATGTACGTTTTTTAAGTCTTGCAATAAGCACAACTTTTGCGTTATGTTATTTTTTTACTTTGTTAAAGTCTATAATACCGGTAAGTTCTTTCCTAAAAAAATACTTTCTCGGCCAAAATATAAATGTCCACAAACTATTTATATATGTTCAAAAACAATTGTCCACTTATAAATATAACTATTAAAAGTTATTAAACTTTCCATTTTACTCTCATTTATTACTCGTAATCATTTATTTTTTAAATAAATTCAGTCAAAATTGTCTTGAATACAAGAGTAAAAGTGACTTTTACTCAATCTATTTTAATTTACACAAAATTGTTGAGAGAGAATTAATGTGAGACGAATGAAATACATACGTATCATTAATGATACCCCCTGATTTCTTGATTTCTAACATAAATTACAAAAAAAAAAAACGTAACATATTTATCGCAATTTTCTATTCTTTCTTCTTTTTCTACCATTTTGGTTGCGTTAGAACTCATAATATGTAGCCTTCGGATGTTAACGTGTTGAAGGTACAAACATCCCATGATTTTGACCAACCGTTACGTGAATGCAAAAAGTATTTACCTATACGTAAATAATATTTTGCTTATGAGGAAAATTCATAAATAATTATATGCAATTAATTAATTAATAATAAAAAAATAATAATAAGAAATGTAAAATGTGTGAGACAAAACAAAACAAAAAAAAAAAAAAAAGGCAAAATCTGGCAGGGCCGTCTTTGAACTTTTAGAACTTTTAGAGGCCCTAGACAAAATTGTTGTGTTACAACAACGAGGCCCTATAAATAGATGTCAATAAACCGATGTAAGGTTAAATGAAAATAATTTAGTAATGTTACAATTTTCAAAGAATTTATTTTCTCTAATATGTTATAAATCCCAGTAGTTGATTCCTAACTAGTTCTCTTACTTCAAAATAAAAGGAATTTTGATTTCTTATGTTTTTTATTATAAATATTAAACGTATCACAATATTTGAGACATATTTGAAGGCCTCGGAAATTTAGAGAGTCGACCACCTCACCCACCCTCAAAAACGGCCCTTTCTTTTTTAGTGTGCGCTTTAGTTTGATTGCAGCTAGCGCGCTTGACTAAGAAGACGGCCTGAAATCTGGATCCAAGCACAATGCCATGTCTTGCACGTTATTTACTATGTGATATACGTATATAATGAACGGTGAAATGTACTTAACGTACGTTGTAATGTAAAGATTCTCTCAGGACATTTAATTTAATCATTGTTATGTTGTTTGTACATTATTTAATTTTTAGGGACCAGCCGAAAACACCATGATTTTATATCAAACACTAATATTTTAATAATATTTTTTTTGGACATATTTATGATTAACCTATAATAAGAAAACAAAACCACGTTCAGATACAAATTGATTTACTTGGTTATTGTCATTAAATAAATTACTTTACTATAGAATAATACAATTAATGGATTTTTTCAAGGCTTATCATTGCATTTTCTTGTTGTGATCAGTGATAGGTTAAAAGAATTATTAACACACAAGGTTTAACTATTTTATTTATATTATAAATTAGTTTTAAACTCGTGTATACATACAGACCGTTTCGAATCATAAAAAAGTTTTCATTTAAAATGAGAGATTTAAGGGGTTTTATTTTTAAAACGAAGAGATCTAATTGACTAATTGAAATTTTTTACTCACACATCATCAATGTGTTTTCTATATTATATTTATATTTATATTTATTTATTATTATTATTATAAGATAAGATAAGATTAGTGTTAATACTTGATTACCGATCCACACAAATATTATTGAAAATATTTGTCACACTTTCTTTATTATTCAAAAGGTATAAAAGTGTGAAAAAAATAAAAAAATAATTTGTTATGATGAACGCAAAAAGTGAATTATGTACTTCAAATATACACTTATAGTTAACTGTTTTAACTGTTAAGTAGTTAAAAAATATTTAATCTACAACAATTTTTGTCTAATTAACTATGTATGAATTGCAAGGTACATTACAAATTAAGGATTACATCAACATAACCTGTAGTTTTTATGATATTTTTTTTCATCTTTTTGGTCAAAAACTAGGACCATTTAACCTCTTCCTTTATTTTGGACATCTTATTATAGTTCTTTACAAATTAAGAGTCCTTCCAAATAGTAATATTTTTGTTTTATAAATTGAGACTTAATGCCTCCATTCATCTCCACTTCTTCCTAAACATAAACCATGGATAAAGATCAATCAGAGATGAAAAATGTAGGCTTCTTTGGCCTCTTCAAAGAATCTTTTAAAACTATATTTTCATGGAAGAAAATATTCTTTCAGATTACTTCAACTTTCATCCTACCACTCTCCTTCATTTTCTTGGCTCATATCGTCATAGCCGATGTACTCGATTTGCGCATCGAGCGTTATGAAGATAACGAAAATCACTATTATCATCGTCGGGTTTCAACTCAATGGATCGGTTATTGGATATTTAAATTTGTCTATTTAACCTTGCTTTTCTTCTTTTCTCTCCTATCCACTGCAGCTATCGTTTACACCATAGCCACGGTGTACACAAACAGTGATGTCACATTCAAGAAAGTCCTGAAAATCTTGCCTAGTGTTTGGAAAAGACTTGCTTTGACTTTCTTGTGGACTTATTTCGGTTTCTTTATCTACAACGTGGTAACTGGAGTAGTGGCTGTCATATGGGCAACCACTATGTCAGACACCACGTTTGGTGAAATTGTGTTTTGGGTGTTATTTTCTATTTATGCCATTGGGTTTATTTATATAACAGCCCTTTGGCAGTTGGCTAGCGTAATTACAGTTTTGGAAAGCTCATACGGACTTAAAGCAATGATGAAAGCCAATGATCTTATTAAAGGGAAACGGTGGTTATCATGGTTCATATTTTTTCTGTTATATTGTGTTTTTGCAGGTATATTGATCTTATTCTACGTGTTCATGTGGAACTTCACATTTTTTACCATTATCGTTGGAATAGTGTGTCTCTTTTTGCTCATGAACTTGTTTTTGGTCGGCTACGTGGCTCAAACCATGCTTTACCTTGTTTGCAAGTCACATCATGGTGAACCCATTGATAAAGTCGGTTTGTCAACTCAACTAGGAGGTTATCTAGGTCAGTTTGAGCCAGTGTTCAGGGCGAACAAGGATGTCGAACTAGGGCAAACACAACATCATCCTCAAGTTCAAGTTTGATAGCCTTCTACAGTCCCATCGTTGTACTTACGGTCATCTCAATCAAATATGATCTAAACAATAGTGAAAATGTACTTATCGACTATAAGATTGAAATCACTGTTGTATTTGAATGAAATTTCTTCATAAAAGTGGGTTGTACTCTTTATCAAATTTACGTGTTAATTTGATAATAACCCGTTATGTTACATTTAGTATTGTTATGAGCACTTTTCATTGTCATTTGTCTTGACTAAATATAGTTTGTTGTAAAATTCATATTTTTTATTTGGGCTGATATGTGATCAACAGATTTGGGCTTTCTTAAAGATTTTTGAGCTACCAAAAAAAAATACTATCATAACTAAAAGCCCATTAAACATTAATCCTGAATTCCTGATTAAAAAGTTAAACAAATTATCCTTTTTAAAATTAAAATGGTTGGAAATTATAAAATTCAGTTCGTAGAAATTTTAGTTATAAAGATTTTTCCTTTTGGAGTTTTCTTTCAGAGATTTTTTAAGAAAAAAAAAAATTCTTATTTTTTAGGGACACAAAAACATGAATTTTAATTTAATTTAATTTTAATTAAAAAAAAAAGAGAATCTTTTTCCGATCAACTTTTGCTTTTGATCATATATCACTTAAAATATTACTATAATAATCATAATATTTATTTTTTCGTTATAGCTTCATACTTAAGATTCACATTAAAACTGTTGACAATCTAGATCATGAATTCTGTTTCATATTAATCTTCCAGGTATCATATCTTCTTTCTGGCTATTAATTCTGCAAGCAATTAATGTTCTTTTTATGCGTTTAATTTGTCATCCTGAGAAAAATTATGATAATAAAATCAATTGTGTTTTCCAGGGTTTGAGTTTGATTTTAATTAACCAGACATGGATCAATCTTCTGGTTCAGAATTTGATTATTTGTTTAAGCTGTTATTAATTGGGGATTCAGGAGTTGGTAAAAGTTCTCTTCTTCTAAGTTTCACTTCCCTAAATGCCATTGAAGATCTTTCTCCTACAATTGGTAAGTACTAATTTCTTATGAATAAATCATCAGATAGTTTACAAGTGTATCTCTCTGTAACATAATATGATTTACATTATAGAAAAAGACTATTACTTTGTAATTTAACATGTGATTCAAAAATTTAATATTTTACATGTTTAGCTCATTAGCTGTTGGACATAGATAATGAGGTTCAAGAGAGGAAATCTCAAGGTAAAAAGTGTGCACATTATCATCGTGTACGTGTCATCGTGCACCTTTTTTTTACACTGTGATACACCATTTTCAAATTTTTGTTGTTGCATCAAGATGTAAAAACTGGTGCATCAGGGCTCGTATGTGTTACAATTTCTACCTTAAGAACTTTATTTACTTGATCATGTCCCTAGGAGATGATATAATTATGTGACATTAAACTTTGTTATTAAAACTGTCCTACTTACAGAATTAGACTGATTTAGCGTTTTGTGCGTTTTCATTGGCAAAGATTGTCGCAAATAGTTGATTTTAACAATGTAGTCGTTTTAGTGATGAATTCATTAAGTGCGGGGAACGATTTAGGACACTCGAGTGAATGTGAAAGTTTGATTTCGCTCGTTGCAGACTTGCCGTTTTGTATATCTTTGTGGGATACTGAATCGTTTTTCTTTTTCTTTCTTTTTTCGGGTTATTACAGGGGTGGATTTTAAAGTAAAGTATGTAACAATTGATGGGAAGAAGTTAAAGCTTGCTATCTGGGATACTGGTAATGGTCTTTGTGTTTTGTTGTTTATTTTGCTGATAAATTGATTTGCATATCATCTTACGCATTGTTTTTTTACAAGTTATGATCTGTTTTCATTTGCTTACATTATTTTAATAAAAATTTTGTTCTTCTTGAAGGCATTTAAGTTCGATCTATTTAAATAAATAATATAACAAATTAATGGAAGAAAAAAAAAACGAATTTCATCTGAGATTCTGCTTTGGGTTGTATAGTTAAACGGAATTATTATCAAGTGAAAGTTATCTGATGGCTAGTTTTACAGCTGGGCAGGAAAGATTCAGAACACTAACTAGTTCATATTATAGAGGAGCTCAAGGAGTTATAATGGGTATGTGAATCACTATTAAGTTCTCTGGATGCAAAAGATATCTAATAATGATATATCATACATATATATTGTATCTTAACTTTCGTATTATACAGTTTATGATGTCACACGGCGAGAAACATTTACAAATTTATCGGATGTGTGGGCAAACGAAATTGACATGCACTCAACAAATCAAGAATGCATTAAGATGCTTGTTGGCAATAAAGTCGATAAGGTGAACCTTATGGAATAAAAAATTATTTGTAGTATGTTAAGCTCATAATTTCGTATCTATGTTACGAATATTCGAGAATTCCTAAAAGCTAATTAATATGGGATGTATTTATTACTTATAAGTGTCTATCTTTGTGTATATGTACTAGTTTAAAGCCAAATGAATAGAACAAGAAAGTTGATTACTTGATTACATATTAAAAGTGTAAGATAAATACACAAGAATTTTCATCTTTTAAATTTCATTTTGCAGGAAGGCGATAGGGTTGTCACCAAAAAAGAGGGAATCGAGTTTGCTAGAGAATATGGATGCCTTTTTATTGAATGCAGTGCAAAAACTCGGGTCAACGTGGAACAGTGTTTTGAGGAACTAGTTTTAAAGGTCCATTTTGATTGCAAGCCTAAATTATTTTATCATTGTATATTTAGAACTGGTTTATTAGTAGAAGTGAGATCATTATAAGGACAGATGCATACATACAGATCATGGTAACAAAATGTATGGGTTTGGTAATACTTCGATGTAGTTAAAGTGGCTGTTGCCTATGGTCTTTCGGTTAGGTAAATTACTTGAAATCTACGTCTCAAAGATAGTCTGATTGTAAATGTGCAGATCTTGGATACACCGAGTCTCATGGTTGAGGGATCAACTACTGTAAAGAAAAACATATTTAGACAGAAGCCTCCAATTTCGGATGCATCAACCAGTGGCTGTTGCTAAAGTGGTTTTTTATTATTTTTTGTTCTCTTCAAGTATAGGTATTTTCCGGTTATCGAGTTTTCAAAATTGTGTAGGCATTGTTCATAAAGAAACTGTAAATTCTTCTTGCTGGACTGCTTTTGCTTTCCAAGCAAACACAAGAGCATGATATTTGAACGACTACTTTGGCGTAACATCATTATGTGATATCTATGCTTTATGCGCGTACCAGCTCTAATGGTCTATATTCATTATCTAACTTTCATTCTATGTAAATCGTTGAATTATTGTTTTATATAATTTAGAAGTTATAGACAGTCTCAAAGTAATTGATACAAGTTCATATATAGTACCCTGTGTATTCTCAACTTAAGGTACAGTTGATTCTTCAAAATATATCTAAAACACTTTAAAAATCCATTGATGGAAGTGTTGACCAACTTTAAAAAAGCTTCAAAATGAATGAACAATCTTTGATCCAGGAAGGCACAATCTCAAGATTTAGATTGCTACAAAGTTTAACATAGAGACCCACGAATTGAAATCGACCAATATTTCATCATCATAAAATGTTTAGAGAATTCATAAAGCCGGTTCCTACCATGATCCCTCAGCACCAACTGTTGGGTTTTGAAAAGCAGCAAAATTCCAGCAAGTCTTTAAAGAATAAGGCTGAGAAATGGTCAATCCTTCCTCTGTGATATTTGCTATCTGTAATTTTAAAATTTAAATCGTGTTAGAAGGAATTTAGAAAACAAGAAATGCCCATAGGATGAAGGATATATGATTAATTGACCTGAAGCTTATTGACAGCAGACCTATCACGATACAAAAGGTTGCGCGTGCATTTCTCCAATAATTTGACACCCTCCTCAAAACTCAAATCTTCCTTCCATTCTTCACGAAGAATTGGGCGCTCAAGGTGGTTGCCAAACCCTGTGGCGACATGATTGTCTTCAAAGTGTACACCGATCATGCTAACCTGCACATAAATACCAAATGACCTCAAAGCCCATCGGAGAAGAATCTGTTCTGAATCCCAAGTGTAACAACCGGCAAGATGGTCATATTTGGTAATGGGTTTGGGTGTGGGTTGAAACGTCCATTTTATTGATGAGGTCGAAACCGTAAACACTTTCTGTTCCATTTATAAGTATCTTTAAACAACCAATGCGTTAGTCATGATTGCATATAACAACAACTAAATGAAATGATTTATGTGGTTTTATGCATTATAAATAGAGTTTAGGCGTTGACCTGTTTGACCCCTTCCTATCTTATGCAAAAAAATTAGATGACCCATTTGAGATGATAGAATGCAACCCAAACCGACCTTGAGTAAGTAAATAGTTTAAAGTTTCCATCTCCTCTGCAAATAAAATAAAAAGACAAGAACCTACAGATCCGAGATACTTTTGCCCATTTTTGACTCCACCAAGTACGAGAGAATTCCATAATGGGTCGAACTTGTTGCGACGATTGTACATCATACTGGTTAGATAATTGTGCACCTCTTTAGGACCAAATGAGTTCCCATCATCCCACATATTGTCCTGCAAGCTGTGTAAGCAGCAGCAAATAATCAAAAAATACAAGTTATACTTCAAGGATCACTATTAGCAACGTCCAAAATATATATTGTTAAAACTATTACAGGTATATCACTTCAAAAGATCAATATTGTCTTGCTCAAGGATGCAAGAAACAAAAATAGATATTTACATAAGTTCATCAAGGTAACGTACAATCTCTTGGAAATCGCTGATTTCTCCACTTGCACCAAGCAGAGAATGTTTGCCCACTTGCTTCAAACGCTCCACACTCTTATAGCGTATAGTCGGTCCATATGACCCTGTGTAGTCAGATGAAAAAGGCACCTAATTGTTGTTTCTTTTTAATAATACATAGCAAGTATTTTTAAATTAATGATTGATGAATGATTGAATATAACAACGTATATGATATCAAATGGATGAGAAATTAGGTATCTAACCTCCCATGTCAGCAGCCACGAGAATACCATCCTTGTACTTAATCCCAATCACAGATGTACCTGTAACATATGGGTACCTGTTCCAATTTTTTTTTTTTAAATAATAAAAATTGATTTTATAATGTTATACTCCTAATATTCCCATCCGAAAAAGAAATTTAAACTTGTTTGTGTCTCAATTTTTCATCAAAATAACCTACTTTAGCTCATTGACATGAATGTATCTAAAAATAAAAAATGTATACATGACACTAACAAATTATTGCATAATATAGTGTATATAGAGTATGTATACATACTGAGTCCTCTGAGAGTCTCCTTCAGAGCTCAATAATCTGCTTTCAATTTGAGAAGAAGAAACCATATCTGCAAATACAAAAAGACATGATCCAAAAAATAGATTATTTAATAAATAGTTTATAAGTAAATCAATTAGCACTCGTTACTATTCTCAGAATCTTTTCTTGTAATCAAGAAAATTAGAGTCACAACTGGAACTATTTTTTAAGTTCAATTTACATCGCACGATTAAGTAATTGTATATAGTATTATGATTAATTAAGCGTGTATATATTGTTTCGAAAGAGATCACATTACCTTACTTTACCTGATGTGACAATTTTGTTGTTCGGATCAAAATATCAAATCATGAATGAAGCCACATGTTTAATTCTTGTGCAAGTAAGGAATAAAAAATATGGGTATAAAAGGTGCAAGTTTCCTTCACTTGACATATTTAGTCCAATAGATTCAGTTTGTTGCAGTTTTGGACTATGTTTACCTTATTTTTATATTCATGGTCCAAACTAAACAACATTTTTGTTTACAATTAATTTAATTAATTAAATAAAAAAAGAACGATGTATATTTGTTGGAACTTCATATAATGCACAACACTTGTGTTCAAGTATCCAAACTTGTACATACATTTTTTTTCGAATAATTACATCTTAGATTAGTGCACTAGTGAACTCCTCATCACATTCAAGATCCATCATGTATTCGGGCAAAAGGCAAACTTCTACATGACTACATCCACACTTCCAACACCGGCCCGGCCGGATAAATGATCAATTTCCCATGGCTCTTATTCATCATCCCACTTCTAACCGCTACCGCTTTCCCCAGCCCGCTCACACCCTTACATATCAAACCTCGGTGAATTTGCAACATGTACAGCCCCTGATCAAGCCATCCATCCATTTTATATATCACCGGGCTCCTAAACCACGACTCGACCCATTTCTTCATCGTTATATCGTTGTGATTAACCTCAAACCCGCCCACCCAAGCTCATGGGTCAACAAATCGTTCACGGTTGCTGCTCCCCAAACTATATGAACCGGGTTACCAAAATAATCATCGGGCAGAGGCGGGTCCACCCTGGCCCGGTTGTGTATCACGAGTCTACAAACGGTTTTAGCCTCATTTGGTAAGTGTCTCGCTCGTGTCATACATCTCCATAAAAGGGTGGGCACTGCTTGTAAGCTTGAGATTTTATTCGTATTGCATTCGGTGTTTGCTTTCATTTTGAGTCTAGATACACAATCCGATGAGAAATGGAAGAATCTTTCTTTAAGCAACTTCATAGATTCGATTCTTTGAATAAATTGTTCGTGATGAGTATACGGAAGATTTATCATAGGATCAGGTCGTTCGTAAATAAGAGGACGCGAGATGGAATAACCATCAGGTTCCTTCTAAAAGATGTGATGGAATAATGAATCGGTGATCTTTATTGATTAATAATGCCCTATATATATAGGGAGAGATACATAACAAATACAGCCACATATTGTGGAGATAAACTAGGAAGGGATACAATTAAATCCTAATTGAAATACATCTCCTATATTCTAGCCATATACATATAGTCGGCTAATATTCCCCCGCAGTATGAGCGGTGGGAGAGCAAACGCGCAAACTGGACCGAAACTGCTGATACAAGTAGCGTGACAATCCTTTGGTGAAGATGTCCGCATATTGCATAGAAGAAGGAATGTGTAGAACTCGAACCTGACCAAGACGTACCTTCTCACGCACAAAGTGTATGTCAATTTCCACATGTTTAGTGTGTTGATGCTGAACCGGGTTCTGCGACAGATAAACGGCAGAAACATTGTCACAATAAATAATCGTCGCTTTTTGAAGCGGAACATGAAGCTCAAGTTGGAGATTTCGGAGCCAAGTGGTCTCTGAAACGGCGTTAGCTACACCACGGTATTCCGCCTCCGCGCTGGAGCGAGAGATAGTGGGTTGACGCTTAGATGACCAGGAAACAAGATTATTGCCAAGAAATACGCAGTAGCCAGACGTGGACCGGCGGGAGTCGAGGCAGCCGCCCCAGTCGGCATCAGAGTATGCAGTCAACGTGTGTGATGGAGATGCAACAAGCTGGAGACCGTAGTCTATGGTGCCCTGTAGATATCGAAAAATCTTCTTCATAAACTGAAAATGAGGCTCGCGTGGAGCATGCATAAATAAGCAAACTTGTTGTACTGCATAGGCAATGTCAGGGCGTGTAAAAGTCAAGTACTGGAGAGCGCCTGCAAGTGTCCGATATAGAGTGCCATCCGGAAGTGGTTCACCGTAAGTGGCACTAAGTTTAGCAGACGTATCCACCGGTGTAGTGAAAGGCTTACATGAGGACATAGAAGCTCGCTGTAGAATATCACGAGTGTAAGAGGCCTGCGACATAAATAAACCATGCTTATTGCGAGTAGCCATGATACCCAGAAAATGGTGAAGTGCCCCGAGGTCAGTCATAGCGAATTCCTGAGACAAAGAAGCAATAATGCTACGGAGAAAACCATGGTCAGATGCAGTCAAGATAATATCATCTACATATAGTAACAGATAGGCACAATGACGACCATGCTGATAAACAAATAATGAAGAATCACAAATGCTACTCCGGAAACCCCGAGACATGATGAATGATGAAAAACGAGTATACCAAGCACGCGGGGCTTGTTTAAGCCCATAAAGGGATTTCCTTAGGCGACAAACATGAGAACGAAATCGAGCATCGACAAATCCCGGGGGATGGTGCATGAAGACAGTCTCATGAAGATCTCCATGGAGAAAGGCGTTCTTGACATCCAACTGATGTATCGGCCATGCCTTTGAAGTTGCGAGACTAAGAACCGTCCGGATAGTAGCGGGTTTAACAACCGGGCTAAATGTCTCGTGACAATCAATACCTACTGTTTGCGATTTCCCGTTTACTACAAGTCGTGCCTTATAACAGTCAAGTGAGCCATCTGCTTTAAACTTGTGGCGAAACAACCACATACACCGAATAACTGGACTGGTTTTCGTTCGGGGAATGAGTTCCCATATTTTGTTCACCTGTAAAGCCCGAAATTCATCGTCCATGGCTAGTAACCAATTTGGGTCAGACCTCGTGATAGAGACGGAAGTAGGAATTGGGGAGATGAGTGGTGTTGATGTGGTATTAAGGTTGAGACGAGTGACAGGTTTGGTAACTCCTGCCCGTGCACGGGTAGTCATCGGATGGGCAGAAGGCGGGGGTTGTTGTGGTGAGGGTGGTGCGACGACAGGTGTGGAGGCGGTGGTGGTGGGTGGATTAGATGGTTGCGTTGTGGTGTCATTTGTTGGTTGGATGATAGTGTCGGGCTGGTCAGTCGGTTCGGGTGGGGCAGTGTTGGTGGGTGGAGCTTTTGAGCGTCTTGAGTAGGTCAAGATAGGTGGTTGTGGGTCTGGTGGGGTGGGAGAGTGGGAGGTGGATGATGGTGGAACGGGGTTATTAGGTGGAGGTGGTGAGAAAAAAAATATTGGAACTGGTGAGTCATCTAGAAAGTCGTAGGAGGTGGAAGATGAGGAGGTGTTGGCAAAAGGAAATGAAGTCTCGTCAAATGTAACATGACGAGACAGATGAACTTTTCCAGTGGATGGATCGTAGCAACGATAGCCCCGAAAGTTTTCCGGATAACCAAGGAAAACGCATCTGACGGAGCGAGGTTGAAGTTTATGAGACTGAGTGGCAGATGTGTTGGGATAGCAAGTGCAGCCGAAGGTTCGGAGATGCACGTAGGATGGATGGCGACCATATAAGGCAAAGGCGGGTGTGGAAAAATTAAGGCGTTTTGTTGGAAGGATATTGTGGAGATATGCAGCGGTGTGAAGTGCTTCAACCCAAAATGAGTGGGGAAGCGAGGCATGAGCAAGAAGGGTGCAAATGATGTCGTTAAGACGACGGATCGTTCGTTCGGCCCGATCGTTTTGTTGAGAAGTTTGTGGGCATGTGAAACGGAAAACAAGACCATGAGTGTGACCAAACGATTTAAACTCATTATTATCAAATTCACCACCAAGATCACATTGAATAGACTTAATGGTTCGGTTAAATTGAGTTTGGATTAACTTATGGAATTTTTGAAAATTAAGAAAAGTGTCAGATTTAAATTTGAGTGGGTAAACCCATGCATAATGAGTAAAATTATCAATGAGGACCATATAGTATTTGTACCCTGTTTTGCTTAAGACTGGAGACGTCCAAAGATCACAACGTATAATATCAAATGGTGCATAAGTTACCGAGTGCGAATCATAAAAGGGTAACCGAGTATGTTTAGATAATTGGCAAGCATTGCATAAATAAGAAGTCATAGATTTATTGCAAGTAATGGAAAAATTAGAACGAAGTAAATCTAAAACAGGAGCGCCCGGATGACCCAAGCAAGCATGCCAGCAATCTTGAGAGGTGGCAATAAGAGCAGATGAACAGGTTGGTGGTGTGACGGGGTAGAGATCACCCGTGCTATCATGACGAGAAAGTAGAGCTCCAGTCTTGAGGTCCTTTACAGAAAAGCCAGATGGATCAAATTCAACAGAAGCTTGATTATCGATAGTAAACTTGCGAACAGATATTAAGTTTTTGATAATTGTTGGAGTAAATAAAATATTTTTCAAGGCATAGGATCGAGATGGGGTTGTGTAGGTGGTATGGCCAGACCCATGGATTGGAAGACTAGAACCATTTCCGACAAAAACAGAGGTGACAGGAGAAGTAAACATGGGACTAGAGATCTTACCTGTATCTGATGTAAGATGTGTCGAGGCACTAGAATCCATGTACCAGGTAGGATCAGTGGAGTTGAGATTAACCTGCTGCATTGTCTGAGCTAAGTCTGATGGGTTGTAATCTGAGTACCCAGCAAACTGTGGAGTTGGGCCAGCGACAGGACCATTCGGGCGCACCACAGACGACCCGTTAGGCCCATGTTGGATCGTATGGCTGGGCCCAAAGGTATGATTGGCCCACTGATTTGCAGATTGGTTAGGACTATTGGACGGATATGGTGATGGCGGTGGATTCCATGGCGGTGATGGGTTCCAGTTCTGTTGATGCCATTGATTTCCATGATTCCAGTATGGTTGTCCTCGACCCCCACGACCCCTAGAATTTCTGCCACGGCCTCGGAAGTTGCCGCCTCGTCCACGGTTGCTTGCACCTCTGCCCGATTGGTTCTGGTAAGTGGGTGTGTGACTTTGTTGAGGCACTGTAGGGTTTTGTGGTGGTCGATCATCGGAGGTAGATGCAGCGAGAACTGTATGCGTTTGGTTTTGCCTTGCATTCTGTCTGTGTTGTTCCAACTGTAACATGCTACGAGCCGTGTCCCATGATGGTGAACTTTGATTGATGTATGCCCCAACAACATCAAACTCTGGCGGTAATCCGCGAACCATTTGCAAGACGAGTCTTGATTCATTGATTGGATTGTCAACATCTCCAAGTTGATCCGCTAAATCTTGAAGCTTCTGACAGTAAGCTTCCATTGATGAACACGCACCCAAGGTAAGATTGGTAAATTCTTGTTCAAGGGCTGCAGCACGTGATCCTTTGTTATTGAGAAAAGTTGTTTTGAGTTTGTTCCATGCAGCTTGAGCCGTGGTATCGCTTTCTAAGATTCGAACCATGAGTTCATCAGACAACGTGCTGTAGATCCATTGAAGGACTAGAGCATCAATCTCCAGCCACTGATGATGACCGGGATCAGTTTCCGGTGGCGCAGGGGTTCCGTCAATATGGTCGAGAACCTTATAGGCTTTGGCATGAAGACGGAATAGTTTAGTCCATGAGGAATAGGTGACCTTCGTCCTGTCCAGAGTTCGAATCTTTGTTTGAATATTGGTGACAGTGTATGCTGGGTGCAAGGCCGTAGCCTTCATCTCACTGGAGCCGGCAACCTCTTTATCTTTTTCCATGGAAGCAAAAAGCCGTAGCTTGGATCAAAGATGATAGGCCCTGGTTTTTAGGGTTTTAGGATTATTGCTCTGATACCATAAAAGATGTGATGGAATAATGAATCGATGATCTTTATTGATTAATAATGCCCTATATATATAGGGAGAGATACATAACAAATACAGCCACATATTATGGAGATAAACTAGGAAGGGATACAATTAAATCATAATTGAAATACATCTCCTATATTCTAGCCATATAGATATAGTCGGCTAATACCTTCGAGTTGAATATTTCGCTCCAAGTAGCCATAAAACGCCAGAAAGACATTCCATCGGCTACAACGCGGTTGACCGAGCCACCAAGGAAAATTCCATCGACTAGCTCGGTCACCTGAATGGATAACAATGGAAACATATGTCCATCGCGGTTAATAGCATTATTAAGATCGAAAAACGAATGAACAACCGAGGGTACATAAGTCGACATTAAGATATCGTCGAGAGTTACTTCAGAAGTCGTGTGAATAAACTTTACTCCTGGGCTTTTTTCGGGATCTATGTAGATGACATAGGAAGGCGGGTCATCTTGTTTTCGGGTCGCTAATCGGGCTGCCAGTGGGTAGAAATGAGTAAGGGTAGCGGAGAGAGTCTGGCGAAGGTGATCAAGAAAATTGGTTATAGAGAAACCTTGATTCGGGCTGGGTTTTGGAAATAAAAGACCGTTTTGGGTGTAATTGAGGTTAAGAAGAATGAGCTCAAAAGGTGTTAAGTGAATGGGTTGGGTTGGGTTGGGTTGGGTTGCATATTCATGTAAGTGGTCTGATGAAGCATTCGGAGACATGGTTTATATTTTTTGAAGTCACGTTGTTTGATATTTTGATATAGGTACACGATAACGACTTGTATATATAACTATGAAGAGTATATTTAATATGTGCCATTTTAAAAAAAAACAGCTTAAAAGTTTTTTTTTTTTAAATTAAAATTGTGGGTTTACGAGTCCTCTTATAAAGTTAAATAAATAATGTGTAAGACTTGATTTAGTTTTTTATACAATAAGAAGGTGTGTAGAACACTATAATTGGACATAAACAAAGTGACCCAAGATAAATAATTCATATTATTTTATTGATGATTGATTACACATTAGTTGAGCCATACATCCGAGCTATATAAAACGAGTACAAAATTTATAGGCTATTATTAAATATATTTCTATTGTATTTTTTTATTTTATTATGATTTTTGGTCAATAGAAATATAGAATATGGAGTATATATGTGTTAATAAAACTTTTTATAAATAAAAAATAAAGTTCTTGTTCATTACTTTTTTCTGTTTTTTTAACGAAAATTTGAAAATAATAATAATACAAACCAGTTAATAAACCCCATGGAAAATTATACCACTTATTTGAGTGGTCTATTTTATGTGGGGTGCAACTTGCAAGTGTTCAGTGTTGGATCATTTAGATGGGTGGGTTTTTGGGCCACGAAGTGGGCTCAAGTCCAAACCCTACAAACCAGACACAACCCATAAAAGCAGGCCCCTTTATAAAAGCATGTTATGGGCATTTCAAAAAGTAGTTGAAATCATTAGCACCGCATACAAACCGTTAAAATACTGTTTTCTCTCCCGCGAAAAAGCTTTCAGAAATTGAAAACAATACAACTTTTACCTTTTTCATCTTTCTTTATTCTTTATTCAGAACTGGAAAGTTCACTCACTCATGTTCTCTCTGTCTTTCTGAATTCTCAAGTCTCAACTTTTTGCACATTCTTTTCAGTGAATCCTAATTAACCATTATCGTACCCTTGAATTTAGGGATCGGTTTTCGGGGTGATCGGGAATTGAAGTTTATTGTAATGGTGAAAGAAACTGAGTATTATGATATTCTTGATGTTAGCCCACTTGTATCTGATGACGATATTCGAAAAGCTTACTATCTGAAGGTCTTTTTTTTTATCTTCTTCTTTTTCCCCATCTCATTATAATTATTCTCATGAAGTGCTTACTTTTTTTTGTTGTGTTGGTGTGATATTTTGTAAATCAGTTATGATGGGACGTACTTGTTTTTTTTTCTTCTAATTTTTTTCTTTTTGCTAATCTATGAATCTTGGCACATTCGGATCAGAAGTTATGTGATCTATGTTTGCTTGTTTTTATATATGCTTGATCAGATGTTGCTGTTTCAATAAGATTGAATGTTTTTGTGATGTTTTTAAGGAGTTAGTACAGAGTATGATATGATTACAATGGAGATCCAAGTTGCTGCCTCTAACTATTAGGTTGTTTATTGAACAGGCACGGCAAGTTCATCCCGATAAAAATCCTAATGACCCTCAAGCTGCTGAGAGATTTCAGGCAAGTAGTTGGGTGATATTCATGTTAACTTCTTGATTGTTTTAAAGACAATATATAATGAACGTGATATTTTAATCAAACCTTGAAAATCACCATCATCGTTCATTGCTAACTGCTAAGATCTTGGTAATGTAGCGAAAATAATTTGAACATTTCAGTATAATATTAGAGAATGTTGATTGAGATCAATGATTGTACAATTTGATGAGTTATATTGGGAATGACTCAGAAATCTTGTTAATGATAGGTACTTGGTGAAGCTTATCAGGTTTTGAGTGATCCTGTGAAGCGAGATGCATATGATCGGAATGGGAAGGGCTCCATATCTAAGTAAGCATTTTCATCATTGCTTTTAATATTATTGGTTCCAAAAATAAATTCATGTAACAAAAAGAAGTACTGGTTAGTATTTGTGACAAATGTGTTGAGAGGATATAAACATATTTTATTGAGGTCGAAATTTCGATTCATATACTATTTATAGATGATAGATCAATTGCGGTTGTGTTTTATCTTGGTCAAACGGATGAAGGGACAAAATAGCTAAAAGGAAATGGGCCAAATAAGTCAAATATGTTCGAAGTTGTCCAAAGAATACATGAAACCTCCTACTTCAAATTATAGTTATTAGTAACATATCTGATTAAATGCTTTCTTAATGCATTTTCTATGTATTACATGATCTTATGTCCATAACCATTTCACAGGGACACCATGCTTGATTCCACTGCTGTTTTTGCTGTTCTGTTTGGAAGTGAGCTATTTGAAGATTACATAGGGCACCTAGCTGTTGCAACAATGGCTTCTGCAGAATTAGTTGGTGAAAATGACAACCCGGAAATATTGCATGAAAAGTTGAAGGCAAGTAAATATATCAAAATCTGTTATGAATTTAGGAAAGATCTTAGAAGTACTACTGAAGTATGTATGTTTACAGTTTGTTCTTAGTTTATGTCAATTGATATGCAGACTATCCAGAGGGAAAGGGAAGAAAAATTGGTTAGATCATTGAAAGTTTTTATTCACCCATATGTTCGAGGTGATAAAGAAGGATTTTTACGTCGGGCTGAGTCCGAATCAGAACGACTAACTCAAGCAGGTACTTTGTGGCAAATGGGTTGGTGGGGAGCGTTGGGTTGTGGGTTGAAATGGTAAATTTTAATGCTGGGAAACGGGTCGGGTTGTTGACCCACAACTTTTTTTTCTATCAGACTCTTTAGAATTTTGTATAAGTTTTGATGATCTGTTTAGCAGCTTTTGGAGCAAATATATTACACACTATCGGATACATATATGAAAGACAGGCTGCACAAGAGCTAGGAAAGAAAGCAATATACCTTGGAGTACCATTTATGGCTGAGTGGGTTCGAAACAAAGGACATTTCTGGAAGTCACAGATTACTGCAGCAAAAGGTAACAGTAGAGGGGACAAAAAGGTTCAAAGTTAGCTTTAAATAGTTAAATTACAGTACCGGCCTTATAATTTTGTGTGGTATATATATCTTATTTTGGTGAGTAATGATGACAGGTGCTTTTCAGTTGCTGCAACTTCAAGAAGATGCACGTCGTGCCTTTAAAATGGATGGAAATGGCCCAGCAAACGATGTTGAATCACATCTGAGATCCAGCAAGGACACACTCATGAACTCACTATGGAAGTTGAATGTAGTTGATATCGAAGTTACCCTTTTACATGTTTGTCAAACGGTGAGCTATGAGTGAGCCTTTTTGGTAATATTTCTTGTTTACTTGGGCTAACTTCATAAACAGGTATTCGTTCAATTTCTGTTTCAGGTCACCATCTTTTTTTTTGTAGACAACATTTAATTTTAAATATTTTATTTTGATAAGAAACCCGCTAATTATTAAAATCTTTGATCTAAGATGATCCATACATGATGAGCAATGATAATGTGGCATCTGCATGTAACTTTGACCATGTTGACCTTTTTGACTTGGAGAGTAGAAACTAGTTTCCTGTTTAAAAACTTAGTTAGAATTGAAAATTTTGAAAGTTTGATTGTTTTAATGTTGGTTACCTGAAATAGAGATTAGAACTTAGCCATTATCTTTGATTCGAAGTCTTGTTAAGTCATGGTCAGCTTACAGCAGCTTTGACTTATTTTGTAGGTGCTACATGAAAATAATGTCAGAAAGGAAGAGCTTAAGGCTCGTGCGATGGCTTTAAAACTATTAGGAAAGATATTTCAGGTCGGTTTTTCACATTGTGTAAATGGTCCGATTGCCGTAAAAATGTCCATTTGAACCTGATCTGATATGGTTGTCTGGTCTCCAGAGAGAAAAACAATCACAAAATGTTGGAACATCAAAGAAGAAAATAGCTTCTGATATTAATGATGATACAAGCAGCTCTGATAGTAGTGATGATGAGGATTCACCAAGATCACTCAACTTTCGAGCCCCTTTACTTACACAGGTTCATTCTAAACACAATTTTTTGAGTCTAATAACCGAAGTGTTTGTTGTGCCCAATGACTTCACATTTGAAAAATATCTTATATCATGGTTACTCTACTTGGTCCAAAGTCTAGAGGAGGCAAAATGGGCACGGCAGACATGGTCTGGGTCAAATTGACATATTACTTATACGGGTCGGGTTAAATTGACCCAAAACACTTTTCAGCAACAAATATCGAAGCTTTTCTTAATAAATAATTGATGTACATGAAACTTAGATGGTCTGCTGTGTATGCACATAAATACATGGCTTAAAAAGTTGTCTTATGTTTTGTAGCAAAAATGACTTAACTTTTTATGTTAAAAGAGACTCGATCCAGGATATGACTTCAAGTTAAAAGTGATATGTGTGTTTGTTTATATGGTGAATTATAACAGGGAATCGGCAGGCTATTCAGGTGCTTGTGTAATCCAGCATATGATGTGGATGATGACGACGATGAGATTGTTTACAAGACCAACAAATGATTAACGACTAGAATCCAGGGACAACATTTGCTGCAAATCTTCCAGGTTGATCATGTAAAGCAAAAACAGAAGGGGAAGTATCCATAGATCGGCTTATTACATTTAATCTTGTGTGTTATTCTTCTGCAGAACAGTTCCGTATACACCATTGATAATTGTAACATATGAACTGTTACATTGTTCCTATCCAGTAACCTATGATCCTTGGAACATACACAATACAAAATGAAATGTGTTTGGGTGAAA
Source organism: Gnaphalium uliginosum (assembly GCA_963930675.1). NCBI lineage: Eukaryota > Viridiplantae > Streptophyta > Magnoliopsida > Asterales > Asteraceae > Gnaphalium > Gnaphalium uliginosum. The sequence continues at coordinate 2,073,433 of OZ005685.1, forward strand.
GTAAATTGCAACTTTGTCACTTGGTATAAGAAAACCAACATATACTAGATCGTTAACAGTCACTTGTACCATTAGTAAAAATATCAAATGTCCAAACACAACATAACCAAGTTGAAAATTCCATAAACACGACGAAATATGTACATACTTCTACCCAAAAACAACAACAACCGACCCAGCTCGTTGAACCTCTTGAACGCCTTCTCAATACGCATGATGTGTAAACGTGTTGACTTCACGATGAGCTTGAAAAGCACATGCACAATGCACGGACGTTAAATTCAAGCAGCCGCTTATAATCAGTGAATGTCTACCAGGGCATGTATGAAGTGCTGGAAACGAATCACACAATGCCTGAACAGCTGGCGGCGTTAGAGCCGTGCATTGACTGATGTTGAGGCTCATGAGCCCTTCATCCCTACTTTTAACAGAATCCCACACTTGGCGCTGGTTGTTGTTGACTCGACTATGAGCCAAAGCGTATATCGCCCTATCAGTGATGTTTTGACAGTAGTAGAGACCGAGAGACTTGAGATGTAGGCAATTGTTTGCGAGTGCTATCACACTGTCATCTGTAAACCAACATTATAACAGATCTACTGATCTTTACATGTATATGCACATACTAATGGTTTGTTAAAATTTGGGAGTTAAACTGTTGGAAAAAACAAACATAAGTTGAGACTACCTGTTATCAGAAGACAACCACATAAATCGAGTGCGCGTAGATCATGGCAGCCATACGCTAAACTCATTACTCCAGTATCACCAACTTCCTCGCACCATCCAAGATTCAAGGACTGAAGTTGACTACAGTTGTATCCAATTGCCTGCGTAGTCATGCATGATCAGACATTCTTAAATTAACTGCACAATGTCGACCCATTTCTTAACAAATGGGTTGATTCAGGTTATGTTTACGGGTCAAATGGATAAAAAGAATATATATATATATATATATATATATATATATATATATATATATATATAGCTGAAAAGGTAACGGGTCAAATCGGCTGAACAGGTGCAAATCTCCTAATTATAATCTTAACGCATAAAATCTCAGATATTTTTTTACTAGAAAAATCAGGTTTTGGGTCAACCCAACACAGCCTGGCCCGCCAATTGGACTATCAGTTGATTCTTGAATACCTTCAAGGCCTTGTCAGATGCAGCTTTTACACAACCACAAAGATTCAAGATTTTCAATTTTCTGCAGTAACCACTAAGATACGCAAGAGCAGTATCACTAAACGAAGAGCATCCACTGATGTTGAGCTTAGTAAGGTTGGGACAACCGTGGGCCAGTGCATATAAAGATCGATCGCTAAGTTTAAAGCTCTTGCTGAGGTCAAGATCCTCCAAGTCATGACAGTTATTTGCAATGGTCTCAACAGCACTATCAACTAGCTGGGGTTTATCTTGGCGAAGCATCAAACCTCTCAAGTTTCTAAACTTGGGAGCAACGGATATCACCAAGTTGTTCATGTTCTTTTTGCACCTACAAAACCAATAAGCAACTAAAATTAGACTTGACGGGAAAAATGTGAGATTTGATAAAGATTATGTTTGCTTAATATTCTATTATTAAGTAAACAAAAACTAAATTGATAAAACAAGATTGGTTTTTCCTATTTTTTTCCTAGCAGATCAATTTATAGATCAGGTTTCTATGAGGTACACATAGTAGCAAAATGGGAAAACAGAGAGAAAAGGTTGCTAGAAAAAATTGCATACAGACACTTTTTCCAGCACTTGTAAATAGTGACAGGGCCATTTTGTTAGTTGATAGATAATGTTTAATAAGGTTGGTATAAAAATACATATTGAAAAAGGAGAAAAAGAAATTAGAGACTCAAATCTCAACTCATTTCCTCATGATCAAGTTGATCTGTATTTTTTTCTTTTATCTTTAATGGGTAAACTGGGTAAAATTAAAACCCAAACTAAAAAGGTAACAGTCAGATGGGTCGAACATGTGAGATAATGTTCTTCATATTACCTACTAATTGCTTTATTCTAAGAGGTTACAAATGTAACAATGTATTTTCTATCATCACACTTAGCATAAAAACTGTTTTTTTTCCCTTTTGTGGACGAAGTGTTTTGAGCCAATCCAATCCATTTCAACCTGCACATAAATTACTGTTTTGAACCAAATCCATTACAAACTATTGCCCAACCGGCCCAATTTGCCACCACTCTATAATACTATCAATTTGGAGATATCTGGGGGTACCTAGATCTTCCATTGCTTGCATAGGTGAAAAGCCTTGGTACACATGGGTTGCTATCCTAAATGTGCATGTTCCCTATTCTTCTATCCATTCGAAGCCCATCCAATCAGGTTTGGATGGAAAGCTAGGCAATCCAATTAATTGGTATACAGCAAACAGAAGATTTGGCAAAAGAGACGAAAAAAGGAATTTAAATATACCAGCTTTCTTCTCAAGTTTGGTTTGCATAAAAAGGATATTAGAAGGTAGATCCAAAAAGGCCATGATTACGACACAAGGAAATTTTATTTGATCCTCCAACTATCTCTATTATTACCGAATTAAATTAAATGGAAATTGGAAACCTAGACATATCTTTTTGTCTCTTATGTAATCATGCTTTTCAATAGCTTATCTTGATTAATTGTATTTTTCACAAACATAAGGTGGGAAGTTCAAACAAACAACATGCTAAAGGAGAAAATGACATAACAATAATACCAAACAAACCCAAAAGTAACTAATTCATAAAATACAGCTATAAACATATAAACCATGAACATGTAAGGATCTAGCCAATTAGCCATTATGCTACTAATTCAAGATTAAAAATTCGTATTGGCTCAATAAAGTATCTCTAGTTCTATAGCAGAATTAGCTATGGCATTAAACTACTTATTAATCGTCACTTAGGTACAACCAGATTAAAACTATTAGATCATAAGCCCAGAAATAGCGGTGGGTCAATGACACTGGGCCAAAGGAGTAACACTAAATAATTTAGAATGCAAGGGAAATGCATCAAATGGGATTAAAAATCGAACCTTTATCATATAAAATTGGATCCGTTATTCTAAACATATTTTGTAATCATAATTTTCCCAAAGCAAATACTCACCCACATGACTAGAACCTGAAACCTATTGATTAGTAGCTAATTTGAAACCTCTGGGACGAACGCCTAGTTGTAATCAAATAAGTTAACCCGACCCGATTTGAACCATTCTAAAAATGTTAATCATTTTAACATGCTAACCTCCCTACCCTAGCCATCCATTTTGCCACTTATACTCCAAATCAACTATACAACAACAAATATAAAGTAATTTGTAAAAGCTTTGTAAGTGTAGTATTTCTCTTCTTAAAATACCTCCACAGTCCACATCACAACTAAAAGCCATCAAAAAGTCTTATGATCCCTTTGCTCACTAAAGCCAGGTATAACATAACATAACATAACACTTAACACTAACTATTAAATTAAAGTATTAATAATAATAATAGAATAAAAAAAGTAAATAGAAACAAACATACCAAGAGAATGCAATATGAGTAAGTCCCCAACAAATAGCATCTCTCCAACCACAACAAACACCAGAAGCAACTACAACCGTCCGATCATCCAATAAACACAAAATCCTCAACAAAAGCTCCATCGGAATTTCATTCCAATCAGTAATCACTCTCCCAACACCCATTTTCCCAAAACGGGCCTCCAATTCATCACCTTTCATCATCCACTTTTACCAAATTACTCCCTCCTCTGTTTTCTTTTATCTCCTTGTTTCTGTCACCAAAAGATTAGGGTTTTGTAATCAAAAATGAAAAATAAACTCACTAAAGGGAAAAATATTGAATACCCAGATGAAATTGAAACTTTAATCAATTGGTAAAATAAAAGTATACGTATAAGTAATTCTTTAAGGAAAATATGAGATAATTATGAGTAGAAAAGCTTAACTTAACCCAAAAACGTAAGTAAAATATTAAGATGAAATAAGATTAGAGTGGTGTAGAAAGAAGAACAGGGGATACATACGTACCAAGAAAGTTGTGTTGATCGATAATTAGGCATGAAAGAAGCAAAGGAGAGGGTTTTATGGAGAGAGAAACAGGGGCGACACGTATGAATCCACGTGTAAGAATAGAAGATTGTGGGACTCCTGCGAGCCCAGCTTTGTGGTCCAGTTGTAGCTGTTTTCACTTCACGCTCACACTAGTTTTTTTTTAAAAAGAAAAAAATAAGAGTAACTTCCATACACTATCGAATATACTTTATAATATTTTACAAAATACTGTGTACAACTAAAAAATATAATATATGACTTACCAACCCAAAAGATATGTAAAATATATGAAAAGACTAATTTTAATATTTTATAGAATACTTCAGTTAAAAGAATTATAAAAATTTTGTTACAAAATAACGTAGCACTACTAGAACAAAGAAAGATAAAACAAAGTGAAAAATATTAACCAATATAATGATTATAAATTAATTTGTACACTCTTTTTGTAAACATCGTTTATTTTAGTTAGGCCATCTACTTTTTGCTTAAATTGTTTTATCAGTATCTAGTTAATCCAACTATCGAATTGAGTTTTCTCAATATCAAGTGATAATTTTCATGTATAAAATAAATTACAAGTGATAAGAAAAGAAAAAAAAAACATGATTACATAAGATTCATAAAGAATCATAGTTTCATTTTTTATTTTTATTAAAATGGAACAATTGCTGATCTAATAAAACATGTTCTTACATATTAATTTTTCCTTGTCCTTTTAAATTGATTAAAATGTCGCAAAACCTTGTCAAGAAATGTGTTTTTTGCCTTTTATACCTTTATAGGCCCTGTGAAATTTCAATTTTAGTTTTGGTTGTACGGTTCATTTTTGTGGTGTTTTAATTTGTTTGCTTAGGTCGTGTCATTTCTTTTTAGCCCTCTTTTCTTGATTGTATTATATGAAAATGATTATTACTGATTTACAATTATTATTTTTTGTTTCTGTACGGAAAATATAAAAAAATATGAAGTTGATTATATATTTATGGTACATAAGCTTTTGTAATCAAAGATCATTATAAAATAGGGTAGACATTGAGGATTTTAGGGACAATAAGATTCCAATTATTGTCAAAATTCGAAACCGCCTATGTAGTGGGGTACACTAGATTGTGACTTTATCCGAAATCATTCCATTAATTTTAGTTGTATTTCTTAAAGTACATGTTTTGTCCTTCGTGTTTTTCAATATATAATGTACGTCCTTCGTGTTCTTTCAAAATAAACACCGACATTGTGAGGTATATTATTCATGGTTAACTCAAAATTATTAAAAAAAAAAGTTATAAAATATGCTACAAGTGTATGAATTATGTCGATTTTCAACTTATGAAATTAGGATAAAAATATAAATATTAAGTTTTGGGTACAAATTTGGCTTATTTAGATAGCAAATAAAAGCCGTGCAAGGTAAATAATGTATTTAAATGTTAAGTATTATCGCACATAAATATATATACTTTTATTACGTAATCAACCAAAATAGGACGTTGAGCCAATTCATTGAACCATTTTCTTTGCTTTTATAAGACGTAACGTAGTGTTATTCAATATTGCTTTATTATAAAAATTGTTAAAATTAAAATTAAAATAGGGTTTATCAAAGTATCATTTTTATTATATTTTTTGGTTAAGATATAATATATTGTATTTTTAATAGTGGTACGTTACCTTTTTGCGTTGAAAACTTCTTTTTATTTGTATCCAATAAAATTGGCATGGTGGTGTCAAAAGCCAAAAGTAGCATTGCTTTCAGATAACAAAGCATTACTACTTGATTGATTGATAGCCAAATTGCCTTTAAAACTACTATTCTTATTTGAAAATATATAGCTAAAATACTTGGAATATACTTGTAATATTTCAAACATATATATCACTACTCTTATTAGAGCATTTGTAGTGGGTCGTGATGGGCGTTGTCGTCGAGCTCACCATGACCATGGTTCCAGTGTCACAACTACAAGTGTTGAGTGTTGTATAAGTAGCCAAGCTAGTCGTGCTATATATGACGAGAACAAAAAGACTTGTTGTGGTTGAAAGGGTGGGGTCATCTGAAGCAATTCACGGTCAATTATGATGAGGGACGGTTGTGAAGATCAATAGTTATGGGTAATTTATGTCGTTATGCGTTAACTATGTTACTTGGTTGTACGGCGTGTGAATGATCATTGGTTACGGTTATAAATGCTATTACTAATTTAGTTAGCAACACGATCTTAATTTAAATATAATTGACTCTTGATATCATAAATATAACAAAAGACTCACGAATTAATTCACCACGTACAATGAATCTACTATTGAAATTGAAAATATCAAAATCATGTTGAAAGCACCACCAACAAGACAAGACGCCACATTTCATTTGATAGGGTATGCTTGGATAATAATGGTGTTTGCTTCAACACACTCGAAGTCTTTGCGTGATGAAATCAAGCTTCTTTCCAACCATGAGAAAATGGGCAATGAATGGGACCCATGATCAATTGGACATAATAATTATGAACGAATGTTCCAGAATGGTTTAATTAATTGCAAGCATCATTTCTTCACTCAATTACAAGGTTGTTTTTTTTATTGTTTTTGTTCATCAAAGTCAAAGCATATATATCATCAATTGTGTCCCATCAGTTTTTGCGAATGTCATAGACGTTAATTTTATCGTCGCTCTACTCGTACGACGATATGTCCTCTCCGAAGCTCTATGGCGACGAAATTTGCAACGATATGTCATTCCTTTTTGTGATGACCTTTTGTCTGTTGCTAATACCGTTGATTCTTGTAGCATCAAATATAAATATGGAAATTTAACCAAGATTATCATATTATCCCTACTTCTAAGGATGTGTAAAAAGTAAAGGTTAATGATTGTGGCTTTTTGCGAAAAACACAATTAATTTAAGAGGAAAGGATTAGTTAATGAGTTAATTACGTTTGAATTTCAAATTTGGAAACTTTGTCCAAGAACCGAAGCCGAACGAAAAGCAATTTCATTTTTTTAAATCTAATTATCAATTAGATTAAGTAAATAAAAACCCATGATTCACGATCACTTTATTCACTTTTTTTATATCTAAAAATTAAAAAAATGATCATGTAGTGTCAGTAATTACGGACGTAGTTTGTTGCGTAGTAGAATGAATCTTCTCTTGATTATTGACTAGATACATACCTCATTGCAATAATTTTGTGATGTACTACAATATATGAGCAGTTGAGTTTGGTTCTTTTTCTTTTTGTCACATAAATGATAAAATGTACTATCTAGTGCAATCATACATATACATGTCTATATAAAATTAAATTTGATTATGTACATTGTAGAGCTAGGATGATAGTATTTATTAAGCACTGAAAAAGTAACAGTTATATTTAAAGGAAGAACAAGGTAAATCAATATCACATGAGTTAGCACAAGGAGTGGGCGAACGCAAACATCAACGTTCATCTAACATTGGAAACCGGTAATCATTGTACCCTGCTGGCATTCAAGTCTGACGTTCAAAGTCGGCATGCGGCCTTAAACGCTGCGTTCAATGATTTTTTTTTCACTGATTCAAAATGATTTTTGTGGAACCATTTGAACTTTGATTTAAGCATTGAACCACTCCCCTTATAATCGTATATGTGTTAAACTTTAGTGTTCAATCGAATATCGAGCTGAACACCGAGTATAAGGGCAACCAGTCCTTGAGTCCATGTGCCTCAAGAATTGTAAATAAAAAAAATGTAAACATATTTACATTTATAACCTTATATTAGCAGTGTACCCGCGCAAAGCATCGGTGATGAATAAATGCACACGTTTGTGAAAATGTCAATTTGAAAATTTTACAGATTTAATGAATTATTCAGTTGTTATATATTTTGTAAAAGATAAAAGATAATATGAAAATTTTAAAATGAAAGGTTGTTATAAATATTATAAATCAAATCAATGGTTGATTTGGAAAGATTGAAATCATTAATGAATTTTAAAGGACAATTTAGTCATTCAACATCGTTGAGTCTAATTTTAAAATTGTGATGATGATGGAGATGTTTTATATGTAACTAGCAGTGTACCCGTGCACAACGGCGGTGATAAATAGATGCATACGTTCGTGAAAATTTCGATTTGAAATTCTTACAGATATAATGAATTATTCAATTTTTATATATTTTGTAAAAGATTAATTAAAATAATATATTTAAAACTCTAAATGATATGAAAACTTTAAAGTGATAGGTTGCCATAAATATTATAAATTAATCGTTGATTTGAAAAGATTGAATCATTAATGAATTTTGAAGGGCAATTAAGTCATTAAATATTGTTGAATCTAATTTTAAAATTATGACGGAGATGTTTTATATGTAATTAAGATAAGATAAGATAAGATGCGATTAAGATAATTCTAGTATAATATTTATAAGTTTTTCATTAAGCATTTGTTAAGTGTCGTAAACATATTTAACATCTCAAGAATATATTTACAGAGCACGTGAATACGTGATACTGATAGAAGCATATTTGGGTTTCAGGCGGGCCTGGGCCTCATTAGATATCAAAATTGTAAGTCCTCACTGCGAAGGGTTCTATCCCGGAAAATGGACCTATTTTGGGCCTAGTGATCTCAAGTTTCATTTAAGGTACTTTGTCAAAATATTCGAGTAAGTTATTGTAATATTAATCTGTTCAATTGAATTATTAAACTGTTTTCATATCTAAATTAGACTTTTTTGCATTGTAATATTTATAAGTTAAGTAACTTATTTGAATTCAAAAGTTAAGTAAAATGATCTTAGTGTTAATATTTATAAGTTATGTAATCTGCATATCATTTTTTATTAAGTTTAGTAATTCAACCGAACAAATTAATAGTCCGATAATTTAGTTGAATATTTTCACAAAGTATAGTAAACTATTTATCTATTAACCATTTCATTTACAAGTTCTATTAAATTTACAAATATGAAAGTTTTAATATTTAAGCATCTTCTATTAACTACAAGTCAATAACACACTGTTGCAAGGAAAAAAAGTAAAATATGTAACTAGTAAAAAAAGATATAATTTTAAATTATCCTTCATATTCGCCAATTATATTCCGTCTACTATTAATTTATTATTTATTATTTATTATTAATTATTATATTATACAAGATATATAAATTATATATATATATATATATATATATATATATATATATATATATATATATAGGTAGAGAGAGAGAGAGAGAGAGAGAATCAAATGAAAAGATTTCATAGAGGTATGTCCCTAGGAAAGTCTTGTGGATGCCTTTGTATTGTTTCTCTAAGCAATGTTTCTTGCTCCAGTAAATTTGAAGGTAACTCCTTATATACATCTGTGAACATATTTTTAAGTCCTGGTTTTTCTTCTTTTTCAGCTTCATCAATTGCAGTTCTCACCTGTAATTAGTAACGAGTAGAAAATTAATACTAACTTTGTTTATGCAGTTTTGTTTTAGTTACGATATACCTGTTTCTTTACGCTGATATGAAGGTTGGACTCTTCTTTATTACTCCACCAACCTTTTCGCTCGACCCATTTCCTTAATCTCGTTATTGGAGAATGTACTGTTTTCCAGTGTTCGATTTCATCTATCGACCGATACTTTGTGGAATCATCAGATGTGGAATGGTGGCTTACTCTATATGTCATGGCCTAATATGAAAGAAAACATAACCCATGAACATTTCAAGTTAGAAGACTAAACAATATAAATTTTAGCCTAAATACATATGATGACTTAACGGTATATATAAGTTACAATCAACCTCAATAAGTATTGGTCGTTGTTCGTTAATGGCAGTCTCACGAGCACTACGAACTGCACTATAAACTGCAAGAGCATCGTTTCCATCTACCCTTATACTTGCAATTCCATATCCTTGGCCTTTAACAATAATACCATCGCCTGCAAACGAACATCAAGATTTGTAACTGCTTTTGGAATAATAAAAGGCCTAAGTGGGCTAATTGCATAAAGTTAACGCTTTTGTCTAATGCAATTAGGCTAATGAAACAGAAAAGTTTGAAATGAACAATTACTTCGAAATTGATCCGTGACAGGTGTACTAATAGCCCATCCATTGTTGCGGCATATGAACACAACTGGAGCATCCATAACCGCAGCAAAATTCAAAGCAGCATGAAAATCCCCCTCCATAAGAATTACACGACCCGTTAAAACATATTGATCATCACATAAAAGTCTATATGACTTGTGATAAACAGAGAATTGATCATACTTACCTCACTTGTACTACCATCACCGAAGTAGGCCACTACACATGAATCCTTTTTATCCATTTTTAACGAATACGCCATACCAACTGCTTGCGGGAGTTGTGTGCTGCGAAATAAAAATAAAAAAACAATGAATAGGCCACAACTATGTTGCTACTTTATGACATTAGTCCTTTTAAAAACTCGAAAATAGCCATGACTATTAGTGACATACGCTAATGGTGACGAGATGGTGATATAATTAAGCTTCTTTGATCCGTAATGAATCGGCATTTGTCTGCCTTTCCCATGGCCAGCATTGTTTCCGAAACATTGGTTTGCAAATTCTTGCAGCGTAAAACCACGCCATAACAAAACTCCTGGCTCTCTATACTGCGACATCAGATGTCCAAAAAGGCCAATGTGGATGATTAACAATATTTGAGCTCTAAATTAAACTACTTAATTGACACGTTAATAGTTTTGTCAAATTTTAATCAAACCTGAGCCAATACTATATCGTCGGAGCTAAGTGCTGCAGCTGATGCAAAGTTAATAGCTTCCTCACCAAATGACGTTAGGTAAAACGACAATCTACCTTGCCTTTGCGCCTCGTAAAAAAACTTATCCATAGTTTGAAGGGTCACCATTCCGCTATATACTTTCAATGCAAGTTCTTTACTCATCTAATGATCAATTCATATAACAAGAATGAACAATATAATTAAACTATAGAAATTAAATTCGCGCTGACTAAAAATGTAAATAGAGAGAAGATGGTTACGTTTTTTGACATGCTAGATGAGACTTGATAACCATTTTCGTCAAGAACTCGATAACATTGCACCCTCTTTTCAGATGAACCAGGAATAAAGTTCATTTCAGATGTAAATCCAATCTTGCCACCGGGGAAATCCAAACCCTTTAGCGTCGAACAACCATCGGTCAGTATTGTCAGTTATGAACGTTTTTGCACACATGATATTATTCGAATCAAGAGATATATATTTAATACAGAAAAGTTTATTTTTCACGATTTAGAGAAGTTTTACACTAATATTAAGGTTGTGAAATAAAATAATAAATCGAACATTTGTTATTATACTAATATTATGATATAAATAAAATCTATTTCATTCAAAACACATAGAATAACCGCCGGCCTTACCATGTTGTCACTTATCACCATCATTTTTACCACCGCATTAAGCAAGTATCGTTGTATTATATATTTAAAGCATGACAAACAAATTACATCATATCCTATATTATTTTCTACCCTATTCCATCTTCTAGAAACAATTTAATTAATTGCATCTTCATCCTAACGCTGATAAATAAATGTTCTACGTACTATGATACAAATTACAAAATCGACAAGTGTAAAAAGTTCAGATAAACTGGTTACTACGAACTTAATGTAACTGTCACTGTAAATAATTATCCGATTACAAGTACTCTGGGCCTTTTTCAAAGAAAATAAATGTACGCCAGACACTATAATTAAAGAACGCGGGTAAGTGCCAGGTGGCTTACAAAAACAGAGTAAAAGAGTAACAAAAAAGTTCTAACAAATTACATAATGTAGGTTGACTTTGACCGGGGGCCTTTCCCCGTAGAGATGTCACATATAACCAAATTCAAATAACTAATTCGAATCCAAACTCGAATAACTTTAATTTGAAGCTTATTCGGTCACCCGAATTCGAATAACCGAGTTTTATTTGAATCGTGTTTCAGATAAATATTTTACAATTCGAGTAACTCGAATAACCCGAATAACCACAAAAATATTTTAATATACAAATATAACTATATATAAAAAAGTTATTTATGATTTATATAAATACGTCCATATATAATATACATATAAGTTACTTATGATAATTTATATAAACTATTAGTGTCACTTATTAAAGTTTAAGTTTTGTTCAATATGCGAAAATTTAGAATATCATCTTATTCGGGTTTAAATGAATAACCTGAATCCAACCCGAATTCAAATAACCCGAACCCAAATAACCCTGACCTTATTTGAATCGGGTTACAAATTAAATTATAAGCTTGAAAAACCAAATAACATAGACCCGAATAATCCGAAACCCGATTAACACCCCTAGTTCCCCACAGGCCCAGAGTACTCATTAAACTAGAATGTTGAATCTACAATTCTCAGAAGTCAAATCTTCAGAGTCTCCTTTTGTGTTTTTCTTCAAAATATTTAACTAATACTTATGTCAATAAAAAATTTATATATATCTATCTATAATCTATAACTCTTATAATAGGGTTTAGCAAACTTATAAAAAGGAAGATACGAAATATCAAAACTACCTTAACCTTAACTTCACTAATTTGAAAATAATATACTATGTTGACAACCATAATGACTCTTTAATGACTATAATTTAAATCTTATACATAATTACTAATTAAAATATAGTATATTTTTATTAATTAATTAGTCACAACTTATTCACAAAATTTCATACGTCTAATATGGTACTAAAAATACATTTGAATCAATGATATTAATATTCAATCAAAACCAAAGAAATAACTATTTTGGCCATAGATTTAATTAGTATAATTATAATTTCAACATTTTCATTATTCCATTTCAATCATTATTAAAAAAGTGATATATCATCGATTTAGAATCTATAATATAAAACATAAAAATAGATCTAATATAAATTGAGCAATCCAGCGTTCCATGTCAAACTATCATCCAGAATATATACATCAAAGTTTAACCCACCGCTCAACGTGCCAGTGTTACTTAATTAATTCTGTATGAACTTAACTCTGAGGACAAAATGACAAATGGGCAAAAAGTTATTGATGGGTATGACGATACAAGTTAACCGTTTTATATATGTCCTGCAAGTTTTTATATTTTTGGACAGCAAAGCAAATATTATTAAAATCCCAAAACAAGAGAATGAGCTAGTACAGCAAAAAACAAATCTTCAAGGAGGAGATACGAGACACCCACCGGAAACTTCAAAACCTTTAACCAGTTAATTGCTATGCCACCGGCCAGTAGGCGCACAAGTTGTGAATCTTGTTCATGTTAATTTGTAAGATCTAGTTGATGTAACTGTCTAACTGATCATGACCCCAAAAGAGTTTATGCATATATGCACATAAATTAATAGCTAGAATTGTACTAATTGCTTGACCAAAATGCCAAAAGTGTGTATATAGTAAATGTGCATGCTTTTTCTTGTAATGAACTAAACTAATAAACTATTAATAAAAAAATTCAAGTACTACATGATAAGATGATATACCTGATTTTCTTCAAAAGTTGATTTCTCATCATCTTCAGATAATATATGTTCTCTAGCAGCTTCCATGGAGTTGTAACATCGAGCCCCGAATAAGGCAGATGATCGCAATCCGAAAGTGTGTTTTCCATTACTACCACCATCCTTACTTGTTAAGATGGAATTACTAACAAGAGATGAAAACGACGAAGAAGAAGTCGTTTGATTAAGCCGGCCTATAATTGTCTTGAGATATTTACCACTAATTCCTCTTCTTGTTCTTGTCAACCGTACTAGTGACATGCTCATTTTAAGGTGTGTGTGTGAGGGAGAGAGAGAGATCTTTATATCTATATCTATATTCTATATACAATATATATTTGTTTGAGTACCACAAGAAAATATTGGTATAAATTTCTTTTTAGACAAATTAATGTCACCTAATCTAAACAAGACCCATTTAGTTATTCTGTTTAGCTTGACGGGTTAAAATCACAAACTTGAAACATAATTTGTATAATTAACTCGTTTATCTAAAAGGGACAAACAGGTTAGAGGCCGGCCAAACGCACTAGTTGAGTCAACCGGTTAAAAAACTTTAACTGTAAATAAAAACAAGCTCGTTAATCGGTGAAGTTGGGTTCAACCGTAACTATGAGCGGTTATTAAACCGGATGAACCCATCTGGCCTGTTAAATTAAAACAATAACCATTTTATTATTATCTTGTGTTCATATAGAGTTAAGAGTTTTCACCTTTAGCCGTAACTAGAGCAAACGAATAGATTAAGTGAATAAGTGATCGAGTAATTTGTCGTTGAAAAATCTTTTTTATTGTTAAATCAAATATTATCCAAAGAAAATAAACTTGAGCATACAAGATAGCTTTCATTCACATTATTAATATTTGACTAATAATAATGCAATTAAGTAATTAATGCATTTATTATTTAACCAAGAAATTCAAAATTCATTAGCCCAAATGGTATATGCGGCATTCAATTATGTGATGAAATCTTTTTGAAATTAAGAAAATGTACATTAATGCATAAACTTGGCCGTTTGAGTACACACTTGACGACTTCTGAAAGGCATTTAAGAATTAACAGGCTAATTGATATAATCAATTAATTTGTAAATTGTGTTTTAGACAAAACTAGCTAGGAATAGGATAAACCATATTAATTAGGTCTAGAAGCTGTTAATTAAATGTGATTAAATATACTTCATCGTGTTGTTTTTAAACTCAGCATATATTATGGATATATTATGGATGTGTTTGGCACAAGCATTTTAAGAGATTATAAGAAATTAAACTTCTAGTTTTCACAAACTCAATCCCCTCATCCGTATCGACAACAAAATTAAAGTATTGATTATTGAAAAAAGAATTTCACAAATTCCTTTTTGAAGAAAGCTATTTTAAGTAGTTTGAAAATAATATACATCTACAACTCTAACCACAATCTTCAGCTCCAATTAGTTATTACCAAAATACCTATATAACTTTAACTTTAATTTAAGAATAAACTTCATTAATAGTCCCAGGAGTATACACAAATTTACTGAAATTGGCTCTAAACTCTTTTTTTTCATGATATCAATTTAAAAAGTTTAATGTTATCTAGTAAATGGTTCAACATCCACCTAAATTGAATAAAATATCATCAACTATAAATATTATCCATAAATTGAAAAATAGGAGGATGATGGTATTTTAGTCAATCTAGACAGAGGAAAAGTAAACTTTTAGACTGATAGTGTTAAAAATAAAATTTAGTGACCATTTTTGTAAATTCGTTTAAATCAGATAGACATTTATGAAATTTACTTTTAATTTAATTAATTAATTTAGTAATTAGTAATATCGGATTCTGCCACAAACTCTACAAATCAAAAGTGGATCGAATTGATTTATTTGTTGTAATGATAATTATTTATGTTGTACGTATTGTCAAGGAGGGATGGATGGACATTACACAATTCTTAAATGATATGATAACATTACTTGAATATTATTATTATTATTATTATTATCTATCAACAAAGGGTAGTCAAAAACTCATAATGCATGGTCAACTAAAAGGTGCAAAACTTATAATAAACAAATGTACACGAGTAGCATAGCATAAACATTCTTTACTTGTTTAGCATCGAAATTAAGAGAATCAAAAATGAAACACAATGAAATATTTTGTTGAGTGAAAATTCATATATCATATCGGAAAATAAAAGAAATCGATGTTTACATATAATTCAGGCGTTATTCTCTATATTACTAATTAGGTTTATAGTGCGACCTCGATTAGACTTATATGTTGGACGTGTTGTTGGGCTACGTATCGGTCCTAACAAGTGGTATCGAAACTACGGTTGTAATCTGGATGTGGATGGCATTGGCGCCGCGTGACGAAGCACGCAGTGGCGAATCAAATGGACTATCGTTGAAAGGCAGATCCAATGAATTTGAGTTTGAGATGAGGGTTATTGGGTGTAAATTCATGTGTGATTATAAATTTGGATGACTCGTATAAGCCATTTTATAGTTGTTTAGCCTGTCTTATTTAATTATTACTTTACACTTATTTACTAACAAAATAATTAAGAGTAAACTGCATTTGTCGTCTGTGTGGTTGTCCAGTTTCGTCGGTATTGTGCCTAAATATATATTCTTTATTTTTTCATCCCGTGGTTGACCATTTTCGCATCTTGTGTCCTTTTTGACTAACTTCTATTAGTTTTCTCCATTAATTCTATTGAAATGATCAAAATAGGACCTTTGTAACAACAATTAATGAAATAATAATCTATTTGTAATTTGTAATAGACCACTTATCGTGTGTAGATTAGGAGTATTACGGAGTAGTTTACAGTAATACGTTACCAGTATATGGTTCACTTTTTAGCAGGGCCGGAGCTAATATAAAGATTGAGAGGGTGAAAACATTTATTTTGTTATTATTTTTTATTTTTAAGGTGAAATGGTTGATAAAACATCATTAATACTTTTAAAAAAATTTAATTTTACAAGATTTTAAATTTCTTAAGAGAGAACTATCTACGCTGTTTCACCTCGGACTCCGTCACTGATATTTAGCTTAAAGAGTAGGGTTCAAATGAGTACAACAACTTTGTGTGAGAATAGGGGAATCAATCTCAACAATTCATTTTCATCAATACTCATTTTCCCCATCTTTTTAAAAACTAAATATCTCACAAATGACAAGTCGAAAAATTATGAAAATTGCACCATATTTTTCAGCGTTTTCTCCTCTTCGATTTAAGATCTCACAAACTATACTTTCGACGAGTTTTTTTTTTCATTTTTTGGTGGGTTTTACAAATTAGTAACACATGTGTTACGGATTAGTTGTACATTTGATTTGCGGTTAGGGTTAGGGTTAGGGTTAAGGTTTAGGGTTTAGGGTTTAAGGTTTAGGGTTTAGCATGGTTTAGGATTTAGGTTTTAGCAAGGGTTAGGATTTAGGGTTTAGTATGATTTAGGGTTTAGGGTTTTGTTAAGCGTGTAGGGTTTAGGGTTTAGGGTTTAGGGGTTAGGGTTTAGGGTTTCGGGTCCTAAACCCTAAACCCTTAACGCAACACTAACACATGTGTTACTAATTTGTAAAACTCACAAAAAAAAAAAAACTCGTCGAAAGTATAGCTTGTGAGATCTTAAATCGAAGAGGAGAAAACGCTAATTTTATGGTGCAATTTTCATAATTTTTCGACTTGTCGTTTGTGAGATATTTAATTTTTAAAAAGATGAGGAAACGTGAATTTTGTGACACGTGGCGCATTTCTATTGGTTCTACTATTCTCAACACTTTTCCCATATTCAAACCTCACCGCTTAAATTGCAAACTAGTTGAGTGAATAAGTGTTGATAAATTTATTAGTTTACTAACTAAGTAACTAGTATTTTTTTTTTTTATGTCTTTAACATTTGCTTGAGTTTGACCAGGTTTGACAATAACTTGCAACTTACCAGAGTTGGCACAAGTGCGCAACATGCAATGGCCTGATAAAGCGGTCAACGGTCGTGTGCTGTTGGATTGATGTTGAGGTCAGAAATAATGAACTAGAAAAGTATAAATAATAATTGGTTAAATGAAGAAGCTATTAGCTTATTAACCCTTATAATAATTGATATTTAAAGCATTTTCTCATGATATATCACATTGGCATTTTTGACTTTAAGTTGATCAAATTATCATCACATATCAATATCTCATGATAGTCCATACATATTATTTATCAATACTATTATCAATTTGAGATGTGAAAAATCTGAAATGTTAGTCCATATCAAATTGGACTGCGCAAGCTATAAGGTGAATCGTCTAATTACATATTTTGTATAACAAAGTTGAAATTGATTGGATATATGGAACAAATAACAAGATTGAAATACATTGTACACAAATTAAGTCCCAACGCAAAAGTGTTGGCAAAAATAACTAGTGATATTCATTTTTTAAAATGATTAATTAAAAGTGTAAATGAATAATAATATGCATTGGGATGAGCGTGAGACGGAATCGGTACCGAATAGATTGATTTTTTTGTTGGCCATGAAGTGAGTACCGAATACCAGACCGTTTGAAGCGGGTTGGTATCTATACGGTTTCGACATCGATGCGGTAAAAGTGGTACTATACCGGTTTGTATCAAAAATATAATACAAGAATAATTGATGAGTGAACCTAGGTTTACGTATATCTTATATTCGATAAAAATCTTAGACGATAAATATCGATTTCATTATTTAGTGACATAGAAAGGAAATTGACAAAGAAAAACATATATATACAACAAAATTTATTTGTATCGTGTTATCTGATTTAGTAATAACACAAAGTCACGGACTTTAGCTATATATTAATAAGCAACACGCTTGAGATTCGATTTAACTAGGGTGTTAAAATATGAATTTTTGTGTGACAGCTAATATTAGCTAGACTTCAAGAAAATTACAATTGTACTCATACGTGATGGTCAACTATGTTTTTGTACTTCTTACTCACAAAAAAATATCATTTTGTGTTTATAGATACATTATATGATTATAGAAATAAAGTTTCACGACTAATATATATATTTTTAAATAAAATCTTAGAGCTCGGTTATTGTAAAGAGACTTTTAAAATAAAAATGGTAAAAGAAATGATATACCATTAGATTGATCAGATCTAGAACTGTATAACTGAATAACATTTAGTTATCGGGTTTGCGGCAGACTTCAAGGTAGTAAATTGTAATATTCTTCCGGCGGGTTAACGACTTTAATCTCGTCGGAAAAATTTTCCTAAATTTTTAGGAGTTGTTTGCTGGTGGTTCAAAACATAGAGATAAAATGTTTTTGATTTTGAAAATGAATGCAGCATTGTACGGATGTTGATATCAGAGAAAAAATGTTATCTACCCAAATTATCCTTCGGACTTGAAAGACAAATATCAATTTGTATAGTATTTTAGTCTTTTTAGTTATAAACACTTTTTACTTCATCAACACCTCTATCTATATATATATATATATATATATATATATATATATATATATATATATATATATATATATATATACACACATGTGTGTGTATGTCATGAAGTGAAGTTACAAATGTGAACACTTATTTGATCACAGAAATTATATACGTTTGTGTGCATATAATAAAATGTGAATTGGCAAGGTGGAAAAAGATGAAAGAGTTTTGGTGCAACATCTGTGCAAGGTAAAACGCTAGTAATATTGTGCAACACGTGGATTAGTATATGGATTCTCACGGTATTTGGCTTCATGCGAATGGTTCAAGGGGGCCATAACCGGTCAATTAATTGGTCTAAAAAAAAGTAACGGATGTGGATATTTCATTTTTTGTTTTTTTGTTTTTTTCTTCTTGTTCTCAAATACTGTTGCTTCATTTTTTTTTAAAAGAATAAATAAATAAATAATAATAATAAAATAATAAATAAAGTCAGGAATTGTAAGTTCATCAATTTTGTATAACTAATCGTGTAAGAGCATACAGACTGAGTCTATGTGGCAACATCATTTTCATAAAAACACCGGACTTCGGTGTTCTTCACTCCCGCCCGTGTTCTTGCCCGAAGTCCTTAACTAGTTAACTGAAAGATGTGTTCTTCAAAAAAATATAAATTTTTTTAATAAATAAGTAAGGTAGTTGGAAAAGAAAAGGAAAGCTTTCATTTTTACATTTTTTGCTCCATTTGATGGGAAAAAGAGGGGCTTTTTTGTGAAAAAAGAAGACTAAAAAGACCCTAGAGGCCTAGATAAGTTGGGGGTATTTTTTATTTGGGCTCTGTTTTTTAATTTTAAATGGGCTGGAACTTTCATTATTATTAGGCTAAGTTATAATTTTTAAATGAGGTGGGCTTATATAAATGTTAGCCCAATGTATCATTTTTAATTTGTTAATGTAGTAAATAATTTGATACCCAAAAAATTGACGGTTCGATCATGAAAAACGGTGACGCCAAAAAGAACGCGAGTTGTCAATTCCATTTTGTTTGCCTTGCTTTTTTTTTCTTTTTTTCGAAGTTACTCATCTGATGATGGTTTTTGAACGTTGTTGAGAGTGAAATGTTTATTGTTTGTGCAAAATTCTAGTTTTTTTGTGAAATTTTTAGTTTTTGTGATGATAATTTGATGTCCTTTTTTGTCTTCGTGATGACATTGCAAAAGGGTAGAAGTATATATAATTAGCCAAATCGTCTTAAGCATAACTGAGGGAGGTGAGAGTTGCTGGCAGGTCCCGCTAGATAGCCACCCCTTTCTCTCTTTTTACAGTCTCCTGAACGGACGAAAAAAGGTAATTTACAGTGAAGGCTCTTTGAGGCCAGAGCCGTATTAGAGGGTTTTCAAGATGTTTTAGCGACCTATAATTTATGAAGGGCTCAGATTTGAGAACTTAAAAGATTAATATATATACACTTTTATTGCAATTTAATAAAACAAAATTAAGTTTTACGATAAAGGAAAATTAGTTTGTTTATACTAAAACCATAGTAGATGCCCCGCTCGAAGTTTTTTAATGGGGTAGACCAGAGGTTACAGTCTTACAGACAACCCATCAAAGAAGATGACTCAAAGGTCAAATGTTTTAATATGCTTCGTTCATTTTTAACCCCATATTACTATTCAAAGTTCATATTTCACTCTTAGCTATTATTATTAAAAGTTCATTTTTACCCTTTGTAGTATTTCAACTCTACTTATATCTATCTCTTATACTATTTCTGAATCGTACTAGTAACATATTTCATTGTTTTGGTAAACTAAACTTACATGTTTTGCCAATAGTTATGTATCAGGTGAAAGTTGAATGTTTTAGCAATAGTTATGTATGACTATTCTTTTAGTTAATGTAGATTATTATTTGAAGACGGTTCTTTTGTTTAATAAAAAATATTATTTAGGACTTTTAATGATCGATAATTGCAAAAACTCGTATATCTTTTATATAAAATGTAGTTAATCTAAAAGTTTAATAACAAAACATAAGTTAATATTCAAATGACATACGAATACTAATGGCAGACTACATTATACTCGATCTGTATTATTTTATACAAGTTTTTTTTCTCATATAATTAGGGGCCTATTTTTAATCATGGAACAGAGCCTCCAAAAACCACCTGACGGCCCTGCTTGGGGCTCCGGAAAATTCAGTTTCACCTCTAGTAAATGTAAGTATGTACCTCTTGAGGGAGCCTGGAGGCGATTTTGGCCTTTTGGGCAGCTACCGCATAGCTGAATCTAATTTGATACATTATTTCATTAACTGGTCGTTAAAAAGGAGTAGTTTAACGAAATAAGTTTGAATGTGTATATATTGAGAGGATGGGTCCAAATGGGTTCAGTTGGGTTGAGATGCCAGGGCATTTTTATTTTTATTTTTCATAAATAGTTACTAGGAAAATTTTCTACTTATACGCATCTTGGGTAAGTTGAGCAAAGGTAAAAGAATTTACTTTATGATTTCTGTTAAGTAAATTTTACTTCTACTTCTACTTATACGCATCTTGGATAAGTAACGTTTTCGTTACTTAAGAGATTTTTGTTAAGTAAATTAGTTGTAAACATAATGCAGAGCTCACTACAACCTCTTGCTTGTGTGGTTTCAGGAAATCAAAAGACATGTCACATGTACATGCCCAAAATGAGAGTGGCCGGCAAACGTGTGCGTATTGGCTCACTTCCGCTGCACTACCAACATCATCTAATCATATTCGTATTGATTCGGGCCAATGTTTGACTATCTATGGGTGAACTGCATGTGAAGTAAACAATTATGAAGGCTGTTCAGGTCAACCATCTATGGCTCATGTTGAGCCCATTTGGTTGACCAAATCAATCCACTATATCTACCAAAGTCTTATTGGCCTAGTGGGATGTTCTGCTGCCTTCTGCCTGTCGCTCCCACCGTCACCTCTTCCACGGGTCCACAGGCCACTATATCAGCCGCGGGTCTGGTTCCACTTATGATGGTTGGTTCGTCCGATTAGTGACTTCTCTCTTAAAACTCAGACGTACACTCTGGCCAATAAGATAAACTCGATGACCTTATTTTTAAAGATCTCGTTGATATGTGTGAATGCCAAATCATCCTCTATTTCGAAAAGTACAGTTGTTTGCATTACAAAATATATTAGTAATGAAACGGCATTTGTTTAGTAGACTTTGTGGTTTTGTTCTTTTAGAATTTGAGTTTATTTAGTTATGAATGTACTTTTACTTCATCCTGGGTTTTATTATGGATTAACATGGTACTTATATATAGTAACCAATAATTGGTGGCACATAAAATGAGCTAGATCGAGTTTATTAAAAATAAAAAGTTTCTACGATAAATAACAACTTGGTTACTAACGAATAGACTAACGAATAATGGGTATGGGTACCCCGTTGAATGCATGAAAAAAAGTCTCATATTGCGACGGTCATTGAATTCCAGCCCATTGCCAGTTAGCCACATATATAAATCCTACGTACAATTTTTATTATTACTATTGCATTCTCTTGCAGCTGGTTGATATATATTTATTTATTATTATTATTATTAAAATATGGTAACTACTCATCTAACACGGAGTTCTAGTACTCATTTTGAGATTGCAGAAGTATAATCATAATAATTGGTATCATATAATGATTGAGGAACACGAGACCCATGAAACGGAATGAAATGTGGTACGTACGTACCCCCAAATATTATATTGCTATTAATTAGTGACGTGCTCAAATGTTAGGATCAAACCGGATATCTTTCTAATCTTATCAGTTGGTTCATCACATTGGTGGGTCGGGCTGATCCAAACTCTTATTATTGATTTGTTAACTTTTTATAGTTAACCTTTTTTAAAATATAATTTTATATTTTATTTCTCTCCATTCTAACGTATCCATCATTTATATATATATATGAATGATATAAATATAAATGTCTGGCAACTGGGCCTGGTTGGGTTGGGTCGGATTGGGTCGGGTCAAAAAGGGTATACAAATTAGAATAACATCATCTTTTACTACGGAAGAGAGAACAAAGTTGAGAGTAGTGTGTGAGTGTATAATTGGTTGGGTTTTAAAAATGTATAATTAAATAATTAATTAATTAAAAATTAAATGTATAACGCCGTGCCTTCAAAAACAATTAACTTTGGGTGCATATAAATGCCATGATAAATAGTAGTATAAGTTTTAAAATTAAATAGCATAAGACTAGTAACGTAGATCCGACGGACTTTCAGGATTTTGCTTTCTTCATTCACGTGACATTTCAATCCTTCCATTCCTTTTCTTCTTTAAACATGGGACCGGTTATCAAGGAATTATCACTCCTTTTTTTCTAGTCAAAATATTTCATTTTTATTTTGACCAACGTTATTTTAATTAATTAATTAAAATTAATTAATATAAATATATATAGTTGTAGTCCATCAATCACATTTTACCTTGATTAATATTTAACCCAGAAATAAAATGATGAATGTGCCCTCATATAGAAATAAAAATTAAAAGATTGGAATAAACAAACAAAGTTTTATTATAATATAAAGTAAGAGTAAATTTAAACTACCAACCATGTAAATAAGTGAATGTATTCTTTTCATTAATTAATATTTCTAACTTTCTGCGCCATCGTGTGAACATATATCTTTCATGCCATTTTTTTAAGAGCGGCGGAGCTATATTGAAGGTAGGAGTAGCAGTCGCTACAGGTTCATACGCTATATGCAGTGTAATTTTTTATAAAAAAAATGTATTTTTTGATGCATTTCTTATTTGAGTTACGAATTCAAAACAATTAGATACTCGTATTACGGGTGACCCTAAATTCTGAATCCGCCACTGTTTTTTAAGTGTAAAAAATCAATTTGACAAATATTACAGATTTTTTGAAACCTTGTAAAAGTGAATGCAATCTCTCTCTCTCTATATATATAGATTAATTTAAATATATAAAATTATTAATGAATTATTATATATATATATATATATATATATATATATATATATATATATATATATATAGGATGATGGTGAGTGAGAGAAAAAATGAGATAGAAAAGTTGACAGAAAGAAAACAATTAAGTTGGGCGAGTTTAAAGAAGTCCGGGTAAGCAGTATAGTATATAACTTTATACGTATCGGCCGTGTGTTCAACCAAAGGAAGAAAAATCATCACGTCAAATGATCAATCAATTAAGGTAATAATGGTTGACATTTTATAGCTTTTATTGTAAAGAGATGTCCAGTTTATCATTGGTTTCGTGGATCAGATTATGATACAATATAGTCATAGTCGTCAAACTCGACCAATACCATCACTGTTCTTGGAAAATTTGTACTAATTGGATGGGATATCAAGATCATAATCTATTCAGATTATAAATATGTCAAAATCTCTTCTTTTTACTCAGTACGTACTAGTAGCCGGCCATTTCCTGGCCAGAATATGTACACCGTTAACTAGAAAGGTTTCAAAAAACGTATATATACACGTTCAGTCTTACTAAAAAAGTTAAGCTGTTTGAACCATTTTTCTTGTTATGCTTTTGAGTAAAGGCGAGCTTAATTGAATTCATGTGTTATTTTATAAGATTCACGTGCATGTGTTTGAGTTTTTCAACTAATCAACATGCATACGTTTTCTTAAATAAAAAAAAATATGCTGTGTTAAGATTCAACTGTCAGGTTCAAATGATCTATTATGTTGATGTGCTAATTAAAACAGTTTTAGTTATGATAATATATATACTTGACATACAATCAGAATTTGTAAGTTTTAATTTTATTGTCTGCAGCTAAACTACTAGCTGGAATTTAGAAAAAATGATGAATTCGGGCAGTGGGCAACTCTCAGTTCCTCCTGGGTTCCGGTTTCACCCAACAGACGAAGAGTTGCTTTACTATTATCTGCGAAAGAAGGTTTCATATGAGGCAATTGATCTTGATGTTATTAGAGAAGTGGATCTCAACAAACTAGAGCCATGGGACCTTAAAGGTCAGACTCGATCCACCCTTGTAGTATTTATGCATGTCAGTATTTGCATTTAATTTGTTTTACATGTTTATTGTGATGTTAGTTCATTATGTTTTGAAAAACCCAGTATTGTCTTACTGCATTCTGATTGGTGTTTTTTAATCATCTGTTTGGGTCATCAAAAATAAATGGATTACGTACACCCTTTAAATATTGAACAAATTAGTGTTTGTTTATTCATAAGCGACATATGATATTGGATTAGGAACTAGTTTTTTAAACTGTTTGGATGTTAAAGTCAAATTTTTCCCCTATTTTTGGCATTTTGGTTCAAAACACATCCGATTATCATGGATGAAGACCTTTTTTCAAACTGATGTTACATTAAGAATATTTTAGACACTAATACCAAATCCAAGTTAAAACATCACATGAAAATTCGCATGAATTATAACAGATGTGACGGATATATTTCAATGCAGAAAAGTGTAGAATTGGATCTGGTCCGCAAAATGAATGGTACTTCTTTAGCCACAAGGATAAAAAGTACCCAACTGGAACCCGGACAAACCGGGCCACAACTGCCGGATTTTGGAAAGCAACCGGAAGGGACAAGGCCATCCATCTTCATAGCAATTCCAAAAGAATTGGAATGCGAAAGACGTTGGTATTTTATACCGGACGTGCCCCTCATGGCCAGAAAACCAATTGGATCATGCATGAGTATCGCCTAGATGACCAGTTCTCCGCCGCACCATCAGAAGTCCAGGTACCATATAATTGTTCATCATCGAGAAATGATACACTGATCTGAAAATAGGGCTAAAGATAGGTCTAATAACAACACTTGTCATTTATCCTAATCATTGCACTTGTATATCTTCTTGCTATTGTTTTAACTATTTAACCAAGTAAAATACTGTTCATGCTAAAACAGGAAGATGGTTGGGTCGTATGTCGAGTATTCAAGAAAAAAAACCACACAAGAAGCACATTTCAAGCCGACGATCAGCATGATCATACTCTTCACGCTGAAGATGATTCTCATCATTTCATTGATCAAGACATAAACAAAAACGACAATGATATTGGTCAGCTTCAAGCTCTACATAGCTACGACTGCAACATTACTAACAACACAACACCATTTGATGGCAACTCCATGCATCTTCCTCAGCTCTTAACTTCTCCTCATGAGCACACACCGTATTTTCTAGCACCACGTCATAGCAGCCACTTGATCAACGACTTGGATTGTTCTAGAAACTTGTTGAGTTTAATGTCAGCCAGTCAGGCTAGTTGTGGTTGCAGTAGTGGACAACAGCCACAAGTTGACAAACCACTATTAGTGACTAGTAATGTGACTGCTGACTGGTCTTTCTTGGACAAGCTTCTAGCTTCCAATCAGCATCACTCGGGCATTTTTGATCAACAAGGCCCGTGTAATGATCCTTCATCGTCCCAACCCTTTAATCAACCTGAAGTGGGCCCTTCGTCTCATGTATTTCCTTTCCATTACCTTGGTTATGAAAACGATATTTTGAAGTTCTCCAAGTAGAGCAGGGTGGTATGGTATCCCCTTTAAAGGGTTCTTTATATGAAAAATCATTGTAGTTTTATGGAACAATGTTGTTCAGTACTTGATTAATTAGCTCTAGTGTCAGTTTGACATGATGCAATCTTCTGTAGCCTTGAATTTTTTCAATATTTTTGCGAAATTAGAGTCACACGGATTGAAGAACTACAATATGTACAAAGATCTTCAATGAGCTCCTCAAGCATTAATGCCATATATCCTAAATGGGAATTGAAATGGCGATCTACAAGTCGGTGATAACCAGTGGCTGATCTACAAGGAGGCCAGAGGGGGCAACAACCCCTCAAGAAATTTCAAATTATATACACAAAAAAAGGGTATTTGGGACATTTTAAAATTTTAACCCCGTAAAGATGTAAACAGAAAAAATAAAAAAATATAGTTTTGCCCCCACAATAAAAAATCCCAGCGCTCCACCATGGTGATAAACTGATAACCAAGGGGCCGAGTCGGTTGGCGAGTTGGACATATTTTGTCCATTTCAGACTTGAATGCAACTAATGTTACCTTTTTCCCTTTGAGTTGTTGTTAAATTTAATATACATGTTTGATTAAATATAATTTGAATTGATTTAATTTTGAATTATATAAACCAAAAAAATAGTAAGATAAAAAGTGGGGAAAATGTTTAGTTCTGATGCATTATGTGTATTTTAGGTTGATTTTTAGTTCAAAGAAAATAATATTTCAATAATTTTTTAAATGTGTTGGGAGGGAGGCAGTCCCTTGGGAGTTGGGCATATGCTTTTTACCTTTTGTTGTTCCCAGTAAAACAAAGCAAATACTCCATAATCAATCAATCTATTGTTTCTTGTTGTTAGTCATCTGATCACTTTCCCTTTTAGTACCAATCATTCATCCTATTCAGTGTTCACGTATGGATGCAACTAGACCAAATGATCCAAGATCAAAGCAGCAGCAGCAGCAACAGATACCATTGTCCCCATTAACCGAATGGCCCGAGTATTTGCATATGAGTAGTTATCATCCGTCACCTGTGGCTAAACGTAGAGGTTGTCGAAAGCTGTTAGGACTTGGAAAAACATCAAAAGTAGGGAGATATCATGATGATGATGATATTATTTATGATAGTAAAAAGCTCCAACACGATAACAATAGATGGCGGTTATTGCTAGGAGTATTGGGATGCCCACTCGCCCCCATTCCGCTTGATATCAAATGCTGCAGCAGTGATTTTCATTACAACATCAAAGACATCCCTATTGTATGTTCCATATTCGTGTCAATTACTACTACAATATTTAATTCATGTATGCAAGGTTTTACTTAATCTAATTTTTCATTTTTTACAAAAATGATTCTTGTATGCAAGCTGATATAGACAAACATAAGTTGATTGCTTTTTTATTACAGTGACTACACATGTTATTAGTTAACTATTTTGTACCTAGAGGTGAGGGAACCTCGCTTTTAAAGGAACCCAGTGAACCTCTAAAAATGCAGTAACAAATATTCATTAATATCAATGAATTTGCTCTGTAAACCGATATATAATGATGAATATTTAGTGTGCTTAGGAGTTCACAATTCCCTTTAAATTGAGGTTCCCTCTGGATTCAATTCATTTAACTACCAGAAAATGGTTAAAGGAGATCATAATAACTATGTTGCTAACAGAAGTTATGTCCATAGGAGAGGTCTACTGCACAATACATAATACATCAATACTTGGCAGCAACAGGGTGCTTGAAAATGATGTCTAATGGTGCACGACAGCAGCTGCAACAGCAGCAGCAGTCTGGTTATTACAAAAATATGTACACAACCGGGACTGTGAAAATGACATGTTGTGAAACCGAGGTTTCATCAATAGAAGGACAGAATGCAAGTAAAAGTTTAAGTCCTGATATTAGTGGTGGATTACAAGGAACAGACAACGTTAAAGGCTGTTTTGTTCTGTGGCAAATGATGCCCGCAATGTGGTCTTTGGAGTTAGTCCTTTCATCTGGCAACAAGGTTTTGGCTGGTAGTGACGGTGAAACTGTTTGGAGTCACACCCCTTCACTTGGAACTCGAATAGCTAAAGGTCCCAAACGCCCCTTACGCCGTATTATTCAGGTCTTCTTCTTTTCATTTCACAGAATTGAGATGAGTCCTATTTGCCATGTTAATGCATGTCATGCTAAATTACAATGAATGATTGTAGGGATTGGATCCAAAAAGCACGGCAGCGTTGTTTGCAAAGGCAGAACATTTAGGCGATAAGAAAATAGGAGAAGAGGAATGTTTCGTGTTGAAAGTGTGTGCTGGAAGAGAGGATGTGATAGCAAGGAACTACGGGCCTGACCCGATCGCAGTTGAAGTGTTAAGGCATGTGCTATATGGTTACTTTAGTCAAAAGAGTGGACTTTTGGTATACTTGGAAGATTCTCAACTTACTAGAGCCATGGTAGAAGGACATGATTCTGATTCTGAATCTTTCTCTCACAATGAGAGAATGGAAGAAGTAATGTATTGGGAAACGAGCATTGGTAGTAGCATCGGAGATTATAGAGAGGTAGAGGGTTTGATGGTTGCACATCAAGGTCGATCTATTGCTACGGTTTTTGGTTTCCCTGATTTCTGCTCTTCGGTACAAGTCGAACAGCCGTACATGTATAGGACTCGGTTTGAAGAGATTTGGAACATTGATGATGTTGCGTTCAACATCCCTGGTCTATCGAATCATTCCTTCCTCCCTCCATCCCATTGACAGGTTTTGATATGGATCAAGGTTTAACAACTTACTCCACCGTTTATGCAACAATGGGAGCATGAGAAATGCATGACAAGACTCGCGTAACTTTTGATCCCATAAGGTAGTCTAAATCGGATGAAATTGGGGACGGTTTTAGTTTTAGTTTGAATTCGAATTGTTGGTTAACTTGTTAACATATCACTATCCTATCTAACTTATACTTTTGTAAGCCTAGAAGATATGAAGTTTGTATTTTGTTTCATTTATTCTGTGCTTCAGTTACATCTTGAAGGGGTATGTGTCTCTTAAGTATACAAATAATTGCATAGATTCGATTAACAGCAGTATCATTTACGTTGGTATAAGTTAAAAACCAAATTCCATGGTTCAGATTATGGATGCAAGTTTCTGTATCATTCATTGCTCTTTACTATGTTGGGCTAAAACTGTCAGATGAGGTTGTTCAGAGCTCTGAAAATCCTGAAATGCACAATCTGTTTGAGGTTATGCACACTCAGGGACACCTTTTGAATGATATCCAAAGCCTAGAAGGTAGACATACATATAAAAATTACATTTTGTTGGTTAATGCAGAAAGTACATTCATATTTAACTTTTTAGATTATACTAGAACTGGTAGTCATGCTTTAAATTTTCATCATTGTATAATCAATATGTAGTTGAACAACAAAATTTGTGATCAGGTGAGCATCATAGAAGGCATTGATATAGATGCTACTCTACTGCTAAGGGTTTTACAGTCGTTTCTCTTTTTCGTCTTCTAGTCTTCTTTAGCAATCCTTTTGCTGCCAAGCTCTTCCTCTTCTGTTCTTTCCTAGCTTTCTCCTTCTCTTCAAACCCGTCATCTGACATTTTCATTTTGGCCTCACGTTTTGCCTCAAAAACCTGCATACATCTCATTTTAGTGATCTTAAAGTACAGGAAAGAGATCTGGAAACCAGGTTTAAGAGGGAAATATGAACTACTCGTTCAAATCTTACCTTTTTTATATCTTCAAGAGCCTCATTCTCTTTACATTCAAACAACTCCATATTTTTCCCAAGATCTTTTTCGATCTCATGTACAAGTTCTATCTCATTCTGCCAACAAAATATACTTCGAATGTGAGGAAACATGAGCAGTCAGCAATGGAAGGTAAATAATCACTTACTAAAATTGTGTTCAACTTGTTGTCACCTGAGTGATTAAACTTATTGCTAGTCCTCCTCTGCCAGCTCTAGCTGTACGTCCAACACGATGAACATAGTCCGTTGGGATTCTGAAAATAGTTTACAAATTTACCTTTTAAATGTCAAAAGTTTTGAAACAATTAGAGATATAGGTTTGTAAAGTTTTTACCTTGGTATATCATAATTAATCACAAGATCGACTGTAGGAATATCCAAACCCCGACTAGCAACATCTGTAGCAAGCAACACAGGAACCTTTCCAGACTTAAATTTGTGAAGTGCAGATAACCTAGCAGATTGTGATTTGTATGAATGCAATGCTGCTACTTCCTGATCAAGTATTTCCATCATTGAACCCAAAAGATGACAATCCCTGATCATTTAAAAGTTATCGTAGTCAACATCTTGGTACACATACAAAAAGATTAAATCAATCAACAAAATTACCTGCATCTGGCAACAAAAATTATGGCAGAACGAATTCCCATATCTTTCATTCGATTTAAAATATGTACCAGATAAACATCCTTCACAGTTCTGGGAATATATACATACTGCTGTTTGAGAGTGTCAACTGTTTGCAACCCTTCATAAGCCTCATAGAAGTATGCTTTATTTGCAGAAACCTCCAGTAGCGATTGGAGATTACTTGTCATTGTTGCAGAAAATAACAAAGTCTGTCTGTTCTTTGGTAAGCAATTGAATATCACTCTTAAATCATCCTCAAAACCAACATCCAAAACTCTATCTGCTTCGTCCAACACTAAGAACTGAAAAACAAGTACTACAATAAGCTGCCTAATCTTTCAAATGATAACATTAGAAAGTCACCCAAATATCAAAACAACTTTATAGGTCATCCAATTATCAACTTGGCTTCACCTTTTCAAAAAAAAAAAAGAGAGCCCCCAACTTTACCGCCATCTAATGACCAAAATACCGCCAACCTAGGCAAATACTCTTTTACGGAGTAGAAATCATTCTTTTATATGAATTTTTGTCAATTTACAATGTCCGGGCAAGTTTTCTGTACCTCATTATAAACGAAACTAATTCACAGCTTGATGGTTCTTATGCATACAGTATGCCATAATCGCATATTAATGAAAAAAATGCACCTATTTTTATAGCTTTTCAACCTAAAGATATGTGCATTTTTCATATTACACTTTTTCAGCAAGTTTTTGCACCTAGCAACAAAAAATCTAGAATTGATACATGATAGTTTATACATACATTATGCCATAACTGTAAAATGGCAAAAATGCACCTAACCGTAAGTCTTTTGACACAAATAATTGATAGTCAAATCTACAGTTTTTGCAATTAGCAACAGATTACCGAGACTGATACATTATGGTCTCTACATACATACTAGAGACAAATTGTATATCTATCAATACCTTAGTATTAGAAAAGACAGTAGGGATATCAGGATTCTGTTCAATTAAAACTTTAATCCTTCCAGGAGTAGCAATAACAACATGAGGACGTTTCATCAACGTCTGCGATTGTGTAATCATATCCATACCACCAACAATAACTGCACATTTTAAATTCAGACATGTACCAAGTGCTTTAAATTGTTCAGCCAATTGATACGCCAGCTCACGTGTTGGTGTCATTACAAGACAATACACACCGTAAGGATTCTCAGCTAATCGATGTAAAATCGGTAATGCAAACGCTGCCGTTTTGCCGCTTCCAGTTTGAGCTATCCCTAACACGTCATCACCAGCTAAAATGCGAGGGATGCAGTGTTGTTGTACAGGTGTAGGTTTTTTCATTCCGAGTTCCTTGCAGGTGTTGATTGTGAAATCGGAGAGACCTAGGGTTGAGAAAGTGAGATTGATTGTGTTAGAATTAGGATTAGGGTTTGATGGTGTGTGTTTTGTAAATTGGTGGTTGTCGGCGGCGGTGGTGGTTGGGTTGTCGAAAACGGCGGCGTCGGTCGTGGCGACGGCGTGATGTGGTTTGCGGGAAAATAAGGGGAAATTTGCTTCGATTGAATGTTGTTCCGCCATTTTAGTTGCAGAGCTGCCTTTGAAAGATGAAAGTGGAATGAAGGTTTATGTGAACATAGTTTGAAATAAGGGGTCTTTAATTAGTGGGCTGGGCTTTCAGGCCCATTACTTCTATATCTGGGAGGCTGGGACTGGGAGTCTGGGACTTGTTCTTTGATTAAGAATACTTATTATATGCCACTATAAAAGATACCATGTAAAGTGTGATTTTCTTTTTCTAGAAATCTTGAAATCTATCTATCAGTAAAGTTTTGAAAAAGAAAATTAGTAAATATAATACTTGAAATTTCTATCTAGTTTTCCTAAAAGAACTGGAGAACAAAATAGCACATACACTTCCTAGTTCCTAACTTAGAATATGCATAAATACTTTCAAAAATATATGGAGATCAAATAAGCATATTTTTGGAATAAATATTCAGTTGTTCGTGGACTTTCGAGTACAATTAATTTACAAATGAGTATTTACATAAAAGCAGTCAACGATCCGCCCATGTAGGTGCTAACATGTATGAATTTACTAATCGCTAGACCAAATTCCTAACTAAACCTTATAGTAACTACATAATTACTCACAAATATGTTAATGTATCAAATATAACCAACATAAACAAGGTCATCTGTTGGTAGCCATTGCTTCTTCAATGCTTCTGATGATAACACTAAGACTGCCACCACTTTCAAGAGCTTTAACAGCAGCTAAATGAGCTTGTTTATGCCATTTCAACAAATTATACGACTGCAGAACCGACCACCTTGCTTGATTCGACATCTATTTCAACACAAAACCATCATTGTTCAATACTTAACTACCATCATCATCTAGTAACAAAATGGTAGAACCAAAATCCTTGCAAAAATGGCAGATGGTTACCTGAGCAACAGAAAATGGTGGTTCCAAAAGCAAACAAATGCTTCTAAATAGATTTTCATCGTTTTCTCCACCCTCAGCCTCTCCATAAACTAGAGCTTCTGCAGCTATCCCGCCAAATAGCACCATGCAGTATCTGAAAACGTTCCCATTTACCAAAGTTAATACCTAACACTTCTTGTAATATAAGTGAATATTAACTTCTACAAAGCATTTATAAGGATAGTGAGGCATTAATGATTTAAGCGAAAAGAACACCTGTCAAAGGCAACACCGGTGAGTTGGCCTTCAGCAAGCTCATTTTGTAGATTCTCATCCCAAAATTGTGTCCCTGCCTGCACAATTGCAACATTAGTTCCATTAAACCTCCAATCATATATTTGCAATCGAAAGTATACACAAGTAAATCCAAGACCATAGTTACCTGCCCTTGAATACCCATCTGCATTGCAACAATAGGATCTAAGATTACTCCACGAACGGGACATCCCATAAGATAAGCTGCAATTTCATAACGGAATTTTAGTCATTAACAAAACACATTTCACTATCAAAAACAAAACATATCTTGCAACATCAAAGCAGCAGCCAAGACTCACCAACAAGAAGATGTCCTGCTTCATGCACAAGAATACGCCGTTTGTATGGAGGCCAATAACTTGTTATCTGGGCTAAACAAGAACCACCGAGAAATACCGAGTCCACCATAGCTAAACCCAATGTTACTGCTAGATGAGGTCTGAAATCAATTCCATGATCCACCAGATACG
This sequence comes from Gnaphalium uliginosum, assembly GCA_963930675.1. Taxonomy (NCBI): domain Eukaryota; kingdom Viridiplantae; phylum Streptophyta; class Magnoliopsida; order Asterales; family Asteraceae; genus Gnaphalium; species Gnaphalium uliginosum. The sequence goes on from OZ005685.1 coordinate 2,107,663, forward strand.
AAAATCCAGCGAAAAATGCAATCAGAGCAACACTCGAGCTTCCATAGAGACCCCACTTCTTTGGTGAAAGTTTAGTAACTGTACCATGAATTAATTGAACAAAACAGATAGATTTAAAAAGGGTAGTGAAACATTAATTAATTATATAATATAAAATAACCTGGCAATCAGCTGTAGATGTAATAAAACAGGCTGCAAGAATAGCGTTTAAGTGTGCGACTAATGTTCAAAGTCGTAATAATCAGATAATCAGTTGAGTATTTGGAAGTTTGTGATTATAACTTAATAGGTATATAATCAAATAATATTCATAATCAGCGTTCATGCAGCTACTCCTAAACTTATCATCTAAAACTTATTTCCTATGATATCCAAGAAAGCACCATAAACTTGAAAACACGGTAATCGGATAATCATTATCAAAGTGATTAGATAATCACTTTCAAAACGCAATGCCAAACTACAATTGAAGACTCTAAAACAGTTATTGCAGTTATAAAAATAAACGAACAACCAAGCGAGGAATAATAACACAAAAGGCATACCTTCTAGACCAGTTGAAGACTTCAAAACAGTTGGAGTCACATCTCTTGTTCCCTCCAAAACTAGAATTCACAAAACCAGTAACAACTAATAATTTTGTACAATTCAGCAGATGTAACGTTATATACAATAGCAAATGAGTAGAAAATACAAATAGTTACCGATACTGCGGTACTTTCCGAAATGAAATAAGAAACCTTTATCCTTTAAAAAAGAATAAGCAGAAGCAACAAGTCTCATATCATCAGCGTTTAAACATGTATCTAATACTTCCCAGTCTCTCTGCAGTTCCAACATTCTCAATATTTTACGATCACTTGTTGAATCGATTGAATAATCGTTAGGCATTTGGATTTCGATTTGTTGAAGAAAACGAAGGGCTTTACCGAGATCTTTGTCCTTAACGGCTTGTTCGTATTCCCTCCATTCTGTTAACGCTCTAGTTTTGATTCTCCGTGAATATTGTCTATAATTTGGGGGAAATTGGTTAATTGTTGGCGGGAAGTTGTGTTGGGAAGATGGTAGAAATTTCGCCGGTGGAGTACATCGGAGAGAAATCATCGTTGGAACTGTGTGGTCGTTAATGGAAGAAAGAAAAAAAACAATTTCAGGCAATTTTTTTAATTTTTATTTTTACTTTTTCTGGTTTGGGAAAGGTGGGGATGGGTTTGTCAGTGGAAAGCCCATTGGGCTGCTGAAGCCCACTCACTATCTTCACAACAGTGTACAACGATAAAAGGAAAAAGGAAAGGACAAATTAGCTCTTCCATTTGTTTAATGTTTGATAATAATAATTACAATTACAATTATTAATTATGTTGAAATTACTTTCAACCATAAAAGTTAACAAAAATATTGAATTATTTAAAATATGTCTCCAATTTTCGAATTTGTGATCACTATGTAGATTCGATAATATACATATTAATAAATTAAATTAATAAGTGACAATATAATAGTGAACATTTTAAATTCATATTGTCAATAAAGGATACCAAAGGGATATATGAAGAATATCCTATTGTTAGCTTGAATATCAAGCGCATGCATCGACTACATGCTTTGTGGGGTAGCTCCAAAAGTTTCAATTTGGTAATATCTATTAACATTATTAAAAAAAATATACATTTGTTCAATTATAAAAGAGTAAAATTACATTCATCGTCCATCGTCCATGTCCATGAAGCATGTCATTAATTTCACTTTTCATTCTCGGATAGAATTTTTTACGGGTTTACTCTCTTGATCGTATTTTTCATTTCACTTCACATCCCTCGTAAAATGATTAAAATACTCTTAAAATTTTAAGACACTTCTACCCTTTTGAGAGACGAAGAATAAAATGAAAAACTGAATTAAGGGCTTGAACTCGTAAAAAATTAGACTCGAGATGAGGATTGAAATCAATGACATATCTAAGGGACGTGAATGTTTACTAATAATATAATATAATATAATTATTATTATTTAATAATAATAATAATAATAATAATAATAATAATAATAATAATAATAATATCGAGTAATAATATAATCATTTGGTAGTAAATTTACAAACTCTAGTTAATGGTAAGGAAATATTGTGGGCCGGCATATAGAAGAAACTAGCCCACCGTGTTTGTTGTCTTGATAAAGAAGCTTTCATTTCTACAAATACGTGAGATTTTGACTTTACAGATTACCGACTACCGACTACTAGGGTTGCCTTCTCGATCTTTCCGCAAAAGAACCCCATCGTAAGTTCAATCTATCCGATCATTTCTTACTGTATCAATCTGCTATCTGTATGTATATACGTGCAACAATATTAAGTAACTAAGTTCAGCTTTTATTGTTCTCGATCGTGATTTGCGTTTCTATTTTGTGTTATTTCAACAGTGAATTTGAAATCAATTAATTGAAAAATGGCAACAAAGAAGAGTGTAAGTAGCTTAAAAGAAGCAGATCTAAAGGGGAAAAGAGTGTTCGTTAGGGTTGATCTTAACGTACCTTTGGATGATAACTTCAATATCACCGATGATACTCGTATTCGTGCTGCTGTTCCTACTATCAAATACTTGATGTCTAATGGCTCCAGAGTCATTCTCTCTTCACATCTGGTATTTATTTTTTATATTTCTGTATCTACAATATATATTCAACTGATCCTGATTTACTTATTCATAGTATAAGCAATATCTTTGTTATAGTATTGAACTTATGATAGTGTACTGGATAGTTACATTGTATGAGTTGTTAATTGTAACTTTGCGTTGATTTATTCATTTCCTGATGTTTATTGGACTGTAAATTGTAACTGTGAATTTTTTATTAGTTTCACATTACAGATCTTAGAGATTGACTAGAACTTTAGAACTTGTACAACGGAGAGACTGCATCATTACGTAGATTGTGATAGCGCTATTAGATTTTTTTTAACTGCAATGTGTACAATTCCAGTGACACTTTTGATTGATTTACGTCAGTATAATGGTTCCCAGTGAAATTATGATAGTTTGCTGAAATGTATACATCTAATACACAATGCTAGTGCTACTAGATATTTTGTATTGTAACGCTGGAAAGTTGTATTTATGAGTTGTTTTTTGTATTTGTTGTTTATAGGGACGCCCAAAGGGTGTTACCCCAAAGTTCAGCCTCAAGCCGCTAGTGCCTAGACTCTCTGAACTCCTTGGACTAGAGGTTTGTTCATCTATGCTTTCCACTTATCGATTTTCTGTTTTGTGTCATTGAAGGTGTTGATTAAATTGTTATCTTTTGCACATTTGTTTTTTAACATGTAACAGGTCAAGATTGCAAGCGATTGCATCGGTCCAGAGGTTGAGAAATTGGTGGCTGAGATCCCTGAGGGAGGTGTTTTGCTCCTTGAGAACGTGAGGTTCTACAAGGAGGAAGAGAAAAATGATCCTGAATTCGCAAAGAAGTTGGCGTCCCTAGCTGACCTTTACGTCAATGATGCATTTGGCACTGCACATAGAGCCCACGCATCAACTGAGGGTGTTGCAAAGCATTTGAAGCCTTCCGTTGCTGGTTTCCTCATGCAAAAGGTTTGGTTATAAAGCTGTATAAGTATCAGATGATCCTTTAGCCTATTTAACAAGGGGGTGTTTGGATCTAGGGTTTGGGAACAAGGGAATGGGATTGATAGAAGGTGTTTGGTTTGAGGGTATGAGTTTTAAGATTAGAAATATTATCCTCAAAGTTGTAGCTTCTCAATACCTGGCAAAGAGCATGAACTTATAATTTGATTCTCATTCCTGTTCTACCATACTATGATACTCATGTACATAGTGATTTCTTATTGTAAATTGAATGGCGAATAATTTGTTGTTTCTTTTTTAATTGTTTACAGGAGCTTGACTACCTAGTTGGAGCTGTGTCTAATCCTAAGAAGCCATTTGCTGCAATTGTTGGTGGGTCAAAGGTGTCCAGTAAAATTGGTGTCATTGAGTCATTATTGAACAAGGTTGACATTCTTGTGCTCGGTGGAGGTATGATATTTACTTTCTACAAAGCCCAAGGGCTAGCTGTTGGTTCTTCCCTAGTGGAAGAAGATAAGCTTGACCTTGCTACATCCCTTCTTGAAAAGGCCAAGTCTAAGGGAGTGTCCCTGTTACTCCCTTCTGATGTTGTCATTGCCGACAAGTTTGCTCCAGATGCTAACAGCAAGGTTAGTTTTTCCTTTGCTCTTTTGTAAAGATTTATATTGTAACTGTAATGACTTATGAAGGTCTTTATTGTTGGATATCTTTGCAGATTGTTCCAGCATCCAGTATTCCTGATGGGTGGATGGGATTAGATATTGGACCAGATTCCATCAAGTCATTTAGTGAAACTTTGGATACTACCAAAACCGTCATATGGAATGGACCTATGGGTGTATTTGAGTTTGAGAAATTTGCTGCAGGCACAGAGGTACATACATATATTACATGGTGTCTTTTTTAAGTTATATGTCTTGTGTTGTAGGTAGTGGTTGAAATAAGCTAGGGCACGTCGGGTTGACCCTAGCAATTTTTGTCTCTTTTCAATAAAAACCTACAGATAGTTAATTATGATTGCAAAAGCAGATTATTACACCACGGTTTAGTTTTTATAGGCATGTTTCTCACCTCAGATACTTGAAGTTATATGTTGTAAATGGGTGAAGTTTAATGGTATATATATAATGTGAATCCAGGCTATCGCAAAGAAGCTAGCAGAGCTTAGTGGGAAGGGAGTGACAACCATCATTGGAGGTGGTGACTCGGTTGCAGCAGTGGAGAAGGTTGGGCTTGCCGACAAGATGAGTCACATTTCAACCGGTGGTGGTGCTAGTTTGGAGCTTCTTGAAGGGAAGCCACTTCCTGGAGTGCTTGCACTGGATGATGCTTGAGCCTGTTTTGTTTCTGTAAACCAGAGTCGATATGTGTTTTGATGAACTGAAATTGTTCATGGGTCTTGGTTCACACTTGAATTTAATAAGTGGTCCTCTAGCCATTATATGGCTAGCTTTTGAGAGCATGTGAGTGGTTTTGAATTTAGAATTTAAAACTTAGCCGTAAAGTTTTGTTGCATAGTTCTGTGTAACTTTTATGACGTAGTACGTTGGATTTTTATCTGGATACATTTGCAAAAAAAATAAGCTTGCGATTAGCTATGGGTGATAATCTTCTCTCTATTATTCATTTGTTTTATGGTTGTGAGAAATAATAAAACTACATCAGCTTCTCACTTGTTTTGCGCTGATTGTCTGTTCGAAACACTTGGACAGCTGTTTGGAAATTTGCACAGGTACAATACTATAAATATGGAAAGGAGGTATAAGATGTTAATACATCTGATAAAATGGTAATGTGCTCGATGTCATGTTTATCAGTTTATGTAACAACAATGCAAGTATGTTGTTTGGTTGCAGACCAGCAGGTATGTCTCAAAATCATTACATGATTTGTCAAAACAGTATATAATGTATTTCTGGCGATAAAACAAAATTTACAAGTAGCATCTATCTTTCAACAAATTCGAGAATTAAAGCACACAAAATTGAATACGGGACATTGGACCAAGAGTTTAGATTTTGATTTGGGTCGTAATATCATTACTCACCCACGATCCTCACTACTTGTAATAAAGGAATTGACATAAGGTAACAAGTTAGTTTTATTCTACCGTAGTACAACAATAGGAAGTAAAAAAAATGTCTTGCATTACGGAAAGTAACGTCAACTTATTATTTTTATAACTTAAAAAAAGTGAAAAATTAAGAATTAGTGATCGCGTGGCCTAATGGATAAGGCGCTCGCCTCCGGAGCGGGAGATTGTGGGTTCGAGTCCCATCGCGATCGATATTTTATGCAGTTTTTTGTGTTCTTTTTTACTGCATCAACATCTACTTGTTATAATAATGAACACTAGCGATCGATTAGTTCCATAAGATTCCCATATGCACGTTATTCAATGAATTTGCAACCTTTTCCTTTTCTTTTTTAGTATGAGTACCAAGTGCTTGATGAAATTCCTCGACGAGAGTGATCCAGGTGCTGAGAAAACTCTGTGGTATATAAATACCAAGGGGTATGTTTGAGTCTTCGGTTGAAGGGTTCTGATTATATTTTTCAAGTACTACGTTGGAACGATGTTAACAAAAGGAACGGTATCCTGAGGTTGTGCTTCTCTTTAAAATGATCATACGGTTGTGAATCCATGATCCAACGATACTTATGATAAGTCTCATGGCCACCTGTATATGTAAATGAACTGCTGAGTACATTCACACGACCAGTGCACAACACACAATGACTACTACGCATGTAATCTAAATGCGAAATAAAGTAAAAAATAATAGCTGAACTCGCTGCTCGCAATTAACAACACAAGTTCAGCACAACGTATTAATGTAAATGTTAATGATTCACAAAACAGATTCACTATTAGTTTTACTATACTATCATTTATATGAGAACAAATTCAACAAGAACAAGACAAGAATCTATCATCTGAAATACATAAATTCTGATCCTTATTCAAAAACTTCAGGAGCCTATCTTCGTCTACCTCTTGCATAAGAGAACTAGTATGGGGGCTAGTGGTCGGTTCAACATCTGGAGCTTGCAGCATATCCAGTCATTGACCGGCAATCCTGAAGAAAAACCTTCCACCATCTCATATTCTTCCCTACTCATGCCATCAAACATTCATCAAAAACTGCACTTTATTTAGGATATAAAGATTTTAATATTATATCAAACTGAAAAGGTAGCATTACATTCCACCAGGATGCCCCACATAAACCAGCATGCTGATAAGACCCCCAGCTGCTACAACTCTGCTTGCAGCCTCCATTGCTAATTGGGTTGTTTCTGATTTAGTAATTACTGTTTTGTCACCTCCCGGAAGATATCCCAAGTTGAATGCAACTAGCCTTTACACATACAGAACATCAGAAGCAGTTTAAGGGCATAAATTCATAACAATATATAAGACAAAATGTACTTATATTGCAACCAAGTTTCACTTTCTTTTTTCTTTTCTTTTACCAATGAAGGGTTAATAGACAAATAGGTTACTCTACTTTGTGAAAATGTTCAACTAAGTTACTGGACTATTAATTTGTTCGATTGAATTACTAAACTTGATAAAACATGATATGTAGGTTACTTGACTTATAAATATTAATACTAAGATCATTTTATTTAACTTTTGAATTCAATTAAGTTACTTAACTTATATATAATACAATGCAAAAAAGTCTAATTTAGATATGAAAATAGTTTAGTAATCCAATTGAATAAATTAATAGTACAGTAACCTACTTGAACATTTTGGCAAAGTACATTAACATATTTGTCTATTAACCAATGAAAATATGAAATGAATGATACTAAATGGGTTTGTTACCAACTAATGTAGCCATGGAACAACTTCAAACAAATTAACACAAAAAGTAAAACTTGGTTGCATAGATCCATATACATTAGTTTCAGTCTATACCTTACCGCAACACCCTTTGGAACGACTTCCTCCATTTTGCTGTGACACATAGCGAATAGCTTCACCATTTCTTTCTGTTGACATTTAAACTAAGCAACACATTCTGATTTAAATAAGTTGGTCAAATGCTGAGACAATTGGCACCTTATCAGGATCATGTAATCCATCCAACAAAGACCCGGTATTATGTAATGCGGTTTCTTGAATATCCATTGAATAAACACGCCCACTACATGATTCATCAGCCACCATATTCACCATCGCCAACGTATCATAACCATTTCCACAAGTAGCATCCACAACTGCATCCCCTTTCTGGACTACATGTTTCCAGATACTGTATTCACATGCATAAAAACAAAATTGTATCCATTTTTGCTTGCGATTTCGGATAAATTTGTATATTGTACTAATTACTAAATATGCAACTTTTCCAATTTCAATTGACTCAATTCAAACTCATTAATTGGCACCCATAAAGCCACAGAAATCTTGATTACTATACTTTTGAATGAAGGGTAATGGGCTGCACATTCACAAGAAACCAATTAAACTAACAATTGGTTTAGTTTCGGACACGACCCATAATAGAAATATTAAAACCCAAATGAACTTATAGAAAAAAAAGCTTGATGCTTTACATAAAAGAAGCCATAAAAATGATAATTCTTGAGAAGCAATAAAGTACCTACGAGTGAGCAACTTCTGTGGCCTTCTTCTTTCCAAATATATAGTCCATCATCACAGACTCTACACCTATACAACATTCCATCATATTAATACATTTAATCACACTGAATATTCAAACAATTACAGCTTTATAATTATCATATAGTATCTCACCATGTCTTTAAACATTTTATGATAATGAAAAAAATTACCAGATAAAGGAGAGTCAACATTGTGTTTGACTGATTTGGAGTGGAAAACAAGAGTACTATGATGGTTACAAGAAACTGAGGAAATAAAAAGGGATTGATGAGACAAACTATTGGGACATAATCCCATAATAAACTTGTTGAACTTGAACATGCCCACAACTGGATAACCTCGTAACATCATCATCTTGTTTTTATTGGCGGCGGGTCTTCTGCAAAAAGGCGTGTTTAGGTGTTTGCTATACACAGATAAAAAGATAATAATAATTTAAAGTGTTAAATTTTAGATCTTAAAAAGATAAACAAATAGCTCTCGTAGCTCAGTTGGTTAGAGCACCCGTTTAGTAAGCGGGAGGTCTTGAGTTCGACTCTCAACGAGAGCATAAATAATTTTTTTTAATTTTTGAATATAAATTAATTTAATTTCTTATTTATTTGCAAAAAAATTGAAGTATGGTACATTGGTACCTTTTTTTAGCTAAAGAGCAGCTATTAAATTTATTAGAGTTGTTGGCAAATTAGATAGTAGATCTAGCTCACCCTTTGTGTGGCCCTTTCATTCACCCTAATTTCATTACATATTATTATTATTATTATTGGTGTTATTATTAGGTTTGGCTTTCTCTTTAAGACTTTAATCAACATTAACTTACTTGCATTATTATTAGTTTGAATAAGTTTGAAGGTAATAAATCACATCACATTTATATGATTGGTTAAAACTCAACGTAGTACAATTGCTATTCATGTACGGAAAAATGATAATTAAACTCTACACTAAAGATTATAAAAATCGTAACCGACTATCTGACGACCCACGTTGACCGGTCTCACATTAACATGAAGGAGGTAAATCGCCTAACACGCGGTTAAAGAAAAATGGAGACATGGATTATATTGAACCTCTGATCTCCGCATTTATATTGCATGTCCCTCATCACTAGGCTACTATTGCGAAACTACCGTAAAGATTATATGCCAATGAATCATGTGTGATGACATTTATATTTGTGAAATGTAACTCACTTTTTAACTCAGATGTATGTGATCTTCGAGATATCTTGTGACATTTATGAATTTATCTTCAAGAAGATGTTTACTTGGTATCTTCGAACTGAAAACCAAACCTCGAACTTGTGATGAGTTAACGATGAGAGTGCGATTGTAATCAAATATAAGGCTATTGTGGTAATTAAAGTATTCAAGTGATTCATGTGCTTGGAGAAAGAAAGAGGGTGAGATAATTTTGGAAAGCCTAACGTTTTACAAAATATCATAAACTAATTATTAATTATTATTAATAATATTAATAAAACATTACAATTAGAAACAAAATGACCAAGCCCTAAAGTGGCAAAATGATTATAGTGAAAGCCCACTTCCATTTGATACTACTACCACCACTCACGTGACTCACCCTCCCTACCATCCATGCTTGTCAACTCAACCTTATTTCCTTTTTCAACCCATTTTACCTTTACTTTACTACATCATTATGGCTTAAATATGCAATCAAATTAATTACATTTTGGTATAAATACTTTCAATACTTTTTTTCATCACTTTTCACGTGGTGACACATTATTTTGTGACTTTTTAATGTTGGTCATCGTGCCGATCGATTGATACTGTCATTAGACGGTCGGTTATCATTGACCTTTTCATAATAATATACATATATGTAAGATCAATTAGCAAATCATCACCATAGAAGAGTACTCCATAATTATCAATCCATTTAGCTACAACTAACTACAGTAATTAATTATATAAACACAATTAAGTAACTAAAATTAATTAACAATATACAAGTGAAAGTGATGTGTACTTATATATAACATGTTGATCAAGAAACTTAATCATCCGTTTGATGTGTCGACAAAAGATCTTGAAGATCATAAGAGGCTTCTTGATCACCTACACGTAAAACTTCAAGAAGACGTCGAAAAATGACGACATGGCAAGGGATACGTAGTACACCTTTTTGTTGATAACCATATTCTTGAGCAGATTTGTTTAACAAGTTTATAAAAACAGGGTGACTCAAATACTCGGCACTCACCACAAATCGTTCCATCTCTTCTCCTACGTAAACGGGAAGGTATCCTTCGGGCACTGTGGCCGATGAGTCATGAGCCGGTGAGCCGGTGGGACGTAACGGCGAGTAGTGAGAGACGCGAGAAAGACGGCGAATGAACTTGTTCATGTTTGTGATCGAGAATAAAGGGTGATAAGTATTTTAATTACTAGTACGCCTTAATATTGTGGTAATGTAGGTGTATATTTATATGGAAAAGGTAAATACTAAAGAGAAAGACAAAGAAAGAAATCGTACAAGTAGGTGTACTTGCCAGGTACAATTGTCACTCTTTATTTATTTATTTGTTATTATTATTATTATTATTATATTATTATTCAAATCTACATTAATATATCACACTTTCTGCATTACTTTCCGGTTTCCGTATTGATTTTTGTTGATATTTAATTAAGAGTAAATTATAAAAATGGTCCTTAAAACTTTAAAAGTTAAGTTTTATTACATTAATTAATAACAGTTCCTGATATTTTTAAAATGACTAAAATACCTGTATTTTAACTTAATTTCCCTCGTCCATATATAAGAATATTTTAGTCATGTTAAGAGGATTGGAGACTGATAATGTAACGAAACGAAACTTGCCATTTAGGGATTAGATGTGCAAAAAAACATGATTAATGGATTAAAACTGTGTAAGTCTGATACAACGTAGGGACCATTTTTGTAATTTACTCTTTAGTTAATTATCTATATTAGTGATACAGAGTACACTTATTTTTAGAAAAATAATAACGACAGCCGTAAAAGCTGTCAATAAGAATTTAGAACATGCATTAACAATACTTTTATTTTCGAACATTTCAAATAAAAAATATTTTCCATTCGATCTTTATCCTTGGCTATTTTAGATTTTCTAGACGTCATTAAACTATTTCCAAAAAAATTATGTGCAATTATACATATCAAATGAAAACTTTCAACTATGGTCTAAAGAAAATAGAAAGGGGGAAATTGGGAATAATATGTGGATGATAAGATTGGAATTCGAAAAGCATCTTTATGAAATTGGCTAAAAGATAATATATAATTCATATAGATATTGTATAGTGGAAATATGAAAAGGATGTGGTGAATCCAATTAATACAAGTAACCACCTTTATTTCCTTAACAAGTAATTAATAAAGGAGAGTAAATTAAATTAATGCTACTTAATTGCCATCCTAAAGGAAGAAGAAATACCAAATTAAGGATCGTGGATATGACAACATGATGCACTAATAAGGATCAAATTAATTAAATTTCTACGACTTTAATTTCTTTTTACTAAATTTGGGAAATCTTTAAATCAACTTAATCATTAAAATCATTAATCATGTTGTTTAAAAGAAAAAACCAAATAAATATATGACCTGTATATAGTATCAAGAAATAACTGATGTTCGATGAGCCTCGTGATAATTAGTAAAATACATCGACAACACGTATTTTTTACAGTTACATATAATCTATCCATATATACATATTATTCCAGGGGATTATCAAACTCAAAATTTTATAATTGATGAGTTTTTGTCACATTGCTAATTAAGCTAAAAGTCATTATGAAGAAGTTTAATTTTGATTTGATTAAGGTCATTAAATAAAAAGGACCCTTATGCTACCCTTTGAAAAACATTAGAGGCACATGCATATATATATGGCCTCTTGTAGCTCACTGGTTGTATTGAAATATGTATGAGAATTTATGCCTGCATATATATAGGTGGGACGACTTAATTTGACTAAGCTAATTAAAAGGTTCCCAATTGAATGGCATGTGCACTTTGAATGCCAATTGTTTGCATTCATTTCATTATATAATTATAATTATAGTAGTTACTTCTTAACAGAGCTGATTTTTTCATTTATCTTATTTAAGAAAAGAAAAAAAAGTGTTCATATATATGATCTCTACATGTTCCCGCGATGGGCTGATGATTGTCTAATGACAGGGGACATGCAGTATAAAAGCAAAGGTCATGAGTTTAAATGCCACTCTCATGTCCATTTAGTTGTGAGTTACACGATTTATCTTTCTTAAACTGACCGTGAGACTGATCGATGAGGGACAGCTAGGAAGTCAGTTTCCCTTTTTTTTTATATATATGGTCTCTACAGGAACGAGTGTCGGTATGTATTAGAGATTTTGAAGGAAAAAATGTTTCGCTTCATTTAAAATGGATTAAAATCTATGATGAGGATCTAATGGCTTCTTAAATACAAAATTTGAATGCAAAGGTGGTTTCTTGGTCCACGAATCTTGTAAAAAAGTAATGCAAATCAATGGTGGGGTAGGCAAAGGACAAATGAAAAGATTTTGGTTGGCCCCCGGTTGACACGTCATCTTTTGTGGAAGCTGTGCGACTTTCTCCCGCAGCGTTCACTTAAATTTTACAAAAATATTTTCACAAAATGACATGACAAAGGAGGTTAATCAATCACATCAATTTATTTTTTTTCTCTCTCATATTTCTCTCTCTTCATGGAACAACTAATTTTGTGGACAAAATTTTGTAGAAATTATGTGAATTTATCGTTTCTATTTTTTTAAGGTTTTATTTGTTCGCAGAGATAATTGTTCACCATTAATTAATATCGTGTCCAATAACGTGTAACTTAATTAGTTATGTGTGATAGTATATTATCACAAAAGGACACGAGGTCACGGGGAGGACATGGGTTTAAACTTCAATATGACTCTAGTGACAACTATTGAATAAGTGAGATGTGTCCTTTATATTATAGATTGTCAGCCGGTCTGAGTTGTCAGTTATCAATTTGTTATCAATTTGTTTTCACAAATACTCTGACGTGTAAATACGTTAGTTCTAAAATGTATATCAAAGCAGGTGGCAGGGTTAATTTGTTTGACATCGATTAAGAAGTGAATTAGTAGATTACTTGAATAATAAGGTTGGTACATAAATAACATCCACACTCCACTCAACCAATTTTAATACTACAAATTGATTAAAGAGAACCAATTGGTCATCAACACAATTTTAAATAAACAATTGGCCATCAACCAATTGATTTTTGCCTCTACAAACATTATATAAGTACATAATGGTTGCAATGAAACTGTAAAACGTGGGCCAAAATTTGGGCTATCCTAAGTCATGTAGCCCACTCAAGTTTAACTATAAACAACATTAGTGATGGATTCATCCGTAGCAAGCCCACTCACTATTTGGACATTAACCGCAAATGAGAACAGGTGATCGTGAAGATCTTGGCCGATGTTTTCTATGTCACAATTTGGTCAATTTAGAGTTGGAGCAACACCGTTCTACATGTTTTGGACCAAGAAAGAAGCAAGTTACAACAAGAGGATATATTTTCCAGAATTCATCGACTATTACTCGTATGGATGGAGAAAATACGTACAAGAAATGATATGAAGTGGAGCTCATGAATTCTTAATTCGCGTGTAATTGATCCATGTTGAATGTGACATCTTAATGCATTAGTGTTATTGGTTCTTTCTTATGTAATATTTTGTAGTGCGGATAAAATCATATTCTTTGGGTTTTTGATGTTGTGCATACTTTATACCCGTTTCATGTGGCTTTTCACAACAAAAAAAAAAAAAAAAAAAAAAAATAGAGGCTTTAAACAACACTAGTATCATCCGTAGAACAACTCTAGAAGTAGAAGAATCGGGTTCTTTTACTAAATATCAATTATATTATATTATTAGAAAGAGACATTTAGACTCCAAAATAGAAAAAGAAAAAAGCCGCTAATTAATGAGTTTTGTATTAATGTTAGCTGACTTTTGACTTTGACAAATTCTGTAATTAGCCATGACCTTTTCCATTTAGCCCACCCCAGTTAAATCGACTTACATTAATCATTAATATGGTTTATAATGATTAAATATATAGAATGTGATTAAGAAAATAAATTGTAGAATCAAGAATGGAATGATAATGATATAAATATTATGAAATTATGTGAAAATAAGAGGATAAAGAAGACGATGAACACACTTTATGGTTGTGAGATCAATATATATATATATATATATACACAAAATGGGTGGAGATAAAATAAGAACGGTGAAAATAGGCGGAACTTAATAGTGTATGAAGGGTTAAACTTATTGATTTTTTTGCTTCACGTCTTATAAAATTTACTAAAAGTTAAAAGTTAAACTTCACCCCTTCATAAATTAATTTATGTGAAGCAAATAAAATGTTTTTAACTTTAATTTTCACTGTGTTTATACTTGATTAATTAATTGATAATGTAAATCTCAAGGAACTAATCAAGAACACACTTTTAATTAAGGTACGTTTGATAACAACTTTTTTTTGACGTTTCTTGTGATTATAGGGGTTGAACTTTTAGTAATTTTATAAACTTAATCTCTAACTACCTATTTGGGAAACAAATTTTTGGACTGAATGTGACATCAAAGAAATCTGCATTTTTGGAACTCATATATTGTACAGATAAATTAATAAAATAATCTTTGTTTTAGAAGATAGTACTTAATTACTTCCGTAAGTGGTACATAGAGGTCAATGGCGCACTGGTCAAAAATATCATGCTTTTGTTCTAGAAGATACTGGGCTTCTCCTTTTCGATCATTTTTCAAACATCGAATTACGGTCCATATTTATAGTCAACAAATTGTTTATCCAATAACGTACCTAAATAAGATTCACTTTAATAATAATACATTTTACTTATACGATATCTATTAGGAATCATACTACTTTTACTATATCTTACAAATATTACGATATCTATTAGGATTCTTAATATTTTTACTATTTGATACAAATAACATACATTGTATCACACTTTTATAATAACATTATTATGCGATGAGGTGGGTTTAATGTAGAATGTTAAAAAAGTGAAGAATTGAAGAACTAATATGATTAATCCATAACTTTAAAACCCAATTCTCACTCGTATCTTTAAAATTAAATATCTCACAAACTGCATGATCAAAAATTATAAAAATTACATATTCAAAATCAACGTCTTTTGTTGAGTTGTGGAAAATGTGACTTATATAATCACATGTGATTTTATGTATAATCACATGTGATTTATGAGTAAATAAATTATTTTTATGTGATTTTAAATTTATAATTGTAAATTTGATTATTCACATATGATTATAGATAGTGATTTAAAACTTATAATTTGATTGTAAATATATTCACATGTGAGTGTTAAATCACATGTGATTTACTATTACGAATTTCACGTACCCATTAGAAAACGAAAAAAAAGTTCGTCGAAAGGTTGTCATGTAATCTCTAATTAAAGATAAAAAGACGTTGATTCTAACGGTGTAATTTTTATAATTTATGGATATACAATTTGTGAGATATCTAGCTTTAAAAAAAGTGGAAATGGATAATTGAAATGAAGCAATCCTATTGGTTTATTCATTTCTACATTTTTTTATCATTCTACATTGAACTTTTCTCATTATGCGATATAGTAAAGCTTAACTTCTATAATTTAATTTCAAAATTTGATATATATATATTTCAAAATATAGTAAAAGACTTTTTCTTTTTTCAATAAAAACAGAAAAGTAATATTTCATAAAATCGAGAAGATTCCACTTCAATTACATATTGACGTAATATCCTTACGGAAAAGTACAACACTTGAATTCTTTTATTGATCTTTTGAAGTTTATAAAAGTCTTATACATAATATCCTTACATTAAAAAAATTGCTAATAAAATGTTCTAAATAAATATAAATTTTAATCATTTATTTCATTAAGATTATATGGCTAAATAAAATTCATATTATCAAAAATAAAAATTTCAAAAAGGCGTAGATATAATGCTACTTCTAAATATTAATCAGTCCAATGGGTTATGTAATGTAACACCCACTTTTAGGGCCTAGTAGTATTACGGTAAATTCCCTAACTTTAAATTATTATTTAATGTGTTAGGAAATATTTTACTCTTATTATGTCTGATAATATTAGTAAAATGTATAAATGAATTATTGTGACTAATGAATAATTCATTGATTTAAACCGAACTAGTTGACGGTAAAATAAAATATTTGGTTTTCGCAAATGGTTTTAGGATCCAGACAATAGGTTAAGAAGGGAACTAAAATTGTATTGGTATGGGGTTAGATTATATGTATATATATACACACATACCATATCATTCTCAAAGTTTCTACACATTTCCTGCGAACCGAATCCAAAAGTTGAGAACCAAAATTGAGAAAGAAACTTTCTGTGAAGAATTATAATCTTCTGTATTATCATCTTCTTGATTCAGAAACGAGTTTCATTTCATTATCATCATCTTGTTCATGTGAGTAATTCAGTGTTTATAAACTCATTTTTATGAAATTAGCAAATTCATGAAGTTGTTGTGAAATAGTGGCTTGAAATATGTTATATGATGATATTTGATGTATATGAAGTGTTAGAATGATTGTTAGTATGTTAGAAAGTCGAAATTTTGAGTTATAGTGAAAGAACGTTCGGATTTTTCGGTAACAGCAAGTTCGGTTCGCAAGTTTGCAGAAGATGAACTCAGTTCGCAATGTTTGACTGCGAAGCGAATTGAGTTGACCTGCGAACTGAGATGTTGTACTGCGAACCGAGTTGCGCTGCGAACTGAACCTTGCGAACTGAGCTGGGCAGCGAACTGAGTTGACCTGCGAAGTGAGTTGCCCTGCGAACCGAGTTTTTGCGAACCGAGTTGGTTCTGCGAAGCGAACCGAGTTATGGTTCTGCGAACTGAGCTGGTTTGCGAACCGAGAATCCCTGTGAACTCAGATGTGTCCTGCGAACTGAGATTTTTAAATTTTGTTTTGCAAATTTTGAAACTGCGTAAGTGTTTTCAGGGTAACGAATAAGTGACAATTTCACTAACTCGGATTGAGTTGAAATTCGCATGGTCACTTGGAAACGACCCAATAATCAAGGCTCTATTCTATGAGCCTAGGCAGTTTTAGGCCTTTCGGGGTCATCTTGGGGTCGAAAATGACATTTTTCAGTTTTAAGCATCGTTTCGGGACTTTCTGGTTTCGCTTCGGATTGAACGTTTGTTTTATTAGACTTTAGGAATTTACCTGCTTGTTTAAATATGTTATATGATTATGGAATGAGTTACTGACTTATTATCTGTTGTATTCTCAGATAAGCAGAAGACTCAGTAATATTAGACTTCTGAGTTGTTGGATTGAGATTGACAGGTGAGTGGATCTGTGATCCTCAGTGTGATTTAGTTGTAACATGTTTGGTTACAACGGGTGATGTAATACTACTGTTGATAGACTGTTTAGTCTGAGTTGTTTATATTATCCATGATGATTATGGATTATGTGATGTTTGGCCATTGGGCATATGTGATATGTATATTCAGAGGTCAACACTGGTTGGGCTTAGTTACTATTGTTTGGCCAAACAGGGGTTCCTTATACATATAGTTGATAGGAACTGTTGTTGGTGAAGATAGTAACAAGCTATCGGTTAATCACTGTATTGGCCTGCAGTTGATTTTAAGTGTTCCTTGGAGGATACCTCAGGAACCACCGGTCCTCTTTGACGTTGTGTGTTTACGATTATTCGCTGTAAACAGATTTGTTATTTCTGAGTTAGACTGTTGGTTACAGTTCTTCTCACTTAGCCGTGTGCTAATCCCACCACCCTACTTCTTGCAGGTTAATGTTTGATTAATTGTTGGGCAAGAAGCTTTTGGTTTAATGGGATGTTTGACGACCAGCTACTCTGATTTTGTTTTCATACATAATGATGGAATTTGTACTGTATAACACCCAAACTGATGTATGTTTTATGTTTTTTTAAAAACGATATAACTTTAACATATATTATAAAGGTATGTTTTGACCAAACACTTCCGATACTTCGAATATAAAATGATATTTAGAAAGTGGGGGTGTTACATGTAACAAAAATACAAATTAAAAGACTTGATGTTGAAGGGAAGAATATTTCAGATAGTCACGTGAGTAACATAATTTATATCTCAATAATGCGCTTAATGTCATCGATAAAACGATTCCGTTCAAGTTTAATCGAAGACCATATCATGTGGCGGTATGCTTCGCAATGACAATTAAAAAAAGCCAAATGGTTGTCAACCACAAGATTGTATTTACAACGACCGTGTTCTCATAATTAGCAGTTTTATGTTGTTGTCTCATATGTTAAAATCAATAAGAGCCTAAAAGTTTTTCTTACTGACAAGGATGGTCTCCACATAAAAAATACGACAAATGTAGTGGATAGTGATGTTTTACAAAGTATATAAATGTTCCTATGTATTACAACTTTAACGTTATGATTGCTACCATGGTTTTAAAACCCGGGTCTTGAATTGACTCGGCAAAAGGACCGGATCCGGTTCAACCGGGTAGCCCGGATGGTTGAACCGGTTATGTAAAACATGTTCTAAATCAGTAAAATGTACTCCGTATGATTTATGAGTGGCAATGTGGTAAATATGTGAAAAGAAAAAGTAGGTACTCACTTATCTGCTTCCACCGCCTCTGCATCTTTCCTCCCAACTACTCCATCACATCCCAATAAAAATAATAAAACTTAAACATTTTTTGTACATCCCTAACGCAAATCTTGATTTTCATAGCAACACCCACCATCACCACACAATCATCAAATACAAATATATCTACTAATCTTCTTTATAACTTACTTATATTTATTTCTCTTTCTCAATCTGGCCGCCATACCTCTTCTCCGCCTCCGTGCCATCTCTTACATCCACCGTCGCCACCCTCCCACCACCACCTCTCTTGACATATAAACCAATCTTCTGCCGTATTAATACCTTCACAACGACCGGCGATGATGATGATTAATGTCCGAATTATATGAAGTATGTTAAAAATGATTTAAACTTTGAACGACTAAGAAAAACGTGTTTCAACCGATTCCGGTCCGAACGATTTAATCCGGGTCATGAGAAACCCGGCGGTTCAACCCGATTCAGAAACACGCTACTTTTCGACCCGGTTGTTGTCCCGGGTCCCGGTTCAAACGGTCGGGTCAACCCGGACTTTAAAACATTGATTGCTACTATATTTTATTAAATTTGTTTGAACTGTTAATTTAGATACGTATAACAAGAATTCTTTATAGTTCTGTTTAATTTACATAGTATGTTTCCTTTTATTAATTTACTATTTACAGACTCACCAACTATATGCTATACTACCTTAAATAATTAATTTTGAGACTAAAATGTATATTTTTCAAATCATGTAAAATGCTTATAATTTTAACATATTATTTAAATACTTAAATACAAATTGAACGGCTCATGTGTATATATGGGTTTGAGTTCTAGTTGCATATATACTATAAATGACTAATTAGTTAATTAATTAATTAATTTGACACTTTCAGAAGTTCGTTTGATTTGTATTATTATTATTGTTTGTTGCTATGACTGCTATCGAGCATCTTCACGACTTATATATTTTCTGGCAAAAAAAGTAAACAGTCGAAGTTGATCAGTTCAACTACATATATATATATATATATATATATATATATATCCTTTCTTTTGAATAATTTGTAGTTTTTAAAGGGGGACATTAAAAATCTTAGATTATTATTATGTTTGGCTTTTTCATAAGATCTTATTTTTAAAGCTTTTATTATTATTATTATTATTTTTATATATATAAGTTCCAATTAAGTTTTTATAAGATTATTTATAGAGAGAAACAAACACCTTGTTGTATGGTCAAAGATTCAAATAAGAAGCATAAAAATGTACCAAACTACGAAAACTATTAAACTACAGAGATTTTCAAATGTGAGTAGATTCAATCGATTGTGAACATTGATTTAGATTAAGGTTAAAAGCTAAATAGTTTGAAAAAAACTCATAATTACTATTAAAATCAAATCTATATTTTTCCGTTCACATGTGCACATTTGATCTATGCATATATGAACATTTCATATAAGGTATAATTAACATGTATTTTGTGGTTTTTAACTTTTGTTTGTCAACGATATGAACATTAAATAACATTTATATGTAATTTGTTATGTTTACACGTGTCAAAACCATGTAAATTAAAAGTTTTTACAGTTATGTACCTTTTTGTAGTTATTGTTTGAACCTAACCCTATTATACATCATCAAACTTGTTTTCGGACGTGTATATATATTATATAAAGTATACTGTGAAATTTATATAAACTAATTGTTTATTCATTAATCAGTTACCTCCTTGTGCACTTAACTAGCTTGTCGTTTCTATGAATGTAAATATTTCAATTCTAATACAATCAAACTTTTTATATAAGTCCAAAAGTAGCTTTTGGAAGGAGACTTATGCCGATGAACAAATCTTCATGATTGTTGTTTATGAAAAGAGCTAGCTAGGTTACTTTTTTCTTTATATATTTAGCATAAATAGAAGTTTGTTGGTTTAATTTATTTATAAAAATAAGAACAAAATAAATAAATAAATTTAACATATCAAGTAATCAAACCAGTTAGTTATTAGTTATAAAGATATGAATAATAAGCTAATGAATATGAATATTGTCAAAGTATGTTTAATTTGTTCTATAATTTTTAATTAAAGGTCCCTTGCATGCATGCCAAATTAACTATGAATGTTTCTTATAAATATTAATTGTTGGCACGTACTCATTCATAACTTTTGCACTCAATACTTTTTCGTTGATCATATCTATCTGCAGGGCCCTAGCTAGTTTGACACCCACTGGGTCAATACTCATGACTTTGACCAATTCGACCCTTTCAGCTCGATCAAACCCTCTTCACAGTTCACATCACCTCCATCTCTATACATATAAGCCGGTTCTTACTTATAAACTGCACTAATTGCTTAGTGCATATAATTTATTGATAGTTTAATTAGTAATTAATTATATTTTTTACCTCAACAACCTAACTAGTATCCATTTATATGGATATAGAGAAGATGCAAGTGATCAGTAGAAAACAAGTTGATGATGATCAAGAAAAAGACGCACCACTTCCAGGGTTTCGATTCTACCCCACAGATGAAGAACTTGTTGGATTTTATCTTCGTCGCAAAGTTGACAAGAAACCACTCAATTTCGATCTCATCAAACAGATTGACATCTACAAATACGATCCCTGGGATCTTCCACGTACGCTTTCAATCTTCTTGTTGTAGTACTTCATCTCATATGTTCATATAAATACATATCTGTTAATTTCAATATTTACATAATTCTGATTGGTGGGAAATTAGGGTATTTGTTGGATCATATATATCAATATTAAAAATGAATATATACAGATCGAAGTAGCTCGCATGAGAACGTGTATACTAATTAGGGTTTTGCTGTATGTATCAGTCTAGAATTACTGAATATTTCTTATAAGATCTGTAGTCGTTTTGTTAGTTAGTATGACAGGTTAACCTTTATTTCTTTTGAAAACTTTAAGTTTTCTACTCTAATTCTCACTCAAAATAATTAACCTCGATATGATCTTGTCTTTTATTATCAACCAAAGTTTTATAGATCGATCTCTCTTCGATCTGGAGTTTATTATAGTATATCCTTGTCTTTGATTATTTAAAAACATTGGATTTGGAGTTTGGTTATAAATCTTTTATCTTTTAATCTTTCACAAATGAATTCGTATATAGGATGAACACTGAATTAAGTCTTGCATTTTAATCATCGAAAATAAATTCACCTTCAAGAAAGAATAATTTCCATTCATGTTATCTTTGTTTTTGTGTGCTGAAATGTCTGTGTAAGCATATGATCTACAGAAACGAGCGATGTGGGGGACAACGAATGGTATTTCTTTTGTAAAAGAGGGAGGAAGTATAGGAATAGCGTAAGACCCAACAGAGTCACCGGCTCCGGTTTCTGGAAAGCTACAGGCATCGATCGTCCCATTTATTCTACTACTTCTGGATCTGTTTGCATTGGCCTAAAGAAATCTCTCGTGTACTACCGTGGCAGTGCTGGTAAAGGCACCAAAACTGAGTGGATGATGCACGAATTTCGTCTCCCTCCTTCATCTCAATCTCAAATTGATACCAAAAATATCAACCACATAAACGATAAATTCATCTCCCAAGAAGCTGTAAGTAAGAACATAACCTATATATCTACTTTCTTTTATTTCTCCCTCAATTATATTACAACTAATGAAATAAAATTCAATGAAATCTATAAAAGTTTGAGATCGGTAAATCAATCTCATTGAGATCAGTTTTTATACATAGACAAAAATTTCATTTTTAATAGAAATTACTAGCTTATTTAGGATGATATTTGTTAAGTGGGACTGATGATTACACTTAGTTGGCCGTTGGGTCAGTTTGGAGCATATGCTAAACATCTTTTTCCACATATATTACTGGGTGCGGGGTGTGTGGTCTGCTCACTACTGCTGGTTATCAGCGTTTTTGCTAGAAAATTACACTTAAAATTGTTTAATTTTTGTTATTGGTTGTTTTACTTCTTTAAATTTTCTGTGTCTAGCTTGCCTAACAATTTCTTTATCATTTCATGATGCAGGAAGTTTGGACGTTATGTCGAATTCTAAAGAGAAATATGTGTCACAAAAAAATCTTACCAGATTGGAGAGAATCGTCCGCCAAAAGAAATTCTATAGTCGAAAAAAGTTCAAAAACATGCAGCGAATCAGACTCCTATGATCACGGTATGCGGAGTTACATTAGCTTCCAGGCTCCTATCATCCGTGAGAAGAATCCATTATATTATCATCATCAGCTGCAGCAGCAGCAACCCAATTATGATCATCTTACAAATGGGATGAACAGCCACTTGAGTGCTGTAAGTCGGTTTAGTACTTCAATTTCAGGTGCATCTGATCAAGTTCCATCTGTGAGTGCATCAAGTTCTAGCTTTTCAGATATAGATATGGAGGAGATCATGAAACACGAAGATTGGGATGATCTAACATCAATTGTGGAGTTTGCTGCTGCTGATCAATTGCCAGTTTTCTTCATGTAATGCAGGCTATATATATATATATATATATATATATATATATATATATATATATATATTGCATAGAAATCCTCTAAAATATTATATATAACACAGGTAATATTGAACGTGCATATGAACACCCATGATGACATTTGTCGATCCACAACTCAATCAGCTGTTAGTTGTATACAAATAAGAGATCCCAGATATGATCGATGATCTGTGTTCACATAAAATGTTAACTAGGGTAAGACTGATCAAATATTATATTTCTTGATGATTTTAATTTTTTTCTTTTTGTAAGCATGTATTAAGGACTATATATACATATATTTTGTATCAATATATTGATATTGATGATTTATCTTTGGTTGTGATAATAATCCGGAAATGAAAATTAGTTTTTCTATACAATCAATATGCAAATTCTAAAGGTGCGTTTAATTACATAAACTAACTCGCACTCTTTAAAGAAGAAATTAAACTTTCTAAAAAACCATAAAATGTGTTATTTTTTTCGTTATATAACTATCAGTGAAAAAAGGTATAATTTATGATTCTCTACGTTGCTATTTTGAAAAATGAATTATGAGCATATAGAAGGGAACGAAGCCTAATTTGGTACTATATTATTAGTAATGACGAATAATAAACTTTTAATTTAACTATGTAATAACATATAAATTAGTTTCAACGATTACACGATAAAATCGTGCTTCACGACATGATGTACACATGTATATAGTTATCTACATGTAAATATTGTGAGTTGAAATTGAAATATTATCAACTACTAAAAGTGTTTAAATAAAGTCATGAAATGATGAAATGGAGTAATAATAATGATTAAAAAAACTATTGGAAACCGATAAAAGATTAATCTAAGATTAGAATATTATAATGTCAATATTACATAACTTAAGTAATGTTAAGTTTAAAAAAACAAAAATTTGTTACAATTCAAGTACAAACTTTCTTGATTTGACTATCTTATGCCGATAAGAAGTGATTAATAAACTCAAACTTTTCTTATTTACTTAGAAAATACAATTAATACACATTAATTAATTGATTAATATTTACATATTTAACATGATTTTTAGTTTAATAATAAAAGTTTAAGTTCATTAATCACTTCTTATCTTGTTTTCTTAAGGCACAAGATAGTCAAAACCCTATTTAATATTAATAATGATTACAATATAAATATAATTACTTATAATGAGACAATTTAAAATAGAATTGTGAAGCCTGATATACAAGGCAGTACTATTAATAATGTCAATTTATATATATGGTCACGACGATGATATATTTTACGGAGTAAAACCAAATAGAATAACTTGGGGAGCAAGTTCTGTATTTTGCCTTGGGCCCAAAGCTTGGGAATTACAGTATATAAATGGTCTTCAAAATGCTCTCCAGTCTCCACAACGCACGGGCAACCAAACCGATAACAGAGGAAGCTCCACTAAGAAGGTACTATTTCAATCCACTATAAACTTGTAAGTACAGAATCATGTGCAATTGGTTTGAAATAATTGTTTTCTAAAAGTTAATTACATTGTAAAAGGTACAGAAATAACATTGATTTGATGAAAATTAAAAGGGCATGATTTCTTGTTCATTCTGCAAGTGCTCTCGTTTAAACAGGTGTAGTTTGTTAAAAAGACGTAAATGCCCTTATTTATACATGGGTTGTTTGGTTAGATAGGTTTATCTTTTTTTGCTTTTCTTTGTTGTTGATATATGTCGTGTCATTTTTAAATATCGATCCATCAAATGTGTGATCGACTTTTGGTCTTATTGATTATATTATATTATGAATTTTCGAACTCAAGGTATTTTTTATAGCCTGTGTTACTATAATATAAAATTAAAATTCATTTTTATAACAAAGTAATAAAATTACACCATGAGATTTAACACAAAATAAAATTTAGGCCAACTGATTTTTATAAATATAAATAATTATTAATTATTAATTATTAATAAAGAAGTTTTTGGAATAGTAATTTGTGGAAGTCGTGGATGAAAAACGTGTCCAAGTACTCTTCCGAATAACACGGGGTTTATTTACCAGATTTAATATGTTATTCTGAATTTATCAAAAAATAAAAAATAAAGTATAAAATGAACAAAAAAAATATCATCATAAAAATATATTTTTATAGTGTATAATAGTTGGTTATGAGTCAAGAAGAATTAAGCGTATGATCGCTTATACTGCCTCTTACTTCGCCACCTTCTTATGGCTAGGTTAACACCTAACTTAATTACCTTTTATGCCTTAATTCTCACATCTCACACACACTCATCATCTTAATCTTATTTGTGCTCTGCATCACTGGTGATTTTTTTTAATCATTCTAAGATTTCATATCTCTCTATGATTGAATTTATTTACTGTTGTAACAATTGCATGTGTTTGTGTTCATATCAATTCTTATCCATCATGGTGTTATTGTTTGGTTAGACATATATTATTCACATATTTGAAGAATTTCAGGATCCAACACTTGATATTTGATCATATGCTTATAAGATTAAGTTTCGAGTTTGAATCGAGTCATCTAACTCTACTGTTTTTTATTTTTCTATAGAAGATACATTTATAACTGTGTGTCATGCACATATTGTCTGATTGTCGAAATAATTACATTAAATGAATAATCTGATGTCATGTAGGTGATGTTTATGATACAACAGATGTTGTTCAATCATGATATATGTTCTGTTTTAATCAATATATGTTTAATGTTTATGTTTATGTTTATTTTTTCTCTTTGGCAGAAACTTTGAAGAATCATTTTGTTGGTGATACATCACACTAGACAAAATGGTAATTGATCCCTGTCTCTTTTTTGTGTTTCAGTGTTAGTATTACAATAAGATTTAGATACTTATTTCACTTGCCCTTTCAAATCAACAGGTAAGGTTCACAGCTGATGAGCTTCGCAGGATTATGGACTATAAGCATAACATACGTAATATGTCTGTTATTGCTCATGTTGATCATGGTAATTACTTAATTATTTTACGTTAAAAATTCAACTTATATGCAGGTCCATATCTGGAGCATGTCGTTACCCATTTAGCGTTGTCACGTGACAGGTGCTAAATGGGTTCACAGTCGCCCCACTCAGATGGACACGCATATAAGTTGACTTTCAACTTCAAAAACCAGCTAGATAACTAAATCTTTAACTGTTATTCTTTTGTATATAGGCAAGTCTACATTGACCGATTCACTTGTGGCTGCTGCTGGGATTATTGCTGGGGACGTCCGTATGACAGATACACGAGCCGATGAAGCAGAGCGTGGAATTACTATCAAGTCCACCGGTATCTCGCATTACTATGAAATGACTGATGAGGCTCTCAAGAGTTTCGAAGGAGAACGTAATGGAAACGAGTACCTCATCAATCTGATCAATTCACCTGGGTATGTTGACTTTTCTTCTGAGGTCACTGCTGCATTGCGTATTACTGATGGTGCATTGGTGGTTGTTGATTGTATTGAAGGTGTATGTGTTCAAACAGAGACCGTACTTCGACAAGCATTAGGAGAAAGAATCCGTCCTGTGCTTACAGTCAACAAAATGGACCGATGTTTCCTTGAACTGCAAGTAGACGGTGAAGAGGCTTACCAGACGTTTCAACGCGTTATTGAAAACGCTAATGTGATCATGGCTACTTATGAAGATCTGCTTCTAGGCGATGTTATGGTTTATCCTGAAAAAGGAACTGTAGCGTTTTCTGCAGGGTTGCACGGATGGGCTTTTACTTTAACCAATTTTGCTAAAATGTATGCATCCAAGTTTGGTGTGGATGAGTCTAAGATGATGGAACGGCTTTGGGGAGAGAATTATTTTGACCCGAAAACAAAAAAGTGGACTGCTAAGCATACGGGCTCTCCAACGTGTAAGCGTGGTTTTGTTCAGTTTTGTTATGAGCCGATTAGGCAGATTATTAGTACTTGTATGAATGATCAAAAAGATAAGTTATGGCCTATGTTGAGTAAACTCGGGGTCAACATTAAGGCTGAGGAAAAAGAGTTAATGGGTAAACCGTTAATGAAACGTGTGATGCAGAATTGGTTACCTACTGCAACTGCTTTACTCGAAATGATGATTTTTCATCTTCCTTCACCTCACACGGCTCAAAGGTATCGTGTTGAGAATTTGTATGAGGGCCCGTTGGATGATGCTTATGCTAATGCTATCAGGAACTGTGACCGTGAAGGCCCGCTCATGCTTTATGTATCAAAGATGATTCCTGCTTCTGATAAAGGACGGTTCTTTGATTTCGGTCGTGTGTTTGCTGGGAAGGTTGCAACTGGTATGAAGGTTAGGATCATGGGCCCGAATTATGTACCCGGTGAGAAAAAGGATCTTTATGTGAAGGGTGTTCAGCGGACCGTGATTTGGATGGGGAAAAAGCAAGAAACTGTAGAAGATGTGCCGTGTGGGAATACAGTTGCTATGGTCGGTTTAGATCAGTTCATTACTAAGAATGCGACGTTAACAAATGAAAAGGAAGTCGATGCTCATCCGATTCGGGCAATGAAGTTCTCTGTTTCCTCTGTGGTGCGTGTTGCTGTCCAGTGTAAGGTGGCATCTGACCTACCAAAGCTAGTCGAGGGTCTGAAACGGTTAGCCAAATCCGACCCCATGGTTGTTTGTACTATTGAAGAGTCCGGTGAACATATCATTGCGGGTGCGGGTGAGCTACATCTTGAAATCTGTTTAAAAGATCTTCAAGAAGACTTTATGGGTGGAGCCGAGATTATTGTTGCCGACCCCGTTGTATCGTTTCGTGAAACTGTACTGGAGAAGTCGTGTAGAATCGTTATGAGCAAGTCACCGAACAAACACAACCGCTTGTACATGGAAGCTAGACCAATGGAGGAAGGTTTAGCTGAGGCTATAGACGACGGACGAATCGGGCCAAGAGATGACCCGAAGGTGCGTTCCAAAATCTTGGCTGAAGGGTTTGGATGGGATAAAGATTTAGCAAAAAAGATTTGGTGTTTTGGCCCGGAAACCACAGGGCCCAACATGGTTGTTGACATGTGTAAGGGAGTTCAATACTTAAATGAAATAAAAGATTCAGTTGTTGGCGGGGTTTCAATGGGCCTCAAAAGAAGGTGCTTTAGCTGATGAAAACATGAGAGGTATTTGTTTTGAAGTATGTGATGTTGTTCTTCATGCTGACGCGATTCATCGTGGTGGTGGTCAAGTTATTCCAACAGCCCGTCGAGTCATCTACGCTTCCCAACTCACTGCCAAACCCCGGTTACTCGAGCCTGTTTACCTGGTTGAAATTCAGGCACCTGAACAAGCACTTGGTGGGATCTACAGTGTGCTGAACCAAAGGCGTGGACACGTTTTCGAGGAAATGCAGAGGCCTGGTACTCCACTGTACAACATTAAGGCTTACCTGCCCGTCGTTGAGTCGTTTGGGTTTTCTGGTGCGTTGAGAGCGTCCACTTCGGGTCAAGCGTTCCCGCAATCTGTGTTTGATCATTGGGACATGATGTCATCTGACCCAATGGAGCTCGGGTCGCAGGCTAGTACACTTGTAACGAATATTCGTAAGAGGAAAGGATTGAAAGAACAGCCCACTCCATTATCTGAGTTTGAGGACAAGCTGTAAGTTGGTGGTTGAAGAGTGAATTTTAATAATCTTCAAATTGGCAGTATGAGTTTATGTCTCTTATTTATAGTCCATGTTTTCTATTATGGTAATGTAACAGCATGCTGCCTTAACAGAGCTAATGCAGCTGTATTGCAAGTTATGACTGTTTTATTTTCTATTTATGTTTGTTTACTATCTTATGATTATGTAAGTTTAAATTCAGTTTTATTTTTGTTAAACTTTGGAAGAAGATAAATAGATTCTATGTTTGATACATGGTGTACTGGATAGCTCACTCATGAGTCATGACTGAGCTATGAACCAGGCATTTGTGATTTGCGAGCTCAATTTGAACCAATACTGAATGGACCTTAGAATGCTTATATTATTTCAACTCAAACTTCAAAAAATACACGGGTTAGAATGGGTCTCAAAAATAGTGTCTTGGAATATTACAGTATATAGGTAAAAAAAATAAAAAAACACATTTTTATGCCATAAACATCTAAAATATTAAACACCCACGAACCATATAAATGTGTCGCTAATAGTCTAATACACCATTGGGTTATTTGACTTCTTTTTTCAAAGTTTTGTGCTTGCTGCAATGAATCGCAAGGAAAACCAGTCTCCTCAAAGTAAGTCTCTTTAAACTTTATACTTTCTGAGTGTTGTATAATCATTCATTAACCAGCATGTTGATTCTAAATTGCAGAAGAAATTTCACGATTATTAGTTGACTTTCTTGAAGTTGCAATTACGTCAATTGTCTTCCTCAAAGGAATTTACCCGACCGGTTCGCAATTTATTTCTATTTTCTTCCAATTTTTCTCAGTTAGGGTTAGGGTTAGGGTTAGGGTTAGGGTTAGGATTTTGTGTTCGTGTTTGTATGAATATGTATCTATAATAGGTGCTTTTGAAAGACGGCGATATATGAATTTAGTGGTTCATAATGCTCGACACCCTGAGCTTAATCATTACATTCATGATTCACTCAATGGACTACTTCCCTACATCCAACAGGTTAAACTCTAATTTGTTTGATTATATCACTTGCATTTTGAAAGTGATAATGAGATACTTGGCTAAAATGTTATATTTGGCTAGAAGTAACTTGTAAAATATTACATCAGGGGATGGTTGAGAGAGTTGCGGTTATTTTCTTCAACAACGATAAAGCTCCACTTGAGAGGTTTATGTTTAAGATTAATGTGAACCAGTCTTATGGGAGAATGGTAGAAGATGTGGATCTTGAATCGTCCGTAAGATCGTTCTTGATCAAGCTTTCTCAATCGGAACCTCTTTCTAAGACTACAGTATCTCAAGGTAATTATGAACATACATACATTGATACATACATACAGAATCTATCTATACTTATAATATATAAAACATCCTGATAGTTTATATATTTAGCAACTCTTAAAATTAGACTCAACATTACTATATTTAACATATGTAATTACAGTCTTGTAATAATTTCATCATTTTCATATTTTTTCCACTCCTCACTACCGTATCTCGAATCACTAACTCTACATACAAGAAAATTACCGTTATATTGAGTCACCATCATGATAAAATCTATCAATGAATAACAAACATAATATACATCAACCTCTATATAATAAAAATTTATATTCCGCTGCATAGCGCGGTTACTATGCTAGTTTTAATAATGCTGTTATGGTTTAAAATTCTGAAACTTGATAAATTACAACCATATGTATTACAGATTGGAGGTGGGAAATAACGGCTTATTTTCACTCTCTCCCTAATGAGAATGCGGATAAGTGGAAACGAACGCACACACAGCAGTGGCAACAACCTCCTCTTATAACACCCATCAAATCCCTGAATATTGACCCAATGTCTGTGCAGCTATATTTAGAACATCCAAGTCTTGTTGAAAATTAGCCTTAAAATGCAACTTTGGAGGGTATTTGGTTCTTTGCGATTGCATTTGATCTGATTAGTGTGTTTTTGAATTGCAGATGATAATTTTTATTGTTGTGATGAAACTAATTCTATTGAAATTATGAATTTTAGATAATTAGTTTAAAACACATTCCCGAACACACTATCTACCAAAGGGGGAAAAGTGACGTGACCAATGTATATGCAAATGAAAGTATACGTGTAAGGAGGCTGAAATTATGTGTTACAAGGACTCAATTATAAGTTTGATTTTTTTACTTAGTTAGTTGCAGCATGAATAGGTTAGTATGTGTCTCAATGAAAAGTTTCTTTTAGTGTGTTTGTAATTTAGGGCAGATTGTTATGGAAATTGTTTCTTCAGTAAAGTAAGAGCCCATGTTTTTTCAATTTGTTTCAAGTTGTGTGTTTAATTTGACTGCAGTTGATGGAGGATGTCATCCATTGCCATCTATATATGCGAAATGTGACGGAAAAAGAGCATAATCTATGCAATCAAACAATGCAGCTGTAATTCTCTCGTTTGTCTTTTGTTCGTTGTAATCTACGCCCCTCTTCGTGGAATTTGTCTTCTATCCTTTATATATATATGAAACAGACAATGCAAATCCAAAATAAGATTTTACAAACAAAAAGTCAATAAACCAGACTTGTTTGCATAACCCGTCGATTGAAGCAGCAAGCGATGAGTCAAATTGAGATACCTGGTAAGCTTGATTGTTGTACGCCATTTGTATATTCATATCCATATTCCATAGTAATCAAGTTTACTTTTTGATGCAGTTGCATATCCTCCTATGGATAGACAAGCACCACCTATTGGATGCCCTAAAAAGGATGCAGCCGCACCTCCAACTTCTCAGGTTCCCATACAAACTCAAAGAAGAGGCGACGGCTTCTGGAGAGGATGGTAATAATGTCTCCTGTTTCTATTATTAGTTATATAGAAAAGGAAAAAAGTAAGTCGCCAAGCAGTATGGAATGATAGGCATGAATCGTTTTTTGATGGATTGCAGTTGTGCTGCAATATGCTGCTGTTGCTTACTGGATGCATGTTGCTTCTGATAGGCAACTGACCCATTCATCAGTATCTTTGCGAGGAAAGCTGACTATTCTGTTGTAACTTTCAATCCATTTTAGTTGTCATATTGGTTCATATATTCCTACATTGTGCTGCAGATCTCAAATCTTCTACCTTAGATGTTGCATTTCTTTTTTGACAATTGGGGAGCTGCCTCGTATACCTTAAACCTTTCAATTGTTTCATTTGTTGCTATAATATATAACTCTATTGGTTTAGGCATTTAGAATTTAGGTAACAGAACGCCAAATCTATCTATCTATTATATTAAACAACGACGATTTGACTTGGTATACACACACACACAATTATA
Organism: Gnaphalium uliginosum; assembly: GCA_963930675.1. Lineage (NCBI taxonomy): Eukaryota > Viridiplantae > Streptophyta > Magnoliopsida > Asterales > Asteraceae > Gnaphalium > Gnaphalium uliginosum. The sequence goes on from OZ005685.1 coordinate 2,140,091, forward strand.
GAGAAACTCACAGTAATGATACTCAAATGTTTTCTACTAATTTATGCCACCAAAATGGGCTATTAAATACACGTACCAAACAACTGTTTAAAGTTAACAAACTCCTATTCTATAGGAAGACTAGAACAATTCAAAATGAAACAAACTATTCCTGTAAATCAGGAACTTTATTCTCGTGACCATGACTAACAAACTCCAACGTACCTTCTCCTAAACTAAAGATTCTCGACTTTAGTTTACCTCAGCTGCTTCCACCATTCCCAACATTTCCTGCAATTTTTCAAACTGCTCAACTTTCAACGGTTTTGTCATAATGTCTGCCACCTGAGCTAAAGTATTACAGTACTTCAATTCAAATCTTCCATCATTCACCAAATCACGAAGAAAGTAGTACCTCACATCTATGTGCTTGCTTCGATTATGCATAACAGAATTTTTCGAGAGCTTGACAGTAGACATGTTATCACAGTTTATAATGGTACCTTCTTCTTGAGTCAAACCAATGTACTCTAGTATTCTCCTTAACCATAGAACTTGACATGCTGTGGCAGCCACAAATTCTGCCTCAGTGGTAGATAGAGTTACAATTGGTTGTCTTTTTGACGACCAAGCAACTGCAGCCCCACTTAACATACCCTGAAGTACTTCTACGAGTATCATGATCACCCGCATAATCACTGTCTGAGTATGCGATCAGTTGATCATTCCCACCTTTCTTATTAAAAATCCCAAGCTCTTTTGTTCCATGGATATAACGAAACACCTTCTTCATTGCTGCCATGTGCTGTTCTGTTGGTGTCTCCATATATCTGCACAATTGACCTGCAACGAACATTATATCTGGCCTTGTTGCTGCCAGATACATAATGCAACCCACCATTTGCTTATATATTGTTGCATCTACAAATCCACTTAAATCGTCTTTCACAAGTCTGCAGCCTGGAACCATTGGACTCTTCACACTATTGCAATCTTCCATATTGAATCTTTCAAGTATCTCCCGAGCATACTTTCGCTGATTAAGATGAATTCCTTCTTCACTTTGTATAACTTCCACACCCAAGAAAAAACGCATTTCTCCTATATCTGACATCTCAAATTCGGACTTCATTGAACCTTTGAACTGTTCAATTAGATCAAGAGAGCTTCCTGTAATAATTAAATCATCTACATAGATTGAAATAATTAGAAATGCCTTTTCTTTAGATAATTTAACAAAAAAGGTCGGCTCATAAGGACACTTTTCGAAGCCTTCTTTAAGAAAGTAACTCTCAACATTTCTAATTATTTCAATCTATGTAGATGATTTAACAAACAAGGTCGGCTCATAAAGACACTTTTCGAAGCCTTCTTTAAGAAAGTAACTCTCAATTCTTCCATACCAGGCCCTCGGTACCTGCTTCAAACCATATAAAGCTTTCTTCAATCGATAAACCTTTTCTTCATTCCCCTGTACTACATAACCTTGGGGCTGTTCTACGAAAACAGTCTCCTCCAATTCACCATATAAAAACGCACTTTTAATATCTAATTGATGAACTTTCATACCTCGTAGTGCTGTAAGTGCAAATATGCTTCTAATTGTGTCCCACCTTGCGACTGGAGCAAAAACCTCTGAGTAATCCAACCCTTGTTTTTGAGCATATCCCTTTACTACTAGTCGAGCTTTGTGTTTATCAATGTTCCCGTCTTTGTCCAACTTAGTTTTGAACACCCACTTCACACCAATTGCTTTTGCATCTGGAGGTAAATCACATAATTCCCTAAGTATTGTTTCTTTCAATTGACTTGATTTCTTCGTTCATAGCATGTTTCCAACATTCTTCTTGTGCAGCTTCGTGATAACTTGCTGGTTCTGATAATGACGAGAACATAGCTAAGTTTTCTCCATGTTCCTCGTAACTCATAATACCTTCACTGCTGGCATAGTCTTGCATCCATGTAAGAGCCCTTATTGCTCTCCGTCTTCTTTCATTTCCGTCATTTGTGACCTGATCAATATTAGAAGGCCCACTTCCATTTCTATTTTGCAACCCATCATCATTATTAGGCCCATCAACATTAATAGGCCCACTTGATTCACTTGGTGGATTATTAATCACAGCAGGTGAATTTGGCCCATCCTCATAGTTTTCCTGTTCATCTTTATCTTCCCATTCAAGGTCTGTAGAATCAATGGCAAATTCTTGTGCCCAGTTCCATGAAGCGTCTTCTTCAAAAACAACATCTTTACTTACAATAATTTTATTGTTGACAGGATCATAGAGTCGATAAGCTTTAGATTCTTCACTAACCCCAAATAAAACACATTTTAAACTTCTGTCATCCAGCTTTAATCTTTTTTCTTTAGGAATATGAACATGAGCTACACATCCAAAGATTCTGAAATAACTTACTGATGGCTTTTGGCCGCACCATTTTTCTTCAGGTGTACAGTTTTCAAGTGCTGCGGTTAGACTTCGGTTAAGCACATGTACACACCAATTTACAGCTTCGGGCCAGAAATTCTTTGGAACCTTTCTGGCACTCATTATGCTTCGCACCATATTCATTAAAGTTCGGTTCTTTCTCTCTGCCACACCATTTTGGTGTGGTGTATACGCTGCAGTAAGTTGTCTTTGTATTCCATTGTCTTCACAAAATACTTTGAACTCCTTGGAATTAAACTCTCCTCCTCTATCAGTTCTCAGGCATTTGACTTCCACCCCTGCTTCTTTCTCAACTAATGCTTTAAATTTCTTGAAAATCTCCAAAGCTTGTGATTTCTCTGTCAAGAAATAACTCCAACATTTCCTTGAAAAATCATCTATGAAGTTAATTATGTACCTCTTTTGGCTGCTTGATTGAGGTGTAATAGGTCCACAAATGTCTGAGTGGATAAGTTGTAGCTGTTGTGTTGCTCTCCAGGAACTTGTTTTAGGAAACGTATCTCTGGTCTGTTTCCCTACCAGGCAATCAGAACACGTTCTAACTTCAACATTGATAATTGGCAGCCCTCTTACCAAATCTTTATCGTGCATCAACTTCAAACTCCTGTGACCAAACCTTTGATGCCAAAGATGAGTTGTGAAATCCGTTTCTACCTTGTGACACTCTTCGATGACATTTGGTTTAACCTTGATCATAAACATCATATTCGATGACATAGGAATTTTGGTGATCAACCCCTTTCTTGGATGGAAAATGCTACAGAAACCTTTTTTAATCAATATATCCAACCCCTTTTCTTGAACTTGCCCAATACTAACTAAGTCATTCATGAGCCCGGGAACATAATATACATCAATAAGTGTATGAATCACACCTTCAATGTCAAGACGAACATTACCCTTTCCCTTGACAGCCATACGAACACCATTTCCAAGTCGTACATTATTATGATAGGATTCATCCAGAGAGCTAAACCATATCTTCTCACCTGTCATGTGATTCGAACACCCCGAATCAAAGAACCAAGTCAACTGTTTTGTTGAATCAGTTTCATCAGTTTGAGGCATTAACACCATCTCATCCGTATAATCATGCTCTACATAGTTAGCTTCCTTCTCCCATTCTGGACATTCATACTGAAAATGCCCAAGTTTGTGACACTTATAACATTCAACGGTACTTTTGTCGAATGATAATCTGCCACGTCCTCTTCCACCACGACCAACACGACCTCTTCCTCTTCCTCGCGAGGGTGAACCAGTTGAAATCTTCAAAGCCTGTTCATCATCTTGCTACCCGATCATACGTTGTTCGTGAACAAGTAAACTTCCATGCAATTCATCAATTGTCATGGAATCAAGATTATTGGATTCCTCAATAGAACAGACAATGTAATTGAACTTTGGGCTCAAGGAGCGCAACACCTTAGCAACAACAGTACCTGAAGTCAATGGATCACCATTTGCCTTCATCTTGTTCACGATGGTCAGGGTACGGGCAAGATAAGCATCAACTTTCTCACCATCCTTCATAGAGAGAAGCTCATTCTCTTCTCAAGGCTTGCAACTGAGCTCTCTTTACCTTTGTTGAGCCTTCATACTTCTGCTTCATCGAATCCCAGATCCCCTTTAAAGAACTTTTATCCAAAATTGTCTCTAAGATTTCCCTGTCTATAGCTTGGAACAAGTAATTCTTCACTTTCAAATCTTTCAACTTGGATTCTTCGTATGCCTTTCTTTCTCTGTGTTTCAGTTGGATTGACCACAGTTTGTGCAGGAATTCCATTTTCCACCAAACTCCACATTTCTTTACTCCTTAAGAAATTTTCCATTAACAATGCCCAATGATCAAAGTGACCATCGAACCTTGGTATGGCTGGTTGCACGAACTTATCAGACTTCTCCATCTTTTTCACTCTTTGATGATGAAACACGCTTCTGACCACGCTCTGATACCAAATGACTTGGTATACACACACACACACAATTATAGAGAAACTCACAATAATGATACTCAAATGTTTTCTACTAATTTATGCCACCAAAATGGGCTATTAAATACACGTACAAAACAACCGTTTAAAGTTAACAAACTCCTATAGTACAAAACAACTGTTTAAAGTTAACAAACTCCTATAGGAAGACTAGAACAATTCAAAATGAAATAAACTATTCCTGTAAATCAGGAACTTTATTCTCGTGACCGTGACTTAACAAACTCCAACACGATTAAGCTGATTATGAGATTGTTCAGAAGACATAGCATAAAACTAAACTTTTATAAAAAAAACAGGTGGTTCCGACATCAAACAAATTAAATTTCACATCACAAACACTATCTTGTGGCTTTCTCTATCATATTAAATTATCCACAATCAAAAAATGTCGAGTTTTTAATCATCTTTAGAAAATATAATTACCAGACCATTATCTCGGTTAAAATATATCCCTAATCAAATTCATTTATATCTTTTCTCCTTTTTTATTTTAATACTTTATTTCTTTTAACCCTACCGTCTCTCATCCATCCTTTCTAATCCACTTCTACATCATGCATACCAAGTAATAATCCAGAAACAAACATACAAATGTTTAATTAAACCTGGAAGTGATTGTTTAAATCACCAAAAAATCAACTGAATTTTCTACAACATAATCATATTAAGTAGATTAGACTACAAATACGAACGATAACCAGTGGTCCAAATAGATTAAAGTGTTTCATACAAATTTAAGATTCAATAAACTTTAAAATTTTCCAGCGTTGCTTGGAAAATGGCTCCCGGACCTCGGTAAAAGCTTCAATGTCGAAAAACTTGTTTATCACGGTCAACATTTCCTATCAGGAACAAATATTTAAGAATTTAAAATTATCACTTTGGTGATTCTCACATATACATTATACATCAACTAAACAAGAAAAATATAAAATTACAAACCATTACAGTCACGTAGTTGACCGTATTAATTTGCCAAAGAAGCTACTGTAACCACTAACAAATTAATATGACAACACAAAACTAAAGAACTAAAAAATTGACAAGGCAGCAACGGAACTAAATTGAATTTAAAATGCAATTGACATATAAGGAACTAAATTGAATATAAAGGTAAAAAATTATCTCACCATAAAGAAGGGAATGGATTAGCAAGTCGGCGGCAACAAAAATACCGATCGACGGTGAGGCAGTTGGTGGAAGGGGATGGCTGAAGACGAGGGGGTGGGCCGCCGACATAGTAGGGGGTGATAGATGGGGACGAGACTTATGTTTCTCTTTTATTTATTTTTTTGTTATTTTAAAATTAGATAAAACGAAATATGGTCAGGGATATATTTTAACCGAGATAATGATCTGGGAATTATGTTTGCCACACATAATTATTTGGTCAAAAACTACAAAAATGTCCACCGTTTACAAAATTCAAGTAAATTACCAGATTTAGTTCATGGGAACTTGGGGAGTATGCAATGCCTAACTTGGACGGTGACTTGTTATTGTAATTGCCAATGACTCAACCAGCATCTTTGACCAAACAAAACACCGATAAAGGTTAAAAGCTACTACTACTACTAGTATTGTTGAGTATATAACTTTTAGTGAAAGGTGTAACCCTTGTAGTTCCCGAAACAATATCCCATATAAAAAAATAATTTGTAAGATACGTCAGACTCCGTATCATATTTCAATGATACGTGTCTGTTCCACCCGTAAGGAGCATGACCTATAGGTAACACATGTAGAGTCTGTGCGTTTGCGGTGACGGTACCACTTGAACTATACTCAATTGATTTAAAAATAAATAAATAAATAAAATACAACGTAAAACATTTAATTCATATTCATATATCCAAAATAAAACAAAAACTGATCGTACAAATAAATCACACTGAATTTTTTTGGCAATTAGTATTGTACGATTGATAAAAAAAATACAGTAGAAAAGAAATGAACAATGTGTACATCTAAAACAAATTAATTAATGACATAAATAAAGTTATAAAAAAATGATCTTTTTATGTCACTAAAATAAGTTATTGTTTATGGTGGTAATATGTACGTTTTATGTTTGTAGTCGTCAGAATACGATTCCATGACCGTGTATCCAGTATCTACTTCTCATTCATCTCTTTAATTTTCTTTTATTTATCCTTTTGCCACCACCTCTCTTCTCTATCTCCACCGGTACTCGTAAAACGTGATTCCGTCTTCACGACCTTTATGGCTTCCACTTGCATCAATAACATCCCGTATTCCCCGGAAACTTTTCCGCCCTGTTCTCCGCCACATTCCACCTGCCGCCTCTCCGTCACTCGCGAAATGCCTCAACGAAGTGCTTCCGACGCTAACAAGCTCTCAGATCTACCGGAGAAACCAGATCTAGAAACTTCCAATGTCGGTGACTTTGAGTTCCGACTATCAGATCCAGTCACCATGCTTCCGGCTGACGAACTCTTCTCCGACGGTAAACTATTTCCACTTCATTTTCCTGTCGTACGTCAGGAACATACTTCTACTTCTCAGGTAACCGCTTCGTCAGAAGTTAGTTCCTCAGATCCGCCGGAACCTCGCCGGATTATTAACGGCGTCTCCGTCGTTGATGCATTTCTATATTCTCCTAAAGCGCCGAAATGTTCAAGTAAATGGAAAGAGCTTCTAAATTTGAAAAAACTTTATCAAAACAGCAACAACAAAACGACGTCGTCACCGTCTACCGGTAACTGTAATCGTAACGGCGCTGCTAAATCAATCAAACAGTTCCTCAACCGAAGCTCAAAGTCCTCAAACGATTCGTCAGTTAACCTTCCGTTACTTAACGATACAGACGACGAACCTCCGTTAGTGACGTCACGTCACTCTCTATCATCATCTTCATCAGGTCACGATCAGGAAGATATACCTCGTCTCTCTCTAGATTCCGATAAGCAAATGAAACTCAACATGAACACAAACCCTAACTCTAGCAATCCGCCACGTATGCGGTTAGTTAAAACGAGAACATTATCAAACGATGGATCAGTACCTGTACCAGTACGTAGTGTATCTATCGACAGTCCTCGAATGAATTCATCAGGAAAAATAGTTTTTCACAGCTTAGATCGGAGTTCTAGTAGTCCGAGTACTTTCAATGGCGGTCCTAGATTCAAATATAAAGGAATGGAGAGATCATATTCAGCCAATGTTAGAATAACTCCGGTTTTAAACGTTCCAGTTTATTCGAAATCAGGCAATGTGTTTGGACTTCCGTTATTCTCATCTTCATCATCGGCATCATCTCATAAGCAAGACGGTTCGAGTGGTAGCAATAGAGGATCAAACAGGACTCAACAGATTCATATCAAGAGTAAAACGGATCGATCATAGTCAGCGTACGTGTGTTTATTCGTTTTTCGTAACGATTTCCATCTTTTAGGGTTTAGATCTAGGATATGTTGTTGCATTTTCTTGTTAATGTACATATTTTAGGCAATTTACCTTCGATTGCTAGTTTTTAAGTTTTAATTTAATGCTCAATCTAATCTAATTTAATCTACCAAGTGAATTGATTCTAGCATCTTTATCTTTATTATTATGGAAGAATGGGACAATAGCATGTTATTTCAGCTGTACTCTGCAGTGCTGCAGTATTATTAAAAGTACCCTTTATTTTAATTCTTTTATGAATAGGAATAGGAATATTGCACTATGCTCCCTACATTTTTCTTCTTATTGCAAATTGGTACATTTTTTAATGGCTAGGCTGGCAGGTTAGTTTGATTCTTATCCCAATATCCAATTGCTCAATTAATTCATTCAATGCCTCCAGTTGATATAATTTTTAGCCGCATAGTTTTGAATTTTGCAAAGTGCGTGCTACCAATTTGTAGAAGGGTTTATTAGGATTTTGTGAGTGAATTATTAGAAGGGACCACAAACTCACAAAGTACAAAATAAAAAAGAGTTGGTTTTTTGTCATGGTATTATATGGGGCATGAAATGAAATGCGACTGTACGGAATTTTAAAATTAAGGTGTATCAAAATATGGGACAAGCGATATATGACCACTTTGATCCTAAACTATATCAGGAAACCGTAATAATTAATGTAACGATTTTAGCGTAAATATAAAATGAAGACACCCTCATTTTTTAATAAAATAGATGTCATCTTATAGTCCCAAAAAAGAAAAAATGTTAAAAAAGAGGTGATGATGAATCTTTATATATATATTTTTTGGGAAGTGTCAAAAAGGGGTTGGTGATGATGGTGAAGATTTTATGGATTTGACATGGGGAGTGTTTTAACGACCATGACTTGTACCTTATTTTCCTCATTTATTATTATTTTGACCAAAATTAATGACAGGTGCCTCACCCTCACAATATCTAAGCGTGGACCCGTCAATGCTGGCCTACATAACATTACTGTCGTGATAGTGACCTTCGATTTAACTTTAGTATATAATTGTTTAACATTTGATTCGAAAACGTTTAATAACCGAATAAAAACCGAAAAAAAATTCGAATCGAATTTAAATTTTGTTTTCAGTTTTAAAATTTTGAATTCGGTTAAACTGAAAATCGAATTCAAATTAATAACATATTAAATTATTAATATATGTAGTCTTTATATGTGATAGTCAAATTTCTTAAACAAGTTTTTTTACATTTCAATCATAAATTAACTTGACATCTTTCACTTTTCACACTAGTGAAACCCAAACACACTAACAAATATAAACTGAAATCGATTTTTATGATTATTTGGTTAAATTTGAAATTTTTTCGATTTTAACCGAAATCGAACCGAATTTGAATTCGGTTTTCGGATCGATTTATAACTTTGAATTCGGTTTTCGATTTTGCTCTAAAAAAATTCAAAATCGAACAACCCGGACTCAATAAATCGAGAAAACAGTAAATCGAACCGATGAACATCCATATATAATAAATTTATTAAAAAATAAAAAATATTTGATATAGTTTTAAAGTTAATGAAGGTAAAAAATCTTATGAGTTATCAATAGGGGTGTTCAATATTTGATTTGAAACCGATTAAACCGTAAACCGAACCGAATTAAAATTGAACAAATTCGAACTAAATTTAAATTCGGTTTTTGGTTCGGTTTCAGTTCGGTTTATACATCTGAATTCGGTTTTGGGTTTTAAAATTTTGAATTCGGTTAAACCAAGATCGAATTTAAAACCAAATTCAAATTAATAGTATATTAAATTATTAATATATGTATTATATATGTGATATTTAAATTTCGATTTCGGTTTTGGTTCGGTTTACACTTTGACTTTGATTTTCGGTTTTGCTAAAAAAAATCAAACGAACCGAATCAATCGAAGAAACCGTAAATCGAACCGATGAACACCCCAAGTTATCAAAATTAAACTAAAAATATGCTCAATGCAGGTTTTTTAAAGCTTTTTCTTAAGCTGTAAACTTATTTCATTCAAAATATCTTCCACCAGAATTGTAGTTGTATGATTTTACGCAATAACCATCTCTAAAAGAATCTTTTTAAGTGATTTTTTCTTTTTAATTTTTAATGCCAAATCTAGCAATTTATGTGTTTAAGGACGTATGGGAATGTTAGGATGTCCAATAAAAGTTGGAACTTGAAGAATATCACCTCGATTGGGCTCTCCAATATAATGTTTTATTGGGCCTACATTTAGCCCAATATTCATTTACAAACAAGTCAAGAACTGTCCCTGCCATTGACCGTTGATGATGATGGAAGATGGTAGCAAGTACTCATGCGCTACTGCGACTGAAACCCTAGAATGGATTCGCGCCATTATTCATTTTATCAAACCTTACTCTTTCTTCTGGCAATCTCATGTTGTTAATTTCCTCACGGTATTTGATACTTCAATTTTAAAAATCGACCTTCCAATTTCGATATCCAGTGACGAAATTATTGCAATTTTGTGGTCTCTGTTGTTTAATGCTACTACAGGACAGACTGTGGGAAGCTGTTGATGAAGAATGGATTGAGTGCTTGCGAAATGAATCCGTCGAATGTCTTATTCAAATTCCTTCTGGATTTATTCATGTATGTATTTATTTAGTTTTGCATATATAATTGGGAAATTTACTTGATTAGCACTTTTAAGAAACTTTATGTTCCGAAAGTTTGACTATTTTATGCGAGATTTCTTAAAAAAAACAAAAAAACTTAGGGTTCGTTTAGTTACGGAAGAGTATCTCTATTTTTCCTTTTCTATCTTTTTGTCCCCTGAAAATCACAAGAGATTTAGAGAACGCGCGTTCAAATACAAGGGATGGAGTTTTTATTTTTCAAACTAGGAAAACTAGAAAACCGTAAATCATATATTTCATTTTCTTAGAAAACTCCTCCGGAATACTCCAATTTGAAAGCATTTTCTAATTTTTCAGTTTTCTTAGAAAATTTTCCAAAAAAATGGAGTTTTCCGTAACTAAACGCGCCCTTATTTTTTCGATTCTTGTTGTGGTTGTGAAATCTTTTTATTTGTTTGCCAAATTTGCCCTTTCGTTGAAGCAAAATGTTGACTTTTCATCACTTTACACTAATTTGCGAATTTGTTCTTATTTGCAAAACTGTATGCGCAATTTAGGGGTACTTCAGAAATGTAAGCAGAATTGTTAATCCATGTTTATGAAAATGTGTGGTGTTTAAGCGTGGTTAAGATTTACATCAAATTATTTACATATATATATCGTCCTCTTTTGCATACCAAAACCAGGAGCATTGGCCTCCTTCGTTGAAAAACTTCATCACTACCGCGAGCTCTCTCGCATTTCCTCGTGACCAGGCTGATGTGAAGAAGGTATTCTTTTGGCTATGTAAATAGTAAATATTATGAAAGGTATAAGGCTTAAAGGTGTTAGCATTGTAGTCAACTTTAATTTGCTGCATGCATGCTTGCGTTGTGTCTCTCCTTCTCCTTTTCCTTCATCTTCTTCTTTCTCCTTTCTAATTCCATGATATGGTAATGGTAATATTCTTTTTTGCAGCTATGGCCGAATATGCATGTGGCTTTGCTTAATAATGTTATAACCCAAGGCATGAATCAGAAGAAAAGACATGAAGTAAGTAGCAAATACATTTCATTTTTCCGTTTAAATATGAATCTAGAACACTCTCTTGTTAATTGTTATTGGTTATGGTGGATTTATATTAATAAGGCTTTAATCACTCTGTAACTGACGTAATGACAGATAGAGGCTCTTGCTGCCGTTGTTAGCTCAGTGGCTAAAGATGCGGAAACTAATACTGTAATTGACTTAGGTGCTGGTCAGGTGAACTCCATCTTTCCGTTGTTTTTTCATTGAGGCAGCCGGTTCACATTTTCTAGTTATCGTGTTCGGGTAAAGCGGATATACCTGGCAAATTTAGTTATCGTGTTAAGTAATAGTAAAAATTGAAGTAGTAATAAAAAGTATATTTCCTGCATCTATTTCACTTCTCAATTACTTGAACATGTAGGGTTATCTTTCACAAGTACTTTCTTTTGAGTACCAGCTATCTGTAATTGCTATTGATGCATCTTCCCATCATGGAAAGATCACTCATGCACGTGCAGAGCGAATTAAGAAGCATTATGATGCGAGGATACGTAAATCTAGGTATTTAATTACAAGATATATTGTAATTTAGTGTAATCTGTATTGACACAAAATAGCTAAAAACTGTGAAATGTAATCGTTTAAAACTTCTGCTAGTTTAGGAGGAAGAGACGTGATGATCCCTAAGACAGTTACATGTTGTGTCCTCTCGTCAGACATGTTGAAAACTTTGTTCAACTCGAAAGACATTGATGAATATTGTCGTAGTCAATCATCAAATGGCATGTGTTCCATGCTTCTCACTGGTCTTCATGCTTGTGGGGATCTGTCTGTTACAATGCTGAGGTAATGAATACTAATTTTGCCTGGATTAATATAATGCCTTGCAAATGGTTTCTGTTGCAATTGTTTTATTTACTTTTTTGATCTCTAGTCATGCTTATTCTTAAAGGACGTTTTTGGAGAGCGAAGAAGTGAAAGCTGTAGTTAGCATTGGTTGTTGTTATAACTTGCTATCAGAGGAAGAAACTAGAAATGATGATGATGCACTATATGGATTTCCTATCAGTAAAGGTGTAAAATCAACCGGCTTACATCTTGGGAGAAATTCACGTGATCTTGCTTGTCAGGTATTATTCACTTGAACTTTATTCAATCGAAATTCCAATTATGGTTATTATCTTTCTAGCTGATTATTGAATCTGTTATTGATCTTGATTTTAATCAATTGATCGGTACGAACTTCAATAATCGGCCAAGAAGTGATAATCTGTTCTAGGGTTTCGATTGTTTTATACTCATGAGATTAGTTGCTTTATAATGTAGTTGATAATATTAGTATTGAATAAGGTTAAATTCTCATAGTTAGGCTCAATATTCCACTCAAAAATTTCATCTCATTCCATATCTTGTGTCTCTATCCTCTCTATCGCCTCTTTCAATATCCTCTCAAGATTAGAAATTTTCGGTTCTTCTATCTTTTGGGTGACTAAAGGTTCGTCATTTCAAGGCCTTGATCGTTAGGGTTGGCTATCACTAAAATTCCTATTACCTTGGTAACATCCCCATTGGTATTCTCCTTTTTGCGATCATTCGTGTAATATCATCGACACACCATCATTCTCACTCTTACGAATAAAAGGTTGAAAATCTTCATAATCCGTGTAAGAAGATATTGACATGATAAATTATGCTAAAAACAAAAAAAAATCTAAAAATGGTAAAACGTAACTACTCTAAACAAAATAAAAGTAAAAGAAATAACTAATATCAATAAAAGTAACTTTCTCTGAAGAATCCAAGAAAGGATCGATTAATTAACACTTAAACTAAAACTCTTACTTTAAACAGTTCCCCGGCAGCGGCGTTAAAAACTTAATGTGTAAAATCTAGTTATAAATTAAACTCAGAAATACCGCAATTAACTATTACACAACCAGGTAAGTATACCCTATCGTGTATAGTATAACTACAGTAAGTCCGGGTCGATCCACAGGGACTATGTAATCAAGAGTTATGTAAAAGTGCAATTAATCTAAAACAAGTAAATAAATGTGGGGTTTGGCAACCGAATTGTTGCGTTGCAGATTAACTAATAAAAAGTACAAAGATGTAAAGACATGGAAGTGGATTCGAAAGAATCAGTTGAATAAAGTTGATCGTATATTAAAAACGACACTTACTTGGACTAACTCACTAATGACGTCGGGGTGTTTGTTAAAACAAGTTTATCTACGTTGCATTTGCAAATATAATTATGCCAGGATTTGCGTCCACTTTTCCTACACCTTAAGTTTAATTTACTAACTTATGATTCAATCTAGTAAATTACTTCCGTGAACTTTACGATCTCACACGTTCAAGTTTAATTGATTATCCTATTTCAAATTTTGCTTCCGCAGTCAATTAACAATCATTCATAGACAAACAATTGTAATGAATTATCAATATGAAAAAGTTTCCGTTAAATTGATCATATAAAAATTCACCAATACGATAAATCAATGGAATTAAACTTAAATACGTAAGGGTTTTCGATTAAACATAAATCGTTCAACAAAACATCTCAAGATGAACACCCCTAATCACTAGTTTACATTATCCAAGTAAGCATAAGGGTATTTAGCTCATAATTACATATGAAAACACAAAATCAATAATTGAAATCGAAGAAAACATTGTTTCGAATGGAAATAAAGTTAATTGAATGATTACAATGATGTGATGATCGAAGAACGTAAGCAATGATTAAGCGGATGGATTCGTCTTCAAAAGTAATGAAAAACTCGCCCAAGAACTCTTAAAATCGCCCTCTCAGTCGTTGGTATGAAAGATATCTAAAATAGGGTTTGAAAATTCGTTTTTATATTCCATTCCTAATCTGGCACGACCGACGCTAATACGCGGCGGGTATGTAGTACCCGCCAGGTAATCTCTTACTTGTATACGCGTATTAAGTTTGAGCTACGCGGGTGACTTCTGGTGCGTAAAACACTCTACCCGGCTGGTAGTTAAGTACCCGGCGGGTACTCTTCAGTGTTAAATTCCCTGACCTCTTTTCTTTGTTAAGTACGCGATTGGACGATTGGTACGCGCCACCTTACGCGGCGCGTACTCTTCAGTTTTAAGCAAATTCTGGAACGTTTTCTGAAATCACTCCAAATCTTCACCGATTGAGCTCCTTTCACCATTCCTTCAACAATTGTACCCAAGGTAGTTAAAGGCGAAGCCGAGGCGACATGCCTCTTTAATCGTCTAAGGCGAGAGGCGACAAAAGGCGAACGCCCGAGTCAGCTATGTTGTTAAGCTGTTAATATAGCCGTGTTATAGATAAATACCTTTTGATCTTGTCTTCTTCTTCTCCAGATGTAGGGATGACTGAGAAAAATTATGATTTTGAGAAGTTTGAACGTGGGATATGGGAAAAGGAATACTTATCTTTTATTTATTTGAAAGATTTAATTTTATTCTAATGACCCGAAATATAGTAATTATCTATTAATAATATCAAAATAAAGCCGTTAGTTAGTGGCCGGAGAAGGAGAAAAGTCAGGAACTCAAAAGTCAGGTGGTTAGTGATTCAAAAATCTGGATCTGAACAAAGGCGATCGCCTTATCGCCTCCTCGCCTAATTAATAAAGGCGATCACCTTATTTGGTTTGGAATTGAATATAGGTACAATTTGTTTTGTACCTATATTCAATTCCAAACCAAATAAGTACCGAAAGTTCATGAAATTGACTACAAAATAAGTACAAAAGATACCATATCGCGTAAGATAGACATGTATAAAATGAGCAATATCACTTATCTAAAATCCTACAAGTTTTCTCGATAATGTTCAAACTCAATGTTTGTGTTGTTCGTTGTTGAATTTGACGATTTTGTGTTTATACTAGAGTGCAGATAGATGGAAAGATATGGAAAAAGATGCTAGTCTCCATAATTTTGAGTTGCATGCTTTTAGAGCTGCCTTGCAAGTGGTATAGACTTCGATTTTTAACATCGGCCGCTTTTCTTTCACAATTGCTTATATAATACATGCCATTTTTGGTATATAATGGTTGAGATCTGACTTCTTGTAGGTGCTTTCCAGATATTTCCCTGATACTTTGACAGGAAGTCCCACAATAGGGCGGCAAGGGAAGGCTTTGCGCCGCCAACAACAGAATTCTAAGACGAATGGTTACTCCCCTTCTGGGAAGTGTTGCAGAGCTGAAACAGGTAATGTGAACGTATTTAACTTATTTAATTCTCAACTTGTTGGTAATATCAGTGAATTGGGTCTAGATCTAGAATCCATTTACATAACCCAACACTTCAATAACACCAACCATTGATCAAATAAGCGATCCAATGGGTCAACCCATTTAGATGGATGAATAGTTGAGTCGGTCTATATTTGAGTGGGTTGAACGATTTATCTATTAATTGTCTGACTTTAACACCCCCTCATTATCTCTCTGCTTGCCGACATCTCCCCTTACATCCCCCACCCACCCCTCCCCAAAAAATCTTCTGTGTCACTTTCATCTTTCTTTCCCTTTTAGAACATTGTCTATTTGTTATAGAAACATCGTAGTTAGTGAGAAAAGTTAAATGTGATTTTATGCTTAATAATGTGGATATTAATAATGAAAATTAATATCGAAGTATGACTTTTCTTTAACGAGTGACTTGTTATACAGCATCAAAATTTGTAAAAAGATTTGTGAAAAGTTTTATTGTTTTAAAAGCTTGATATTAACATACAAAATATGTTTGTTTATATAAGGGATAATGACATGTAAATTGGAAGTTTGCGACGTGCCTTCACAAGTGTAACATTTATGCAACCTACTTTTTGGAATGTACTCATAAAATCTGTTCCACCCTGCGAAAATTCTGAAACCCTTGGGGATTCCCAGAGTGGAACTCTTTTTACAAGTTCACATAGGTGGGTAAAAAACTTCTACAACTACGTTGCGTTATACGGAGCACTTGAGTAAGTATGTTTCATCATGGTGTACAAAAAAAGTATGTTGCTATTGCATGCTTTTATCACTTTTTATAATGACCCGTTGTCTATAACACAAATGATTGTATGTAAAACTTTTTAATGAGCCATGTTTTACACGGTGACAATATTTTATTCATGTCACTTTTTATATAGTCAGAATCTGTGTAGTACTTTTAATAAATACAGAAGAAAACGTAAAGGTAAAAGAAAGTTATGAAAAAGATAAAGAGGGGGAAGGACGTTGATACAGGGTTGAGGTTGGGGTGGGTAAAGTGGTGGGTTAAAAGCCTAAAAGCAAGTGAAAGAAAATAGACAGGTTGTAAATGAGTTATAATTCATCTTTTGTAGATTAGTTGGGTCGTGGGTCACGATCATGATTCATTAGTTATCGGGTCAATTCACTATCAATTTAGTCGGGTCGTGGGTGAGATATTCAAGGTCAGATTATTTGTTGGTCCGATTAATTTAAGAGAAATATAGCTTTGAGTTCGTATGCTATCAACTTGCAGGATTGGCCACACACGAGTTTCCCTGTAACTCAAATTCTACTTGTGGAAAGGCTGAATACGTTGACAGATGTTCACTCTTTGAAAAATTCAGCCAGTCAGGAATGCATCGTCTCAATTTAAATCAAATGCAAAATATTGATTTTGCAGGCATCTGGAAGGAATCTGAATCATTTGCTGTACGTCTTTCTTTTTTCCATATAGTAAAAAATTGTGAATGAATTCAAAACTTATTGTTATGTGTGTATTGATGATGCAGGAACTGATAGGACCATATTGGTCCCTTCGAGCAGCTCTTGGTCCTGTATTGGAAACACTCATTCTGCTCGACCGACTATTGTTTCTTCAGGAACAAGGTGATATTATTGAAGCGTTTATGTTGCCCATTTTTAATCCCAGCATATCTCCCAGGAATGTCGCTATAATTGCCAAGAAGATTTAACAAAAGCGTCATATTTGGTGAAATTGTTTAAAGAATGAATCGGCTTTGGTCAGCGATGACAGTTGGTAATGGTATACGAGTGAAGTAGTACGAAAATTAATATTAGAAGAGTGGACTATTGTAGGAATGAAGTTGACAGTCTTGTCATATTCATTTTGTCAGCTACTTATGGTTCACAAAATTCTTGCTAACTTTAAAAAAGATTCAACTTGGTAGTTGTTATTTTTAATTTAAATTTGAATTTAAATTTAAATTTAAATTATTAAATAAAAGAAAGATGCTGAGGGGTTATCTGGCCAAAGATTATAGGGAGGGTTTCAGTTAGCAATTGCAACTTTGTGGTCAATAGTATCATTATCAATAACACTGTTTATGTGAGGTGGTGGTTGAAAATTTCCTTTGTTTTTTCTTTCTTGCCAAATTTGGGACGGCATCCTAGTCATCACAGTTCCTTTCTATTTTCGATCGATGTATGCTTAAAACTTGTGTATCTATTGATGTTTATCTAGAGTCGCGGTCACGGTCACGGTCACGTGAACAAGTGAAAATGCCTTTGTATTATGTGAAAATTTGTAGCATTCACAAAACTGAGTTCCAAGTGTTTGATGTGAAGGTTTCTCATTGGAACCCAACGCGATCTAGTTGTTCATAACTTATGTACTGCAAAAGAATACATGGTTTAGTTCTTGTGCATGTAAGTGTGAAATTTTATTTAATACTCTATATTTAAAGTGATAAGTGGAGTTTTAAGATGTAGAAAATGTCCAAAGTGGAACAGAGTGGAATTATGGCCCCCAAACTCTTATCTATTTGTTGTCTGCCCAACACACTCGTCTGATTTTTGTCTCTATGTTCATTATGGTTTTTCCCTAATGTACACATATACATATACACTATTTTTGTAACATTTAAACTCGAACAATATCTTATCAAATGTCCAAAATTGCCGGTAGCTAGCAATAACAGAATACAAACTCACAGATTTCTAATTATGAGATGTTCTGAAGTTAAATAGTCAGTTTCGTTAAATGTGTATAACCAAGAAGTTAACCGGAATAAAAATGAAGTAGCCAACAATACGTATTATTGTGTGCTGTTAGGTTAAGACGATGATTTGAATGTATAGAATATATAAAGAAAGTTACAATTATTTCTGTCGTCCCAATTTAAACGTCCATATTTTCATTTTAGTACGGAGTAGTATAAAAAATAAGAATAAATGTAAGCAGGTTTTAAATATACGGGTGATGAGACGTGTTGAATGTGAATTGAGGTTGGTGACCAATCCTGGCGTGGGGTGGCTTGGCTTGGGTGGACATATATACATACGCTCCTACTCAATTCTTCTTCTTCTAAAACGTAATTACCTCTTTAATTATTTATTAATTTGACTCCATATATTCTTCTTGAATCATTTTCAGTCAACTAGACTTTTAAAATATACTATACTTTAATTAATAATAAATAACAAATAATAATCTATCAATAGTCTTGATCAAGATTTTCATATATAATAACCACTTTGCTATTTGGCGCTCTTAATTCATCTCTTCTTCAATCTCAACAGACATACCAAACACAAATACGAATTAATTCATCGCCATGAGCAACCTGAGTATGGTCGAAGCTACGCTCCCTCCAGGATTCAGATTTCACCCGAGAGACGAAGAATTGATATGTGATTACTTGTTCAACAAGCTTTCTCTTTCTGATTCACATCTTCTTGTTGAAATTGATCTAAACAAGTGTGAGCCATGGGATCTTCCTGGTAATCAATTATTCATATTCATATTTACTCTCTCTCTCTCTTTTTTTTTTTTCAGCAATTATAATCAATTATTCATATTCGTATGAATTGTTGTTAAATTTATATGATAATTTGATATTAACACATGCTAAATTCATTTAATTACCTTACGTTTTAATTTCTAATTGTGTAGTTTACTTTGCTTTATTATCATCTCAATAATTGATCATGTCTACCTTAAAATTAGGGTCTAACATGTATAATTAATTAATTTTGATATATATATTCCTCTCTTTTACTCATTAAAATTGAATTGATGAATTATAATTATAATTAAACTGAGCCACTGGATTTACACATGCAGCTAGCTAGCTCGAGTTTTCGAATTACAGATTACATGTTTATTTGATTTACTAGAATTAATAATATATTATTAATAATAAAATAATTGTACGTGGTTAATGAAGAGAAACTGAGTTTTCACTTCTCTATTACGAGTAAT
This sequence comes from Gnaphalium uliginosum, assembly GCA_963930675.1. NCBI lineage: Eukaryota > Viridiplantae > Streptophyta > Magnoliopsida > Asterales > Asteraceae > Gnaphalium > Gnaphalium uliginosum. Next base: position 2,159,758 of record OZ005685.1, read on the forward strand.
TAAACACAGAAGTTGATGAAAACATCTTTTTAAACACAGAAACGTTTTAATCGAGTCTCCGTAAATAAACATCATTAAGTATACGACATACGAATTTTTTTTCTTTTGTTGTTATTAGTATTAAAGTTACTTACAAAACAAACTTTTCCTAGCAATCAAAATGCTATTATCATTATCATTATCATATATATGTACATAACTAGACTAATAATAATAAAAAAATAAATAAGATAATACGCGTAATAAATAACAACAGAAATAATATGTATATCACCATGAATCGGGAAAAAGAAAGATAGTATAACTCGAAGGTGCATTACATATGTTTAACGATCATATATCTTTTTGTAAATATTAGTATGATTAGATAATGATTCAATGTTTAATATTATACGGAGTATTATCTATGTTTAAGTTTATTTCACTATAATCAACTCATATGGAAATATACATACATACATATATGTATGTATGTATGTACGTATATCTGCATGTATATATCAAATAGCAGTAATGTGTATATCCTAATCTACGTGTTATGTTGTCACTCACAAATATACATATATACATATAAATATACATATACATACATAATTAAAGTTGGAAACAATTTGTTCTTTCATACTACACATTTCTTTCACTTACTTTAGCATAAATTGACGTTTATCATTTGTCCTAACTTGATTATATCAAAATAACGATAGCCAAACTTAAAACGACCACGTATATATACGTGTCTAGTACGGTACGTATTTACATATTAATCATCAATTAATAAGTTTTCACACTTATCAGACTAAATTCATTTAACAACAATAATCATAAGAAATATTACATGATTATTTTAAAAAAAAAAAAAAAAGTAGATATATTTTGAATCGAGCATTTACATGTAACAAACCAATAATACAATGATATATATATATATATCTAGATTTTTATTTTTATTATTAAATTTTGACACTTTAGCCTCATGTATAATTGATTAAAGAAGGAAATAAGGCCAAATTTGATGGTCCTAGCTTAACCTCACTTATCGTTTATACCCACGTGCTTGGCCCTCACACAATCCCTACTTGATGTTCAAAAAACAACAAAACTTGCACTAATATTTATTATTTTATTCTTTTAACAATAAAACAAATGTTATTTAATATTTACTAACTAATTAATCATAACACAACACTTAAGATCGTTGATCAAGCTAGCAAAATTCCACGTTAAAAAAATGGAAATTAGGTTGCAAATGTATATGAAAATTAGCTCCTTTTATTTATATTTATGTATTTATTTATTTGCTTTAATCAAACAATAAAAAGGTATTTCGGATAATTAATAAAACCTTGCAAGGGAGTGGATATATGACAAAATCCATTTATTAATCAACTTATGGAGGACAAAAGGACTTAAAAAGAAAGAAAGAAATTGGATTATCACATTAACTTAACTTTGCTTTCACAAAAAAATTGACAATGATGTATGTATGCTTTTTAGTATTTTGTATTACATTCATTGTATCTAAATTTCCTTTTGGTAAACGTAATTGATCACCAATAATTCATCATCTCCACATTAATGATAACATCATAGTTAATTATCCAAGTAATTAACCGTTTAAGATCTTTTTATAGAAACGGCTTGCGTGGGAGGCAAGGAATGGTACTTTTATAGCCAAAGAGACCGAAAATATGCAACAGGATTACGAACAAACAGGGCCACGATATCAGGGTACTGGAAGGCAACCGGAAAAGATAGATCGATTTTTCAAAATCGAACACTTGTTGGGATGAGAAAGACTCTTGTTTTCTATCTTGGAAGGGCACCAAAAGGAAAGAAAACTGATTGGGTGATGCATGAATTTAGGGTTCAAGGTTCATTAGCACCTCCACTTGATCCTTCAGTCAAGGTCTAATTTCTTTTCACCTTTTAATTACATGAAAATATCTATCTAAGATTCCATATAATATATTAATTAATTTTTTTATATTTAAGTATAAGTATATGTCTTTATCCATTTCCAATAATTATAATTATATAGAATATAGAAATTTCCAATAATTATAATTATATAGAATATAGAATATGGAATATTAATAAAATTAATGGTATATAACATATGCAGTGATAGCTGGTACAATACCAATCTTGCCACTCAAATTCAACTTTGTCTCTTTTGAACTTTACAAATATTCTTTTATACCCTAAAATTATTATAGTTGGTAACCCAACATGTAAATACCTTTTCCATAGTTATTTAAATCCATTTTATTTGATCATTAGAACTTTACAAATATACTCTATACCTTAAATGATTAAATTAATATACTTTTTCCAGGGATATTTAATTCCATTTAATTCAATATTTCGAAAACAATGAAATTTATTATCCGAAACATGAGTATCATCTAATTACTAATGTTCTTTTACTAAGAAAAACATATACCGCTAGACTAAAAGCCTGTTAATTGTAACATAAAAACGCTGGTAAATATTGACGAAATTAATGTTATTATTACAGGAAGACTGGGTGCTATGCAGAGTGTTTTGTAAGAACAGAGAAATAGTTGATGGAAAACAAAGTAGCAATGTGGGAAGCATAACCAAATATGAAGATACACTGAGTTGTTCTTCATCTCTACCACCATTAATGGAACCTAATTACACCCTTTCCTTTGACCAAAGTCAACCCACCACAAACTTCAACACTAATACTTATAACCAGCAAGTGCCCTGCTTCTCCACCATTTTCAACATCTCTAATAATCCACAATTTGAACTCATAAATAACAATCAAAACCTATTAATCTCCAATAACACCATACCACAACCACCATTACCCGATATTACAATTCCTTCAACGTCTTCATCATCATCACATTGTTACGAGAAGAAAGACACGATTAAAGCCATTTTGAGTCGTTTCAACAACAACATGGATAAAAACGACACATTAAGCTTTGGTGAATCCGATCAAAGCTTTTTGTCCGATGCATCTTTGGCCGTTACCATGTGGTACCCCTGATTATTATTAGTTCGTAACAATTGTATAATTAAAATAGTTATAATAGTACGTTGTTGTTATTGTAAATACATATGTATAAAAAACATCTAGTTATATAAATGGAAAAAAATGAGCTATTGTACTAAAAAAAATACTCTATGTATTATATCGGGCGGTTCACATTTTAAATTTAGTCTAATAGCACCTAAATTAAATGCTATATTACTTAGTTCCTTTTAATAAAAATTATTATTTTTATTATTATTATTATTATTATTATTATTATTATTATTATTATTATTATTATTATTATTATTATTATTATTATTATTATTATTATTATTATTATTATTATTATTTGCATGGAGTTTAAATGTTTAATTATTATGAGTAAGTATCATTTTCGTCGATATATATAGCCGGCGAACAACTACTCACGATGACTACAGAGTATTAAACTATTAATTAATAATAATTTATTTATTATTAATAAAGTTAATATTTTTAAAAGAGCATTTTTATTTTATTTTATTTTATATCTACATAACACTATGACCTCACTATATATTCGCTATCTTCATTTTTTATGCACAAGTATATTTGTCAAGTATTTTAGTCAATGATTGGAGGGAGAAAACAAATTAACATAAATAAACAAAAATTAAAAAAGTAAAATCAAATCACTCACTTGATGTCATGCCTAATGTAAGCCATCTTATTATTTAATCCATTATACTTTCACAAAGCCACGTTTTTGTTTAATTTAGTAGTAATTTACTAAACATTCAATTCAAATAATAACTGATTCTAACTCATATCAAGCTGTAATCAATCAATTAATTAATACTAATATTTTTAAGCTGCGATCTTGATAGTAGGATCGTACGATCCTATTTTACAAAAATGTGTTGGATCATAATAAGATCGTTATCAAGATCGTTAACAAGATCGTAAAATCGATAATAAGATCGTACCAATATCGTAAGATCGTTTAAATTTTATAATAAATGTTTATATTAAAAAAATTATATATATATTTTTTATCAAAGTATGATCTTATAATCTCGGTTCTATTTTACAATCTCGATCTTGCAGAGATGAAAACGATCTTAGTTAAGATCTCCATCTTAACAACATTGTTCTTAAGTCACTTAAACAAAGCAAAATCTAATATATCAAAAAGTATAAGATATTTTAAAAGATTTGTTTGCTTTAAAATCTAATGACCTGATTAATAAAATAGTTTTGACTTTGATTAAGGATATGGGATATTTCAACGATACATACTTTTATTGTTAAATCTAATCTAATAATCTCATTAGTCATTCTAAGAGTATTGTATTCATGTGTGTGATAATAGGAACTTTCTCTCTTATCTAATTGTGATTGTAGGAAAATAGCAATTCATTTATCTATCAATATTATTATATAACTCATCATAAGAATACATTTAAAATGGATATTAAAATCTTAAATTTATACCCCCTATATATAAACTTTCTACACTTAGAAGATTAACGAAACCTAAACTACCCGTTTAAACTTCACACCGTCAAAATACCATTCGGGTCATGCAGCTCAACCACACAGAGTTGGAAGACTTTCGACATAAAGCTATCAGAATACTCACATCATTAAACTAGAACCACACTCTAAACGCCATCATCTTCTAGGTCCAAGAAGATTTGTTGAAGCGTGCGAAAACTCCAACCACATGATTTTATCAAGAGACATAAATCTCTTCATTCGTTCGATTATAGCCACATCTGATCCTGCCAATGACATATCAATTGCCAACCCTTACAGAATTTCGTCCATTCAATTTTCCTTCCCAGCAATCAAAAAATCGTTGATAGAACAAACATGTATATCATCATCAAGGTTTATCCGTGATAATGCAGTTACAACCTTGAAAACCTACTTCATCTAAATTCCATTTCCCACTAGTACACCGACGTAAAATATAGCTATGATTTCTATGAACACATCTTCTCCCACTCAGCCAAATTCCCACTGTACGAATTAAAATAACAAATGTGGCTATCTGAGAAGGCTCTGGTTCATAACACCCGGTTAGTCACAAATTACTTTGCCGTTGGAGTGTAACAATGAAGGTCCGAATGCTCTAGTATTGCCTGAATCCGCACACTAAACTCATAGAAACTCGATATCCATCAATCGCACAACCGCCTCAAGACTCTCACGAGTTGCCAAACTCCCACTAACTTCGAAACTTCCCACGATATCGAACTCCTAAGAGTTCCTGACACTCAACAATATCTTGAAAGCTCATCAAGACTTACAAGATTATCCACCTCGAACCCACTTGAAAATTCTCAATCAGTTCTTCCAGAAGATCCGCTCAACCGTTGAATCAAACATCAATCGATACCCGAGTCCAGTTGAATGCGTTCTATCGTACATCTTCTACAACCAATATCTTTAAGTGTAGGAGCTCTAAGCTGCCTAATCATTCCAAGCATATAGAATACCCAACCAAAAACATGGTCTCCCGTTTCAAATCCGCGAGCGATAACCAAACTCCCTCGATAACTCCCATTGTCGATTACCAAATGGATGTGGTACCGTTTATTACCCAAATACCCAATCGAGAAAACCATTCTCTTGAGCTCCGTAACAAACCCCACATCTTTAAAAATCCAGTCTGTATTAAGTAAGTCTCCCAAGGTATCATGTCCCTACACTCGCAACATCAAACTCTAGTCGGGTAACGTTCATCTATTTTTTTGCACGGGACTGCAAAGAGTGAGTATGTGACTACCAATTAAAGGTTAGACGGCTAAAAAAACAATTGTCAACGAATACAAATTTTTTAAGGCGCACGAATGTAAAGTCTTGATGGAATGTCTAACCTAATAACAAGGACGTGATTAATTGTTAATTGTAAGGAAAGGTAATTAACAAAATGAAGACCGTACAAAAAGAATGGATTTGATAATGGGGTTAGGTTTAATTTGTATGCCAAAAAGTCTAACAAGAATCTCACTCCCATAGCTAGAAAGCAACTTGCAACCAATATCAATAGGTTTTAGTCTACCAACTTCAATTGTTGTTGAGTTTTTATTGGAAAGATTTACCAAATTTTTAAATAAATATTAATTAGTTATAGGAGTTGGATTTGTTTTGTTGTGTATGAACTTTATGAAACATATGTATCTACATCTATTATATATGTGTCTTATATTTTATACATTATAACTATATATATATATATATACCTTGAGAGCATTTGCATATAGTGGTTAATGTATTATGGTAGGGTATGGTCTGATATTGATTTTAATTTAGGTTTAGAACATTGTTGTATATTCATCTTGACTATGCATGCATAGGTGAGCAATATTTGATTCTAAACTGGTTACTTAAAAATCGAACTAATCTGTTTAAAAAACAGATTATTAAAATGATATTTGGTTTGAATTTAACCGAAATCGAATATGACAACTGTTTTTTGGTTCGATGATTGGTTTGAAAAGTGTTAGATTCAGTTAAATCGAAAAAATCGATTATGGCACATAGTATTGTATTTTTATTATTATTTAAAAGTGGGCATTTTAAAAACTAGTTTGTGAACAAGTTTTTAAAAACTTGTGGTAATGTAAAAATGGCCATTACAATTTACAACAAACTAGTTTTTAGCACGGAAATGGGCCTACTTTCACAAGGTAAGTGGGCTTACATATGTCAACTTGGACCCTTCTAATTAAAGACTTTTAGCTTCCACTGAAGTGGGTCAGGAACTCAGATTTCAAAAGTTTAAATACGTGGCTAAAGGCATGTAGTGACATTTTTTTTCTAGTAATTTGAATTAGTAACTAAATGTAACATACTTATGTGAAGAAAGATGTTTTAAGTCCTTATTGTCATAATTCTGTGCTTCTGTTTTGATACCAATTGTCGAGTCCTTGGAAGGAAAGACAACATTAACAAGATTACATTATATTACTTGAACACACACACATTGACAAATGTATACCACAGTACAACAAAGTTGATAATTCAATATCATATTTTACACGGTGATATTCTAATCGATCATCAGTATTCTTTAAATATAATAGTCGTACTCGTACATAACATGATCGATGAGACCGAATTTAATTACTGTGCCAAAGCACTTGTGCTGTAAACCAAAAGCGCGCCTCCTCCCAAAATTCCAGCCAAGGTAACTGCCCATATTAACAAACCAGTTTTCCCTGTACTCATTTAAGAACACAATTAATCATTACCTTATGTTTATCAACAAATATTATGTTGACATATGAATATGTGATTTAACCCAAAAATAAATAAATAAATAAATAAATAAAATTCTCACCTCCAACATAGACATCACCACTTGGAGACCATTCTTCTTCATTGTAAATAGGACTGTAACCATCAACATTAGCACCATATTTGTCCACAAATTGGTAAACACCCTTTCCCTGAAAAATTTCATCATTCATAAACAAACATAGGTTAAAATTTTGTTAATTTCATAAATTATAAATTATAAACAAATTGGTACATACCTTTGGCTTCCTTCCAGATGCATCTTTGCCTTCCCTCAATGCCATACCACCTCCAATCCCTAATCAAAATTTCTTGCAAATTAATTTTAATATAAATGGTTAAAAAAATGGTCTTTAAGGTAAAACGTGTAGAAATGATCCTAGGCGTTGACATGATGCACCGGTTTTTACACTTTAATGTATCAAAAAAAATGATGCACCATGACAACGCCAAAATATTCTCTACCGTGTTACCTCGGGTACTATTTTCTTCCGAAATTTTTTAGATTTATATTTTTATTAGTATTGATTATAGAGGTTTAGTGACTAACCAAAAGGTTTGTCAGTTTTGATCTTTTTGACACCACTAGCAGACACCTTGAATGATGTTGTTTTTGTGGGAAGGGAAGGGAGACCCTTTACTGCTACTAATGGAGACGAAGGCTTGAGACTCAATGAAGACATCATTGTACCTGCTGCCATTTGATGATCACAATTGCCTAATTAATTTTATTGATTTGCACCCGAAACAAAAGGATGCCTTTAATTATTTATGATCAAGAAGATGGATATAATTCGTAAGTAACTATCATGGTGATTTTCATGTTGACACGTGGCAGCCGATCTATGGTCTATTTCTGGATTATGGATTTCATAACATTATCTAAATGTACTAAATTTTAAAACTTGTATGTCCCAACTCCCAGATCTCTCGACACGTACTGAAATCCAATACCATTTCCTAGTTTACCAACATGTTACTCTTCCGCTCAATCAAGATACCGATCATCGTCTCAACCAATTGGATTTGCACATTACGCACCCATTGCTAATCCATATCAACTTGCACCCGACGACCCACGAAACCAATACCAATTCCAAGGGTGATACCAAACACAACACCCACAAACCTCACACTCCATAAACACAATTTTCACAAAACCCACAAACCTCACACCCCGTAAACACACAATTTTCACAAAACCCACAAACCTCGTACCTCGTAAACACACAATTTTCACAAAACCCACAAACCTCATACTACGGAAACCCACAACTTTCTCCATTCCCACAAAATCCTATAACCCAAAATCAACACACAACTTTCTCCATACCCAAAGACGAAGTAGAAAAAGATGAAGAGGAGGCCGAAGTTGAAGTCGAACCCGAAATACAAAATGTGAAGCAAAAAAGGAAGCAAGTAAGATGGACTGAGGAGGAGGCAAAAATCTTGGCCGAACAGTGGGTACACGCGTCCGAAAATGGCGTATAAGGAAACTCACAAACGGATGAAAGTTTTTTTGAAAAAAAGTACAAAAATCGAACAATTCGTTAGTTGTCGAAAAACATAACATTAATCAACTAACCGTCAATTGGAATAAAAATCAACCCGACGTCAAAAAATTCAACGCTATCATATCTACAAAAATTATAATGAGCTTCATCCTCAAAGCGGTGCAGGAAACAAAGATGTTTTACAAGTGGCTCGTGACCACTTTAAGCAACAAAATAAAAATCGTAAATTCATTTACGAGCAATGTTGGAATGTATTAAAATATTACTCAAAATTCTTTATGGAGCCGGGGTAATGAGCAACAAACGTACATTCGAACTCGACCCGGAACCTGTCGATCTTCAAGCGGGCGACGTCCCCGATCACCTCGTCTCTTGCGGTTAATATGCAGAGGTTGTTCCAAGACGACACAATACGTCGTCCACCCGGTCGAAAGGCTCAAAAAGTTCGGGTTCATCGGATGCCACTTCTCCGTCAAGAAGTGTACGAGAAGAAAACTTGAAGCCCTTTGTTGGGAAAAACAACGTATCGAACATATTTTATAAATCTGATGAGTCAAAATATCAAAGTCTAAGAAAAATTAGTTAAGTGTTAATTTTCAATCTGAAAATGTAATTTCACGACTGAATCTGAAACATCATACTCCAACATAGTTTCAGACTCTGACTAGCTTCACAGGAATTTCAGATTGAAACGTTTACAGACTTAGAATTTCATATTCAGAGTTCAAAGATAGAGATTAGAAGATTGAAGATAATCTCTGCATGTCAGCATCTAAGGATTCGAAGATATCTACAACAAACTTTAAAGATTTACTTATTTTTTGTATTTATCTTGTTTTCATACAAATCAATTAGTTTGTTATAAACCGATATATTAGAGATACGATATGATTGTGTTAGCTCTAATATGTGTATATATAGAGATCATTAGGTTTAGAAAAAAACCTAACTATTGAAATTGTAATCACTAATTTCGATATTCAATAATATACGTACTTATTGAATTCATTCGTTGTTGATTATATTCCTCAAATCAATTCATACTTATAATTGTTAATCAATTTACTATTAAATGTTTGAATTACTGTTTGTTATTGATCACTATGTTTTGGTTAAACATAAACGTGACTTAACACTACGGTTAAGAAAACCGCCTAATGCAACAAACCGCAATTCATACAATTAAAGAGAATTCGAATAAAAAATTAGCTTTCAGAGCGTTGAACTTTCTTTGTAAAAAAATATCAAAGCGTGTTAAAAAGGAACTAAAAATGATCAAAAATGTTGGGAAATATGTGGTAACAACGTATTCAACAGTGTTTTTACGACAAGGAGAAGACGAAGATTCGGACGAAGACGAAGACGATGAATCGAGTTCGGCTTAGACTACTTTTTAGGTAATTGTGTTTTAAAAATAAAAAGTAAATAATGTGTGGGGCTTAGAAAAATTAAGGGACCAGTCACTGTTGGCAGTGCTAGTCAGTTTCAATCAATTTTGAAAAAAGATGATGTGGCGCTAAGTTGGCACAAACTGACCTTAGTTTCAGTCATATATTGGGAATGGTTTTAGTTTACTGAACATGGTAGTATAGTTACAATATTGCATAAGCATCAACATAATAGGCTGATAAGGCATGTGCCAGGATTCTCCGTGGATTTCAACCGACAAAACCAACGACATTGACACGGTATGTCGGTTTGGGACTGTCGATTGGAGAGGTCGGATATCAGACGGGGTGAGCGACACACCATTTTTTTAGTGTATAGAAATAAATGTATAGTGGTAAATGTGAGACCTAAAGATTAAATTGACGATGACTTTTGAAAAACTGATATAACACTAAATTGACATTAACAGACCAGTCAATTTCAATCTTTTGTCAGGAGTGATCAAACAATCTTGTTATTCTAGTTTATTGTGATTGTAATTGTCATTTCAAGCACTCATTGCATATTTATTTTGTTAATTAACTTTTTAAGTTGTTTATATTATTATACTTTTTATTTTTATAATAACTTAAAATATTCCAAATATAACTTAATACGCCAAACGATTTATCCAGAAACTCATCAATCTAATAAATAAAAAATTGCGATTCTCTTTGACGATATTTTTAATACGAATAGATTACATGACGGTGGAGTGAAGTAACCTACAATCTTGTCCCATGATCCACCTCCCAAAGTTAATAACATAAACAACTTTTAGTTGTTAACTTTTCAAAACAATTTTCCAACTTACAACCCAAACTAAATACTAACATAAATAACTTTTTAGGTAACATGCAATTAAACTTAGAAATATCTAAGAGATTAAATTACATGAATGATACTTATGATTTACATTGGTTTATGAAATTTGTCTTCAATTTTTTTTCTCTTTCACATTTTCAGTTTAATAACTTAACTTTGGTTTCATAAATGGTCCCTAATCAGCCTAAAATGACCGAAATACCATTTTTTACTTGTCTTTCAAATTATTTGATGACGCACATAAGTATATTTTAATTATTTTAAGTGAATGATTGGCCATTTAAGAGACAAAAGACCAAAAGTGGATCTTTTGCTTTAAACATGTGAAAAAAGTTGAGGGATACTCCATGTAAATCCATCTAAACCACAAGGACCATTCATATAATTTATTCTATATAACATTGGGTGTGTTTGACAACGATGAGTTGGAGTTAGAGCTGGAGCTGAAGCTTCGTTTCAAAAGCTATTTCAAGAAGCTTCTCTTTTAAGGGCCTATGAAGACTTATTTTTTAAAGAAATCTCATTTTCATTGTGTTAGCAAATAAAATTTATGAGTTGAATCTTATTAAAATAGAAGTACAAGTTCTAAAAACCCTCAAAATCCTCTTCTCAAATACACCCGTAACTTTACAAGTATTATGATAGAATATAGGAGTATTATAATAGACTTGAGTTCGAGTTAATGGTTTTAGTTTTAAACCACTAATCCAAACTCATTAACCAACACATGACCACAAATTGTTAATTGTTGTCAAGAACACCATTTAGCATATTTTTTGACACATGAAAAAGAAATAAGTGTAACCAAACACCCCCATATTCATTTGTGATATCCAATTTGAATTATTTCCTCTCTCCAAAACATTACACAGTCCCCCAAGCTAAAGCCAAGCCCTTTTTGAGTTTTTGAACCTTTTTCTACCCTTTATTCACGAGCAGGTTAGGGTTCCATCACGGATAAACAAACACCACAATCTCCTCTTTTCCCACCCAAATTCAACAACTCTGTTTTCATCTTCTCTTCATCTCAATTTCTCAAGATCCAACCTTTAATTACATCATTTCCAAAATTAAAAAAATGCCCACGTAAAAATGATGCAACCCCATTAATAAAAATTGATTATTTTTAGCAAACGTACATGTGAAGTTAATTTATATCCATCACAAGAAACATCACACATTTTCTTGCTTTTTTAATTTACCTTATCAAAATATGATTTTTTTTTCAGTATTTCAATTCTTATAAAGCTAGGGTTTTGTTTAGTACCACTGTTAGTCAAATGTAATTGTACTGATTACATATTTAGTAGTATGGAAGATATAGGGTTATTTAATCAAGGATGGAAATGGTTAGAATCGGGGAGTTATTTTTGCTCAATGAAAGCTGGTGGTGGTTTGATTCATAAATTTGAGCTGTTTGTGAAAAAGCATTGGCCTAGCGTTTGTTCTGGGTGTGGTAAATTAGGCAAATTTTTATATTTTTTAGTGTTTCATTGGAAAGATTGTGTTTTTAGGGGATTTAGGTCTTTTTTCGGTTTGGGTACTGTGGCATTGCTGATTATTATTTGGAGCTGTCTTATTAGTTTGACTTCAATGTCTTGCTTGTTATATGTTCTTCTTAGTATGGTAAGTTTATGAAATTTTATGATATTGATTCTTGATTGTGTCAAAATTTTGGTGAAATTTGTGGTAATCATTTTGAAATTATGCATATATTTTCAGGGAGCTGCTGGTTGTGCTGTGCACTACTTGGGTTACACACCTGGTTTATTTATCGTAGGATTGTTCGCAATTCTGATTTTGTGGATGTATGCCAACTTTTGGACTACTGGTTTATTGTTTATCGTCGGAGGTACGTCTTGTTTGTCTTCTGAAAGTTACTAGTTCGTGTAGAGATAGATATCGGGTTTGACCTGTTCGAGATAGAGCATAGCTGAAATACTGAAGTAACTCGTTCATCATAAGTTTAGTGTTCAATCCTAATAGATAGATATGCTGTTTGACCCGTTAGAGATAAAGCATAACCCAAATGGACCCGTTCAAAAGTTTAGCGTACTATGCCGGTATTTTGAACGTATGTTTTTCTTGTATATTCCAGGCTATGTGTTTTCCCTAAACCATGCAAGGTTGGTGATTTTAATGGCAACAATGTATGCACTTTACTGTGTAAAAACTCAAGCTGGGTGGTCCGGAGTATTGATATCGATCAACCTTGCGTTTCTCTCTAATGATGCATTGAACTGTATGATCCGGTGGAGTGATGATTTGAGTGAAAAAACACAGTTTGAAGAGCAGAAAATACCCAAATCATTTGTCGATGATGACTTTGTGGAAGAGAGTGAGTTTTCTGTTCCTACTGATGAACCTGAAAAGGTTTACGAAAAGGTGCACTCGTATAAATCTTCAAGCAAACCAGCTGCTACTGCAACTGTTGAAAGTAAACAAAAAGAATCCATTTCTATCCCTGTGGTCAAAGACGATGGGGAAGCGATTAATGAGATGAAAAGAATTCTTAGCTGTTTGGATCATTATGAAGCATTGGGTTTTTCTCGTTACAAGAAAATTGATGCTTTATTGTTGAAGAAGGAATATAGGAAAAAGGTATGTTGTTTTCACGGAGAGCTCTGCAAGAAAGTCTTATTCTTTGTTGTAACTAGTATTTGGATTTGCGGTTTGTAACTGGTTATTTGATCATTGGTCTTTCAAAGCTCAATAATATGTTTTTCATGGGTTGGACATTTTTACAGAATTGTCCTTTTTAGTCAATTTATCTTTTGAAATTCCTTAAATGACCAGTTTTTTCCGAATTTTTGATTATATTCTTATTACAACATCAAACAACAGAAGCACGTCCAGAGACTACTTTTCACAACCCATATTATTATAGTCGATTATCCTATTCTGACTAATCAATATCATATAATCACATCCAAACACCCCCGTAGACTCAAATGTGACAAGATTCTTGATGCGTGTTTCCATCTCCTTATTTATAGAGTTCACATTTTGTTGTTATCTGTACCTTTTGGTTTATTTCGCTTATAATCTGTCTCTCTATTCAGGCTATGCTTGTGCACCCTGATAAAAACATGGGAAGTCCGCTTGCAAGTGAATCTTTTAAAAAGATTCAATGTGCATATGAGGTAAGTGTCATCTAATTTACTTAGAGGTTACAAGATGGGTTTGGGTTAAGCGGGCTGGTTTGGGGTTGGATTGACCTGTAAACACACTTTCTTGTACAATCTATAAATTTTTGAATAGTAGGAAGTTGTATGCATACTTCAGAGTTTAGACTACTTACCTGTTTATCTTTTGGATTTAACCAATTAACCAATATGTATAAAAAACAACCCAAATTACCATCTCCAAATCTACTACTGGATTTGTAAATATTTGTATAAGCCACTGATCTGGTATTACGGGTAGGTTCTTTCTGATTCTGTAAAGAAGAGAGACTATGATGATCATCTAAGAAAAGAAGAATCCAAGAGTCTGTCTGACAAGTCCCCGAGTACTTCTCATCAGGTACAGTTGTAAGAGACATTGGATACATGTCTATTCTGACAATTAAATTCTCTAATTTGCAATTTTTATACGCTCATCATCTTTCTTGGGCCAAAGCAGGACAGTCCTGATTACTGCTCAGAGGAATCAAGACGTATACAGTGTACAAAATGTGGTCATTCACATATATGGATATGTACGAATAGGACCAAGTCTAAGGCGAGATGGTGTCAGGTGGGATCATCATTCTGGAAAAGTAGAAAGCTACATTTTTTTATAATTCTCTCTGTTTACCGTTTTAACTAACTGTCTTTGTTTTAGGATTGCTGTCAATATCATCAAGCCAAGGATGGGGATGGGTGGGTAGAATATAAAGGCTCACTTGTTTTTGATCGGCCTCAACAGGTTTGGAGTTCATTATTTTGTTATACCCAGTAACATTGTGTTTTTGAGCATTTAAAACATGTAGTGTATAATATAGATTTGTTGATTCTTGATCTGTCAGTTAACACTCGTTTATGTGAAATATTATAACCTACAGAACTTGGCATTTTGCTAATATTTAATAAATTTTTCGTATAGGTGGAAATTCCACGTGCTTTTGTTTGTGCCGAGAGCAGGATATTTGATGTATCAGAATGGGCCATTTGTCAGGTCTAATTTTCAAACTTTGTATTCGTGTACTCGATAGTTTATTCAGATTATAATTGAAAATGTAAGAAGCTAAAAGTTCTGATGTACAGGGAATGGCATGTAGGCCAAACACACATCGCCCAAGTTTTCATGTAAACATGGTGGGATTGGAGAAAGGTCAGAGATCAAACTCAAGCAGATATCCATGGGATTTGGATGCAGAAATGACAGATGAAGAGGAAGAATTCGAGTTATGGCTACAACAAGCATTAGCGTCAGGCTTGTTTTGTGAAACCTCCAAACGTAGAAAAAGTTGGAGCCCGTTCAAGTTACCACAAAAGAAAGGAAAGAGACAAGGGAATCGAATGTCTCAATGATCATCAATAGTCTTATTAGAAGATGTAGTTTTCTACTCATACCATGCCAACCCAAAAACCGAACAAGGAACAGGAGGGTCGAAGATAGACATGTTGACCCATTCCATTAATGGATGTAGATACCTTGTAGTGTTCTTGAAGATTTTGAAAGCTTAATGGAGTTGGCTAAAGTGGGTGAAAGATGTGTATATTAACATTTGATGGAGCTCGCGATCGAAAATGTCATATTAGGTTTTTATAAACTTGGGTCGTTCAGGGAAGAAATATCTAGTGATGTTTATTATGCTTTAGGCATTTTTAATAAGCAATCTGAAAATCAGAAGAAAAAGAAAAGGTTAGCTATTTTATTTTTATTTTAAGAATGTGCAGTTATTATTAAAGGTGGTAAAAAAAATCGGGTTCAAAACCCAACCCGAAAACCCCCGAAAAACTGACCCGGTCAAACCCGGGTTTGACTCAACCCGGTTCGGGTTTGTTGGAACCCGGCGGGTAGGAACCGGTTCCTGGGTTAGCCGTTACAAACCGGTTCGAAACCGATTTTTTCCAACCCGGTTTCAAAAATCGGTTTCCAACCCGGTTTTCAACCCGGTTTTTTTCTAGCCGTTTTTTGGTTAATTTGACCGTTTTTTTTTTGTTTTTTTACCATTTTGCCATTCCAAGTTTACTATATATACAAACCTTGAGTTTAGGATCAATCACAACATTCAAACACTCATATAAACTCAAAACGCTCTTAAAACGCATACAAAATTCTCATTTCTCAAATGATAAATCAATCTTCTTCCTCTTCCTTCGGTGTTGGTTCTTCAAGTTCACCAACGATTGTTTGAAAATTGGTTAACAAAAGAAATCCGGAGGTGTGGGATTTATACGACAAAGTGTTGTTGTCGGATGGTACGACAAAGGCACATTGTAAACGATGTGGGAAATTTTTAAAAGCCGACTCCAACACAACGTTGAAACATCATAAAGAAAAGTATTGTGTGGGACTCAAAACTAATCCGGAAGTAAGTGGTCAAACTTCTATGTCACAAGACATATTTCAAAAGGGTAAAATTAGATACAAAGCTTATATGAGATTGTGTAAGAAAACGGATTCCATTTTTTTAACCCCTAATTGAAACATGCCCGTTAGATGGAATTCGACCTACTATATGTTTGTATGTGGTTTACGCCAACGTGATACATTACAAGTTTTTCATGATAACCTTGTTCAAAAAGGTCTTGCAACACCATTTCCCATAGAATTTTGGGAGGTTATTAAAAAGTTAACCGAATTGCTCAAAGTTTTCAAAACCGCGACTACTTTATTATCGGGTGTTTATTATCCTACTAGTCATTTGGTACTTAATCAAATTTGGTTGTTGACTTCAAAATTAAATGAATACGAATATGAAGGTGCTTTATTTGAAAAGATGGTGGCTCCCATGAAAGAAAAACTAAAAAAATATTTTCGAGAAATGTCACCGGTAATTACTTGTTCCGCCGCAATGAACCCGTGTTTGAACACCACCGGGGTGGAAATGCTTATCGATAATATTTGTCACAATTTGGATTTGAATGAAGAGAACCCAATGTTTTCCGATAATACAAAAACGTTTTTTAAGAGTTCTTTACAAGATTTATTTGGCGTATATTTTCAAAAATATAGTTCAACAATAAATGTGCCGGTTAGTTCGATTTCCACAACGTTTAGTTCATCTTCTTCCAACAATGCAATGCTTAACTTATATAATAGTTTAAGACAAGAAAACCATAAACGTGCAAGGGGTGAAGGTAACCAAACGACTAGCAAATATGGGAGATATACCTCAACGGATTTTTTGTCCACTATTCTACCTAATGAGTTCGAACAATTTGATATTTTGGCTTGGTGGAAAGAGAGGGAATCTCAATTTCCCGTTCCAGCCATCATGGCCCGAGATTTACTAACCGTCCAAGTTTCTACGGTAGCTTCGGAATCCACATTTTCTCTTAGTGACAGGGTATAATCTATACGAAGAACAAGACTCACACCGGCCTCCTTAGAGATGTGTATTTGCTTGAAGGATCACTTAGACGCCGCTGAACGTTTACAAAATGTTTCAAGTCTTGAAGGTGAAATGGAATACGAAGGAGATATACATAATATCGAGGTGGAAGAGGGTATGGTAATATTACTTTCCGACGAAGAAATTGCTCTCAATCAAGCTTCGCGCGAGGCTACCTCCGAAGAAGATTTCGACTTTTGAATAATTGAAGATTAATATAAGTTGAAGATTATGAAGACATATGAAGACTTATAAAGAATATGAAGAATTATGAAGAGTTTTTGGATTCAATAATATTTTGAAGAAGACTTAGAAGACCTTTGTTTAAGTTATTGTTCAATTATGTTTCCATTACTAATGTTTTATGAATTCAATGAAAATTTTTTGGCCCAAACGTTGTTTTTCACTAAAACGCTTAACGCTCGAAAAAATTTGAATTATATAGAGTTTTTGGATTCAATAATATTTTTAAGAAGACTTAGAAGACCTTTGTTTAAATTATTGTTCAATTATGTTTCCATTACTAATGTTTTATGAATTCAATGAAAAAAATTTGGCCTAAACGTTGTTTTTCTCTAAAACGCTTAACGCTCGAAAAAAATTGAATTATATAGAGTTTTTGGATTCAATAATATTTTTAAGAAGATTTAGAAGTCTTTTGGTTAAGTTATTGATCAATTATGTTTCCATTACTAATGTTTTATGAATTCACTGGAAAAAAATCGAAAAATACATTGTTTTTCCCTAAAACGCTCAACGATCGAAAAAATATACATTTTTATAGCAAAACCGGGTTGGAACCGGGTTTTCAACCCGAACCGGTTTCAAACCGGTTCCAACCGGTTTGGATCGGGTAGGGTTTTTTAGGTTTAAAATCGGGTCGGGTTTGGTCAAAACCCGGTTTCTCTTTGTTGACTAAAACCCGGTTCGGGTTTCCGGGTCGGGTTGGGGCCAACTCCATTTTTGTTCATGCCTAGTTATTATGCCTATTTGGTCTCCTATCAAGCCCACTTATATAGATAATTTTGGACTTCTGGTTGTAACCAAACTTTTACTACTTTTTTGCAAAAAAAAAATCAAAGTTAAACAAAAACCAGCGGCCAATATATATTGATGATCTTCTAACTGGAATTTTTTCCGAATAGCAATCCATGGGCCGATTAAACTAAAAGAAGTCTACTGAGAACTTGTAACTGGACTGAAAAATGGATTTGGGCCTTGACAATCCCCGGAGTACTTATCGTATTGGGCCTGGGCTGGAACCCACTAATGTTTTAACTGGGAGACAATTAAGTGTATTTAGGTCTGGCCCAGTGGAGGGTGAAAGTAGTAACTACTAACTGGCAAGTGATTATAATATCTAGATATGCACTAAATCGCATGTTCGAGTGTGTTACACCATGATTTTTGTATTTTTTTTTTTAATTTTAAATTTTACTTTTTAAAAAAAAGTAGAAATATCTTTCTCAAACTTGTGCAACTACATAAATTAATCAGTAGCAGTAAAAATCAAATACCTTGTTCTTTCCTATTTCATAGGGTTTATGTAAGATTCTTACAAATGTCAATCCATTTCTTATTAACTTGCTTCTAAATTTTCATTATGTAGTTGTTCCTTTTAAAAAACCATTCTATGGATTTATTAACATAACATGAATTAGATTGTTATTTTTAAACTTGATTGATTACACGTTTTTGCGCTAAAAAATACAAACTTCACTACTACAAAAAGCATAATCAAGACCGGTTGAAAATGACTTATAGACTGGTTTTCAAGCCGGTCTCAATGGAGGGTGGTCTAGTTGCTATTACACATGGGGACCGATTTTGAAACCGGTCTCTTTGACAATCATTAAGCTTAACCATCAAACCGGCTAGATCAATCCGGTTTATAATAGTTTAACTGATTTGATTTGACACATTCATTTAGCTCGTTTTAGATTGATAAAATTTTATATTTTGATTGAAATTATAAAATAAGGAATTGTCATTTAAAATAATGTCCAATAGCTAATGTGGGTGGTGATTATTTGTCGACTGATTATAGTCCTTCGGGTCTTTTGGTTAATGATGGAAGAAATGAAAGGAATTGAATTTGAATATTTCAGGCAAATATCCATAACATGTCAATTAAACACGTGATGGGACTTAACCCTACATGTAACATACAAGTCACTAGATTCAAGATGGTGCATTTGTATAATAATTTGAGCACAATTAACTTGCAAATGGCCATTTTCAATGGTTGGTTAATTAATAAAGTTGTATGAAAAATCAGATGATGCTATTGTGACAGTCCATCAGATTTATAGGAAAAAATTACTAATCAATGATAAATACGTAGAAACAATGCGATGGATTTATTAAAAATGATAGTTATTTTAACAAAACTATATTGGATTTTAATTATGCGTTGTATAACTCTTAAAATAATATAAAAAGGTAATATTATTTTTGAAGAATATATAAGCACTCAAAAATTGAAAGAATGGAAGGTGTCAATCAAAGGGCATGCTACATTAAAGGCTTTGCGTGTCTACCATTTTTCTTCAACTGCTCTTCTCCCTTCTCCTTGGGATTCTCACTTCTTAAAGTTACGCACATCCTACAATTAAAATATATCCCAAACCCTAATTTTTATTTTACACTAAAAAATAAAAATAAGAATAAACTATTAATATTAATATTGTCCTAAACTAAATGAGAATTTGTCAGTTGATTGTAATTTATTTATTTATTTTTATTTTTTAATTTGGGAAGTTGGAAATGTGCACCCAAATATTCCTTCCTGTTTAATTTAACGACATATTTAATGAACCTACGAGGTGGCCCGGCCCCCTGTTTAAACTGTCACATAACACCATAGTCGTCTATGGAGATTTTGTTTGTACCACCCAGCTGAGTGCTGACACCAAATATTATCTTTTTTTTATTTAATTAATTAATTAATTAATTAATTAATTAAATTTAAATATTATTTTATTATCATACTATCGTAGAAGTACGATGAGCGAACTAGTTTTTTCCATTTTTGAAGTTTAATTTTAAAGTAATAAACGAATAACCTAACCATGTACATTATTATGCATTTTACTAAATATATAATTTATTCATTTGTGTTATAAACCTAACTTACATACTAGATTCGCACAATCAATTCATTTCATTATAACGAATAACAGAAAAATTAAAATTATGGAAGAGCAGTGTGGCACAGTTAAGAACGTTAACCACAACTAATTAATTAATTCTCAACTTAGACCATTCACACCAGTGTCAGTTTGTGCCAAATCAACAACATGTCATCACTTTTCAAAACTGACACTGACAACAGTAACATTACTTCAGTTTTTTCTATATCACATATTATTTAATTTATTTATTTAAACAACAAAATTAAATAAAACACTTTCATTAAAATTAAAAACATTACATTAATTCAAAATAAAACATTACAATAACTAAAAAGAAAAGTATATTTATTGAAAAATAAAATACAACTAGTCGTCTACTCCGAATCGTCCGAATCTTCAGCTTCGTCTTCGACCTCGTGTTCCTCCACGTCAGAATCAATGTCGTGAACCGAAACCGAACCCGAAGCATGACCAAAAACCGTTTGGTAATCCGAATCATACTTACTAACCACGGTGTTTTGCACATCTTAGATTATTTTTTTTCTCCTTTTTTTTAGACCCTTCGGTATTTTTTTATAAAGCATTTTTCACGTTTTGAGAATGATCTTTTTTTCTGAATTTGAGTTGATCGTAAACATTGTTTTTTGTTGTGCTTCCGCGGACTTGATATTAGCCAAACGTTCTTTTTCTTCCAAACTTCTTGAAGAAGTAGCCGCATCACTCGAATCCGAACTTTTTTGACTTTTTCTTGAAATTTCACGACCGGGCGGACGACGAATCTGGTCATCTTGGAACAACCTTTCCATGTTAGTGGTAAGAGGATCGGATAAAGGGATGTCATCACCAAGATTGATGGGGTCGATTTGGGGTTGGTGTGTACGCCGATTGGCCATGACCTCCTCATTCGAATAGAACTTCGGATATACTTTTAGCACATCCCAACGTTTCTCGTATATGAATTTGTATTTTTGTTGGGGGTTAAAGAGTTTATAACATGCGTCAATAATGTCTTGTTCATTTGCCCCGTTTTGCCTCGGGTCAGTTGCATGGTTGTAGATTGCGATGAAAACTTTGACGTCTTTGCAGTTTTTATTCCACTTTCCTTGTATTTGATTCATCGTACGTTTTTCGGGTGCCACCTTATTTTAGTCGTTTACTACTACTTGCCAAAAAATATCATAGCTTTGTGAATTGCCTTCACGGCTTTTTTCGGATACGTGGACCCATCGTTCGGACAATATAACCGCCTCATCGTTCGTCCATTTCATTTCTACCGTTTTCCTTTCTTTTCTTCGGGTTCGGGTTGTTCTTCGGGGAGGGGGTGTATTAATGTTTCCGAATTGTAGATAGTTAATTGGGGTTGGTGGATATGGAGAGAAAGCCAAGGGTGCGTGTTGTTGTGGATAAAATGATTGGTTTTCAAAAGTCGAGGGGTTTGGAGGAGTGGATGATATGGTGAGTAAGATTGGTACTTTTGGTAATTTGAGTAATGTTGGTATGGTGGGTGTTGTGAATATGATGCAAACCCGAGTGGTTGACTAGGTGAAGAGTTGCTCGATTGAGCGGAAGACGAACCCGTTGGTGAAAAGGTGGATTCGGTTGAACATTCGGTATGAGATTATTCATAAGATGATTCCACATATCGTTTCCTTTTGATGTTGGTGGTGGTGTATTTTTGTATTGATTTCTTGGCATTTTTGTAGTTGTGTATGGGTGATGTATTTGTGTATGGAAGATGTAATTATTTATAAAAGAAAGTAGATAAGTTGTAGTTGGTTGTAGTGAAAAAAGATGTGTATGAAAGGGGTATATATATAGTGTCAAAATATTAGTTTTTGAGTTTGAAAAAAAATATAAAGTTGCATGCGGGGCCCACTCCTATTCCTAACGGACGTTGAAAAATCGAAGGTAAAAACTGACGTGGGGAACTGACGGTGTTGTGTCAATGGCGTCGGTTTCGTCGGTCAAAACTGACGCCACAAACCGACGTCCGTTGGCACCCGTCTTACACATTATATTCAATTTTAATTACTCACTCACTTCCACAATTTAATTGTCCCTTAACAATTTTTGTGAGAATTAAGATAGGTGAACTAAATGTTAGTTTTGCATTTATATTCAAAGTAAATTTGACTAAATTTATTTAAAAAATAAATAAAGGTAAAATTGAGAGTTTAATGATTGTTAATGGCTAATTTTTTCAATTGGTTAATTTGAGAAATATATAAATAAAAATGTGAATATTTATTTAGAGAGAGAGAGTGAATATATGTTAATTCTAATGTACATACTTGCTATTACAACAAACAAATAGAAATTAGAGTAAGAGGATCCCTTGCTATATATACATAAATTTCATTTCACTCTACATTAAAGTATATGCAATAACGAGTTACCTTTATATTTAGAAAATAAATAATTTAAGATTGGCTTTTAAAGTTTATAGTAAATAGTAATATTTATTACTTGAATAAATAGTTAAATAAGGACAAAACATGAAAACTAGTCATTTATAAGTATTGTTAATTGTTAACAGGGCATATTAATAAAATTTGGTCTTAGACGTTTAGGGTGTTACGATAACTGTCAAATCTTTAATGATAACAATATCTAATCGTAGAACACAAATAGTTTATATATACGTTAAATTCATTTTTATTAGCAGTTTATTATCATATTATTTTATTAAAATACGAAGTAATACTTCTGAAAAAAAATATAATTAAATTAATCATGTGACCTAATTAAAATGAAATTGATAAATATAATCTCATTTAAGCATATATAGATATATTTGGTAAGGTACATAATTAGATGAGATGCTAATTAATAATAAAATTAAATTAAATGCATATATATATATATCTGGAATGACACGCAGACTCATCATTTTGAATTCCTTCAGGTGTTTTGGTTTCAAGCATCTCTGTAGTCACACAGCTACTCACTTAACCTTCAATTCTTTTATGGCGGATCTCTGTTTACCCCACTATTTTAGGGTTCTTCATTTCTCACTATAAACTTTAGGACCCAAAAGAAAGATCCATTTATTCATTAATATCCATATCTATAAATTAAAGCTACCTACCTACACTCATAATACTCTACTGCTACTTTAACATCAAAACAATTCTAATGTTAGGTTCTTCCTCTCATAATAATGATCAAGACTTACCACCACCACCGTCATTCCACCACCAGATCCACCTACCGGAGATTCATAACCACAACCACAACCATACACCACCATCTATCCACATGAAACAACTCCTCATCACCACTGCTCAACTCATCTCTCGTTCCGATCTCACCGCCGCCAACCGCCTCATCTCCATCCTCTCCGCCAACTCCTCCGCTTACGGAGATTCCTCCGATCGGTTAATCCACTCGTTCACTAAAGCGCTCTCCGTTCGTCTCCACCGCCATCCTCCGCCACCACCTCCGTTCTTCCTTAACATCAATCCACCACCACCACAAAATATAACCATCACCACCAGTATTACTACTACTACTACTACTACTACTACTAATTACAATTTCATACAAAATTGTAACAATTCATCGATAAATTACAATGATGCAATACTTCAATCATCATATTTATCGCTCAATCAAATAACTCCATTCATCAGATTTAGTCAACTCACTGCTAATCAAGCCATCTTAGAAGCACTAGATCAATCTCAATCTCAATCTCTTCATCATCATCAATCACAATTTGATCAAAGCAGCATTCACATACTCGATTTCGACATAATGCACGGCGTTCAATGGCCGCCGTTAATGCAAGCAATAGCAGACCGTTATCCACCACCAACTCTCCGCATTACCGCCACCGGAACAAACCTAAACATCCTCCGTCGAACCGGTGATCGTTTATCCAAATTCGCACATTCGTTAGGTCTCCGCTTTCGTTTCCATCCAATTTTACTCGATCACAACGATATCGAAACCGTTGACCATCTCATTGACCATTTATCAACGATTCTCATCCTCCCAAACGAAACCCTAGCAGTCAACTGTGTACTTTACCTTCACAGTTTATTGAAAAACCGAGATAAATTATGTTTACTTCTCAGAAAAATCAAATCACTAAACCCTAGGGTAGTTACATTAGCCGAAAATGAAGCAAACCATAACCACCCTATTTTTCTTCAAAGATTCACCGAAGCAATGAGTTACTACACCGCGATTTTCGATTCGTTAGAAGCAACATTACCGCCAAATAGTCGTGAAAGAATTGAAGTTGAACAAGTGTGGTTTGGTAAAGAGATTAAGGATATAATAGCAAATGAAGGAGACCATCGAAAAGAACGACACGAACGCTTTCGATCGTGGGAAGTAATGATGAGAAGTGCCGGTTTTCGCAACGTAGCTCTTAGTCCATACGCGCTTTCGCAAGCGAAACTGCTTTTAAGACTTCATTATCCATCTGAAGGTTATAATCTTGAGGTTTTTAATGAATCTTTCTTCTTAGGTTGGCAGAATCAACCCCTTTTTTCTGTTTCTTCATGGCATTGATTAATATTTGTTAGAATCAGTTTATATATATAAACTTACTGTAATAAGTAATAACCATCATCATCATATATATGATCGAATACATATATAGTTTCTTCATGTGAAAGTAGCTACAAACCCTAACCCTAATATATGTTTTTGTATATGATCATTATAATGGCTGCTACTGCATGGTGATCATGAATATTGTGTTTGAAATTGTTCCTGTTACAACAACACTACTACTGGGTGCTTAAATAATTGAAGTGCAGAATAATTGGTAGCTAGCTAGATTCTTTAAACCTAATCCACTAAATTGTGATCATATTATTTAATGATAATTTATTATTTGTTGATGTTCAAGTATATTCCGATTTTAATTTATATGTTATCTAAATATCCACCTCCCCTACCATCTTGTATTAATTGGAGGATATTATTTTTGTCATTACACTCTTTTTATTTGTACGTAAGTGGTTTAGTAGGTTGATTAGTTTAAATATTATTGTTTTTAATACTATTAATGTTAGATTGGCTAATTACTTTATATAATTCTTTTACCAACTAATTGCTCTTCAAAGTTTTTGGATATATCATCAAATTATTCCACTATGATAATTTGTGTTGTCTATATCAATTCTAGGGTGATCTATATATGTTTCCCTTGAAGTGTTTATTGTTGCTTTGTTTTCTAGTACTTCTAGCTAATTAATGTATTATGCTTTAATTTGCCATTGAAATAAAACTCTAAATTAAATATCTTTCAACTTTTTATGTTTCCATTGCCATATTTTAATGTTTTAATTTCTAGATGGGGCAGGAGGAAAATAAAAATAAAACTTATATATCTTTTGGAATGATATTCAACCAAAGCAGGGTTAGTTGCATTTTGTGTGTTATATCAAGAAAGTTAGGGTCTAAATATGTGAGTGTTATAGTATATGTTTGTGTGATTTCATGGTAAGGTATTTTGTGGGTGTCAATATACTAGAATTGATGGTTGTCATTTTTCTTCTACTTAAATGGAGTAGCAAAAGAAGTTTAGGTAAGTCAGATAGATTTTCTTGTTTACATTAGCACAAATAAAACCTTAGGGCTAAGAAGTTTTCAATCCTTTGTTTCTTTTTTCGTTTTTCCTTTTAGGTTGTTTGATGAACTAGCTATTTACAAACATGTCAATTTGTTCTAGGTTTCATTAGAACATGATAGTGGAAAACAATTTTTCAGCATTGAAGACTACCAACGCAGGATGAATCACTTATCACCGGCATTGAAGATTACTCTTAAAAAAACATGTTGAATGCTCAACGGTGTGTTGAGCAACATTATTTATTTATTTTTTACTCTTGAATCTATCTCTCAAAATCTGAATCTGATTGGTTAACATATATGACTGATTCATTTTACATTACTTCAACATTAACCACTCTATTTAAAAATAAGATTCCGTGTTATATAAAGTGCTAACGATGTTGATCGAACCACTCCTATGCTTCCATATTACATAGTTATAAATATATATATAATATATATTACTTTTAATGGAATCATAGAATATAGAATATAGAATATAGAATAAGTATAATAATAAGTAGATAATAGAATAGGGGTATGGTAGAATAGAGTAAATGGAGGGGGTAAAATAATAGTAATAGTAATAATTAATTAATATGGGGGTGAGTGGGGATGAATGTCGTTGGCAAATGGAACCGAAACTTGAAAACCCTAAAAGTAAGCATATTTTGTCTGGTAAACTACAAGACTATGAAAATGAGGACTCTTTGCTCCCCATTCTTCCTTTACTTAGCAAGCCGGTATCTCCCTCGTGTCTTGTGTTGCTTATGCTTCCCCATTTCCTTTTTCCCTTTTCTTTCTTTTTAATAATTAATAATTAATATTTAATATTTAATACCATATCTTTCTTCTAAAACATAGTTTCTTCTTCTTGATCAAAACCCTAATGATCATATCTAACCCTATACACAATTAGAAAAGAACATAAATTCTCTATATTTATCTCATTTACTATGTGAGTGTGATTGAGTGAGAAATATATGAGTAAAGATTTGATTTGAATATTATTAAATAGTATATGATATGATGATTGAGTGTAGAGAGATATATATTATTGGCTAGTAAATTTAACTACTGACAAGTGACAAGATGGTTACTAGTAAATGTGAGATCTCGCACGCAAAGGCACATCTATCATCCCCCTTCCAATTATCACACCCCATTATATCTACACTCACACACACAATCTCCACATGAACAACAATCATACAAATTTATTTCTATAGTATCTTTTTATAGAGATAAAAAGAGAAGAGGGGACTCATGTGTTGATCCTAGCTCTGCTTAAATTTGTCCCTCAATCAGTTGTTGAATTGAAGAAGCATATACATATATATATATGGATGTTAAGTCAATCAAACAGTGATCAAGTGATGAGACATTATTGACATATAAAATCATCACCAATCAAGGTTACCTAGTGGTAAGACGTTCTCACGTCTTTACAATTAATTTTAGGTTCGAACCACATTAGTTAAACATCTTTAGGTAGCGAGGGAAAATGTTAGAATCTGAATCATATCTCAGTTAAGCTATATACATCTAAGTAAAAAAAAAAAAAACACCTTCCCTCGTCCTTAAATAATCTGACTAGTAAAAATTTCTTATATTTGCCCATGCATTTATATAAAAGTGTGTTTATGTACTACAAGTGATATGTACACTAGAAAAGTGATAGCATATATACACCACAAAGGCACAAATTAATATAGTTGTAGAATTTTGTAGGTGCACTAATAAGGTGCATGTTTTTGTGATCTTCAACCCCATCATCTCATTGTGTTGAAATATTTAATATTAATCATCATTTGAAAATTATTTACCAACATCATGAATTGAATACATGAATCCATAAATATGAAAAGTAACCGGTACTTGACGATATATATATAGGGTTAGGTTCAAACGAGAATCACAAAAGGTACAATTGAATCATTAAACATGTTAAAATTCCTATAATTTAAAAGTTTTCGCAGTTCTGTACCTTTTTGTGGTTCTCATTTGAACCTTTGGCTATATATATATATATATATACACTAGATACAAACCCGTACAATGTACGACAATTTCAAATTTACAATATTTAATTTTATGGTACATCAAAAGAAGATCATCTATGTCGAACTTTTTTAGAAAAATAAATAAATTTAGATATCAACTGTATTATCAATTGAATAATGTAAATACATAATACAAACATAAACAATCAAGAAAATGTACCAATACAATTATTAAAATATATCTTAAACATAATAGAACTACACACGACAATAATAATTAATAGATAATTATTAATAAATTAATTATTCTAAACAAATCTTTGTTTAATAATAATTTGACACTTGTGATAATAACTTATGATTATCCTAAACTATTTAAAATATAATTAATTTATTAATTTGAAAATTATAAGAAATTGCCACGTAGAATTTTATGTCAAGTGGCAAGTTATGGAGTTTTCTTTTATACTCCTTTTAGTATATATATATACATAGGTATATAGTATGATAATGATAACAGTGATGCAAATGAAATGAAGTGATCGAGTTGACATGAATAACTAGTGATAACTCAGAGGTATCTGAAGTGAACCAACCACTTTACCCTTTTAATTTTTAATGTGTTTTGTTTATTCATGGTTTGACCTTTAATTAATTAACTAAACTAAACCCAGGAATCTTTTCTTTGGGATGTAAAACCCTCTGCACTACCAACAAGGAACAACCACCCCACCACAACCCATTTTCCATATTATTCGATCTTATGATCATATTATTATTTATTATAAAATCATTAAATTAATACTATTTCAGTATCAGCTAACTTTAGTAAAAAGAAGGTAAGTTTAGTAGTTGGAACTTAACCCATAGTTAGGGTTCTTACATTTTATGCCACTTTTTTGAGGTGCATGCAAAAACCCTTCAATCTTTAGACATCTAGAGATACCTAAAATATCCACCACTGACTTCTTGAAGATGCCATTACATAATTAATAATGGATCGGATCCTCCTACAGATTCAAAAAGCTCTCTTTATTATACAAGTCTCTTTTTAATGCATCTTTATCATTCAACTAGTTATTAACCATACAAACACACATAAAACATTTGTAACAAATTCTTTTATACTATACTTTAATTACCTTAATAAATTGCTATAAGCCTAATCAAGTCTTTATATCTTAGCTAGTTAGTTACAACTAGAGAAATCGTCAAGTTGGTTAGGCCGATAATTAAGAGGATGATTATGAAGCGAAAGAGAACCATGCACAACTTAAATTTATGTAATATAGGTCGTCGACCTTTTGAATTCATAGTACACGAAAGTGTATACTATATAGTGAGTTAAGTTATGACTTTTAAGTAATTAATTAAATTAATTAACTAAACTTAGACTAGTGCCAACGGGCACTTTAGTTTTTGTGTCGGTTTAAGTCACTTAACTGAAGCCATTTGCAGCAAGCTTCAGTTTTTGTGTCGGTTGTTGGGCTTTTGTTTTCCGATGGTGCATCAGTTCTGTGGTGTGGTGCCAAAGTCAATAATTTTCTTTTTTGTTTGTTGTTTGATGCATAGGAATAAAAGTATAATGGTAAACGTAGGGTTCGAAAAAACTGAGTGATGTTCAATTATTGGCAGTGTTCAGTTTGTTGTGTGTCATTTTTAAATAGTATTGACGTGACGCTGATATGACACAAACTTATGCGTTAGTTTATGTCATGGTTGAGAGTAGTCTTACTTAGAAATTAACGAGAAAAGAGATCAAATTATTGAACACATATATTTGATTGGATTGATTGTTTTTGATATTTAGGGGTATGACATGTCAAATCTAAATGAGTGAAGGAAGTCAACTTAATGTGGATATGATGATGATGATGGGGGTAAAAAAGACGTGAAAAAACACTTGAAGTTGAAGGGTGACACTCAACTAATCAACTTTGGTAAAAACAGAATCAGACAATGCCAACTTTTTGAAGCATACCAAGTATTCTTTCATTCAAAAACCATAAATTGGAATAGAAAACTCAATTCATCAAAGAAACGTCTTTTGTCAACCACTATATCCGTCCAATTTAACTAAATCACCACTTATTTCAACGGTTAATATACATTACATAACATGGTTGTCACTTGAAAAGGATGTACTCAAACATCTCCACACTTAATATTGTCAGTAACTCGATTCATAAAAACAACAATTACATGTTAATAAATGCATACAAATATCACAAGGTGCGGATACTATACCCAGTGTATGAAAAATTGAATTCTTTGATAAAAAATATTTTGTGCTACGAGTTCACAAAACTTAGAATACTGAACCAAGTATTACAAAATGATAGTGGGTAAAAAGTGCATAGCAATAATCTAAGTAAAAAATTTAGTATGTTTCTAAGCACTTGAAATTTGTTAATAACCGTAGAGATTTTAACACAGGTGTTCATATTTAAGGAAAAAATAGGCTGAAACCAAACTAGCTACAACCTCAACAGTTGCAAGAATTATATTCTTAGCCTTGAGATGATATGTTACTCCGTATGTTAGAAGCAAAAAATTGAGCATATACAAAGTTAAGCATAATGGTCTGTAAGGGAACTTGTACTTGAAAAAAGATATATATATATATCATCAATCAAATCACTATACGGTCCCTTGTGTCCATAACTAGTTTTGGAACTATTGTCCAGATAATTATGGATGATTTATAACATTACATTCCATTCAAGTTAAACTCCTGCGTTTATCTAAAAGTTTAACTTTAATAAAGCCACAACTTTATACCATCAGCCGGTTGCAAATTGCGATAATTTGTCACCAACTGATTAGACGGATGTCGACTTTTAAGGTCAAAACTCAAAACATAATTAGCTAATACGGATTTTTGTTTATCCTAACAGAATTACAATATCACTCAAAAGTAATGTTAGCTCAATCATTCATCTTTAACGCGCATTTTGACTTTTATTGTTACATACAAGGAAAATGAATGCCCATGCTACAAACTCTTTTACAGCTTTATATAAGACATATATTTGTAAACTTTATATAAAATTATAAACCACCTGCATACGATCGTGTAAGAGAACATGCTATCCACCGGTAGTTGCAAAGACAGGTTTTTTGAATAAGTCAACATGAATTATAATGGGAATTCTTTCTGAAGAACATCAAGATTCCGGGAGTCGCAAGCTTCCATCATATCATTCCTTGAAGCACAACTTCAAAAGAACAAATCTAGGTTAAGACACCAGAATCCCAAATTTTCAAGGTATTAAAGTTAAGAGTGCATAAAGCATTCACCTTAAGGAAATTCTCAAGTATTGCCAGGCGTTATCTGCCTTTGGATTCATTGCTAGAGCACGAACATAGTAACGAATCGAATCCTCGTACATACCCTATAAGTTTTTTATTATTATCAGCTTAGATAATTAAGAAGCTTCAGAAGATTCCGGATAAAAAGAAACAGAAAGAGAGATACCTGATTTGCATAACTAATACCCATGTTAGCCCATGCACGGACATAATTGGGCTTCAGATCCAACGCCTAACAACACAAAGCAGAGTACCATCAGATTGTTTAGGTAAGTCAGATGTCTAGAAATTGTATATCTTCTACGTTGCAACAAAAAATCAGTAGGAATGTTGTTAGTGAAAGATGACCTGTTGGTATGCGTATATTGCATCAGCACTCTGAACACTATTTGCTTGTGTCGCCCCCAATTTATTCCATAACGAGTAATCTCTAGGCTTGAGCTTTAAAGCTGTCTGGAAGGATTCAATGGCTTTGTCGTATTCTCTTGATAGGTTATATAGTACACCAAGTACTATGTGTACATCTGCATCCTCGGGTGACATAACAGCTGCCTCATTGAAAGTCCTAGCAACCTGTACAAACCTTACTACATAAGAACCATACTTTAACGTGTTTCAAGTACAATAATAATGGCCTAACGAAAACACTCACATCTGCATAATAGAGCGAATCTGAGAGTTCGGGAGGGGCAATTTTCCCATATACCGGATGGTTGCGCAACCAACTATACAAATATTTCAACGCCGCTTGTTGCTCCAATTCTGTGGGCATTGGAAATTATTAGAAAACGTTTTTTTTATATAAAAACAAATAAAATAGGACTTTTTTTAGCAAATGTCTAACCATTTGTATGGCTGACTCCGAGCGCAAGAAGGACTTCCAAATTTGTTGGCTCAGCTTCTTGTGCACGCATCATTGATGCAATTGCCTGCCACATACAGAGATGCAGCAAAGTTGTCAAGATAGCTAATGATATAGATAAAATTCGAATTATCAAGATAATTAATGATATAAGTAACCTGTTGGTCATCGTCATTCTCAGCATGTGCTACACCAAGTAATCTCCAACCCTCAGCATTATCAGGGTTCTTCAAAACTTCGGCCTCTAAAGCAAGAACTGCCTCACTTAAAAGACCTTTACGAAACAGTTCCTGACCTTCCCTTAGAGGATCAGGATGCCCAACATATGGGTTTAAATCAGAGAAAACATAAACTCCCCTTGAACTATCGGCTTTCTGCTTCATGACAGCTTGCTCATTTAAGTACCTAAAGCAAACCCCATATCAATAAACAAAATCATCATACAAAAAAATCCAAATACTTGTTCCAAAAATAGTAGAAGCAAATTTAGGAAACAATGGTTTCTGGTTTTGTTCAAAGGGGACTAAAACATATAAAACAATCAGAGAGCAACATATGTAAGTAATACAATCACAGAACATATCAAGACAATCTAGTAGGATGCATTCTTAAGTTGTTTACAGCTCAATTGATGTGGTTATATAGCACAATATTGTAGGTTAGATAACTATCATTCTGACTTGATGAACAAGCTTGAAATATAAATCTAACCATTTCTACTTGACTTACGACCAAGTGCACACATGTGTTGGTCCATTCACAAACACAACTTGATGTCGTTTTACAAACTTGATGTCGATTAATCCGCGAGTCTAGAAATTCATTTCGGACAATTGACCCTTCTCGGACTGTTTCTTTTCACGAACCAAAAATATTTGTACCAAAATTACGAATGTGAAGAAGAACAAACGGCCTGATTAGAGGAAAGTTCCTTAAAAACCTGTGTCTAAGACAAATTCAATACGGATAAGCTAAGTCGGATTCAATTTGGGTGTGACAGATAGAACTTGTCATCTTGACTAATAAATGTTAATTTTTCCAATTTTTGCGTTTTAGATTCTTGTTTTAAGGATTCCAATACTTCAAAGGTTTGGAAGAATCAGAGAACGTCACAAACATAACATATGTGTCAAGCACATAAAATATTCATCTCGGAATTGCCCAATTGATAAGAGTTTAACCGTTTCATTCTCGACTTCTCTCCCTTTCATTTTCTTACTCCTTTGTACTCATCTCCTCAAGTTGTCTCTATTACAGCCCTTCCCTGCTTGATCTGTTGTATGCTTCTGTTTCTTTGATATGACTTTTTTTCAATATTTCTAGATTTGTTTACATGTTTGCAAGCTAACACATAATGCTACAAACAACATAAAGAGATGCAGTTGATCTAAATTTTTTTAAAACACTGGATCAATATAAAAACTGGAAATTCCATAATTTAACTGAGGCCACAGGGTCTCACAAGGAGCTAGTAAGTCGAACTCACATATATCAGATAAAAGAGGCCTAGAATACGTAGTGAACTATGAAATTTATAAGGAGCCATATTGATTACTAAAAGAATGACACAATTTTCGGTTATAGACTTAAACTGAGTAGAACAGTACAGAGACAATAGAGATTGAACAAGCGCATAATATGTAAAGAAACGAGGACTTACTCATCGTATGCACTTGCCCAATTATCAGCAGAATCATCTCCCAGAATCCCTTCACCAACCTGACGCCCAAATTCATCTGCCCAATCGTTTACTTGCAACTTGGAGAATTCATCCACCCACTGATCATCTACTGGACCATGATGCACACGTTCACTTGCAAATTCATCTGCCCACCTATCAGGACCCCTAGAAACCTGAACCCAATCATTCAGTAACAATTATATGACCTATGTACATGTATCACAAAAGAATTAACTTAAAACATGTATCAGAAAAATTATACTCACCTGTTCATGTGCATACTGATCTGCCCAAGATGACGGACCTGCATTATATTGCTGTTGATATTCATTTGCCCAGTCCCCACCTCCAGGCTTAACTTGGTTATCCTCAATAGTCAATTCCCCACGACTCATCTTTGAAACAAATTGAAGGAATTTCGAGTTCTGCATATCACCAAATGATATCATCAGCAAAATAAGTCAACAAAGCAACAACATAAGAAGTAACATGAATCTCATTGTAATGATAACCTGAAACTTAGGATTACTATTCTGAGCTAAAGTGTGTGCTAGCATACGAGTCTGCTCCATAGCAGCCAATGATGGAATGTTTGCACCTGCCATTCGATCCACGGATGTCATCTGAGCTTGCTCCTAAAATCAATAAAAAAACAGAATAATTAATAAATAAATAACAATAAGTCGATAACTTTTAACATGCTCAACTTTAGAGTTGTAGTATGTCCTCACATGCTCAAATTCCGAAGCCCAACCTCCAGCGCCATGTTGTCGTTCAAAGGATAGTGCCCAAGAATTAGGGTCACCTTGTCCTACTCTGTGTTGGGCAAATTCATCTGCCCAACCATCCGCACCACGTGATCCAGGAACCATGGCTTGAGACTCCCCCCAATATTGTTCCAGCTCTGGGTATCTTCCAGGCATGGGGCCCCTAGCCAACCCTTGATTATCAATTTCTAAAGAAGATAGCAGAGCATTTACCTAAATAACTATAAAGTGTCAGAAGGACTCTTGGATGAGCTCATAGGATACAGAAGACTAGTTTAATCTTGACAGATAGCAAAGCATGTGATAATAAGAGTAAACTTGATGGCCAACTTGAGAAACAAACCTGTCCATTGATGAATTCCTCAGGCTTGTCAGCAAAGATATGCCGAGCCATAATACTACTTCGGTCGCGTATGCACCGTTTGTCCCCTTCAGACAACCCCAACACCGGCAGTTGAGTAGGACCAAAAGGAACACCACCATGACTGCTGTTAACAAATGAATGCAAAAAACTTGACAACACTCTTTGAGGTGGACCTGGATCACAGCAAACACGGAGATATGGTAAACTCTCAGAAACCTCAAACTTTAATGAGCAGCACATCATACGTCTCTAAAATTAGAAGCAACATTGGCTTCTTTTTCATTTTGAATAGTGATCTCAATCATTCAAAAAGGAAGTGTATACATACAACTAGGAAATAATTTAGCTTCAGGAAGAAGACACAACAATTTTACCATTTAATTCAGGTTGAACCTGGGGATGCCCTGGATGGAAATGAGGAATCTGAGGATTTTGTATCCCATCCCAAACTTCAGAAAGTCTGTTGTCATTTGCAGCACGAAAACCATTTACAAATCCTGAGTTATCATGCTGCAGAGAATGGTCCAACTCTGATCCAGGAAGGGCTGACAAGGGTTCTCCAGCTCCCGAATAAAGATTGTTGCCAGAAGTATTAAGTGTTGACGTAGGAATCTCCTGCAACCTTTCCTGCATGTAAAAGGACAAAATTAAGCCACTTTAGTTATCCAACAAAAGGTAACAGATAAAGTGATCAATTAGTGAACAATGTTACAAGTTATGACATAAAACTTATGAACTTGGCTCGTCAGAAAACCTACTTTTACACCAACAGCATACTATATACACTAACTCGATATAATTCAATAAGATCGACACATGACTTACTAATAAACATATTTACCTCACCTAACAGGATCAGTGGTCACACTATATTCGCATAATTGAGACCACGACTATTAAGTTCCTAGTGAACCAGACTAGACGCTTTTAGTAACTACCAACTCTAGGCAAGAAAGAGTACTGATTTCAGAAGAGGCAGCAAGAACAACAAACCTAGACAAGATATAATAAAACTGCCACTAAATAAATTCAACATATATCAAAAATTTGCAAATCATCGTAAGGTCATAAACAATATAATCTCAAAGTGAAATGGAATAACAGCTCTCAATTGTGTTTTAACAATAGTCCTTATGCTTATGTACAACCATATGATGTAAACTCCAGCTAAACAAACATCAGTGATATAGATAGATATATAAATAGATATACTTACAGCAGGGAAACAAACATAATTAACTTAAATTATAAAATGAGATGAAGGAAGTACCTTTTGAGATGAAGAACCAATTAGGGCATTAGCAAGGGCACCGAGAGGATTTGATGAAGAAGAAGGGTTACAATTGGCCCCACCGGTCACCAACTCCCTCATCGCCATCTCTTTATTCGATCAATCAATTAATCAACGGAGATTAATTCGATGATTCGACTCGATTCAATGTTTGCAACAATCGGAAGTTGAGGGAGTAGATAGATGCACAATCGAGTTGTTAGATAGATAGATATGGCAGATAATGAACCAAAATTTGGGGCGTTCTTCTTTCCAAGAAATAATACTGACGATAAAAAATAAATAATAAAATTTTAATTAATTAATTAGGAAAATATAAATACGACGAAGTGAGAATGAGATGACGACGAATTGACGATGAGACCGTTATTATTGACGTCCCCGTTCCCATACCCTAACCGCCTCGCGTTGTTTCCCAAGCTGAAAGATCCCAAACTAACACATTATCGAGTTAAATCTAAAGTAAGTTTTAAATAATAATTTTGCTAAACATGTCAATTAAAATTATAAATAACAATTAACTTTTTATGGATGGTTAGTAAATTATAGTTAAAAAACTAATTAATATTGTTAATGTTTGTTATTTAATTATGTGTGATTGACAATTTTATGGCAGTTGAAGAGAGTCGACGAATATCTTATCTTATCTTATAAATATAATATAGAAAATACCTCTATGATGTCATCTTTTAAATTAAGTTTCAATTTGTTAATTAAGTCCTTTATTTTAGTAAATTTTAAAATAAAATCCCTAACTTATTAAAAAGTATTTTTGAAATCAATCACCCACTTATACATAAAAAAATTTAATTCATTAATTATAACATAATCCAAATCGATTTGTAATTTTTCTATTTTTAATTCACTGAGTGGGAATAAAATTACTTAAAAAAGTTAATATAGACTTTAAAAAATTAAGTTTTTTCACTAACTTGTATTCAAAATCACTAAAGTTTTGAATCTCTACAAATATAAATTAGTATACATAAAGTAATATATCTTGATACCAACTAAATGCTTAACATACATATTAACTTACACACTTTATTATTATAAACAAGATACCACACGTTCGGTTTGTTCGTGTCTTCCTGTCGTAGTTGTTCCTGTCTTTTCTACTACATACAAAATTTCATATAAACAATCAATGATCCGTGTGTATATACGGGTTTAAAACCTAGTTTTAATTATAAATAATTGTTATTCATAACTCTTAGGGTTACAAATACTATTTCCTTTAAATAATTATACATTAAAAGTAATAATTTAGATAGTACGACTTAAAAGATATTATTATAGTTATAGCTTAAAATTTTAATTAGTGAAATTAAGCTTTTATTAACTAAAAAATATCTATATCTATTTTGATGTAAACATACATGCAAATTGCAAAGAGAGACGCCAACGTTGACAATTTTCTTTGTAGACAGTGCTTAAGTGCTTAGTAGCTCGGAAATTGGGCTTTGTACTTGGAATTGGTCTCGTATGTGGGCCGTCGGACCATCACTTAGTTATTTGTCAATTGGGTTTCAGTCACTAGCCAGTTTTTCCCTTTTTCATTTTAACAAAAATGATTATTATTATTCAAAATGGATTGTTTATGGATTACATTATACGTAAATAACACACGAGTTATGTGCTACTAACCATTTATTTATAAGTTAATAGTCCAAAGTCCAAAGTCTCAATGACTTTAACCCAAGGCCCAAGCAATTTTTCATGACTTGAATTCATACTAACTTTTTCTATAGTATCTTAAATTAAATTAAGTTTAAAAGCTTCGAACTCTTCTCTTAACGATAATACATTGAGGGTAAAATAGACATTTTACGTTAAAGCGTATGTATGGATCAAAAATAAGTGTGATGAATTAAGGGCATGTCACATGTTAAATACCATTTAGTTAAATGAAATTTTTCTTAAATAAATTAAAATGTATTTAATCAACTTTAATCTCTCTAAAATAAAAATTGTATTTAATATATATAATTTTTGTTTTATTTTAAAAGAAAAGTTTAAGATAAATAAATATTTTTTAACACGAGCTATGGGGTTGTTAGCAAAATCCAAAAAATAAAAATAGATTGTTGAAGAAATAAATAATTAATTCCAATTTTAGAAAAAGGAGTTTTGGGTTAATGATGTTTGGTTTTAGTATGAGCATTTACGAGTTGTATTAATAGGGGGGACAAACTACAGACAAAGACTTGGTCAAACAATATTTTTTAGTGGGTCCTGACCGGCTAAATAAAAAAATTTAATTAAAATGAATAAATAAAAACAAAATTAAAACGCGTATATTTATGTATTTACTTATCTGTTTATTTTTTTTATCAAAGTATATTTATTCATTATTATATTTTAATTAATCTGACAAATATTTTGGATTACTGAATTGGATAAAGTCGACAATTGGGTAAGCTTTAACTTTGTTTTAACTTTTAACACTCTCCTCTATATTTCGTGATTAGTAGTTTAAACCCCTCGACTTTAATCAAGGTGCCTGAACTTTTTTATTTTATTTTTAGTATATACAAATAAATGAACAATAATGTGTACTTTATTCATATGATTTGTTTCTCACATTCTTTGAATATAGATGTATTAGTTAAACGAACAACGTTTTCATCTCTCATCGTAATGTCATCTGCTATTGTTGTATATCTAAACAACTTGTATTCGTTATAATTATTTTGAAGTATATGCTTCAACAGCTAGACATCAATATTCACACTCGTTTATTTAATGTTTATGTCATATAAGTTTACTGTTGTTGTGCAAAAGTAAACTTATATGACATGAACATTAATTAAATAATTTTTAAAGAGTGTTTGGGATTGCATTTTAAATAGATTATATAATTATCAGGTTAGCAAATCTCAAAAAGATATCAAAAAATTAATTAATATGCGTTTTGCAAAAGAGAAAACTCAATTTAAAAAGAAAAAAGCAAGTGGAGGCATTCATTTCAAATTTTATATATGCAAAATTTGATTTCAAAACGCACTCCCAAATTTTAACTACTCAGAGTCAACCTTAAATATTTATATTGATTTATAAATTAACCCCAAGACATAAGATTATGAAGATAATGTCATTTATATAGTAAAATCAAGAGTTTAGTAAGAATATTTTTTTTTTTTTTTTGTTAGAGTTAAAATGGAACTAAATGATAGTTTGGTACTAAAGTGAAAGTTTATTTGACAAATAATTATGACTTATTTTTGTTGGCATGATTATACTCACAATTGGCACAACTTCATCACAACTCAACAAAATCATGAATATTTCCTTTTGGTACCACATTTTGGCCACACATGCATATATCAAATATACAATCCCTTATCCATCATTATAGTTTTAATTATCAAAGCATTTATAGGTTTAAGATTATACAAAATATTTTTCAACCTTTATTTTTATATTTTTGTTTAAGATTGATCGAGTTGAAAATGCCTAATGTATCCAATATAGCACCTCTAATTGCTAGCAAATCAACGAAAATGAGATCATTTTGAGATTAAGTATGATGTCAAGTAATTCTTTTTTTTCCGATTAAAAACCAGTTTATGTCATTATAAAATTTATCTTTAATAGCATAATACCGGCATAATTTATCGATAAAAATAATGTGGTGTGATACTCGTGGTGAAATTTGTTGTATATGTTTAGTATGAAGTATTATTTATTTGTATGTTAATATTAATATAATAAATAGATATTGGATCTATATATTGTAAATTAGTAATAATTATATATTTTTAATATGGAATATGTTTTTACTCATGGAAGTATTATAAATTAGTTTTGGGTAAGTTAGACATTTTCATTTATTGAGTGTATTTTAAAGAAATGCTTTATAAATAGTAGAGATAGACGTAAGAGATACACTCAAAATTTAAGAGTAGATGGGTGGCTATAGGGTTGTTCTATAAATTGGGACAATAGGACATGGCAATTGATAATTGCCCAATCTTGAGCCGTATGTTTCCAAATAAATGGCCTAATAAGTTTTTTCCATCATCGTCCTTATCCAATTATAGTCTAGCACAACTCACTTTGACTCTATTCTATGGCAACATCAAAACTGTCTTGACAATAATACAAATCGGGACACAACAATAACACTAGGGAGTTGGTGTTTAACAAATCTAAAGTATCACATATTATCTGCTAACATGTGAGTCGTGATAATTTTCCGACTTGGCATCTCGTAACACGACTAGAAAAAAGATTATTAAAGCATCAATATCAATATTCATACAATTCAAGAAAGTTGTATGAAATGATGATCGAATAGACATATTATATAATATTTATTACGTAACTTAAGGTAAAAAAACCTTTTCTATTGAAATGAGGAATATGATCCATCTTATTGTTCATACAATGGTGGTATCTCATGAGCCATTTCATAGCGAAACAACTTCTATTTTTCTATATCACACTCCTATGACACTTTATTACAATATTTTAACAATGTAGGAGTGTGTCTTCTCTATGCAACACTTATCAAACCCTCCATTACTTATGTTCTAGGAGATGTCTGATAGCTACGTACGTCCAATGATCAAGTTAGATCGCTAATTAGTTAACGATCCATCTCTTACTGTATGTTTGGACGAGTTTTGTACATACATTATACATAAAACATCAACACATACACAAAACAAATAAAGTTATATTAAATAATAATATTTTCTTATAAAAAATCAACAATAACCATCGAAAGAGGCAGGTACCCTTCGTGTAAGAGCCAACAAAGTTACTTGTGCACTTGGAGCGAGTTACCTGGCAATCGAGGATCAAAATGTATCTAGTGTGTATAATACATATATTCAATAACTAAAAGGCTTTTGACCTGGCAATATATGTAAAGTCAATTAAGTAAGAGGGTGTATGTTGGAGCTTGTACGAGACAATTGTATATGTTCGTATATACTATGTGAGTTAAATTATTGAGTTGGTGTTTTATAAATCGTATATTCAATGCATTCATGTTCTTCCTATCTAATTTGACATCAATCAACATTGTATTTATCTACATATATGTGAATCAAAATTCTAAACTAACCAACGAGATTACTTTCCCGAATTATTGTACTTAATACGTACTTTGTATTTAA
Organism: Gnaphalium uliginosum; assembly: GCA_963930675.1. Classification (NCBI taxonomy): domain Eukaryota; kingdom Viridiplantae; phylum Streptophyta; class Magnoliopsida; order Asterales; family Asteraceae; genus Gnaphalium; species Gnaphalium uliginosum. The sequence continues at coordinate 2,201,477 of OZ005685.1, forward strand.
TACTTTGTTGTAAATGTTAAAACAACTATTTGTATTTCGAGTGAAACATTATACTCATGAAGCATGACTTCAACTTTTGCAAGTAAAAACTTTCTAAAAGCAAAACTAAATATAACAGTCAACAAATATAAATGTTATACGGTTAAAATGCTGATATTAAAAATGGTCTTTTAATAAAGGTTATGGTCTTCTTTCAATCTATTTAAGAAATTGTTTAATTATGCAATAAATTTGGGGCAAAAAAGAAGATGTAAACTTTAATACTCATTTTAACTCTTCCTCTCCTTCCCTTTAAGATTCCAATCATTTCTGGTCCACCACAAACAATAATCCCAATCTTCTTTTTCCTTCTGTTCACTATTTTATTTCTTTCCCTACATAATATCTGTCTTTACAAAAATTGAGAAAGCATAGGTGTGGAAATTGACAGGAAAAATAAAATTACCAATTTTTTTCTTCTCTCTGTAGAAAAGACTGGTGTTAATCAGAGAGACAAGAATCAGTTAACCTGAAAAAAAGAAGAAGGAACAGGTCTCCTCTGTTTTCAGTTTTGCTCCTTCACTGTGTGTCCTCTTTTTGTGTGTTGTTACCAGGTGGGTGTTTTTAATTTCTTAATTTTTATTTTAAAGTTTACATCTTTAATTATAACCATTTAGATTAGATATTTCTTAGATTTTGATATCCCATGTAGATCTTTGATTTTAATGAAGTGGGTTCGTCTATGAGCTAGATCTTTTTCTAAAGATTTTTTTGTTGTTAAAATATCTCAAAATTGGGCATAATAATTTGTGAAAAAAGTTGATAAAGAAATGTTTGTTCAACATTTATTTGCATTTCAATTGTGCAAACCTAATTTTTTGTCATTATTAAAATTAATTGCAATTTATCCATTTTGAAAGTATTCTCATATCAATTGTTCGTTTGTGTTTTTTGGTCAAAAGGGATAATTTTTTACGATATATGAGTTACATGTTTACTAATAATTTTACTAAATTATAATTTTTGATTCAGTAACTAATTAGCTGATATGGGTTCGTTGTGTTTCAGTTGATCTCAAAAAAAGGAGTTACCTATCTAGTTTTTGATGGGTGGTTTTGATGATCATGTTAATGTAATTGGAGATTGGATGCCACCTAGCCCTAGCCCAAGAACCTTTTTTAAAGATATGTTGAGTGAAGCTAACTCAAGGTCAGTATCTGAGCCACCCAAGTATGATAACCTAACCAGTGGGTTCACGTTTCCTGGACCAGATACACAATCTGGGTCTGAAAATGGTGATCAAGCAATAAAAAGGTCAGGTCTTGTTGAAAGGATGGCAGCTAGAGCTGGTTACAATGCTCCTAGGTTGAATACTGATATTATTAGACCTTCTTCTGCTGATGTGGAAAAACAATCATCTTTTGTTACAATCCCTCCTGGTCTTAGTCCAACTTCCTTTTTAGATTCCCCCGTTTTTCTATCAAATTCACTGGTAAGTTCATTAAAGTTGCTTGCTTTTGAAATTGAATTCAGAGATATAGTTTATATTGGTAGTGTTTGGCATTGTCTTTTGATAGTGATTATATGATACTCAATAATTATTATCAAATAATCACATAACAAAACGGACTGCAGATGATAATCCAGTACTCCGTTAGTCAGTTGTTTGAGTGCATGACAATTTGATTTTTTTTAGTAATCACATGTAAAATGATCCCATAAACAGAATCAATTTTGCAGCTACGATATAACTGATTATCTGTGACTTGTAAAACGTCAGAAATAGATAATAATCATTCAAAGTAGTACATATATTATTGTGGAGTTTTTATCTTGAAGACTCGTTTGGTACGCAGGCTCAACCATCTCCTACAACTGGGAAATTTCCATTTGCTCCAAATGGTAAAAGTTCCATGATGTTTTCAGACTCATCTGACAGGAATAAGGATAATTTATTTGAGGACTTCAATGGTGCATCGTTTGCATTCAAACCTGTTCCTGAATCTGCCCCAGTTTCTCGTGAGGTAATTATACTCCTTGAATTCATGTTTTAGCTTATGAAGGAAGCATGTCATTGAGTTTCTCGTGGTTCTGTCCTTAACATTTAGGTCAATCCTCCCTTTATGTCTTGGCAATCTGAGAATTGTTTCACATCTCAAACTATTGAAACCACACAAAATGGAGCTGTTAATGCAAACGTTCAAGAACATCGTGAAGAGGATGCAGATCAAATAACAAGTGGGGATAATGGTAATGATCGTAATGTTAATAGTGATGATGGATATAATTGGAGGAAATATGGGCAAAAACAAGTGAAGGGAAGTGAGTATCCAAGAAGCTATTACAAGTGCACTCATCCAAATTGTCCAGTTAAGAAGAAGGTGGAGCGATCACATGAGGGTCACATCACCGAGATTATCTATAAGGGGGCCCACAATCATCCAAAACCTACTCCCAGCCGTAGATCAGGTATTGGATCTTCTAGTGACATTCAAGGTGGCACCGAGTGGGGAAACGATGGTAACCTAGAAGTGACATCATCAACTATGCTTCATCACGGCCAAAATGGAACTCAGTTTGATTCCAGTGATCCCATCGATGGTTCCACGACCTTTTCTAATGACGAAGAAGATGATCGTGCCACACACGGCAGCGTGTCGTTGGGTGGTGACTGTGAAGGAGATGAATCCGAGTCGAAACGGAGGTGGACTAATTCTTTGTCTAGCTATATTTTTACCAAGTTCTTTGTTTTGTTTCTTTTATATGTTTATATTTTTAATGAAAATTGTGAATGTTGTTTGATATTTCAGAAAGGTTGAGACTTATGCAGCAGATGTAAGTGGGGCCAGCCGAGCCATTAGGGAGCCGAGAGTAGTTGTGCAAACTACAAGTGAGGTGGATATTCTCGACGACGGGTACCGCTGGCGCAAGTATGGGCAGAAAGTCGTAAAAGGAAATCCAAATCCGAGGTTATTACTGTACTATATTAATATGCATTTTTTCTTTGTTAATTAACGTTTTTAAGGATGGTAAATAATGTTTCGTGTTTCTATTTGATGCAGGAGTTACTACAAATGCACTAGCACGGGATGCTCAGTAAGGAAACATGTGGAGAGGGCTTCACACGACCTTAAATCAGTGATCACGACGTATGAAGGGAAACACAATCACGATGTGCCAGCAGCTCGTAACAGCAGCCATGTTAATTCCACTATCGCAGACAATTCACAAGCTCAGTCCATTCAGCCTCAAAACATGGGTAGGTTTGAAAGGCCTCATTATGGGTTGCAGCCAGGTCCTCATGGCTATGGTTATGGGATGAACCTGGCTCAAATGGGTATGGCTGGGATGGGACCTAATCAAGGAAAAATGCCAGTTCATCAGTATCTTGGACAAATGAATGAGATGGGAATGATGGTGCCAAAAGGAGAGCTAAAGGTGGAGCCTGTAACGGATCCTGGTTTTAACTTGGTTAATGGTTCGTCTGCTTACCATCATCAGATTATGAATAGGATGCCGCTCGGACCTCAGATGTAAATCTTTTTCGCTTTTCAGGAAAGAGTAGAAATATTTACAACTTTATATTATATGGTTTTTATGTTGCAACCTTCAGGCTTTTCTTCTTTAAACAACTTATGTGAAAAACTGAAACTATATATGGGGAATTCTTTGTTAAAAGGAGTATATGGCAGTTTTAACCTGAAATCAGCTATTGCAATTAGCAAGTCTGTTTAATAGAGAAAGTGTGATATTTTATATTTTAAATTTTAAATTTTTTTAAGTACAAGCCAATTTATTTCACTTCCATCATTTTTAATGTCTAACTTCTTTTATTAGGGTTAAGGTTCTTGTTGCATTTCTGTAAGTAACAAGAATAACAACCTTTAACAAAAAAGTACCACGTACAAGTTAGGCTTTATTCACCACATTTTCTCAGTAATTCTGGCTAGGGTTAAGAACTGTATGGTATATTACACGTATAAAATAACACCTACGTATTCGATATATTCCACCTCCATCTTCAAAACTCAAGAGGGTGTCATGAAAATGTATACACCCGTGTGCCATTTTCTACAACTAAAATTTCAAAACTCTACATTTTGTTTGGTCTTTCATGGCAAACAATACTTGTACAACTTCCAGCGTGGCAAACAACTTCAACTAATGGCCATTGGATGTCTTCTCTTCAATATGATCTTCTGGCCTCTGCAGATATGCGTGTCCCCTGCGATTCAGTTCCTCTCTGCATCACAGCGCTTCCAGATTAGATTATGATGGAATAACTTGCACAATATGAACATAAAAATATGTCTTCAAATCCTGAATAAAGTGAAAATGAAAGCAGTTATGTCACCTGAGACAGTTCCAGACTGAATGGTAATAAAGAATAGCAACAATCCTGCGTTTCTTTTCTTCTTGAAAATCAACAGCACGTTGTACCACAGGCAATTGCTTTATTCCTTTGGCCTCCATTAGCTTTTTAGCAATTGCCAAATCCGTATCAGGATAACACGTCAAAAGTCCACGCTTTCTCCCACGATAGCTTATCCCGCGGGTACACACAGAAGACACAGGACACTTGCTGAACTGCAAAATATCCTACATCAGAATATATTGGAAGAGTAAAATGCATGTGTTCATATATAACATTTTATCAGACATCAAGCATACATCTGGAGTTAACGAGCCGCCATCTGAGAATTCATCATAGTTCCTCAACATGCCACGTCTAATGTCACCATATGTCAAAATCCCTTCCAAATGCTCTTCAGAATCGATAATAAGCACACAAGTTTGTTGCCCGTTGTCCATACACTGTACAGCCTCTTTAATAGTTGATGATAACGGGACATTAAGGTAGTTGGTTGACATAGCTTGCGCAACCTGATTAACAAAATATATGAGATGGGCACCATGTAACAAAATTGTGGCATATTCCATTATAAAAGAAATAATATAAACCTTCAAATCCTCGAGAATAATATCTTCATCAATTGGTTCATGGTTGTCATCAGGCCCCATGATACAAAGTTCCAAATCATCTCCATCACCTGTTTGTCTCCAATTCTCAAATTTGTCAACTGGTGAAAGCATCGAATAACCTCTTCTTGTATCAGATCTCTCACTTTCCTTCGACTGGTTTGCGACAGATGGTACCCATATTGCTAATCCAACAGCCCCCTAAAACGCACCATTCAACCCAAATTATTTAGAAAAATGATAATCTAATTTTATAACTTTCTTCGATTACAACATTACCATGAGTGGAAGCAAGATTCTATAGTCCTTTGTCAGCTCAAACAGCAGTAAAACTGAGGTCAACGGAACGGAACAGACTGAAGCCAATGTTGCAGCCATCCCAACCTACAATACAAGATTATATCCATAATCATCAAGAAAAAAACCAGTTAATAAGCAGAAAAAAGAAACAAGAAACAGAAAGTAAGAGCATTACTAATGCATATGCCTGTGGCTCAGCAATAGCAGTGTTCCCGGGGATAGCCGAGTTAATTAACTGTCCAGCTGAACCTCCAAAAACCGCACCCACTGCAGCACCAATCATCAAACTTGGTGCATACAACCCACCAACGAGCCCAGAACCTTTGCATAAAGCCGTGGCTACAACTTTAGCTGCAGCTAATTGTGCTAAAAGCCAAATTCCAGGTGCTGAAGCTATCTTCCCAGTATGTAAAATTTCATCAACATTCGTAAACCCCCAGTACAGAACTCCAGGGTACTTGAGTGCTATTATTCCTGCTCCTAAACCACCTAAAGCGGGTGTGACCACACTAGGAAGTCCAAATCGTTCTTTTATATATTCAAATGCATTACTGAACCATGTAACCAAACGGGTAAATAATACACTAACGACTCCACATAGCATGCCTAATATCAGGTACAGGGGTAGTTCCGCAGCAGATTTCAAATCATATGTGGGTACTGTGAACGCTTGTTTTTCGCTAAGAACGGCATTTGAGACGGTGGAAGAAATAACAGACGCCAATATAATCATTGCAGTTGTGAAGGGAGGGGAGTTTTCAGCACGCAGAGGTCGTAAAACAGTCTCAATGGCAAAGAAAGAACCAGCAACTGCTGCATTGAAACCTGAAATGTACAAGAAGAACATAAGAAACAAAAAATGGAAAACTTTGTGCAACTTCATTAGTTCATTTAGATGGAGACGTGATATCATAAGACAAGAAATGACTGCATTTTGAAAGTGACTATAATAAAAAGGGCTGCAGGAGATAGTGTTTAATTATGCTTGAAGTTCTGGTAATAAGATAATCAGCTGTTTGAGTGTACGAAAAAAAAAAACAGATAAAATTAAGGATTTACATGTAAAGTGACCCTTGAATAAACAGATAATCAAAATCAGTTTTGTTGCAGCTACTACTAACCTAAGCGCCTTATGCAAAACAATTTGTTTTAAAATGATCAGATAATAAATCAGTTTACTATACCCAATGCTACTTGAAAACACAATAATCAGATAATCGCTTCCAAACACCTCCTGATATGAAGAATATTGATAAAAGATAAAAGGTGAAAACCTGAAGCTATGCCAGCAGCTGCACCAGCTGCAACAAGAGCTATCCTGCGCTCTTTATTATTTTCCATCATTAACGAACATCCATTGGCACATGATTTTCCAATATCTACACTTGGGCCTTCAGGCCCCAAAGAACAACCAGTACCTAGAGTTACTGCCGCTTGGATAGCTTTAACTGTTGGAAAGAATCCAGAAAGAAAACTTGAACCATTTCCAGGAGTTGATTGCTTTATTTGGTCTAATATTTCAAGTAAACCGTGTAACATTCCAACTATGACTCCTCCAGTGACCGGAATTAAAAGTATCCTATGCCATGTGTCAGCCAGTCTCTGCAATCGTAACCAAGCAGCACCTTCATTTGGTGTACCAGCCCACGCCCATCCATGTATTACATGCACCTGTATTCAGCACCTCACTATCAATTAATGAGTATGTACTTTTAGCATAAATTCATGGTTCAGGAAAATGACCATGTCAGGACCATGAGATGAATCTGATTACTAATTATAGCTTCGACCAAAGAGGAAACTAAAATGTGAAGCAAATTACTAAATCAACGAATAAAGCTACCTCCTTTTGTAATATGGAGCACTAATTGTGAAGGGACCACTACTATCATCATTTTTAGAGAGTTTGCGAGGTAACTTTCTGTTTAAAATAATGCATCACTATAACCTTAGCTTATATAGTTGTACTTCTGGAACCATTATGTGTTAGTTGTTACCTAGCAAGTTTACAAGTTGAAACATAACATTTAAGCTCGTTAAAATCTGTTTATTCAGATGTAATCAATCATATCACACAAATACAACAATACTATATCTACATTCTACACATGTTTGCTCAACTATTAACATAAAACATATATTCAATGTAAACCTACCTTATAAGCATCATATTTCAGATCTACAAAACACAACATTTCTATAAAACTTACACCACGATTAAATGCAGCTACACAGAGACCAGTAGCAAGGCCAAGAAGACATCCAATAAGCAGCAACGCCCATTCCGGCGGAGCTCCGTCACCGAGAACCTCATCATCAGCACCACCGCCACCGACATTACCTCCGGTTCTTCTCGGAGATATACGATCTCTATCCGACCACCGAGTCCTAGGTGATCGCCGCTTAATACTAAGCTGTTTACCGGAGAACGCTCGATCCAACCGATTCCAAAGATCCTTAATACTTTTATTACTTCTAGCAGATGATTTGGCAGATGAAATTTGACCTTCTAAATCCTTATCCGAAGATGATGAATTCGATCGCAATAGAATTGTGCTATCACTGTGATCGGTAACAGACATTTTATTTGTTGCAAGCCCTAACTTGTATATATGTATATATATATATACACACTATTGTTATCTCATTATTGCTTTATAATAGGTTCTAAATAGGTTTTAATTTGATTGAATTAAGAGGTGGATCTGGTTAATTGAATTGATTGTGTGAATTGTGGAAGCTTGATTATGATTTAAATTACCGGTAAAATAGATTATACAGTTTTGAATTTGATGAGAGAAGTGACGGAGTGTTAGGGTTATGGATCCGGTGACCGGAAAACAGAATGAAACCGGGAAAATAAAATGAACGGAAAAATGATGGTATAAAAACTAAAAAGGTTGCTGTTGGACGTTTGATGGAATGAAATGTAACCCGCACCCAATTATTAATGAATTTTTGTTTTTGTTTTTTCTTTGTCCTTTTGACTTATAATAAAGTAAGATTTTTAGACGATAAAATAAACTTTTTACAAGACAATTTAGTGTTGAGTTGTATATTTTCATTTAACACTTTTTGATGATTATTAGATAAGTAGAGACAAATAGTTTTGAACATAATAGAATACTTTTGATTTTTTACTATATAATCATGCGACTTTTAGAACAGATTCAAATGCTACAAAGCCATCAAAATAATGAAATAGTATATTAACTTTTGATAAACGAGTTTTCGAGTTAGAAATGTAACCAACAAAATCTATATATATGATTATGTCCGATTTCCTTTTGTGTAGACCTAGAAATTAACAACTCTGTCTCAATAAATGCAAAGGTACGGCCCAATCTTATTACCTGGACTTATATTTTGTGTCAGGCCCACTATAAAAAAACCTCATTTTAAATGACACGTCATATTTTGGTTATAGCCTTTTACCAACTTCACCGTAGTTCTCCCTAAACACTTTAGGCCTATAAATATAAAAATCCATGGTACATTTTAGAATCTAAAGCAAATTAGTCGGATTATCTGTATGTTTCATTAAAAATGCAAAGTTCTATCCCTCAATAAATTTAATAACATAGGACATCCTTGTGTTCCTTATTTTCAATAGGTGGTCATTCTTTTACACCTGGAAGGACAAGTATACCCCTATCCTTAGTTTACTTTTGTTTCTATAATTATTTTTTCAGTTGTTTACTTTATAATAATATTATTTCTTTTTCAACTTTTAAGTTAAAAAGTCAAACACCACAACAAGACATCATCGTTATATCTCATTCATCTCAAACAACACCAACAACATCACCACCACCATACATCATAACACCAACAATGTTTGTCTCATCATGATAAAATCGGCAACACCATCATTCAACAACAACGACATTTATAAGTGATGAAGTTTTAGATTAACATCAATAAATTTTAAAATCATTGAGTTTCATAAAAATCAAAACTTACAAATAGGTGTTCATATACATAAACAAATTGGTTGACCGCTGCAACATTTCAGTCATCGGCCTCGAGACACCGTCTCAGTCGTTGGCACCCATTGTCATTTTGGACAAGGACGAAATCACCAACTTCCACTTTATCCCCTTTTTAACTCCAGCCTCTTTCGTCACCTGCAAAACGCGAAACAGATAGATTCTTTGGTATTTCTTCTGATCTATGGGTGGTTGATGGATGCAACGGTGCTCGAGGTGGATGGTTGAGGCGGTGCTCGCGATGGTTGGTTGTGGCGGTGTTATGGTGGTGGTGGTTAGTGATTCAAAAGAAAATAAATGAAGGTAGTTTTGATTAGATTCTTGAGTTGATAAAAAGAAAGAAGTTATGTAATAGGAAAAATCATTTTGATTTCTTAGGTAGATAAATTTCATCGATTAGTTAGATAGAGAAAAAGTGAGTGGAGAAGATGATCATAGATTAATGTTTATGTTAGTATGTTGAAGAAGATGATAAATAGGGGTTCTTAAGAAATAATAAAAATATATGGAAAAGAATTAATAGAAAATGAATTAAAAATGAGATCATGCAAAAGCTGAGGGTATTTTGGTTAAACGGACGACAAACGATCGAAAATAAGGAACACAAGGATGTCATATGCTATTTAATTTTTTAAGGGATGATTTATGCTCTTTCGACAAAACACAGGGATGACCCGTGCAATTTGCTCTAGAATCTAATTCATGCTCCTTGTAATCTAAAAAAATTAGAATGAGTTCAATGAAGAGTGCTAAAAAGTGAAGAATGTGAGAACCAATATAAATGCTCAATTTCTTTTAAAACATAACTTCTATTCGAATTTTTAAAATCAACTATCTCACAAATGTTATGACTAAAAATTATAAAAATAATATATTCGAAATCAACGTCTTTTTCTCTTCAGTTAGAGATCCTACTAGTTATACTTTCGACAAACTTTTTTTTCTTCCATTTTTGCCGAGTCTTAGTGTAACACCCCGAAAATTGATGATCTCGCAAAATGGTTTTAGGTTCCAGACAATAGAGTAAGAAGGGAACTAAAATCGTAAGGGTATTGAGTTAGATTAATATATATATACATACATATTCTCAAACCTTCGGGACAATTCTCAAAAACTTTCAAAGTATCCTGCGAACCGAAAATTTGAGTGCAAAATCGAAAGTAATTGCTGGTGAAGTAATAATCATATTCGTATCATCATCATCGTCCTGATTCCAGTGAGTAATTTGTGTTTATAAACTTGTTTTTATGAAATTAAACAATTTGCGAATTGATTATGAATTTGAGGTTTAAAAGACGTTATTTGATATATACAAGTTGTTAGAAAACTTGTTAAGTTGATAGGAAGCCGAATTCGTGAGTTTTGGAGAATAAGAATTCGGAATTTCTGGGTTCCAGTAGCGAACTTCGCAAGGTTAAAGATGAACTCGGTTCGCAGTACTTAATTGCGAAGCGAACCGAGTTATCTTGCGAGGTAAGATGTCTTGCGAAGTGAGTTGCCCTGCGAACCGAGTTTTGGTTCTGCGAACTGAGCTGGTTTGCGAACCGAGAATTCCTGCGAACTGAGATTCCTGCGAACTGAGTTTGCTGCGAAGCGAACTGAGTTCCTGCGAACCGAGTTAGGCTGCGAACTGAGATGTTCTGCGAACTGAGATGTTCTGCGAACTGAGATGTTCTGTGATATGATTAAATTAATAGTTGTAAATTGATATTTAATCAGAGTTAATTGAATACGGTCGCCTTGACAGGTATTTCGGATAGCAAGTTGTGAATATCTGAACGTCGCCTTCGAGGTAAGTAGTAGGAATGTAAAGTATATAACTAGCTGTATGAGTTGTATGGCCAATTGCTGAGTGATCAATTGTGCCTAGCTGTATGAGTTGTACGGCCAATTGCTGAGTGATCAATTGTGCTTAGCTGTATGAGTTGTACGGCCAATTGCTGAGTGATCAATTGTGCCTAGCTGTATGAGTTGTACGGCCAATTGCTGAGTGATCAATTGTGCCTAGCTGTATGAGTTGTACGGCCAATTGCTGAGTGATCAATTGTGCCTAGCTGTATGAGTTGTACGGCCAATTGCTGAGTGATCAATTGTGCCTAGCTGTATGAGTTGTACGGCCAATTGCTGAGTGATCAATTGTGCCTAGCTGTATGAGTTGAGCGGTCAATTGCTGAGTGATCAATCGTACCCATAAGGGCCAATTGCTGAGTGATCAATTGTGCCTATTCACATAAGCTGAATTGCCAATTGTTGAGTGATCAATTGTGCTAAATTATTTGTATATGATTGTACCTTCCTATACTTACTAAGCGAAATGCTTATGTGTTGATTGTTGTGTGTGATAGGTACATCAAGAGGTATGAAGGGTGGGGATCCGGGAAAGCAACCCGAGGGCTGCTAGTGATGGACTTACTATGGCAATATAGTAAGAGGAGAGACTCGGAGAATCATGCTCTATATTAACGTGTAACATTTTGTAAAGACAAAATGTATGTTTTGTGATAACAATGTGAATATTACTTTATATTAATATATAAAGTGTTTTGAGAATTTAAATGAGTATATATAAAAAAAAAATAAAAAATCTCTGGGACGTTTCACTTAGAAAATGGTACTTATATAATTACATGTGATTTATTATAAAAATATAATATTAGTACACGATTATTCATCACACAAATAACTATATTAAATAAAAAATTTAAGAATTACATTCGTTCATAGCTAAAATTACAAGTGACTATTGATTTGAGATTTAATCAAAATGTGTTTTTCAAATGAAGTATATGATAATAATTGATAATTCACATGTGATTTCATCTTTATATTTATTTACATGTATAATTATAGAAAATTATTTTAAATTCATATTTATTTACACTTTAATCACATGTGATTACTAATTTAATGTTTAATCATATGTGATTACAGCTATTTTTTTTGTAGGGTTATTAAATTATCAAATAAAATTATTTTCATGTGATTTCAAACTTATAATTTGTAAATTTGATTATTTACATGCGATTATAGCTAGTGATTTAAAGCTTATAATTTGATTGTAAAAATAATTACATGTGAGTGTTAAATCACATGTGGTTTAACATTACGAATTTCAAACACCCACTAGAAAACAGAAAAAAGTTGGTCGGAAGGATGTAGTGTGAGATCTTTAATTAAAGATAAAAAGATGTTGATTTCAACGATGTCATTTTTATAATACATAGATGTACAGTCTGTGAGATATTTAAATTTTTTTAAAAAGGTAAAAATTGATAATTCAAATGATATTCATTCGTTCATTCTACATTTTTTAGTATTGTTTATGTAACTTTCTTCCTATCCAATATATCATATTTCTCAAAAGCAATATTCATCTCTATCACTCATTACAGAAACATTAATTAGCTAATTTCATTATATCATCCTTGAGCTTTATCTAATTTGAAACTCGACCGCTTTAGTTGTCACAGCCATCTCTAATTGTATTACCATGTTTTTATTCAAAGGTTGCAACAAACTTTCACTTTTGTACCGAGTTAGACAACAAACTCATTTTTATTACTAATGTAAATAGTAAATTTTTAAATTTTGTGCAGAGTTAGGTAATATGTATTACGTGACATTATTAAAATTATTTTACGTGGCATTACGGTAATATGCCATGTAATACATATTACTTAACTCGACACAAAAGTTGAAAGTTCGGTACTTACGTTAATGATAAAATGGGTTTATTATCCAACTTGGTAAAAAATGAATGTTTGTTGCTAGTTTGTAGCCTTAACCCTTATTCAAATTATAAGATCGTTAGTATTTACAAATTCGAGAACGACTTAAGTTTTGATGACTTATATAGTTATATCATGTAAAATTAATTTTTGTAGAATATAAACATTTGTGAGAAGATTTCCTAAATTATATCCAAACCATTAAATAAACATCAATATATTTCTTAAATATAATAAAAAATTTAAATTAATATTTGTAATTAATTATGAAATGTATGCACTGTATGGAAGATGAATGTTCATTTAACGTTTTAACTATAAAATTTACGATATCTTAACAAAGGCGCTAACAACACTAATTATCAAAACCCTATATGCATTCATCTATCTTTCATTCAATACATCATATCATATTTTCAAATAAAATAAAGATTCATTGAATTGAACTAGCGTAATACTCGCGCTAAGCAGCGGAATATGATATTCTATTGTAAGTAATGACTCGACGATAGTCACATATTATGTGATGACGACTCAATAACAATAATTTACTCGTATGCAGATTTGATAATTCGGTATATGGTGCTGAAAATAATAATAATAATAATTAATAATAATAATAAAATTAAATGAAAGATACATAAATCAACTTTAAATATGTTAAGTCTTAGTTTTAAGAGTTGCTATATATAAAACAATAACATGCTTTATATATTAATGAGGAGTCGATTTAAAAAGTGAAAACATAAAAAGTAAACATAATAATTATCAAAACGTATTATATTATCTACCACTCACCATTGTCTCCATTTGTCCTCGATAATAAGTTAAATACGTGTATAAAATATCTTTTACTCGTTTATGTAAGTTAATTAATTTTCATTGTAGAAATAATATTCTTGGATTGTCACGAGAAAAGGATGATATTGTTAGTGAATTATTATTTAGACATGGCTATTTTATGTTGGATTTAGTTCATATATATATATATATTTTTATCTATTAACACTTATTTTATCAATAAAAAATATTCAATTTAACACGGTATCACAGTAAAATCCTAAAATTACTTTCTCACTCAAAAATCTCGACTAAACTTGCGTACTTCTAAACCACAGCCGTCAGTCCATTCATTCATAGAATATCAAATCCCGTAAATGACAAAGTAATTTTTTTAACACAATCATGTTGAATCCCAATTAAACAGGTACACGTTGCATATTATATACCGAGTATATATTTTTTGGTTCGCTGCTGCACCAATTGTTTCCGCAAAGTTCAAGATCCAAAGATTCCTTTTCTTCATTATTTGTTATTTGCTGATTACGTGCCTAGCTACCTGTTAATATTCAACAATTGGCTCAGACTTAATTACTTCAGCTTTGCTCAAGTACAACAACAATTAATAGACCAATATGAATTTTTGCAAAAACTATCACAAACTCAGCGTATTTTTCAGACCCAACAGAATTACTATGCTCAGTTCAGGCCCAATTCACAGCTTCCGTAGGCACGCATGGTCAGTCCAGCCCAATCGAGTACTCCACAAGCTTTTAGTGCGTTGACTCCTCAAAACTCTATTGACACGGGTTGAAATATGGATACAGGTGTATCTTTCCATCTAATTTCCAATGCAAATGATCTTAGCATTTATCAATCTGTCTTTGTTGGTGACAGTACTTTCATACCCGTCACCACCACAGGCCATACACTTTACATAATCCACATCGTCCACTTCACTTATATAACGTACTTGTAATCCCCAATATCGTCAAAAATTTAATTTCCATTTGTAAGTTTACTCGTGACAACAGAGTTTCAATTGAATTTGACGAGTTTAATTATTCTGTAAGAGATTATTTGACTCGTCAAATCATCCTCCGATGCGATAGCATTGGAAACCTGTACCCTGTCACCAAACCCAGCCAACACACCATTTATCCTCACGCGCTCTCATCACTAGTCAAGACACGTGGCATCAACGACTTAGACATCCTGGAAGTAATGTGAACCTATGTTCTCTTCTTTCTAGTAATATTATTTTATATAATAAAACGAAATCTCCCCTGCTTTGTCATGCTTGTTCAGCTTGACAAGCATGTGAGACCTCTCTTTACTAGTTTAGACACTATTATCGATTATGTTTTTGTTGTTCATTCAGATTTGTGGACTTCCCCACGTCCGAGTAGTAGTGGTATTAAATATTATGTCTATTTTTTGAACTATTTTTCTCATTATTTGTGAGTTTATACTTTGCGCTATAAATCTGATACATTTGCTAACTTTATACCATTCCTCTTGTCCCAAGCACACTTACCCCCTCCTTTTTGGGTTGAGGCGTTTCATATGGCCACTTATCTCCTAAATATTGTACCTTCCTTGCAAATAATAAAGAGACTCCACACTTTCGCCTATATAACACCAAACCAAACTACTCGACGTTACGAGTTTTTGTTTGTCTATGTTATCCCCACCTAAACTTGCCATATGTTCGACCCATTGCATCTTTCTTGGCTACCCATCCAATCACTGTGGGTATCGTGTTGCTACCAATAAAATTATAATGTCTCGCAATGTCACCTTTGACGAGACTATATTCCCATATGGTTTCGTCACACCTAACCATGCTCCCTCTTATACATTTCTTGATAATGAACCAAATATCATAGCACGCCAATTACTTACCAATTCTTATATGCCTCAATCCACTCCACCGATCCAAACTCAATCCGCTTCCTACTCGACCCAAAACTCAAACCAAGGCCCAACCTGACACATTAAGCCCCACTCCAAAATGCCGCGGCCAAGCCGGGCCTACCCACCTCGTTCGAAGCCCAGCCGACCTCCACCTTCACTGCCACTCAATTGTAGCCCAACCTAACCTCGACTCACTCTATGATCACTCGCTTCCAGCTAGGTAAAAATGAACCCCTTAGCATCTTAACCTTAACGTGTCCACCATTTCACCTACACCCAAAAGCTACACCTATGCATTAAATAACCCCAACTGGAAAGGTGATATGCTTAATGAATACAATGCGCTCATTGAAAATAATACTTGAATTCTTGTGCCACGACCACCTAACGCGAACATTGTTCGTTCGATGTGGTTGTTCAAGTACAAGTATTTTGCAAATGGATCACTTAGCAGATACACGACTCGTTGTAGCTAATGGACTCAGTCAGCAGGTAGGAGTTGATTGTGATAAGACATTTAGCCCGGTTGTCAAACCGGCTACTATTTACACGGTGTTTAGTCTTGAAGTTTCTCGACACTGGCCGGTTTATCAGTTGGATGCCAAGAACGCGTTTGAGAATTATTCAGTTTAGTAGATACATGTCGAATAAGCAATGAGAATACTAAAGGGCCCTTGGCCTAGCACTATAAGTCGAACCCTGTCAAGGGGTTGGGTGTTCAAGTCTCACTTGAAGAAGTGAGTTGTTATATTTGTGGTGGTTGTACATTTGTATGGTGTGCTAGATTGTAACTTTTTCGTTCTAAAAAATATAATAAACAAATATCCATTTTTAGAAATTTAACTATTAGTATGTATGTGATGACAAACTTAGGTTCGTGCGCGTTTTATGAATCAGAATATTATATATTCTATTAAACAATATCATTTAGAAGATACACTCTATTATACGAGTCATATAAATTGAACCATCTCTATAATATGTATGCGTGTTAAATTGAACTATCTCCTAAATATGATGCGCCGATGTGGTTATCAACTACGAATCGCTAATTGAGGAGCTATCTAGCTTCAGTTCGGGACCCCTCGTAACCTATATATGACTTGTGATAATCTTTAAGATCAACCCAACGTATTTAGATCAATAGTTTTTCAAAGGAAAAAACAAATATAACATTATATACTTTCAGTAGAGATTCTAGAGAGTAGTAAAACATAAATTTAAAATTAAAACTATATATATTAAATTTTCAAATTAGTACAGAGTATAAAATACTACCAAATATTATATCATGAACCCAAAAATCTTGTACTCGTATTTTCTGGAGATACTTTATGACTTTTTGGAGAAGTAAATTAATAAAATAATCAAATAAAAAAATACTAAAAAATTTGTAATTAATTCAACTTTAAAGGAAGTTGAGAGGTGGAGAGGTCTTGTCGTGTGGGGGAAAGAAGAAATAATCTTTCGTGAGGTGTAAAAGGGTATATCCGTAATTTTCCGAACCGAAAAATATCATAAATAAAGTAATAGAGAGTTGTTGACTTCTTGTCATCTTCAATATACACACACACACACTCACAGACACTTTCATACACAAACTTTCCCTTTTTCTCTCTTTCTTCAAACACACAGAAAATGCATATTCATATTTGAAAGATGAATCAATGGTGTTAAATGGTACAATTCTTTTTTGTGGTGGACACAAGAATCTGATGCTATCTCTTTGATTTGTGAGTGGATAGTTTTCTTCTTGCTTATTTTCTTCACAATTTCTTCTTATTTTCACTTCCATTTTCACACAAGATTTTATGTAACAATTTCTTGATTTCCCCACTTTTTTCCTCACAAGTTTCACTTTTTTTCCATGAAATTTCCTTACTTTCAGGTGGGTGGTTTTTAATTACTGTTCCTTTTTTCCTTTGCCCATTTATTGATGCAAGAATACAAATAAAAAAAAGGGACCTTTGATCACTGCATACTACTCCGTATTAAAGTTTAGAAATTTGTGATTTTTTGATCTTATCTCAAGAAAATCCTTAACTTTTATTTCATCTATCTGTTTTGAAATTTTCATGTAGCAATGTTTTACTGTTGACTAGCAAGACTCAAAGATCTGACTTTTGAATCTGGCTTTACTTTCTCCTTTGGTAACTCTTTCCAACTGTATATAATCAAAGTTGAGATTTGGGTTTGAATTTTTGCTCAATAAAGTTTCGATCTTTAATGTTAATGTTAATGTGCAATGGTTCTTGTTTCTAATTTTCATATGGTTACTTAATCTGTCTGTTGTATATCTTTAAGACCCACATAAAATAACACTTATTGAAGCTGTTACTCATCTAAATTTTCAATCTTTGCTTGTGGGTTTTGTTCTTTGCCCACTGCTATTGTTCAAAATTGTTTCTTTATGCTTCAAATCACATAAAATATTATCTTTTTCTCAAGAGGTCTTTGTTTTTAGTACCAATGCTTTTAGCTACCTCCTTTTTATTAGTGGAAACATTCTTGATCTTTGATATCTCATCATCATCTATTTCATCTTGCAGGATCGTGAAACAAATCACTATGATAATTTAATTTCTTGAAAAAGAAAGGACCTTTGGAGTGTTGTTATTTCTATAATTTAATAGACATACATATATGCTGAAGACCAGGTATAAAGGGGCAGCTGAGGAAAGTTCTTGTGACTGTTTAGACAGCACAAGAAGACGATATATAATCAGCTGCAGATGATATCCTCTGATGTTCATCCACCACCAGATCCTTGTTCATCTTCAGATCATCATAATCAACAAAAGTTTCATGCTTTCAGGATCACTTGTGATGATAAAGCTCATGCTTCTATTACTGATACAGATCTGTTAAAGTCTTTGGTTGCTGATCTTAATGACACCAATAACCCACAACCCAGTTTCTCTATAAGGTACAGTAAACCAAAAAAAAAAAAAAGGGAAAAAAAACAAAGAAAAGAAAACCCACTTTGATGATTTTTAGTTACTCTACTTTAATGATCACAATTAATTCATGTTTAATTTCTTATTGGGTCAGATCCACTGTAGACTTGTATGATTCAGGGAGTCTTGACTAGTAGGATAAGTACATGGCTCAGATTTCTTATCAAGAAAGGCCTTTTTATGTTTTTGTTATTATTTTTATGTATCTATGTATTTATGTGATTTTATGTCCTACTAGGTTCATATCTGTTATGGGGTTCATGAAGTAACTCTTTAGTTTAGAATTATACTTCATTATGCTGTTGGCATATGATATATTATAGGTTATGCAATGCAAAGTTTTTAGCAGTTTAGTCAAATCTTGTGGGCAATCTATAATCTTTTGAAACAATTTTGTTTATTTATTATTTTTGTGTTGCAGAGATTATGTTTTCAGTTCACGAAGCAAGGATATCGCTTGTAATTGGCCGTTTTCTCGAAAAACTTTGCAAATTTGTTTGAAACATGGAGTGAAGAATTTGTTGCCACCTTTTCAGTCTCTTGAAAAACCAAGAAATAATTCATCTAATGAAGAAATCATTAGCAGTTGTGGTGGAAAGTCAGAGCTGGAGCTCAATTTAGAACCCAAAACGTCAAAGAAATCTCCAACTCATATACAAGAAGACTCAGGTCAAACAAAGTCAAAAAAAGTCGTTATCGATTCTTCTCGAAAGACAGAAACCTCCATTAAGAAGTGTAGAATTGTCGGTGTTGAACCAATCAAAGAGGTCACACCCATGGCAGCTAAAGTGTGTCCAGTTTGCAAGACTTTCTCGTCTTCTTCAAACACTACTTTAAACGCTCATATAGATCGGTGCCTATCTGGCGAGTCAAGTATGAAGTGGACTGCGAATCCAAAAGTAGTTGTCAAACATAGGATTAAACCTAGGAAGATGAGGCTGATGATGGATATCTACAAAACTGCGCCTCACTGTACCATGGAAGAACTCGATGCAAGAAATGGGACAAGTTGGGCTAATAATTCGAGTTTTCCTTCTCAAGAACTTGAGTTTCAAGGGGAAGAAGAGTGTAGAGAAATCACCGTTGTTCCTGAGGTACCTGATCATGAAGGTGATGTTTATATTGACACCGATGGAACAAAAGTTCGGATCTTGTCAGTGCCAAAAGTAGATACACCGGATGATCATGGAGTTCGAACGACACTAAAAGGAGGAAAATTGAGTAAATATTTTATAGGGAAGAAGAGAAACAAGAATCATGAGCTCAAGCATCAACACAAGTATTTGGAAGCAAGCCCACACAGCAAAAAGTCAAAGCCTTTTTCTGAGGTAGTGTCTTCTTACTTCTTTACATGTATATTGACTAATTGGGAATCTTAGTTTTAATATTTTATTTTATGGACATGGATTAGAAAACAATTAGGCCTCATAATGATGATTGATGATGATAAACAGGTGAGCAATGGGCGAGAAGAATATGTTGCTATCAAAGAAAGTTGCAACAAGGAGGATCGAGGCAAAGAGGCAATGAATAAAGATGATTTGCCCATTGTTAGGCCACCATGGGCATGCTCTAAGCGAACTGTTCTTGTTCAAATTTCGCAACATTCAAGACAGAATGCTAATAAGAACTTGAGCATTGCCAGTGACAAACCTTTTTCAGGGTGTGCCCCTTCACACTCAGCTAATAAAACGGGGGTTTTGTCACAACAAAATAGCCAAAAAATGGGAACTTTTTCAACGTACAAGGAGCATTTTGCAAAGCAGAGGTCTCCACTGTTGATAGAGCCAACTACTAAGCAGTTGAAGAAGAAGAAAGGTACCCTTTCGTGCAATAGTTGTGAGGATCCTTTAGATTTGAAGTCAAGGGGTAGCAAGTTATCGTCTTCTGGGAAGAAGTTATTGCCAGTGAGCAGAGAACTAGCATCCAAGTTAAATCCTAGAAGAAAAATTTCAGCTATCAAGCGATCTTGTGTGGGTCCGTCTGAAGATCCTGTGAAACAGAAAACTGGGGTTGAAGAAGAAACTAGTGGAAAACTAGCTTCTGAGAGTACGATTCTCTTGGAAGTTAGAAAGAAGGAAGAGACAAAGATATGTAGACCAGACAATTCTGTTGCTTCAAGAAGTTTGAATGGAGATTATTCTGCATGGATGAAGACTGATTTCGTGAATCCATCATGTGATGTGGAATTTTATACAAAAGGGTCTCAATCGCTTGACGAGCCAGTTAGTACTGAATTCCCAAAGATGGTGAGTGAGCCTGACAACATCTTTGAATCGCGAGAGCGCAATGATAAAGAGATGTATATTGAAGATGTTAACCAAAAGCCTATGCGCATTGATGATGTCTCCGATGATATTGAGAGGCAACCAAATTACTTTCGAGTGGTTGATCCAATACAACTTTCCTACCCACCAGGATTATTCTTGACTAGTCATGATCGAGACATGGTGTCTGAAAAGCTTCAAGGAAGTTCATCTATGGCTACTTTGAGTAGACTTCATTCAAGTGAGGAACAACATTATCATGATATGATTGATCGGGATTCTATGTCCGATTCACCGATTTCAACCATCTCTAATCCAAGCTTGGCAAGATCCGATTCAGACAAATTTGCACCTATTACTAAATCAATGCGTACTACTAGTTTCAAGAATGATCAGCCTTGCTGTTGCTCTAGAAAGGAAATTGCTTCCACTCAGACTGTTGCTTCAAGTATTCATGAATCGACTCTTTTAAAGAAACATGCAATTGAATCTTTCAACTTCAGGCCTCGTATGTTTTCAGCAGCAGCAGAGGTGCCTGAAGTTGTGCAGGCGGCTTCTCCCGCCATGAATTTTCCGGCTTACAGCGAATGTGATTCTGTTAGCAGTCCTTCAAAACCGGTTCTCAGGCTTATGGGGAAGAATTTAACTGTGGTCAACACAGATGATTATGAAAATGTGCCCCAGACAAGTTCCATGGGTCACTTTCCTATTGTTCCAAATGACTACAAATTTTCTTCCATTGGTCAAAATGGCTTAAAATCTCAACATCTTACCTCCCATCCACCTACTAATGCGAAAAATCATGCATTAGACACAATGTTTCGAAGCACCACATATGCGGATTATTTCAAAAGTCACATGATCCCACAGGTTAACGTCAGCCAAGACCAAAGAACTGGATTTGATGGTCATGTGATTAGTGAAATGAACATGCACAACGCTCCATCAAAGCCCGTTAAAGAAATCATCATTATTGACGATTCCCCTGAAAGTGGTCTTAATCATACGTCTTCTGGTTACCAATCGCAGCATTCACTGGCATATATCAATGGCAGCTTTCAAGGTTATTCGGCTTTCATGAATGTAGAGAATAATGGTAATCTTGACAAGTGGAGTTATACACCAACAGGTTCTTCTAGATCTTCATCGATCTACTATCCTCCTATATAGCTTTTCTTGAACATGAGACCGAAGGGCCAGTTACAAACATAAGTTAACATATGAGCTACTCAATCAAAATGTCCCCATAAAGATTACAACTTTTTTTTCTTTGCTTTTAACTTTCTTTCTTCACAAGGCATGTACTAGACTTTTATAGACTTATGATGAGACTTTCATATGAAACTTATGTTTATGGGCATCTTTAGAACTACATGGAAACTGTTTTATAAATGATCTTTGAGTAACTATGTTTGTTTAGTGATCGTTCAATCTATGGTATCTGACACATGTTTTTCGTTCGATTTGTTGGTTTTCTTGAATCGGGTTAACAATCTAGTCTCAATGATAACTTACATGAGCATTATTTTATGTGTTTAGATTAACCATACCATGCTACGCTATAGATATCATTATCCAGCAGCTAGCTTTAATGGTGATATGTTTTTAGGATGATACTATTGCCGGTTACACTATGGGACATTCCGATTGATCGTAATTTCATATTGACGATGATGGGTTCGATTAGTTTGTATAGAGCCATAAGTAAGTTGATGACATTTCAGTACATTAAACCATATTAGTGCAAGTTGGTTGATGTTTTTAAACTAGTTTTAGCAAGCCCTGTAGAAATCTGCAACACAGACTCAACATTGACATTGATCTATATTTCTTGAGACACGTATACGTCAGCGTTGTTGGTTATAAACGTTTTAACAAGTTAAGTTTTAACCTTTAAAACAACGGTTGATTCGCCATTAAATTTGAAATCTTGGAAGATAGCAATATGGTGGGAGAGAGGGACCATTAAATCACGATGGATCGATAATTTCAAAACAATGAGTTAATTATTTTAATGTGGTTGATGTAGCGTGTATATCAATTAATTAATTATATATCAATTAATTATAAGACCTCTCTAGTGTCGGTTGAGCAAAGAGAAGTATGTTATCAAAATGATACGACAGGGTCGGCCGTGTCACTTTGGTGTGTCTGTCGGTTTGCGTTACCAAACCGACCCAAATTCTTTAATTTTTTATTTTTCTTGTTTAGTGTATACAAGTGAAAGTATATTGGTAAATGTGACGTTCAAAAAAATGAAATGACATATTTACTATTGACACTGTTGTATTGGTTGTGTGTCAATTTGAAAAGTGATAAGGTGACGTTGAATGATACAAAAGTGACACACTAACCGTATGGAGTGGTCTAAACCTTCTTTGACTCGTATCCCATTAGAACTGGATTGTTTTTTTCTAGTGTTTTTTTAAAATAAATGCAAGTTGACATAAGTTTAATTGGAAATATTTCATATGGATATAAAATAATCAAGCAATAGAGTTATTAAAGTATTCTATTCGACCACATTCAAAAACTTCTATATTTACTAGGATGAATATAACTATTCAATGAATAGTATAATTTTTTTTAATTCTCTTTTCTTTTTATAATTACTAAAACTTAATAAAAATAACTTTAAAATAAACTTTTTAGCTTTTTTTTTGAAAAAAATCTCTTTATGTGATAACTAAGTTACATATATTTATAAAATGTACTATTTAAATGGTTAAAATATTTTACAATAAAAATTACTTTAAAACTATCTTTTTAGCGAGTTTTATTTTAAATATCCATTGAGACTAACACCCAGAGTTTAATTCGAATAGGTCGAGATACATTAATAATAAATTTTATTTTGAGCTTTAGATAGTTTTTTTATTTGTTACGTTTGTTAAATATACGAAGTTGGAAGATATGATATTGTAAACTCCTACATTTTGTAGGAATGCTAGACGGGAGTTACTATCATATGAATCGTAATTACTATTTTACAAAATTATATAATATTAATTTTAGATGACTAAATTTAATAAATTAATTGTAAATATAATTCATATAAATAGCCACTATAGTCATCTTCGTTAAATCTTTTTGGCGTGTTTAGCATAATATTTATAAAATGATAGTAAGAAATGATTAATGATCAATAAAAGATTGCGTAAAATGAGTTGATTATAGGTATATAGGTGTGTATGGGTGTCATGGAAGAATAAATAGAAATGAAACTGCTAAAATTAAAACATTAAACAATTTTACAGTAATTTTGTAATCAATAAATATAAAGTATATACATCTAATTCCAAGTCAAAATGTAAACATTTTAGGTACTTTTATTGTCTTGCCAAATAAAATAATTGACTAATGAACATAAAATTTACGTCCATACATAGCTCCTTAAATAATTATTATATTCGAATTTGACTACATACGGAACACTGACTTTTAAATTGCATATATACAAAGTTATTTCGTAAATTAATATAAGTATTTTTGATCCGCCGCAATGCACGGGTTAAAAACTGTTTGTTAAAAATGAAAAATGTACAATATGAAAGGATGCGTCAATTGTATAATGTAGTTTGAGTAATGGCATATCTTTTTTTCTTTTGTTTATAAGTTTTATTTAACAAAGACGATCAGTTTTTTTTTCGATAACAAAAATATTTCGTATCGACAATTGCTGCCAAAAGTACATGTCGAATATGGCAAGAGTTTACAGAGAGAATGTTTGATTTTTTTTTATTTAGTTTCCATAATTTATTGATTTAGTTCACAGTGACAAAAAAGTATAAGAAACGGCGATCATGAACTCATGGAGGCAGAATCCAATAATAATATCTTTGATCGACCATATATCTAAAGTATTTAAACTTTCAGCCAATTACTCATTAATTTATTTGAAAATTTTACGATCACCGGTCTCAATGTCTCTAACATATAATATTTTTTTTCGAGAGAATTACGTATATCCCAACTTAAACCCACCTAAATATCAAATATACCCGACTCATCTAAATATCATATATACCAAAAATTACTAAATTAATTATATTTAAAATTCTAAAATCATTAGTAATTATCACTAACTTTGTAAATGACTATTATACCCTCACTGTTCATCCTCTTTCTTAAGATCTCACATGTTCTCAGAAATCACTTAACAACTCCAAATTCATATTTTCACATCGTTGAATTCGATTCATTTTCTCAACTCAAATAAAATATTGCTACTACCATCTTGATTTTAATTCATTTTCTGATTACTTTTCTTTTATTAGGTTTATCTTTTATTTATTTTTGCAATTAAAGTTTATTGTTCATCAAACTTGAACTTAATATCTTATATATAATTCGTATGATTATGATTAACTCATCGAGTAAAAATATTTAATAGAGAAATGAATTGCTCACCTCCTTTTGATGTGAATCAAATGAAAAATTCTTTTAAGGATTCTGATTTTTTAAAATTTTTTTTTTTTGTAATTGTTCGATGAATGAGAGAGAAATTATTGATGAAACTACAAAAGTCAAAGGTGATGATATATGTGAATCCTATATTGTTCGATTGTTGCAGAGAGTTTGAGATTTTTAAAAGAGAGGAAAAAGAAGAATAGAAAAAGGGTATAATAGTCTTAAAGAGGTTTATTGATAGTCGTTAGTAATTTTAGAGTTTTAATCATAAATAATTTAGTGATTTTGGGTATATATGTAATTATTAAGATGAGTTGGGTATATATGATATTTAGGTGGTTTATGAAGGGGATAAAAAACAATAAACATCACCTACTTATTTTCAAATATGTCTTTGAAAAATCTCATCAAATGATATAAAAAATGAAGTACTTACCATAAAAAAGGTTATATTAGCCCCATATTTCGATTAAGAAAACTTGCAGCATAATGTAGCTTCTTAAATCTTACATGTTTACCAAATAGATATATAAGGATTCGTAAAATCGTAACATAATCTATAAATGATGGTTAGTTATAAAAAAAAATAAAAAATTACACATCATACTGTTAGGTCGATACAAATTAACTTAGAATTATGAATATGTGAGGATTCATATGAATGAAAAATTATGTAAAACTTAAAAATAAAGGTCTTTGAACCATACATGTTTATTATATGGATATGAGCATAATTTATAATATATCATTAGAGTAGGGTTCAAATGAGTACAACAACTCTGTGTGAGAATAAGGGAATCAATCTCAACTGCTCATTTTTATCAAATACCCATTTCCCCATCTTTTTAAAAACTAAATATCTCACAAACGATAAGTCGAAAAATTATAAAAATTGCACCATAAAATTCAGCGTTTTCTCCTCTTCGATTAAGATCTCACAAGCTATATTTTCGATGATTTTTGTTTTCTTCATTTTTTGGTGCAATTTTCATAAGTATAGCTTATGAAAAAATGAAAAAAAAAACTCTTCGAAAGTATAGCTTGTGAGATCTTAATCGAAGAGGAGAAAACGCTGAATTTTATGGTGCAACTTTTATAATTTTTTGACTTGTCGTTTGTGAGATATTTAGTTTTTAAAAAGATGTGGGAAAGTGGGTTTTGTGACACGTGACGCATTCCTATTGGTTCCCTTATTCTAAACACTTTTGACATTCTCGGGTATATTGATTCATTTTAAAATTAGTGGTTCATTTTTAAAAAACAAAAATGTTCGATTTTAAATTAGTGGTCTATTTTTAAAAATCAAAATTAGTTGATACCCGAAAATGCAAAAACGAGAACTATTGATTAATTTTTCGAAAAAAAAACATAAATTTTATATGCTATGATTTCATAGCTCCTCTAAAAAATATTTACTTACTGATATATATATGCCTTTAATTGGCGTAACACTCAATGTTGTTATGTATTACTCCGTACTATTTACCAAAGATCTGTTGGTTTTCATTTTTTAAATATGCGTTGTCATACCATCTAACAAGTTATAAAAAAACATGGTCATATCATTAAATTATACTTCATTGGTGCGGAATACATGAGTGGCTTTAATCTAAATACAGATACCAAAACAGTTACGAGTTTGGTTGCCAAATGGATGAACTCCTAAAAAATAACAATGGCGCGCTAATACATCTTAAGTACGTAAAAAAAGATTAAACAGATTAACTGATATCATTGTTGCTTTTGAATCAGTGTTGTTTGGTGTTCTTGAAAAAAGGCAGTGGGAGTTTTTGGAGAGCCGCCATTATCTCATTGCCTAACTTTTCGCCATACGCATCCACCAGATTTTCATTCCTCTCGTTATACATAATTCGGTTATAATAAGTTAATGAAATGCATTTTGATTACACATAACCGGCCTATTAGACGACTTTTTTATCAATGAACTCGAATGCTATAGTCGAAATGAACCCTTGTTTTTGGAGTAAAAAATCAGTTAAAACATAAACCTAGACCAAGCAATACTTAATTTTATTATGGAAATAATGTAGCTCATTTTATTATTGACGAAGAATAAACATAAACATTTTACAATAGGTTTGGTGGTAAGTGGTTAGGCGTTCACTCTCGCATCTCTTGATAAACATCTTAATGTTAATGTAATGAATAAGATAGTAGAAAATGATCATCGAGTATTTCGATTATACCACGTACATCTGAATCAAAAAAATTCATCATATCAAATACTCTTAACAAGAAAAAACCTACTATTTCTACCGGTTTAAAGAAAAAGTATTTTACATCCTCTTAATATCTCATTAAACTTTATATACATTATGATAATTGATTTATATAATTATATATAATAACATATTCTACCTATAGGTCAGATTTCGAATCCTCCAAGTTACTTTTTCTTTAATATATAATAACATATTCTTATAAAAAACATTGTTATAATAATATAATAAAATAAATAATTATTATAATAATAAAATATATATATGTAAGAAAATAGTGTCCGACATCTAATGTGTATGAAGTTAGCATCCATGTGGCGCTTCTGTACCTCTCCACGTATGATTTATAACATGACTAATTATTCAGTTACACATGCATTTTTTTGGGGATTTTACAATTTACTTAAGTTCATCAATTTAATATTTTTATCATCTTCAAAGTTCAAAGTAATTATGGACAGAGTGTGAGGTAAGCTGTTGATTTACTTCACAATATCTGTTTCTAATATAATAAGTCAAAGTTCCATAAGGAATTAACTTCAGATAAATCAATTCTTGAAAATGGAAATTTGGGATTCAGTTTCAAATAATAGTAGCAAGAATGAGGCGAATTATGAGATAAAATATGATGATGATGCTCAAAAAGTTGACATGCAATTAACCAAAAATGAGGCTGATAGTGAAGATGTTTTACAAGATCTAGCAGCTGCTTTGGAATACTCATGGGATGTCAAAGATGAAAAAGATGAAAAAGATGATGTTCTAGAAGCTTCTATGATGATACTATGCTCTGCTCAGGATGCACTTGAGACAGGTAGCTTATTTCTCAATCACCATATATGTTTTCTTTTTATTATCATATTTAATTTAATTTATCATTCTGTCAATTAGTGTTCATCTGTGGGGATTTAGATATTTTAGTTGGTATTTGAAAAGGCCTAAATACCACAACTTAAATCTGATAACTTGGGACATGATTCATGATATTTATATGGGTTTTATTGAAATGTTCCAACATACATAAATGATTCTAGTTTATCCAATATTCAGGGGTATGGCATAGAGTCTGTTATAGTCTGGTTACAAATATATCAAACATGTTTTGACATCTGACAGCTCTGAGGACTGTCTGTCATCACTTTCTTAACTATATAGTATATACTGTAATCACTTTTAGAACACAATGCCAAAATCCAAATCCCCCAAAGTGTTGGTCATTTTACATGTGTATGGAGAGATATGTGGTGCCATGGTGTCATAATTCTTAATTGGGCCTGTTTTTATAGCATTGTTGGTCATTTTTGTTACCATGCTTAGGTCAGTTTTATTTTCTTGTGAAAGCCAAATCATTATAGAAAATGTAAATGTGGTTTGCAGAAGTGCATAAACTGAAGGATGTTGGGAAAAATGGTCCATTTGAAGAGTTGGAAACAAGTCAAACATCCAACCTTTTGCAACAAAGTGCAGTTCACAAAGACTTGAAAAGCGAGGTGCAATCAATATCGAACGCAATCCAACTAGATAAAATTAAAATAATGGAACAACAAAAGAAGCTAGCATCAGAACAGATGGATGTGATGAACAGACTTGAAGTTGCAGAAAGCAAAACAACAGAATTAAAGAAACAATCCGAGAAGTTAAAGGCCACAAGCAAAGAGATTTCGAATAAAGAAGTATGGTTAGCGCGAATTAACGTAGGGAAATTAGTTTCGCTTTTAGGAATTCAGTTAATTTTGTTTGGTTTAGTTGTGTATCTCTTTTTATTGCAGCTTTCCTCCCATGAAAAGGAAGTTGCAGTTCCATGTACTTAGTTAAGACAACTTTGAAAGGTTGACAACTAGTTCTGTTGTAATACAGTTTAGTTTTAGTCTTTTGTACATAATTTTGTTAACAAGTGTCAAAATAGGCATCAAAGATATACAAAATCCTCAATCGGTTTGTTGTTGAAAAATATAAGAAGTTTGTGGCAAACATTATATTACACCCATCTTTCATGCTAAATTTTTGTGTTTTACAACACCTATTTATAATAATAGCATGCTAGTCGTTGGGAATATTATCAATACTTTAAGGTAAATACGTAATATACAACTAGGTATACTATGGAGGATTATTCCATAGGTAAGAAGGTGAGGGGATGCTAGTTATCATTCATGAATCTTTGGTTGATAAAAGATGTAGACGTTTGAGGGTATAGTGTGTGTTCTTGTGTGCCGATTTAATTCTTGTTTGTTATTGTCGATTCGTATTTGCTTTGTGTGTTGGATGTTTTATCCAATAGTAAATTAATCGGCAATTAACCAAGTACTACTTCCTTAAACACAAAGCATTGAACACCATATATAAGAAGACTCAAAAGGCAGAAACACAGAGTTTTTCAATAGGGAAACAATATACAATAATACATGTTACATTCATTAATCATAAAGTAGCCAAAGTAATTAATCTTGGATAACATGATACAAATTTAAAAGAAGTTGGGATCATAACCATTGCTAGAAGTGGCCAAAATATAATAAGCCACAATATGTCCAATAGAACCCCATGCTAGAACATCAACAATATTAAATCCAACTGGATCATTAGACTTCAAAAGACTAACATACTCTTTAGCCCTTTTATCTCCTGCTTCAAAATGTGTCACACCATTTTGTTCTGGTAAACCTTGTTTTGCCACATTTTCTCTTTGGAAGTTAAAGAAAACGAATCGGCCCAAAAAGAGCGATAACCCGGTGCTTAGACTGATCACAAGAGACGGGTTGAGTTCAGCTTTGATACCGAGGTTTAGTTTCTTCTTTGGGGTGATGGTGAGACTTTGTTTGGTTGAAAAGATGGTTGGGATGTCAGTTGGTTTGTTGAGTGGTCTGAGACCTTGAAAAGTGGGTGCAGATAAGAAGGTTGCAGCCATTTTTGTTGTGAATAATGGATTGAAAAATGAATATGAAAAGATTGAAATGAAGATGAATAAAGAAGGAAAGATGAGATATATTTGTGACAAATGTTATTGTGAGGAGGGAAATGGTGGAACAAAGATTTTGAGGTGATGATGTGGCGTTGTGGTATTGGTTTGTTTTGGATCAGAGATACATGCGAATCATCTTTTTTGGATGATAAATTATTATTTAAACTTATTTTCAGGGTTTACTATATATTAATAAAAATAGTACGTATAATATCTAAGGATCCTTGGCGCAATGGTAGCGCGTCTGACTCCAGATCAGAAGGTTGCGTGTTCGATTCACGTAGGGTTCAATTCCCATTACATATTTTTTTGGAACCTTATGTGAAACATAACCAATAATAATCCATTATATGAAAATATTGCTTTTAATTGCATATTATTTAGTTTATAATGGTACATAAAAAAAAAAAAAAAAAAAAAAACCCTCTACTCAAACTCTGTAACATTGTCTCTTTTTGCATTGTTGTTAAAAGGAAGGGGAAAAAAAGGTTTATATGTAAATATAAATACTTGGAAATACAAGACAAAAGTGAGTGCTACACATGATGATACACACATGAAAATTGATATATTCATGTAGCATCATATGCAGAATCATGTTCTAGTGTTTTTAAGACAAAACACCAAGTACAGGTATCTGCAATTCAAGAAAAGTTGATTAATATAAGAATTTGTTGTAACATATATAAACTTACCACCAAGAAACAGTAAATTTCCCTACTTTAATTTCAATTCAATGGCCAGTTTCTTTACTAGCTTCTGTACATCTTCTCAGTTCTACAAATGTTTCATAACCAAAAAAAAGAAAAAGATTTACATCACTTTTATAGGATGAGAAACAATCAAATTAGACAATCCAAGTAAGAGTAGTTATGTTTCCGTCCGAACTCCAGCAGACTCCCATACGTTCGATCCCAAACTCCAATGAAAAGCGACTCAGTGTCAGGACTAAACGATGTTCCTGATATCTCACCAAAGAAATCTATTTCTTGTTCCTTCTCGTACCCGCTTTTGACATCAAACACATGAACAAAGTCAGCGGGTTCAGCCATGGACATGAACTGACCGTCAGATGAGTAACGAATCGATCTAATGGCTCCTAAGTTTCCTTTTAGAGCTGTTACTGATTCTGACAAGTTTCTCGCATCCCAAACTCTGCAGGTTTTGTCCTGATTCCCTGTGGCGAAAGTTTGGCCATCGGGATGCCATGCAGATGCAAACGAGTAATCCAAGTGCCCATTTAATGTTGCGACTGTCTGCACACATTCCACAAATTTCACAACTTATATATTTGAAAAAGCACAAATTGAATATAAAGTAACCAACTTTATTCCAGACTCAGTTTCGGGGTAATCATTTATCGCTGCCTTAGAAAAAAATACCGCAAAATTTCAAATAACTTTTGATTGTAAACCTCAACCTTTTTAGCAGTTCAAAAAAAAAAAAAAGTCAACATGGTCAAAGTTACTATCAAGTCATCATTTTTTACACAGTAACCTCTATGATTTACCTCAAAAACAGATGGCCAACTGAAATATAAATTGGGCCAAATTTGTGTACTTTATTTTATGCAGTTGGCCCTTAGAAAAATTCCCATCTGGAAATGTAAATCATAGAATTTACCTTTCCGGATGCAGAGTCCACCAACAAGCCTTCTGGGTCATCTCCCACTACTATAAGGAGCTTGCCATCGGGGCTAATGGATGTATGCTGTATACATAAACAATAAAATCTAATCGTAATAAACAATCAATGTTTCCTAAAGGATGTGTGAGTGAGGGAGAGAGAGAGAGAGAGAGAGAGAGAGAGAGAGAGAGAGAGAGACAGTACGTTCACTGGCCAAGGAAAACGAAAGTGTTTAATCATCCGAAAGTTTTCCATATCGAATTCTCTGACCCCACAATCGTTATTTGAAGCATTGAAATGCACCGCACCACTACATGATAGAAGAAGAAAATGAAGTCAGAAAACGGTTTAAAATAATAAAACTTGTTTTCACCACATGTCAACAGAACTACAAACCTTGGAGTAGTATAAATGTCAAGGGCATTCGTAATCGCATTCTCATCATATGTTGTCCTTGTGCAGAAGGAAACTCCAGGTCTATCTAAATACTGCACATAGTAACAACATTTCATGTTAAAATTTTCTCTAAAAAACATGTGAAAAAAAAATACGAGGAAAAAGGAGAGACTAAAATCTTGTATAAACATGACAAATTATGTTTCTACCTTGCAAATAAGTTCTCCCTGAAATCCACCAGCAACTAGCAGATTATCTTTTACCGCCATTGTGCTAACTTGGGTTTGAGTAAATCCTTCTAGTAGACTTCCAGGGTGTTTCTGTAGACCAGAATTTGTTAAATACAATCGATTAAAGTTCGAACGACATGAATAAGATTAAGCAAAAAGAGACAGAACTAAATCAATCACCTCACATGGTGCCACGTGTCCTGATACGTTAAGAACGTCTTTCTTGTTACAAGTCAAAGAAGACCAATGGTTGATACAGAAATGTGACATAAAGTACACATTATGATTTGATGTAGCCCATACTAGGTTTCTTAACTAAATCACCAAATTATAGAACATTCAGTAACAAAATTTGGTATATGATAAACAAAAAGGAAAATAGCATAAAAAGTAACCAACTTTCGTAAGACTTTCTCTTATGGGTAGCCAAAATATTATAGAATAGCAAAAAACCATCCAAGTTTCTTACCCTACGATTAACTCGTTTTCAGGTGCCATGTCAGGAACAAAAGTCCACATGGTCACAATATCACATCAACATTTTGACTAGTTACCCGATCAGATTATCCTGAATCAAAATTCTTACAAAAATTGGTTACCACTTACCACAAAGCAAATCATTTAGATCATTAATAGTTTGTCCTGGCTTATAAAAGATGGTTACACAAGACAAAAATGAAGCCAACTTTTGTTGCTTTTCTATGCCATTTTCCCTTCAACAAAGTAGACGACTACCAACATACCTGAAAATGAAGAATTGTTGATTTTACAGATCTTGAATTCCGTCTAAAGTCATAATATAAGCCTGTTTTGTTAGTAACTTTGCAGTCCTGTTCACCACAAGGTAAGCACGTATAAGAACGTAACAACCAAATCCCACTTGTCATCTAACATTATAGCGATCACATAAAACATGTGTAAGTACATAACTACATAACAGATTACAAAAATCAGACCTTTTCTGAACTCTCCCCAGACTGAGCAATATTTTCGTAATTCTTGTACTGTTCTAATCTTGTTTGCCTATATTTCTCCCTAGTAATACTCAACCTATCCCATGGTATACCTTGAATGTCTTTGCCCCTTCTCGCTTGAGCAGCAGACGTATCTTGCAACTTATTATTCTACAATAAAATTTACTATTAGTATCTTGTATCATAACATTATAACAATATTTTAATGTAAATATTCTGAAGAATTATAAAACAAACCATGTAATCGTATTCATCGACATCAGAATCTGACCCAATATCTCTACCATGATACTCATCATCCATATCATCATCTACATCTTCCATTTCGTATTCATCCGCCACAAATTCATCGTCTTCATGATGGCGCGACATAATTTCTACACAACAATTAAATCCAAAAAAATTTAAGCAAAGAATTACAAACATACAAACAGTAAACTTATTGATGCAAAATTTCACCAATTTAGATCATGCATTCCTGTACTGAATTGATTGATTATATAATTAAATAAATTATTAATATTAAGGTGTGAGTAAAAGTTGAACAGGCCAACAGGGGAAAGATTATATATATATTTTTTAATAAAAAAATAATAGCCTCAAGTCTCAACAACTTTTATCTGTTTGGATCAACACAAAAATGAACAATGGCACCTGCAACTCAAATTTATGGATAATTTTCTGCCAAGAAAATCAATAAACATATAACAGGGTGACAAAAACGAAAACAAAAAAAAACTAAGAATTAAGCTAACATACATATAATAATTACATATATAAACAACATGCATGTGCAAAAAAGATAAATTGCAACAAATTCATAACAAATGAATGATTACGATGCAAGAAATTATGACAGAAAATGCAAACTAAAAGTAAAATTAACAAACCTTGGTTAATTTGAAGGGATTAAAACGTTGATTAAAGTCTGATTAATGGAAAATTGAGTATCTATTCTGGGTATGAATTATAGATACACAAAAAAAAAATGAAATTATAGGCAGGAATTCAACATCAAAAAATCAAAAATAGAGAGGAAGAAAAAGGGTATGAATCAAATGTATGTTTGTATTAAGTGGTTGGGCAAAGCGACATTTAATCAATATGGAAATTGAGGAAGGGGGAAAGGGACGTGCTTATAACTTTATAATTTTAATATCTTTTAAACATATAAATATAAATATAAATTTATATAAACTATGTAAAAACGTCATATGTGGCATCAATTTATCCGGCATTTGTTTATTTGCTCACCAACCCCTCAAAGTAACCTTACCAACAACCGTTATCTCAATACTTAACGGACTTTCAACATTTCAATTTCAATATTATTATGGATAACAAAGAAATAACATTTAGAAAAGATATAAAAAAATGTAATACAATATATATTATACTATATTTTTTTAAACTCGTCCATATACACATACTTGTCTAATATTAATATTCATAATGTATTAAGAATGTCTTTTAAATTTGAATATAGAAGATATAGATAGATACATTCTTCTTCTATTAGTTATTTATTTGAATTTAATTGTTTTTTAAATTATAATTTATGATGTCATCATCTCCTTAATTTTAATATATTTAACAAAATCAAATAATTTTATTGGTCAATTGATTTTCTGATGATATCATTAATCGTTTCCTATATTATATTTACTAGTTTTAAGACCAGTGTATAAACACGGGTTAATGTTAAAATAAAATATATTTCAATGGATTGTAATAAGCATAGTTTCTCTTTGATCAATATAGAGTTTTAAACTCGTGTATACATAACTTATAATTGTTTTTTTTTATTAATATAGTGTTTGAACTTTAAACCCGTTTATACACACGAAAACTGTTTATGAATACTTTATCCGTTCATTGTGATTAATATATAGAGTTTTAATTTAAACCCGTGTTTACACATAACACAGTTAATGTAAAATGAAACTTAAGCATTATTTTTTTTAATTATTGTTAATATAGAGTTTTAACCTGTATATGTACACGGAAACTGTTAGATGAATACTTCATCCATTCATTGTGATTAATATATAGAGTTTTAGTTCAAACCCGTGTATACACATGACACATTTAATGTAAATGAAACTTAAGCATAGTTTTTTTAGTTATTATTAATATAGAATTTTAAACTCATGTATACACACGATTATTGTAAGATGAATACGTAATTCGTTCATTGTAAATATGTAATGTATTAAATAAATATTTTTGTTTGTTTCATAGAGTTCTAATGATAATAATAATAAGTAATTAAGTAATATTTAAAATATTAAATTAGCCCATGAATACGTACTCACTTGCATGCTTCACTGATGTTTAGCAAATAATATTTAATTAATATTTATATTACTTGATAAGATATAAGCTTATTATTGCTAATATATATATATATAATATATATATATATATATATAATAGATTATAAAGATAAGGTTTATTGGGAATTATTTTTTACATTAGTTTTTTTTTCTAAATTATATTTTTTAGGAAAAATAAATTGATTAGATTTTATTAGAAAAATTAAGTGATTTGATTGGTCAAATGAATATTTGATGAAATTAAAGAATTTGATTGGTTAATAAGATTCAATTTTGCATAGAAATTTTTTATGAGTGATTTTCTTTTATTAATATTTAGATTAGATTAGATTAGATAATATTTTTTCAATTAATATTTAAGATGAATTAAATGAAATTAAAAACTCACCATCTTTAATTTATGCATATGTTTGTAATTTATTACATTAATGAAACTTTTAGTTTCTTTTATTATCACTTCTTAATGAATATTTAATGACAAACTAAACTATGTACTTTTTTTAGTGGCAACTTTTCCATGATAATATTGTTGCTAACTATTTTATAGTAATACTAAGTTGTAAGATAACTTTAAATTCTATACACAATTTAGGTTTGTATTATTAGGGCTTAAATAAATATGTTGCTATAGTTATTATATGTGTATTCAAAGAGATAAACATTAGATGATTTTTGTTTTTAAGGAAAGTGAGGGTCTATCACGTTGGTTGAATGGTTGGTCCGACCCACTACAACAATTTTGTCAAAACACATATACATCATTTAGAAAATATGCATTTATACATACAGGTGTAAGGGAAAGTATAAATGTAGTCGATAACATTAAAGTTAAAGTTAAATTATGTGTTGTTAGACGAATTAAAAACAAAATATATATATTTTTACCTTTTACATCATTCAACTTTTGTTTTAAGCATAACAGAACATAAATTTACAAATAATTTTCCCATACGTGTTAGGTCGCCCTAAGTTTGGGCATATGAATTTCAAGAGACAAGCTTTTAACTAGGTAATTCTGAATTTTTATAGCGCACAAAGTGTGAATACACGCTCATTATACATACTTGCATACCTCTATCATAAAATTAGACGAATAATAAAGTCGGTCATCCCAAGTCCTATATATTTTTCTATAGGTAGGACTTCTTAAAAGGAAAAAAAAAAGATTATTATTGTTAAAGGTTGACAATATCCAACTAATCATTTTCGCATCATGTAGCATATATGACATATTGTCATTAGATATTAAGTGTATGTTGACTGTTTCAAAGAAGAAAGTATCTTTTGACAACGAAGTGTATATGTATACATATTATTGATTGTTCATTAAATAATGTTATGTTTCATAATAAATATTAATTATTATATAAAAAATGTAAATATATATATATATATAATATTAAAAAAAAATCCATTTGACAGTCATTTATTTTATTTGTGTGTGTTTTTAATTGATCGTCATCATCTGACGAGTTTTTTCAAGAGCATGCTTTCTTGCAGAAGT
Source organism: Gnaphalium uliginosum (assembly GCA_963930675.1). Classification (NCBI taxonomy): domain Eukaryota; kingdom Viridiplantae; phylum Streptophyta; class Magnoliopsida; order Asterales; family Asteraceae; genus Gnaphalium; species Gnaphalium uliginosum. The sequence continues at coordinate 2,239,052 of OZ005685.1, forward strand.
TGACTTAATGCGATTTATTATGTTCCTCGCTGATCTCATTTAAATAGGTGAATTTCATTCACAAAATCTAAGTTAAATCACGTGTGATTGATATCGATATGAGATATTCAATTTTTTATTTTGAAGATTGAAATTGAGTTAACTTTAAAAAATTCTAACGAATTTAACTAAATTAATCACGATGATCTTAGGTAAATACATTTGACATTTGAGTAAAAAAAAAGGTACTCCTCTTCAAATATCCTGAATAGAAAACCATCCATTTAATCTCGTTTCCAAATATCCTGAATAGAAGAAAAGTAATCCATTTAATATCTTTAAAAAGTATAAAATGTAGAAAGTGTAGAGATATGAAATCGAAAGGGTTAAAAAGTAAAATCAAACATAACATCAAAAATCATATGTGGTTGGCGCAAATTCGGGTCGTTATAGTTGGGCTATCCGAACAATTATGCGCCTGACATCGGGACCCACACCAATCCAATCAACGACCGTTTACCATCCACGTCAGCCACTTCCCGGCACCCACCAAATTTGACCACCACTACCACTACCACTACCATAATCCACTCTTATCAAATTCCTAAATTAAAAACCTAATCTCATAAAAATTAATGAATTAAAAACAAAAATTATGTCAAATTTGTTCAAAAAAGTCTGGGAATCAGTTTCCATCCGTTCGAATTCGAGTAAATATATATCGAATTCATCGTTTAATTCAGGTTTTCCTCGTGTATCGTTATCATCAACGGATCAAATCATGATGTGCACTTCATCCACCGGTGAATTTGATCGAATTCCGATTGATGTGTTAATGCAAATACTGAAGTTACTTGGACCAAAAGAAGTAGCTAGATTGACTGCTGTTTGCAAATCATGGAAATTAATTGTATCCGATAATAGATTATGGATTTATTACCTCCAAAATCAGCATGTTGCTTGGGAATCTATATTTTTCTCGGAGATTAATTTGCGATCTGGCTATCCGCTTCGGTATGTATGCAGTTATATTTATTTTTATATACGATACATAGGATCGTTTGACTATCATGTGATCATTTTCTGCTAATTAGTGGAGTGTTAATTAGTTTATAAATTGTGATTGTAGAACGTATAGTGAGATGCAATCGTTTATGAATATATATGGTCAACGAGCACAAGTGCCTGGAGCTATAATCATCGACGGTGTGCATCTGTATCTATTATACTTGCTAGATACTACAGTAATACTTTCACATTGAACTTGATTACTATAAAGATGTAAATTTAATACTTTAGGTACAACTGTCTGAAAATGTATTACTTTTACTCAAAAAATTTATTGTATGTATTCAACTTTATGTATCAAACTTTCACTTATAGTTATTATATGTATCCGACCTCTTATAAACTGACGTGGAACTGGTTTTGATGATTTAGTGGATGATGTGTCAACTTGATGAAGAAGTGGTCGGATACATATAACAATTATGAAGTATGATTGATGCAATATAAACTTTTGAAATTGTGATAAAGTTTGGTATATTTTTAGACACTTCACTCATTAATTTATGTTCTGATTCTTATAAAGGTGGTTCTGGTTATTGTAAATTTGGTTGGAGCAAATTTGATTCCCCATCTGGGCGATCTGCAACATTCTTGGTAAGTTGCCGCTTTAATGACTAGGATATTTTTGGAAGCATAAACTAACTTTGTTATTTAATGTTCTAAGGTTATACTTAACGTGTAGGAATTTGGTAATATTGAGTCTCCAATGTACTCAAGGCTTCGTCATTTTTTTGCAACAATTTATAGCAGGTGTCGATCATTGTTAATAACTTTGGCTACACATCTCATTTGAATCTGAGAATAATTTTGCTCACCGTACTAGTTGAATAATTTGCAGGATGCAGGTGAAATCATCCACGCAGCCAATTGTTGTTTCAATTCCAATATGCCAATACGATGGTACAGTTCTATAATGATTCACTTTTTATGCTACGATTCTTTTAATGTCTATGAGCTATATTGATTTATATACTTTCTTGTATGTTTTCTAATTTTTTTTAGATACTGAAGCTGCTAAAGCTGCCAGAAGACAACTTAAAGAAGCTATATACTCGGCATTATTTGGCATGAATGTTCCTGCTGTTTGTGCAGTCAGTCAGGTTTGACTAACTATGTTTATTACCTTTTCTGTATCTGATTTCAAAATATACTCAAAATTCAGTGGAATAGAGGTCGTTAAACATTGTGAGTAATGAAAAGATCTTTATTTTGGGTTATACTCCTCTAATGTCATATATTGACCATGAACAGGCCACTTTAGCTTTATTTGCAGCAAAAAGAACTTCAGGAATTGTTGTCAATATCGGTTTTCATCAAACATCTGTTGTCCCAAGTATGCTATATTCATGACCAAATGATTCTTTTATGCTGAATTATTTGTAATATATAAATGTCGTGTTTTCAGTTTTAAATGGCAAGATAATGCGCAAAGTGGGTGTGGAAGCTGTGGGAGTTGGAGCATTAAAACTTACGGGATACCTTAGGGAGCAAATGCAACAAAGAAATCTACATTTTGATTCTTTATATACCGTGCGCTCTTTGAAAGAGGTATAAAAAACTTATTCAATTTGGCAGGATATAACCAGATTATATTATTTTACAATCCTAAATAAATGTTGTTGGGTTGTATTGACATGTAGAACCTGTGTTATGTTGCTCTTGACTATGAAGCCGAATTGTGTAAAGATACAGAAGCATCCTATGAAGTGGCTGCTGCTGGTTGGTTTACTCTTAAACGAGAGCGGTTTCAAACAGGAGAGATTTTATTCCAGCCACGTATAGCAGGAACGTACGTATATGTATCCTTTGAATTTGACCTTTTGTTATTATATTTTGTTTCTGCGGATTTGTTACGAAATTTTCAATCTTTCATTGGTACAGGCGTGCAATGGGTTTGCATCAGGCAGTGGCACTTTGTGTTGACCATTGCCAAGCTGCTGAGTTGACTGCTGATGAAAGTTGGTTCAAGACCATAGTGTTGGCTGGAGGAACTGCATGCTTACCAGGAGTAGCAGGTGTAACCTTATAAACCAGCACTAATCTATATGTAAATTCAAATGGTTGGTGTATGCTATATTTGTTTTCTGAACGATTTATCAATTCACAGATAGACTAGAGAAGGAATTACATGGTCTTCTTTCCCCCACTGTTGCCAATGGAATGAAAGTTATATCACCACCTTATGGTGCAGATTCTGCATGGTACGGGGCAAAGCTTATCAGCAATGTAAGTCATATTAGCTCGTTTTGGTCCTTTTTTATTCTTTTCTTAGTATGAGGGCCTTGGGAACATGATGGAATAGTGAAAAATAACAAATTTTATGTTTTGTTTGGGTGCAGTTGAGCACCTTTCCAAACTCATGGTGCATCACAAAGAAGGAGTTTCGGTCCAAGACCAGAAGGAACCTCATATAGTTAAATTTTGAGTTTGGGGTGCCACTTGTAATATACTAATATATGTGACAATAACAGTAACAGTAACAATATGTCAATATGTATGACTTTATAAAATAAAAGTCACGTGTCGTTTATAGCAGTGTCCATTGTATTGACCAATGGTTCGACACATATAAATGGTAAATATATATTAACTGTACTTTAGTTTACTTATCATTCTTCACCTTCAAGTCTTATTAAAGTCTTTTGCTTTACCTTTAGGTAAATATATATGGGACTTGAGTGTCATTTATTATTAGTGAGTACAAAATCGATCCTAGTTAGCATTTAGAATTTTTTATGCAACAATTTCTTGAAATCTAAATATTATGGCATGAGGCTGTGAAAAATACTTGACCAAAATAATCTGGTATGTAAATTATGCAGTCTTTTGCTTTCTTAGATTAGAGTCAGGGAACAACCCAACAAAACTATCACCATAACATCTCTCTGATTAAATTACTCGCCTCTCATAAAAGGGGGGTAATTGTGTATGGATGCAGTTTCTCCATATGTATATGTGCTACTGCTACTTTCTTGTACCATTCACCTCTTCCTATTGTATTAAGCTGTACACTCCCTCCCCTCTCAACACATCCTTCGCCGCTGCACCCAAAAAAAGAACAACCATATCCTTCTCAGACTTCAAATAAACACACACCCATCTAAAGACCACATGATGCTTTCGAATTTTGTTATAAAAAAAATAGCATTTCAGTTGCAATCTTGATATAGCTAGTTAAGTTTTCAAGAAAGAATAGATAAAAGATTGTGAAAATGAAGGAAAATGTTTGAACTTGTAAAGATTATTCTGTTGACAGACTATAGAATACAAGAAGTAGCTTACGTTAAATTTGGATTGCTGCAGATTCTCCATCAAGGCGGCAATCTCAAGTTGCTTCACCACGGTAGCATGTAGTACCTGTGAAATAGACGACGTAAAAGATTATGATGGTGGTGAAATTAATGATCATCGATAGAACTTGATAATGTTGTAAAAGGGACCTACTCTCTTTGTTTTATTTAGGTCAAACTCTACTGACTTTATACGGTCTAACGAATGATGGAGCATATTTTCCTTCTCCACAGGAATTTGAGCAGGTCTCTTTTTCAGTTCTTCCAGTATTTCTTCAAGCTTTTCGAGGCGTTCAACACAGGGAAGAATCCGATTTTCTCTGATATTTTCAGTCTGAACAGGTGAATCACTATCGGGTCTGTGTTCCACCACATTAGTCGGATATATATTGCTTTGTCTTCTCCAATATTCAATTGGTAGACTGCAAATATGTCCAATCAATTTTTCTACCAAGAAGAGCAGTGGTCTTGCTATACAATTAAAGCTCCTCTTCACAACCTTTTCGAGAATAGCATCCAATAATTGGATAAACAAAGCACCTGAACCAAAACAGCCGGAGCTTAATTTAGACCCGCTTATACATGTCTTACGTTTAACCAATTAAAAAGCAAAAGGAATTGGAATTTATCACGCATTTGGTTTGCAAGAAAAGGAACAGAATGGAATTGGAATCATGCTTTCCAATTCAGGATTATACAAGTAAAACAGGGTCAAGTTTCATGGCATGCATTAGCACTAATCTAATGGCTGACGTTTTGGTAGTAGAGTCGTTTATGTAACAGACGAACAGATGATATAATTATATGAATTAGTGTCTTATGAACATACCTTCTGACTCTTGGAGGGCTACACCAGAAGTAGGATATCGAGTTGGAGCAATGTACCGTCCATTGTCAACCGGACTAAAATGATCATTGCAGCTGTAAAAGGTCGGTGAATCAGATGTCGTCGCCTGCATAATTGAACAACCTTCCTTTAAAAAAAGAGCATATGCAAGCTCTTGTTGGCCTTAGTAAAATTAATTTAAAAATACACATGGGGAAATTATGTGTGCTCTATATATAGCCTCTATCACAATATTGTTGAGGTTCCACAACTTACTTCCTCATGAACTGATGCCAATTTCGAGATTATGGGACCATTTACACCAGTCACAGAGCAAAGGTCATCAGCGTCTGATCCAGATTCTATGTGTGACATATCAATTCTTCCTCCCTGAAAATAAAATTGACAATGTAAGCAAAATTGTGTATGAAAAATCAATGTGGTAGATACTTGAACGAGTTACATACCTTCACGGGGTAAATCTGAATATAAGAGTCTACTTTCTCTTGATCACTAGAGAGACTAGTTATTTGCCTTACAAATGTGGCTTCTGCATTGTTAACAACCTGCAAAAAAGGCAAATGAAGTTTAATGTACTATATAGAACTAAAAAGGGAAGGAAAAAAAAAGCAACAAAAACTTTTTAAATACCTTCATTACTTCAGGATCATTCCATGGACCCAAATTCGCCCTAAGGCAGCCACCCTCAACAGGGCAAACACATGTACCACCAAGGAAGTCGGGCAATTGACTGAAATGACCAAGAATCAGATTATCTTGTAATGGAAATTTTTAATAGCTCAAAATCAGGTCATCAAACAAACCTTGGATCAATGACCTCATGTAGTTTACCCAATGATCTTGGTTCCAACACCTGAATTTTTGCAATCGTCTTTGCATCCAGAAATTTTTGAGCAGCAGGCCATAGACATCTCTTAAAGGTAGGGCCCGCATTGACGACGAACATGCGATGTAGTGTCTGTCAATAAATTATAAAAGTCCATTATCGACAATAACTGGCGAGTTTGGGAAAAACAAATTTGTGGCAGGAGTTATGTTATGTACCTCTGGGTAGTAGTTACTGTCAACCTTTGCCATCGCCCCAAGAATACTTCCAGCAGTTGGAGTAAAATTCTTTAAGCCCTGTATATCAATACATTGGATTATCTCAAGTGTTACCAGGATAAACAACTTTTTCTACATATCATATTGTTTTTAAACCAAGTGGTTCACAATTTCACATACCAGGCCTTGCACATCCAAAATGGTAGTAGTTGAGCATATGTGTCTTTTTGCAGCAATTGAACAAGCAGGAAACTTTTCACTAAAAGCCCTCTCAAACTCTTGGACATGATATTTTAGATAGCGTTCTATCGAAGTGATGCGCATAAGCCTACTTGGGTGTGCTTTGCCAAGCCTTTCAATATAAACAGGTCTGCCTTCCCTATCAACTCCATGGTAGCCATGGGGATAATGCTGCAAGACTTCTTCCAGCTCTTCATAATGGAAATCCTGAGTGTTCCCGTCAATATATATGAGCAAACTTTCAATATTTACCTTAAAAACCTTCATATGTAATAGTAATAAAAAATAAAGAATAAAATCTAAGATACATGTACAGAATATCATTGTAGTTACCTCCAATATTGTGTCTGTTTCATACTCTTTTCGCCAGTGTAGCATGTCTTCCCACATACGGATCGTTCTTTCAATGTTGAAGTCACGCGCCTTCAAAAACCTATATGAAAGAAGATAAAAAAGTTGAGATCGTGCCATGATATTAAAGTTGTACACTTAACGAGCTACGAAGACACTACTGTCAGATTCTGCATGCCGTCTGTCCACGGCGTACATTACTACAAAGTGTAAAATGGTCAATTATATTACTTCTTAGCATAAAAGTAGATATCGAAACCAACTTTTTAAGGATAATTAGATACTTCCTACATCTTAGAGATCAAGATTCAAGATATCTAGTAATCTCCTATTTAAAGCCCATGGACAACCGCAATGCATGACTCCTGGTTAGCCTGTGCTGCCTGTGCATACCTTTTGCTAAAACCATTACTGAATATAATATTAACCAGAGCATAAAATTTATTAGCGACCAACAATAAGTAAACACGATCTTAAGTGTAGAAGACGTGCCTTTCAAATTAAGGTTTATGTGATAAGTATATGTCTATATAACATTAGTTTATACCACAAACTATCTTGCTCATTTTAGAAAATTTCCATACTGCTCGTCATGTTTCTTTACTTGCAATATCCAACAGTAATAACTTGACAACAGTTTAAAAGAGTAAACAAATTTACCTAAGCAACGTATGATAATCGTCATGTCTAGATGGCAACAAGTCCCTATCAATAAGTTTCTGCCTCAACTCATGAACAGCTCTCTCCTCGTTTGCATTGCGTACATCTTCAATCGAAACTGAAGGAACCCTGTAATCAATTTTCTTCTTTCCCCTTTTCTTAAGCGAGTGCGTGAACTTGTTTGAAGCATTTATTGCCTTCTTCTTTAAGGCTCCAATTTTCGATTGCCGTCTCTCGTCTTCAGAATTCTCAAAATCTGACCTCCTTTCTCTTGTTTCATCAAAAGCCTCGAGTCCTTCTAGGCCTGTTACATGAAAAGTAAACCCAACCACAATTACTTCTACCTTCCTCATTAAATAACATTAAGTTTACAATACAATGTGCGACTTACCTGACATTTTAGCCAGGTGCAGAATGGTGAGACCTACCACTCAAAACTAGGCTTCAGCACATTCAAACATACAAAACTATGCTCTTTTTTAATCTGCAAGAACAAATCCACATTATCAAGAAACAGACCACAAATATAGAAATCCACAGTATACTGTATAGTAGTATATAATGACATGCAAGTACAAAAACATTTAATCAAGAAGATAGCATCTAAGAATTTCTTCAATCATATCTACCTCTCACGTGATTAGCAGATTTTATAACCACATTCTTCCCATTTCCCCATAAATTCATCAGTTAATATTATAAATTCCATATACAAAGACAAAATATTCAACCTACAAAATCTACAAATTAAGCAGATCTAAAATCTACGACATGTCATATCAGTTTTTAACAAATTAAAACAGTAATATAAACCTTTTAAGAAATATATCAACTCTAGTGAACTTGCAAACCTAACAAATACATACGTATACATAGAGATATAAACAAATACAACAAAATAATGCTTAATCTTCACACATACATCAAATTAAACCATAAAAACACATACTTTTCAACAATGCCAGTACATAACCAATCAGATCTCAAATTAACATCTCATTCTAATCTCATTCAACAAAAAAAATTCAAATCAACGCATTTAATAAATAGATACAAGATTGTACCTAGAATTCAAAAATCGTAACCGCGGCGATCACAATCTGTAAATCCGTTTCAATTCGTTATCACATAAACGAAATTAATCGGTGGAGATTGATGCAATTAGACAGAAGATTCTGGAGAATGATTGAGTAACAAAAAGGATCTGGTGCTTTACTCGATGATTCAGTTTGTATGTATATATTGTATGTAGAGGTTTCTCGCTCTTTCTCTTTCAACTATTCTTTTTTTGTTCTTCTCTCAAGGCTTCTTCCAGCTGAGCTTTTCCCTTTTCCTTTGCGTATTTTGTATTTATTGTCCGTATTACGTTTCACTTGTCTTTTTACAGTTTACTCCTTCTAAATATAACTTATGCGTAATACCCCCTCTTCCTTTTTGTGTCTCCATACTACCCAATTTTGTTAATCTTGTTACACTTTCACAGGACTTTAAACAAGTACTCCTTACGATATTTGGTATGTTCATAAAATTTAATTATAGGTTACATAAAATTACACAATTGAAAATTATAAACTTTTATAAATAGTGCTACATTGATGTTAAACTATGCATATAGTTGATCAATAATAAAAATGTATTAAATGTTTTTACAAACAAGGAAAGTCTTGCATAGTTTGTTAAGAAGATAAACAAGAGAAGTAGATATTTCGTTATTTGACCTTTTAACAATAGAAATTACGTAAATGTGATATAATTGTATCTTACAGAAAATATGTTTATGGCTTGCATAATAATTTTTGACGATCAAATCAATGCAAGGTTATAAAGAGGTAGGTTTGGTTATCGGCTTATCGCTATTTATTTTATTAGTTATTTAGTCGTGTATTTACTTAGATCATGTAATAACTAATATGTTAAGTCAATTACTCAATTATGTCAAATACAATCATCATATCTTACAATGCTATGTGTACGGTGCAACAAAAAACTTAGAAGAAAAAAATGCTACTTTACAATTGCATGGAGTATGTAAGTAAAGAAATTAAGGTACGTATATAAACATGATTTCTTTGTTAAAAGTGTAGTAGCACTATAAAAAAGCAAGTTGTGTAACATTGACATAACACAAGGGGGTAAAATGCAAATAAGTAATATGTATGTTGGTTGCCTTGTTGGTCTCTAGAGTGACGGTGCGGTGAAAACGACGAGTACATTTTCAATTCTCCCCTCGGATTCCTATTGCTGCAATTTTAAGCTAATATAATTTATTCTGTTTACATTATTTGTTTTTTGTTTTTGTTTTGATAAATACTCATTTACATTTTATTCAGAAATAAATAAATAATTTTACAGCAAAATATATTTTAGCTAGTAAATAATAATAAATAATGTATAGTACGGAGTAGTAATTAACTAATTATTACTCATCTAACATTAAATTCACTAAATAATAATAATAATAAAAATGATTGTAAAATAATGAAGTTGAAGTGTACAGGAGTGGTAGAAGAAGCATGGCATTGGCAATGGCAGTGTTGATATTGATATTAAAGCCTGGTGTCTAATGTCTACATTTGGCAGTCGACAGTAGTAGGCATGTTCCACTAGGCCCCACCTAGGTGACGTGGCTGCTTTTGATTTATACACATCAATCGTTAGATTTTAGGTCCTAAAGTTTAATGTCACTGTTCACTTAATATAGTTGACTAATTGACTAAACATAAAAAAAGAAAACAAAATCTACATAAGAATCTACATTAGACCTCAACCATATATATGTTTGAAAATTTGAAATAAATAAAGTTACAGAGAATCTATCATATAACATCGTATTTTTAATTTTAAAATAAATATTAATTTCAATTTCAATTTCAATGATGATTATGATTATATGCTCATTATATATTACTTTATATTTTTATCAAAATAAATATTTACATTTCATATTTTAATTTGTTTCAAATCAGTTTTTACTTTCAAAAATAATTTACTAACTATACCAAGTTACACAAAATTTACTTTTTTAAAAAATTGATTAATAGAAAACTGTGCAAAAATTAAGTTATTTTTCTCTTATACAATGTACGGATTGTGTATTTTTTTTAACTTTGTATATTATGATTGTGTATAATTATTATGAGACGGAAAGAGTAATTATTTTTGTGTTCAATTTCATAGAGCATGCTTCTAATATGAACAATGTTTAATCGTATGTTTAAAGAAAAGAGTAACAATTCATATGTTTAATCACTATTTTTTGGACATTTTTAGAATACAATGGTCATTGCATAACAGATAAAAGTTGAATAATGTAATGTCATTTTTTTTTATTTAGTTACAACTCAGATTTTGTAGGATATAAAAGAGACAAAAACCCAAAAGAAAATAAAGAAGGTGAAAGGAGCAAAAAGTAAAGTAAAATCCGATGAGGGTGACCCTACGGTAAGCGTCGGTAGACCCATCGTTTTCGATGATGGACACCCGTCTATACTTACCATACTGCTACTTACAGTTTGTTGTCTTTATCAGTGCAACTATTTCACCTTACCCTTCATTCTCATTTACAAAATTTATCTTTTTATAGAATTAGAAATTCAAGATGTGGGATCACATATTCACATTCACGTACCTCAAAACTTATGGTAACAAAATGGATAAGTTTATCGCTAGTACCATATTTGTCTCAACATTATTCTTCAATAACTGTTACGAAAATAGGACGAATGGAGTATTATTTATTAGGTTTAATTGCTTCTTTTTTGGGTGAAAAAGACAATAATATGTTATATTTTTTGTAATTTACCAGTCGAAGAGTTGATTATTGCATAAATGTTACCGTACGTCTACAAAAATTCATAGAATTTGATTGAAGAGTGTCTTTTCAGTAACTAAATGTTAAACGTTATAAATATCTAGAGACTTCATATAAGTTTTATAAAAATTTGACAAAAAAAAGGAAAAATGAAATTGAGTTGCCCTAACAAATGCAGACACTTTTCTTAATGTAATGCTAAATCGATTTTACATTGTCTTTTGCTTAATGTCATTGATAAAAAGAGGAGTTAGTCCGCAATCATTATGATTATCAAACTTTTTACGATATATAAAAGCAGAGAGAGTGGGGCTGATGTTAAAGACCTTTAACGCCAGCTAAACCGAGGTTAACCACTCCCTTGTCAGGGTTAATCCCGAAGTTGAACCCCATTATATACCACTCAAGGTTCTTTCTTTTTGTTTTTCCTTTTATTTCATTGGTTAAAAAAGTTTAGTGGAGCCATTTTCATTGCAAGTTTAATATTGAACGACTTTCCCAAAAAACATATACTCCGTATGATGTTAAACTCGGTGTTAACTTTCAAAGTTAAACACGGACCATCATCTTATACCATTAAGTAAAATAATAAATTTATAAAAAGTTAACACTCATGTTTTTAGTTTTCTTGTAGTGTTATTAATTAATTAATAATAATAAATTAATAATTAACTGAGGGTCACGTGGGTGATAGTGGCGGAAGGGGGGTTACTGGCAACGACGGCGATAGGTGGATGCGCATGGCAGATGACAGGAGGTAGAGTCTGTGTACGTATGTTTAATAGGGACCATTTTTGTAACTGAAGGTACTATTTACTAACGGGAGACCATTAATTATACTCAGAGTACTATTTTGTACTTGTTATGTATCATTTCACTATCATACCTTCTTAACACACAACCATAAACATTCTCCATTCTCCATCATTAAATATATTGCAATTGCAATTTACATTTGCATTTGCATTTGCATTGTTTATATAAACCTAACATTCTTCTTATCAAAAAATTGCATTGTTTAATAAACAAATAATTATACACAAAATTTTCTTTCAATTTGTGGGGATGGGGACAAGAAATAATTTTATGTTTTTATGAAAAATACAATTATTATGAGTAACATGTTACTTTACATGTGTTGTAGAGGACAATAACCACCCCCCATGAATTTAAGAGGCTGACCAAACAATAAAGGATACCCCTCAAAGATTTTCCCTTTGACAGATTCAAACACAAATGGACAAACTCAAAAAGACCACTTTGTCCACTCCTATACTTGCTTCCAAGGACAGGTAAAAAAAATTTCCCACAAGGTTTAAAAACTAAAAAAAAAACTAGCAATATTTGTAATTTTGTACTTTATTTGTCTCAGTCAAAGTGTCCATTAAGTTTTAAAATTCTCTACTTATTACAATATTCATCAATCAAGTATCATAGCTACCCACTAAAATCTTTTTTGATTAGTTGAAATAAAAAATTGACACTTACAATGAGACAACTAAAAACAAAAATATAGACATTTCTAGTGGGAAGGAGGGAGTTACTTTTTTCCAAATGGTCAACTGGGGTCGACCACACTCTTCACTATTTCTTGAAGAAAAGATTAATAACGGACAACGATGACCGACTCACATGCCCCGCTCTAAGGAGATCATGTGAAAGTCAATGTTCTTCATTATTTAGCTCTACCAATTCAATCTTTTATCTATAGGTTTAATGTTTATGAAATATAGAAAACCACAAGGATTAATCATAACACATCCAAACGTCGTGATATATGTTTTATCTATAGGTTTAATGTTTTCATTATGCAGCTTATTTTTTTAAGCTAAATATGTTATGATTAGTCCATATCAATTAATAGATAGATTTTATAATGTGATATATGTCAAACACCCCCCAAAAACTCTAAAAAAGCCCTATGCTAATATAAATTTTAGAAGCGGGATGTTGCCTCTGCTAGCCTGTTTTTCATTGTCACTAAATTTTTTTCCAACAAACATGAAGAGTTACCGTGTAGATGGTAAAGGTGGGGTTCCAAGCGTTATACAAGTCAGCGCAGATGCTACCATCGCTGTTTATACTTGGATGGAATGCTCCGGAAACAAACCTACAAATTTCAAGCAACAAATTTAAAATTCCGGTATTTATTTAATAAGATTGTGAACATTCAATTATTTGCTGTTTTCTACCTCTGGTGGATTGAATGGGTAATCTAGTGGGAACTGAATGGAAAGACTGAACAGTCCCCCAGTATATGGGCTATTGGGTGGACCTAAAATTGCTGCTTGCCAATGGAACATGTTTTCACCAACTGGGCCTGAAGATACAAAAATTTATAAATAAGTGAATAACTAATTAACTAGATACTTAATGATCTTCTGATTTAACGTTTCAACCCAAGGAAGGATGCAAATTAAATATGTGGGATGAGTAACGGGTTAGGTTGGGGTGGGCCGCACACACTTTTTTTTTTGTCCTGCATGTAAAAGTAAAAAAATAAAAATAAAACACACACACCATAATTACGATTACTAAAATATAAAAATCTTTGAACAAAATGATTTAAGATATTGTATGCATTATAAACACATTTTGTGATTTTTAACTTGTTTAACCCATTTGACCCGTTTGAGATAAATACAATTCAAATCTAGCCTACTATAATTGGATGATCAAAGTTGCAACCTCTGGCAATTTAGCATCAAGCTTGAATGGCAAAGGCACCGACAAGCTAGAAGATTTTAATGTGTTGTCGGCTTCTCAGTTATCACAATTTCCAATCTCAATCCGAAGAACTTCTAGTTTACAGAATTTTACATCGTGCTGTCTACCTAAAAGAAGAATATCTTATATACTAGTAAATTGCCCTAAAAGTTATTCTTTCTAAATAGTAGATCGCATATAAATTACAAGAAATTGAACCATGCACTTATATTCAGCTGACTATTTCGACCCATTTACTTATGAATGGGTCGATTAAGTTTATTAATGGAAACTTTAAAAGGATTAAGAATAGAACAGATTTAACAGGTCAAAAGTTGAACAATGTGAATTCCTAATGCATTGAAACCATATACATCGTTCTACTGAAAGAGTATATCTTTTGTAATAACATTTGACACAATAAATGTTTGTTAGATCTTTTTGGGTCAACCACACCCGATTGACGTGTTTACCCGTTTTAAACCAAACTCATGTTAACTTGGCAGTTGGTACCTAACCTGAATGGTTGTGCTTACTTTCAGGGATAATGTGTCATATTAACCCATTTATTCACATGTGGCTTAATTAGTTTAGAGGGGTGCTCATAAGATAAAAGCTAGCTGCATTTAGGAATCATGAAGTAAGAAGTATGATTAAGTGAGACCTAATTAGAGCAGAAAAAAGTGAGAATAAACTAACCAGCACTGCCACATGTAGGAGGATCTTTTTGCAACATCCTCAACTCCTCTTGAATCCGCGTTATAGCCATATCACGACTTTGATATATTTTTAAAATCTAATTACACTGCACTTCTTATAACTCAAGTATTTATGTTATTATTACAAGTACTTTACAGATGGTAGATACTGCAAGAATAAGACAGTATATTGCTTTGTAAAAACATTGCAATTGGTCTAATTATAAGCAGCTTATTTCACTCACAAAATAATCAAATAAGAATCAAAGCATATAAATACAGTAGTTCTAATAAACAATCCCAAATGCCCCCTTCATTTAAAACAGTTATAAAGGGCAGTGTATGGAATTGCTTATATATTTACCAAAAAAATAAACAAATAAAGTTAGCATGTATGAATACAGAGCATGGAAATCATAACATTGACATTACAAGTACAGTAGCATGCAACTAGAGTTGCTATTTGTAACCCGAGCTAGTTGATCGAAAGAAAAACTAAAATAATTAAAATGCATGAGCTTGAACAAATCAAACGATTAAAGGTAAAAGCTATTTCGAAATAAAATTAAGAGATGGAATTAGGATTTTGGAGTATATACAATTTGAAAAAAGAATGCCTTAAATTAAAAAAATAAAAAGGTAAGTACCTTAAATAGAAGTTAGTGTAAAGTTGAGTACCTTTTTCTGTAGATTTCCCTAAACGATATGGTTAGCAAACTCCTAATTGCTTTTGGGATTTTAGTGTTCTACGTTCAATTTAGTTTGATTTGATTTTTGTTAAACTGTTTTCGGGCTTAAAATGGTGTTCGGTTTGATTTTTGTTAAATTAGTTTCGGGCTTGTAATAGTTGCAATTTTGATACCCATTTCACCGTATCATATCGCACGAAAATCCTAAAGTTGTCACTTACGAAATATTTAGAGCACTTACTTCATCTTAAAAGATGTATGGTACATTTATATTTGATCATTTTGATCTGCGTATAGTTTTATATCATTACTAACCCTAAAACACGTGTATATACACGGTATTATGAATTTTTAATTATTTTTTAAAAATATTGAAAAAAAATCTTATATGCTATGTGATATATTAGAATGTTTTTATGAGTTAAGAGATATTCAATATTTTTTGGAATTAAAATATGTTTAGGTACTTTATATTGAAATTGAGAGTGTAGATCGTAAATTTTCAACGGCGGTAAACATTTTATGTAAGTCAAAATACATTTATTTGTAAAGATATGAAACGTCCCAAATTTTTATTTATTTATTATTTTATTTTATTTTTATTTTTTAGTACGCGATCCTGGCAACTAGTACGCGATTGCATACTTGACACAAACAGGGAGTACGCGATCCTACCAAAGGGTACGCGATTGCGTACCTACAACGTAAAAGTTTCTGTTTCATTTTCTTCACTGGGTACGCGATCGCGTGACTCTTACGCATCACGTACCGGATCTTGGGAAATGAAAATCTGCACAACTCAAGTTTTAAACCCAAATACAAACGCGCATAACTTTTGACTCGTTTATAATAGAGACATGAAATTTTTGCAGACATACTCAATATAACGTAACGAAAGTTTCCTAATTGGCACGTTTTCAAAATCGCGTTATCGATGGTTTTGGACTTTTGGTCAAAACATACCCATTTGGACACTTTTTTGCAACCAAGTGAGCAATAATACTAATTCACTCTTATAGTCCCATTTTCCAACTTGAAAACACAACTTTGACATAATGACAAGTAACCAAATCACCAAAACCATCATTCGACTAAGTTCAACAAAACGACCCATTTGAGAAATTCATTTCAACCGATTTGAAAACCATCAAAAACTTAACTAGGCTTTCAAATTCATCAACATAACAACAAACTCTATTACATTCACAAGTGCCAATTACTATGATTGACCAAAAACTCAACTCTGGACATTTTGATAATATTACCACTAAACCACTTTTGACTATTTTAAACCACCAATCTACAGTTGTTAATTCGTCAAATGTGCAAATTTACATAACAATACTTTAACCATTTAAAAGGGTAATTTCAACTCAAAACAACCTTTAACATAACACTTTATAAAAGCTTCATACATTACAAACTTCATTACAAAATATGATCATATTCAAATGATCAACAACTTTTCAAAAGGGCGTTCCTACTTTTATCAAGAGCATGATCAAGGATTACTTACTACCAATTATGTAGCAAGCCCGCCATTAGCTATCCATTGGATTTCACACCCAAATTAACCCCCGACCCGTTCATTGCACCTACACAATCCACATCATAAAGGGGTAAGCATATTGCTTAGTAAGTAATGGGAATTAAATAATAATAATAATAATAACATTACTCATTAAGGATCCTTAATCTCACTTGACTCAAAGAGTCTAACCTCATGGTGTTAAGTGCATAGCCGATTGAATACTCTTGTATCTCAATTGTCACCACTTGAATTCCACCATCAAGAGGTATACATTGAACACTCTTATGTGTCTCAATGACACCACCTTGTTTATCACCTCAAAATAACACACACTTGACTACTCATGTAATCCAAGTGTTGTCATCTTAATTCACCCTCTCCCCATTATTTACCTTGCAATTTGGCTAAAGACTCTCTTGCACCTTTTTCAACTCTTTAATCACCTAAGTATATAATCAAATATACAAAGGTCACATACAACACAACCAATAACAACTAACTCATTTAACTAGGAATCCAAGTGTTTATGACTCAAAACACTAAGATTCCTCCAACTAGCAACTTACACCATTTTCACAATTTACTTACACATTTGGATAATAACAATTCACCAATTCTCTGATTAATTTTATTTGTTTGCAACCAACTTCTTTTACCTCATTAGTGTATTTACATTACACAAATTCATCATTTTATCTAACTTTTTTTCTTTCTTTCAAGATTATTATTTTCAATTTCTGCACAGCATGTGGCATTTTAATTATTTGACCAATCAAATCTCATATTCAGTTCTTGAGACAAATTTTACTGGAAAGTAGACTCGTATACCTTTCCAAAGACTCCAACCACATCCCAATACGAATTACGGTTAATTTACTATGATTTTTCGAAAACAACTTATTTTCTGTTCAAGTTGTTGTCCAAATTCGGGTTTTCACCAAAAACATATCAATTCAACTCATATATATACAACACTTTTATTGATAAGCTTCAACTTAATTAACACATTAAGGATTGATTTCAACAAGATTAAACATAATAACAACTCAATTCTTCCAATATCATCATCCATTTAGTTTTAATCTTTTATTCAAATACATGTATCCTTAGGTGTCTAATCCTTTTCTTCAACAACAACAACCTACAACATGACTTTAATCAAAACTTCTACACACTCATGATCATCAAATACTTCTACTTTCATTAACTCATCTCTTTTAATTAAAAATCACCAATAAGAGTTTAATTGTTACTCAATAACAAGTATATAACATCCTCACACCCATTAACCCTCTTTTCTCAAATTTTTCCAACTTAGGGTTTATACAAACTTTCACATAAACATCAATTTAAGAGGTTAAGGAGATTATTATTACCTTAAGAATGAAGAATTAGGGTTTGGGAACCTTAATTAATCCAAATTCTAGCTCAATTGATTTTCTCCTCTTCTCCTTGTTTTCCTTGATCGCCACACACACAAACACCTCCAAAATTCTGCATTTTTTTGTTCTAGAGGAAACAAGAAGGAGGGAGTTTATTTTACAATTTTTTCTTTCTTAACCCTCAAGAAATATTTATTGGCAACACTACCCCCTCTAGTTAACTCAATTTTATATTCTCAACCTCTTAACTTAGTTCTCATATACAATTTCAACTCAAACTTATTAAATTGTATTTAACATCTTTTATACACATTTATTACTTAATGACATATTCAATATAAATAATAATTTATAATTTTTGGAGTGTTACAAGGTATCTAGTTATACAAAAGCAAATGAATAGTTTGAAGTAATAATGATATGTTGCAATTATAAATGATTACGTTGAATACGAATCATAAATTATATCCTTTGTAAGACCTCTTTATATATCACATTTGTCGTCTTACTTGTTTGGTGACTATCCTTGTCACATAGAAATTATTTACTGCATTTGAAATTATGTGCTTCAATTTTCACTCTAAAAAAATAACCTCATTTGAAAAAGAAAAAGAATCCTTGTGTATGTTATGAACCTGAAACGATATGGTGTTATTTGATTAAGTTGTCAAATAATTAACATTTAAAAAAAAGAATTAAGATTATATCGAGTTCAGTTCTATAATAGAGTTAAGAAAAAAATATAATTTATCAAATAAATTTATTAGCAAGGAGTCGATCAGTTGGTTGTTTTTGTATTCGAGTCAAGTCTTATTAAGGTGTTTAATAAAGTGAATAATCTCAACTATATAATAAAAGCTTTTGATGAAACCATATAGGTGTCATTGGTTTAATGTTATAATTACTTATTTCCCATTTTACCAAGTTAAGATGTTGACATGAAAACATATTAGATCATTAGTTTACTTTATATTTAAAATAAAATGTATATAGTGTCGACATATGTTATTATACTCTATATATTTTTAAACCTTACATACTTATATTAAAAATTAATAATTTTAAAGGGTTTTATTTTTAAAATTATGTGAAATTAAGGGACTCAATTGAATAATTGAAAATTTTTAAATTGATGAGATCACAAAAGTGTTTACTATATTGTATTTAAGAAGATTATTAATTTTGATATTTCATTATATTAAAACAATCTAACTAACTAACTAATATATATATATATATATATATATATATATATATATATATATATATATATATATATAGTAACAGGATCAAAGAAGGAAATTTAGGGAGAAAAGAGAAAGAATTATTTTATGTTATTATGATTCAATACTTTATCGATATGATTCAAATTTTTATTAATATAATTTTATATTTTATTGCTTTGGTTAAATATTTTATTAATAAGATTTAGTCTTTTGTTGCTATGATTCAAAAGTTTATAGTAATAAAAAATTGAATCTTAGAATAAAAATACTGAATCATAGTAACAAAAAATTATTCTCCCTCTTCTCTCCTTAAAAATCATTCTCCCTTTATCCCATCCATAGGTAAACACTATTTTATTAGGAAGCAAATAATATGTTATAAAAAATAGTTTACTGATGAATATTAATAGTTATAACATCGGTTTTGATTAATATTTATTGGTAAAAATATGTTTTTATACGTTTTGGTTATCATTCATCATGCACAAATGTTAACGAATATTTTTTTAAATAAACTGATAATATTCACTTCGTTTAACATTCATTAATGATGAATTTTAAAAAATTCTCTTAATATTCATCATATGATATTATAAGTTATCAAAACTACTTTATCTATGAATATTAATAGTTATAATATCGGTTTTGTTTAATATTTCTTGGTAAAAATATGTTTTTTTTACGTTTGATTATCATTCATCGAGAATGAATGGTTAGCTTCCCTACTACCCTAAAAAATTTGTTTCCCTCTTGATCTCTATCCTATATATATTATATATACTAGACCTCAAATTCGTATATATATACGGCCCGTCGAATGCCTATTTAAGTTTTATAACTACGCAAATAATATATATGATAAAAATTCTACCATTTTATATGGAAAAAAAATAACAGAAGAACAACAGAGAATTATGTATATGGTAAGGAATTTAGTTATATCTAACGAATTAAATGTTGCATATGGTAACGTTTTTTACTATAGGATTTTAATTATTATCTTTTTAATATAAAAATAAGAATATTTTATGATGGGGCTAAGCGTTTAAACCCGTATATACATACGAGAAGTTTAGTCCATTAAAATAATAAACTATGTTATTATTATTTTTACACAAAACACTAACAATTATATTATAATCCATTCAAAAATTCTTTTGATATAATGAATGTATAAACTAAAATGATTATTTGAATTTAATTATGGAAAGATATTGAGAATTGATAATACAAGTTATAATACAATTGAACTATCTATTAATAAATTAAAGTTTAAAGTTTATTTTTGAAAATTACATGAGATTATGGACCTAATTAATTAGTTAAAATTTTGTAATTGTCGATGTCATAAGCCTGCTTCCTATATTATATTTAATAATTAATAATGCAAACATATCTTTGTAAATTATATTAATGATATGAAAAAGACTCTAAAGTTTCATTATTAGGCTTCCAACAAATTAATTAAATAATACGTAATATTTTTGGGGTAAAATGAAATCAAAATATTTAATTGATTAATAACATCCAGTTTTTCTAAAGATTTCAATTATATATAAAGGTTTTCTTTTATAACAAACATTGAATGGATTTTGTTAGTTTTTGAAACCCTTGTATATTTACACAATGTAAATATCACATTATGCCACTTTTTCAACATTTTTGAAAATATTTGTACTAATCAATTTAATTAGGTTACTCACCTTATAAATACTACGACGTAAATCGGACTACTTAACTTATTTGATTAATTCAATAATTTAATCGAACATATTTATAGTCAAGTAGCTTGGTTAAACATTTTTACAAATTTAAGTATTCTACATGTCTATTAAAACAATATTTATATGTCTACTCTATTAATTTTTAGCAATAAAAGTTCCATAAGGTAAAGTATGTGAACATAAATTTTAGTTATGTACCTACGGTAAATAAAATGATATATTATTGTTAGGACTATTTTAATATCCAAATTACTATTTTTTTAATATTATAATTATATGAAAATAATATTAAATTATTAGTTATTATAATTAATATAATGAAATTATGAGTTTATGCTATGATACATGTTTGATGTGTTAGCTCAATGTAACTTATTGTTATTTTTTATTTAATGAAAAATGAAAGAGTTAGCTTGGAATCAATCCATCGACTCCATCTATTCTTTTTATAGAATAAACTAAATATTTTAATCAACAATTTAAGAATTTAATAATTTGAATTGTTTGAGAAATCCGTGTAAGAATTTTTTTCAAACGATTTTATATGATTTTTTTCAATAAATAATTTTTTAATATCATAAGTAGATAAAATAAATTGTAGTATAATAATATTCGTAATTCATAATGTATTGGAAATGCCTTTGAAATTTAGATATAGATACATACTTTTTGTATGTAAGTTATTTAATAAAATTTAATTTAATTTAATTAATTTTTAAATCATAATTTATGATGTCACCATCTCCTTAATTTTAGCCAATTTAATAAAATTAAACAATCCTATCAATTGATAAATAAATGACATCGTCGACCGTTTCTTATATTAACAAGCATATGTCTAGTAAAATAACTAAAAAAAGCATTAGGAATCCTGAAAATGTTAATCATCTAGAAACCTCCACTAATGTATTAAATATAATCACAATTTAACAATAGCATCTGAAAGAAACCATTTCTGAAATCACAGACACAAGGAGGCAACATAGCCAAACAAGTTTCTAAAGTTCCAGGTGATTTATTACTCCCAAACATAAACATTCACATTCCCATTAAACGGTGGAATCCAAAACCCCCTTTTTAGTTCATTGCATACTTTTGGGTCCATGATCGGGCAGTTGACTCATACTTGGCTCGGTCATTCTTGTACATATGAGCGATTTCAGGCACTAAAGGATCATCGGGGTTTGGGTCCGTCAATAACGAGCAAATTGAAAGCAGAACCTGCACATTTAAAGAATGATTACAATTTTTTTTTTCTATTTAGCCATCATTTTTGAACTAATTTTTTGAACATCCCTATCAAGTACAAAAGGGAAAATGATAACAGCATGCAAGCGTGCTACCACAGCTAAAGAAGGGGTTGTTTGTGTGTATGTGACGAAGTTAAAAGGCTAAATTTGTAAATTTGTTTTCCATTTTTGGCCACACTACATACATTGCAGCATATATGTTATCCACATTACAAATATTAGAAATAATCTTTTTACCTTGGAGACGGTAAGGGCCGGGCTCCATTGCTCTTTGAGGATGTCAAGGCAGATGCTACCATTGCTGTTTATATTTGGATGGTATACCTTGGTCCGAAAAGAAACCTTCGAATCACAGAATTTAATAATTGTAAATTTTTTAATAATTATCAACATTCAATAATTAGTGTGCAGTTGTACAAGCAAAGGACATCGGTTGTTAGTAGTTACCTACTTACCTTTGGTGGCTTGAATGGGTAATCTGGTGGGAAATTAATGGAAACAACAAATACTCCCCCTGTAAATGGGCTATCAGCTGGGCCCATAATTGTTGCTTGCCAATGGAACATGTCTTCACCAACTGGGCCTGAAAAACAATTTTTATAAATAACTACAACTCCAAGATGCATCTTTTTCTAATCACAATGTTTTCAAGGAAAGAATAAATGCAGATGATATGCTGGTTAATCTTCATCAACCAGAGTTAGCATTATAGACCAGACAGAGAGAATAATGACTCAAAACTGGACTGGGTTAAAACAGGTCATATTTAGTACGGGTCAAAACAGGTTAGGTTGATCAACAAAAACTTTATTGTCTATTTTTATTTTGATTTTGAAGGAATAGTTATTGCTGTCAATTATGATTAAAAAATTAAACTATCACAATAATTATAATTTTAATCATGGAATAAAAGGATTTAGGATGTTGTATGTAGTAAAAAATAGACTTTGGGAGACCTTTCACCTGTACAATCCGAATTGACCAATTCATATATTTGGATCAAAATCCGCTCATCTAGCATCAAGCTTATATGGCAAAGGCATGTAAAGAAAAAAAGTTGCTACCACCTATTACAAGCTAATAGTTGTGTTCTCACTTGTTATCATACTTCCAATCTCACAGTTGACAAAAATTAAACATATAGACACCTAAAAGTAGTACAATGTTCAAGTATTCCAATATGCATAAAAAAGTGGAGAAAAACCAACCAGCACTGCAAGAAACAGGAGGATCCTTTTGCAAGTCTTTCAACTCCTTTTGAATCCGCTTTGAAGCCATCCAAGAACTTAAGCTATGCCTACAAAATTATATGTTGCAAGTTAACAACAAATACCGACCAAAATTTCTTGAACGAAAGTATCTTGTTGTAGTAGTCAATTGCTTGGAATTAGAAGGATAACATGGAACAGATATTTTGAAAACAAACCAAAGCTCCACAACAGGACTACATACAGAAGGCAAATGAGTAGAACACGAAACATGAAAAGGCGTCAATTTTAAAATCTTTATAAAAAGTAAAACTTGTAAACAACATACTGTATTTGTAAAGCAGGGTGTAGTTTAAAAGTTAGGATATCAACTGTTTGCTGCATATGTAAAGTGTGTTTAAATGTAGGTTTACTTTCTTATCACATCATGTGTTTTGTTTTAGTCCTTTTCCCCCCTTTAAAACAGTACCAATTTAGAGAGGTAAAAATTAAAACAATGACCGTAAAACACATTAAAAGAAACTAACCTAACTAACCTAGCAACAATTTACAACAACAAATAATCGTACGATTGCTTGAAATTTGGAAAGGCTTTCACTAATAGGGTAATGCTATTGATATCCCAATTTCAAAATTCTCCTTAACATCAATTGCTGCAATATTTAATTAACACCAACATTATGCCATCAATGCAATACCATAATTCCCTAAAGTGTTTGCCCTAAAAAATAAAACGATAAAAACATGATTGACAAAAACAGAAAAGCCTTATTATATGTACATAATTAACTAAAACACAGAGAACTTCTATCTAAAGTCCGAATTGCACATAACACAAGAAAATATTAATCACACATAACAATTAAAAAATAATCTAATTGTATTAAACTAAAACATATAAGGATCATAAGCAAGTACAGTCAAGTTATTGTAACCCTGGTTGATCGAATGAAATAAAATTACACGAAAATAACTTAAATATATACATAATTAATCAAGAAACGTAACAGAATTTTGTAAAACAGAATGAAGAGATTAAAGGATAGAAATAGAAGTACCAAAACAAGGATTTAGGGGTAGGGTTTGTGTGATACGAGAAAAACAAGTACGATGATCGAATAGAAAAATTGTCGTACGAGGTTGGGGTTTTTATAGGGGTGATGCGGTGTTTGGAGCCGCGTGTCAGAGAAATCCTACTGGGACTTCATTGGAACTTCATGCCATGCGCGTGACCCCCACAATATTTTATTTAATTATTGAAATGAATTAATGTTTATTTTAAATATTTTATTTTAGTTAGTCGTAAATTTAACACCATTTTTTATGAATCATTATTTCACGTGTAGTGATAATTTATTAATTTTATACAAAAACTATTATCTTCGATAACATATGTTTTTTTACTACAAGTTATTCAAATAGTATATATATTTATTCAAATCAAATAGTATATATATCTGTTAAAGGATTTTTTCAAGAATTAAAAGTATGCTAGTATCTTGGTCAAAATTTAATCAGTTAATAACCAATACTTTTATAATTTTATTTTTAGAAAACTCATATTTGATCTAATCTAATTATCGTTAATAAAATTTGGATACTTATTTGTACTCTAAATTCATATATTGGTGATATAGTTGAAGTGAACAAATTTTATTTGACTTTTGTTGATAACAATTAAGGGGTTGTCATGTTTGGTGTACTGCAATTAAAGAGTACATACAAGTTAAGTTTAGAAAGATCAATATCATGTACTATTGAATATAGAAAGTCTTTGAAAATCAATAACGGAAAGCTAAAGAGACCCTCGTATATAAATTATACCATAAATATATGAAAATAAAATAAAAGGATTAGCATAACTCATTTTGGTAAGTGATATCTTAGTTAAGATGGAATGCTTCTTATTCGCATCTATGTAATGTAACATACTACAATGTGTAGGTTAGATATCGATCATTCATTGATCAAATAGACCTCGATGAGGGTGTTTTTAGAGTTTTACGGAGATGATCTTCATAAAAAGTATATTTAAAAATTTATTATCTCTTCTTATATACTCTGAAGTACGTCATGATATAGCAAGTTTATCTTACCCACATTGTCAATATCATTTGTTAAGTGTGTTGATTGATTTTCTAGCATTGCCTTTTTTTTTTATATAAGGGTGATGTTTTATTACACTACTAATCTTTTGCCATGCATCATTACCTATATTTTATAGATATTTTATAATTATAATATGTTAAATTATGTTTAGTGATGTATGACTAAATTGTTTTTTACAAATAATCAACTTTTTCGTAAGTTTGTTTGAGATATGTAGTCTAGTATGTGTAAAAAACACATAATATGAAGTAGTACCTAAATAATTTTAAATTAAATACTTATAAATACTAAATTTGGTTATAATAAAAAATGAATATTATATTTGTTGGCAAATGAAATTAGATTTTAACAAAGAAATGAGAACGTGGAGGGAGCACCACGAATCCTGGACATCTAAAACAAAACATTAACAAACAAACAAAATAAACACATGCAATTTTCCCCCAATTTATCCATTTCAAATCAAATTTTGCTATATTAATGTTAAATACATCTTGTAATCTGCGTTTTCTAATAAATCCTTAATCTAATTGAAGTTTCAACGACCTGCATTTCTCATTCCGGTTAGTATCCCTAATCAATCGATTTTCAATTGTAATTTGCCCATTAACCCTAGAATGTTCGTAAATTATAGTCTTCAATCGCTTGTTTGTTGGTTGATGTTAGAAATTAATGCCATGATTCTGAAGCAATTGTTGATCATTTAATGATTTGCATATTTTTAAAAGCCCTAATTTAATCTGCTTGTCTGTTTCTTGATATACAATATTGATGTTATGATTGATACTGATAGTCTGATACATTTATATATAGATCTTTGACTTATGTATTCAGGTCAACGTATACATTTATATAATTATATCAGTATTGAATACACGTTTTGCTGCATGCAATTATTATTTTGTTACTTGAACTTGAAATGACTAGGCTTCAGCATTTTTAATTTTGTGATCATGGGTGATGGTTTACCGAAAGCGTCAGCGCCTACAAGCAAGCTTGAATCGCAAATACTCGAAGCTGTATTAAAACGAGAATCAAAAGGAACTTCAATCAAGTCAATTAATAAAATAATCTTAAAGTTTCCAAAAATCGACGAGAGCTTAAGAAAATGCAAAGTTATATTCGAACAATTTGGTACGTACATTGTAAGTTGTAACTTCATTACATTGTATATTAGTATAAGAAAACATTAAAAATGATTGCTTTATTTGTTACTTTGGTTTTTTTATATTTTTTATGTATTATGTATAGATGAGGATAAAAACGGTGCAATCGATATAAAAGAGCTGAAACACTGCTTTGAGAAGCTGCAAGTGACCTTCACTAATGAAGAGATCAATGATATTTTTGCAACGTGTGATTTAAATGATGATATGGGAATAAGCTTCAATGAGTTCATTGTTCTTCTTTGCCTTGTTTATCTTTTAAAGGAAGATCCTGCTGCTTCCAATGCCGTATCCAACGCTAACTTTTTTATTTTTCCAACCAATTTGGTCAAAATTTGTGATTATATGTTATGCTTGCAGGTTTAGATGAATGTATGTGTGTCTATGTTTATTTGTTGTTATCTTGACAATTCTAGAAATCGCGAATGGGAATCCCAGATCTGGAGGCAACTTTTGAAACATTGGTGGAGTCGTTTGTGTTCTTGGACAGTAACAAAGATGGTCATGTCAGCAAAAGTGAAATGATTCGTGCAATCGAAGAAACTAAGCAATCTGATGGTCAAATTGCCTTGAAAAGATTCGGTCTTTCCCTCAGTCACTTCTATCTATTTATACATACTCATGTGCAACTATTGTGATAAATCCTGAATTTGATGGTTTTGTATTTGCAGAAGAGATGGACTGGGATAAAAATGGAATGGTGAACTTCAAAGAGTTTCTGTTTGCTTTTACTAGGTGGGTGGGAATCGAGGATGATGAAGAAGACTAATGAATCAGTGCTTATAAAGCGTTGTTTGCTTGTGAATTGACTGTCGGTTTATTATGACAGGTGCTCTTTCTTTCAATTTGTATGTATTAAGGTTCTCTACTCAAGTAGTGATTACGAGTTGAGACTCGATGTTACATGAGTATATGTATTTTCTTTGTAGGCTGCAGCTGTTGTTTTACTAAAAGAAGTTAAAAGTTTAGACGATTTTGAGCATGGAACCTGTTGCATTTTTCTTGTTAATCAGAACTCATTTTGTTGTATGTAAACTGTTTCTTGGATCATTATGCAGTTGTTAGGAAATTATTTAGCAGTGATAAGAGTGACGGAACTTTTGAACTGTATATTTGGTGTATTTGGCTTTTCCTCAACTACAGCGAATGCATTAAATGAACGTATCAATTAGAAGGCAATTTCTCACAACTGCAAAGTTGCAGATCTTTTGATATTCTCTAATGTTTTTTGCAAGGTTGTATCACATGGTTAAAATTTTGGCTCAAAAAACTTGGTCGTTGAAAAAAGCACATATATACGTTCCTAGCGACTACAATATTACAACAGCGTTATACGATTTACGATTAAATCAAATTGTTCTTTATTTAGCTAAACTAGATTCGAAATACCGTAAACTATTCATCTTCGAATCTAAGTAGGCTACACGATTAACACAACTATATAATTGTGAAAAAATAATATCAATGGAAGTCTCAAGTGTGAAAATAATATGAATCATGAACAACAATAATTTAGTATATATAATACTGGGCTTAATCAGCCCGGGACATATCAAACCGGAAAAACTTTTGGCCCACTCATCCAGATACGGTCCAAATTCTAATTGGATCTCACTTTCAGATATTTTCAAATTCACCCCCAGATATTGAAAAATAACATTTAGGCCCATTAACTTTGATACAAAACAGAAACTTTTGATTGATTCACAACAAAGTCTCGACTGCAACTGAGCAAGGAAAGAAAATGGCAGAAACAATAGCTTTCAAAAACCTCCACAGCAGAGAATACCAAGGTCACAAGAAAAAGGTTCAATTTCACCGTTTCACTAAACCCCCAATTTATTCATCTTATTGTAAACCCTAATTTTAAAATTTATAATTTTTCTGGCGAATGAATCAAACAGGTACATTCAGTAGCATGGAATTGCATCGGAACGAAGCTTGGTTCAGGTTCTGTAGATCAAACAGCTCGTGTATGGCATATTGAGCCCCATGGTCATGTAAGTATTCTTGATGCACACCACCTGTTTGTTAGAATTACTTAACCAATCAATTGCATTTGTTGATGAAATGGATTAGTCAAAAGGGTTAAGTGTTTTTAAATGTATCTAACTTCACCCGAAAATTTATTGTATGTATATAATTGTTATTGTATGTATACGAGCTCTTGTGACTTATCTCACCCGTTTTGATGACAACTTATATGGCTGCCACAGTGCCACTTCAGCAAAAATGTCACCAGATACATACAGTAGCAATAATTGAAAGGTTGATGTATACAATAGTAGGTTTTAGAGTGGATACATACAAATGATTTTCGTGTAAAGTCGGATATATTTTAAAAAACTTAACCATAAATACAGTACACCTTGTTTTATGAATTACAAGTACTCTATTTGGATGGTTGTTTCAGAGTAAGGTTAAAGATCTTGAGCTAAAGGGGCATACTGATAGTGTTGATCAGTTGTGTTGGGATCCTAAGCATGCTGATTTGATTGCTACCGCATCAGGTGACAAGACTGTTCGGTTATGGGATGTTCGCAGTAAGTGTTGATTGTTTTTTTTTTGGTGATGATATCTTGAAGGAATTTTTTAACTAACTGTTATGCATATTTGTTAATACCATAGGTGGAAAATGTTCACAGCAAGCAGAACTTAGTGGGGAGAATATTAATATTACATATAAACCAGATGGGACTCATGTAGCTGTTGGAAACAGGGTACATTCAGCTTGCCTTACAAATTTCTTGAATCTACATATGTTGAATTCCTGATGCCTTTAGGAAGTTATGGGCTGTAACGACTTGTTAATTCTAATATATGTTATAGGACGATGAACTGACAATACTAGATGTTCGAAAATTCAAGCCCATCCATAAGCGTAAATTCAACTATGAGGTATTATATTATTATTGAATAGAATAAATGATCTTTTTTAACAGTATCAACTTCATAAACAACCACATTTATAAGTTCTGTTTTAAATTCTCACTGGTTATTGTTTGTCAGGTAAATGAGATTGCATGGAACATGACTGGGGATATGTTTTTCTTGACTACTGGAAATGGTGAGAATAAGAATATAAGAATAGGATCAAATTAATCAATTTTTATGTATAGTATATTCGTATTTAATAATGTTTAAGGCTGTTGATTTTCTACTAGGTTGCTGCTTGTGTTAGTTCTTTTAGTTAAGTCCTTTTTATTAATATTATATCGTGTTTTAGCTTTTTAATTTGTTTTTCTTGATATATTTCTTCAGGCACTGTTGAAGTACTGGCATACCCATCTCTAAGAGCAGTTGACACCTTGACGGCTCATACTGCTGGTTGTTATTGCATTGCAATTGACCCCTTAGGAAGGTGTGTTCAAACTCACCTCATTTTTATTTTATTTTTATCTTACTATTTAGTGCTCAAGAACTAAAATTGCAGCAGGGTTAGTTTGAAACTTAGTAAATTTGAAAAGATATCACATTTTTTATCGTGTCAGATATTTTGCGGTTGGAAGTGCTGATTCCTTAGTCAGCCTTTGGGATATCTCAGAAATGTTGTGTGTGCGTACATTCACAAAGCTCGAGTGAGTTGTTTGATACCATGTTTTTGTAATTGGATAATGAAATTATTTAAGTTATCATTATCAGTATGTCAGTGTTAGAGATATATATAATGAGATTATTTGCTCTCAGATGGCCAGTCAGGACAATAAGCTTTAATCATACTGGTGAATATATTGCTTCTGCCAGTGAAGACTTGTTCATTGACATAGTATGTTCCACATAACTTCAGTGTGTTTAGTTTTGTTCACATGCTCTTCTGTTTATTGATAATTAATTATGTATTTGTATTGACAGTCGAATGTACAAACTGGACGCTCTGTTCACCAAATCCCATGTCGAGCAGCCATGAATAGTGTGGAGTGGAATCCAAAGTACAACTTGCTTGCATATGCCGGTGATGACAAAAATAAGTATCAGGCTGATGAAGGTAAATACATCGGAGTTGCTTGATGTTTCACGGGATTCCCATTACCATTTATTTATTTATTTTCTCTTTCTCTTTCTATTATGCAGGTGTTTTTCGGATATTTGGCTTTGATAGTGCCTAACTTCTAGATATTTTAGGGGTTGGACTGCGACCCTTGTACTTTTATTTATGGACGAGGACGGCCTTTCTCATCATCTTTTTGACCAACTTTGTAAACTATATTTTATGGGTAGAGAAGTAGAATGCCTTTTGTTCCTATTTATAAATTGACAAAAGAAGTCAAAACATGAATCGTAACTATTAGATACACTTTGTATGACTTTTGGGCATTTTAAAGACAAATTAGTCAAATTGTATCGTCATTCTTTCTTGTTTCATGAGAAATAAACCCCACAATACAAATTGTTAAATAAATACGGTAAAACATAACAAAACAAGGTAGCTATTAATACTGTCCAAAAAGAAGTGATTTATAATCAGATGGTCAAAAGAGCAAGTAGTCTCACAATCTCACACTACAAAATGATAACACAAGCTGTGTTATAGATGGCTGATCTTCAGCAAACCCAATCTAGAGATCTTGTACATCAACCATTTCGACAGTAATAAAAGTCTCAAAGACGGTTATCATGTTTAGCAAACACGATTCTCAACATAGTTAATCGGACCAAAATGCTTCATCCCCCACTTGACGTACATCAATGAAATAACTTTTCAAGTCAAGTTTCCCAATCTTTATACCAGATCACCTGAGCCATAAACAAATAACCCAAATCAGTAACAACATTTTACAAATCAAACATCTTCACACAGACACAAAAAAGGGACCATTTTCAATACCTTTAACAAAGCATGAATCTGCAAACAGGAACAGCCAAACCCATAACACCAACAAGACAAATAGTAACCAAATACTGAAAACACCAAGTTAATGGTTTCCATTTAACCTCTACACTTGAACTCTTCATTCTCTTCCCGTTTCCAGGCTCTTTCGACAAATCAAAACTCGCTCCTTTCATCCTCAGCTCCTGAACACATCTCGTTAAAGCTCGACTATCGTTCCTTTCCCTCTGCATCTGTCCATTCAGTTTCCAATACCTGCAAAGTTTCATCTGAACCAAAAAAATCATCATACAGCAAGTCGATAAATTTACAATCATCGGAACCCACCATTTTTTACATGTTAAATTATCATTATCATTATTGTTGTTTTGAGTAAATAAAACGGTGAAGAAAAAGCCATGAAATGTAAAGAAAAATAAACAAAGATGGAATATTTCGCTTCTGAGAGCATCAATTTGTAGTTCTTTTTTAGCAATTTTTCGACCGAATAAATCTTCTTCTCTTTGCCAGAGTTTTAAAAGAAGAAGGTGACCAGGTGAATCTGATATTTCCATTAATGGGTGGTCTTGTATTGCTTCAATTGTGGAAATCATTTGCTTTTGATGATCTCCTGAAACCGGGATTTCAACAACATGATGATGGGTATCGTTCGATTCTGCCATTGATGTATTCGAGCTAAACAAAAAATTAATATAATCAAAATTCAAGAAAGTAGATAGGACTATCAGTATGAGAATTGTTGGATTAGTATATATTATATATTGAAATTAAAAAATGAACATAAAAAATAAAACTCAAGAAAGTAAAATGGGATTTGTATGAAATTTGTTGGATTTGCAGATGAGATTTGAGTGATTTTTTTATTGGATTTGTGTGACATATTTAAAGTGTATTGAATATGAATATTCTAACGCCTGATACGCCAACGGTCATTTTTTACTTTTGTTTTTCCTTTTTTTGGCCGTCCCAACGGTCGGATTGTTTAAATTAATGCATTTTCCGGTTTAAACAATAAAATCATTAAAATTGGTCCTTTTATTCTCTTTACATTCGTATGACAAATTAGTAAAAAAGTATTAAAAACTAGAATTTTCTTAATGTTGGTATATATACTAATTCCGTGTAGTTGATGATGAATGTAAAATTCATTTTTCAATAAATGACTCTAATATATATATATATATATATATATATATATATATATATATATATATATATATATATATATATATATATATAGTTGGGTTCTGGTGAAAACAAGGAGTTAAAATAAAAATGGTGAAAACGATCTCAATTTTCATTCACAATTTACTTTTAGTTGTGAATCTTCATTTTTTTTGTTTCACATAAATTTTTAGTTGTGAACCTTTATATTTTTTTGCTTCACATAATTTTTTTACTTGTGAACCTTTATTTTCTTTAGTTTCACATAAATTTACAAATGAGTGAAACTTTATTCTTTCTAGCTTCACAAAATTTTCTAGTCGTGAAGCTTAATTTTTTTTTAGCTTCACAAAATTTTTTTAGTTGTGAATCTTAATTTTTTTAGTTGTGAACCTTAATTTTTTTTAGCTTCACAAAAAAAAATAAAAAATTGTGAACCTTTTTTTAATTTTTGCTTCACATAAATTTTCAAATGTGAACCCTTATTCTTTTTGTTTTCACCATTTTATTTATCTCCACCCCCTTTATATATATATATATATATATATATATATATATATATATATATATTTTGATCCAAGGGCTAAAAAGTATTTTCACCGTTTTTATTTTATCCTCTTATTTTCACATGATCACAATCTCTCTCTCTCTCTCTCTCTCTATATATATATATATATATATATATATATATATGTATGTATATATATATATACTAGCAAAATGCTCGCGCGATGCAGCGAGTAAAAAAAACTAAGCTTCATGTTCATTCGATATGTAGTATGTAAATCATAATTAAACTTTATATCACAATACATTACGATATGACGTTTCTTTAAAAGTAAAAAAATCAACTCTTTATCACTTTTTTTTTAAAAAAAATAAATATAACTAAATACTCCCAAATAAGTAATGTCATTGCAAACTTGGTGCTCGTGTTGCGAGTTACGACTGTCAGATTGCATATTCATATGGTCAGATGTAAGTTGCGATATGTAAAGTATTATTTATGTAAAATTGAAATCGTAAAATTTGATTAAAAGGTTGAAACTCTCAACTATAGAATTGACATTATAAATACGAAATTAAAGATGTAAAAAATGTATAAATTTATAATATCATAAAATACACCATTAGAGTTTGTTTCTAATTTCATACAACACCTAAAAAAGATCTAAAATTTGGGCAAAATTGATTTTGGAGGCTTTAGAGATGGAATTTGACTACAAACGATAGACAAACCGCCTATGGCAGTTTGCTAACATGTTCGTCTCGTTCTGACCTTTCCGTCCATAATTGACACGTCCCGTAACTCATTACAGTTAAAAAGTTATGTCATAAGTTTAAGTTTCAATGATGGTAATATAAATGAGAATTTAATATATATGTAGGGTTATGTTAGTAATCTCGAGTAAAATTTTTAAATATTAATAATAATGTTAGGGGTAAATTAGTAAATCCCCTCTTAAAAAAACATCACAAATGTATTATATATTAATATAGATAGATATAGAAAACTTTTAATGAATTAGAATTTAATGTCTTATGTTTATGTTTAAAATTTAATAATGATGGTATTAATTGGTAAATTAACTTTTGTAATTAATTATATTGAATTGAATTTAGGTGTTTGAATGTTGAATAAGATAATAGAAGGTAGTCATTTACTACTTTTCCCTTTTAAGACTTTAGCTCAAATACTAGTCTATTGCCTGTGCGATGCAGCGCGATAAAAAATATGTGAGCATTAATATGTTTATCTAATACGTCCTTATATAATTGAGAACATATATAGTACTATGTAGTATATCATTTTCTTATTATTCACGATGACAAATTCGTCACGACTTAGAACTCGATACAAAATTAAACCCGTTAACCTGCTAAGCAAGAACCATCAATGCGTTCAACTTTTCAGATCGGGTTAGGTCAATGTTCTGGTTAATGGTCCAACCCGTTATCCCAGGGAAAAAAACTAAGTTTTCTTTTGTACAAATTTTAACCCGAAAAAACATGAAACCAATCCGCCACATTTTAACCGATCTTTAAAAATAATTAAATAATCATGAGGCTAAATCTTTTATAACTGAAACTAATTATGATACATTAACTTTTAATTAATTGTATTTGACCTTAAATTTATATGGTTGAATAAATAACTAAAATGGTAAAATGGTAATTTATTATTTCTCATCTTTTAAAACCATAACCTAAACTCTATATATATTAGTATAGATATTATATAGTAGTATAGAAGGGTAAATTAATCATTTACTACTTCTCCCTTTTAAGACTTTAGCTCAAATATAATATATAGTATATATATATATATATATATATGTCAGAGATTAAGAGAGAATCAATTTTTTGAGGGAAGTATGGAAGGTAAACATTCATTCGGATGAATGATAATCAAACGTAAAAACATATTTTTATCAAGATGTATTTATAAAATCAATGTTATACCTACTAATATTCATAGATAAACTACTTTTTATAACTTATAATAATATTAAATGATGAATATTAAGAAAATTTCTAACATTCATCATTAATGAATGTTAACCGTAAATGATATTATCAGTTTCTTTGAAAAATTATTCGTTAACATTCGTGCACGATGAATGATAATCAAAACATATAAAAATATATTTTTACCAATAAATATTAATAAAACCGCTATTATAACTACTAATATTTATCAATAAACTATTTTTTATAACCTATATATTTTAAAATATACTTATTTATAAATTGTTTTATATAATTTGTACTTCCATTACTTAACACGTCAAAAATTCAACTTCCACTTCTATAGTTCTATGCGTGCCAAAAATTTACCTTTTACTAATTTTATTCAAAAAATTTCAATTATACACTCATTTTTAGTAAATATAAATGAAAAATATGTCAAATAGATATACATTATTATTATTATTATTTAACTATTAACTATTTTACCCATAATTGTTAAACCCATTGAAAATTTTGTCAAAATTCTATATCAGCTTTACTTTATTTAAATAATAATGTCATAACTATTAATGGGTATATTAGTAGTGTAGCTTTAGAACAAATGAGAAATTATATACAAAGATATAAAGTCAATAGGAGAATAACATTTGTCCTCCTCGCACTTCCTTCTTCTTACATGTCCTTTCCTTTTTCTTCATCCTTTGTTTTCTGTCACAATTTTCTTTTACTTTCTTTTATCCAATTTTCATTTAAATTTTTTAAACTTTCCATTATGTATATTTTCATTTAATATTTTTAACCTTTAATTTAACAGTTTAACCTTATTTTAATTATCAAACGTTTTTTTATCTTTTTTATTCAATAATGGATTTAACATTTTTAAACTTAATTTTATATTTTTTTGTACTTCTTCATTTAAAAGTTATTTAATATTATTTAAATATTTATTTCACTTATTTTACCTTCATTTAAATGATAATGTAGTATTTTTATATAAAAAAAATTATACCGTTTGATTGATGTACGATACACTTTTTAAGTATAAGCATAGTGTAGTATGGTAATAACTATAATGCCTCACATTAATGATTGCATACATCATACTTAAAAATCAAATGGATCGTAGTTAAAATTAAAGTGAATCATAATAATTAATAAACTACGTCAATTGCATCGTAGTTAAAAGTCTAGTTCATCATGTATATACTCTAATGATGCATCATCATAATAATATAGTGCACCAGATTTAAAAGTTGTATAGTGCATAATAGTTGAATGTACAGTGCATCATATAATAATTTAAATAGTAATAATTGTAGTGCATCAAAGTTAAAATTAGAGTACGTATATCTTAACTATATACAATGACGGTGCATTAAATTTTTAGTTTTTGATGCATCGTAATCAACTTATTTTTAGCTAATTATGCATCACAATAATGATTGTATTTATAGTTAAAAGTCAAGTGAATCATACCTAAAAGTCAAGTGCATGATAGTTAAATGTCAAATGCTAGTTAAACGTCAAGTGCATAATAATAATATATATACCGCGTCATAGTTAAAAGTTAAATTATATTTAATGTCAAGTGCATTATCATTAAAGGTCATGTGTATCATAATAATAAATATATTGTGTCGTAATTAAAAGTCAAGCGTATCATATTCATACTTTAACGGTGCATTCATCATATAATATAGTGCACAATATTTAAAAAGTGTGTGTTGAATCATAGTTAAAATGACTGTACATTATAGTAAATTAATTAGTAATAATTATAGTGCATCAAAATTAACAATATAGTGCATCATAACTACACTATAAGAATACACTAAATTTTAGTTTTTGGTACATCATAATCTACAACTTTTGACAAATCGTGATACATATTATAGTTTTCAATATAAAATTGTTTAAATTTTAATTCTTTCAATATCAAAATCTAGTATATGATAGTTAAAAGTTGTACAATAATTATATACGATGAAATTCAATAAAAACTAAAGTAAAAAAACAATTAGTTGTTAATCTATTAGAAAAAAATTGTAAAGTCTATTATTTATTAAATGTTTAAAACAAAATAGAAATAATTCTAAAAATAAAAAGGTAAAATAATAATTAAAAAAAAATTAAATATAAATCCCTTTGAATTAGTTCTGATATAGAAAAAGCTCATTAGCTCGAACCGGCCCATTAGAGATGACTTGACCCATTAGTAAAATTTTAGTTTCTTGTTTTCCCTATATATACTTGTAATTATTTATTTTATTCCATAAACCAATTCGCGCACAACTGATGTTAACCTTCAATAACATGAAACCAAATTTAGGAACCACATAGTTTATGATGCTACATGTTTTAAGCGTGATTCTAAATAGTTATTTAACCCACCCAACCCAATAAGTGGTACTAAGTAAAATTTCAAGCACAGAAGTGTTAAGATAAGTGTCATAAAAACAGGGCGTAATATACTAAACAGGTAACAGAAACATAGTATAATTATTCCAACTGCTTAGAATATTCGTTTTTTTAGCAGTAAAAACATATAATTAAGAACATCACAAGATTTATTATTCCGTATGTGACTAGTTCCT
The DNA here is from genome assembly GCA_963930675.1 of Gnaphalium uliginosum. Taxonomy (NCBI): domain Eukaryota; kingdom Viridiplantae; phylum Streptophyta; class Magnoliopsida; order Asterales; family Asteraceae; genus Gnaphalium; species Gnaphalium uliginosum. The sequence continues at coordinate 2,277,089 of OZ005685.1, forward strand.
GATCTATATTGTGTTATCTATCTTTATTTATACTAAATGATTCATGAGATCATTGGAAGGTAGATCCCACAAATCACAATCCGGGATAAACATACTCGAAACATTTCTTGCATCTTTTTCTCCATCAGACTCATCACCGTTTTCGTCTCCCATTTTTGAACTAAACTGATTTTGTTGGTCACCTGCTGTGCATGTGCTACCTGTGCACATACTTTGGTTCCATGGAGATCCTTCTCCTTCATGACCAAACGATGGTAAGGCGTAATGAAATCCTGGAAAGTTTGCAGACGAAGTTCCATTTGTGTCCCAAAGTTTGTTAGATTGTGTCGTTGTTTCTTGATCTTGGATTATTGCTCTTGATAAACCAATCTTGATTTTTTCAATGGTATCATCGTCGCTTGCTTCATGTTTAGAAACAATATTATAAGAAGGTGATGTGTTGCCATTATTGTTAACCATTTGCTGTGAAGGAATTGGGGATTGAAATTGAATGTCAATGTGTTTTTTTGTGAGGAGATGAAGCATTTCGTCTTTTAAGCAACCAAGCGTTGCTTCTGCAAGGTTAGCCACTTGTGGTGGTGCTAAAGTGGTGGCTATTTCCGCCATTAGGTGGGAGTATGGTTTATGTGTAACCGGGTCAATTCCCATACCCGATAGTTTCTTTTTTAGTTTCGTGTTCCAATGGTTCTTCACGTCGTTATCCGTGCGTCCTGGCAACTGTGCTGCTATGACTGACCACCTGTAATTCCATAAGTACCATCTCAGATTTGGCTCATGATAATGTGTGTGTGTGTGTGTGTATATATATATATCTATAGACATATTATGCAAATATTTAACAAGTGGCGATTATTATCGACTAGGATATGCACTACCAAACAAAGATTCTTTTTTGGGAAAGTTGCATAAAGAGTTAACAAACTTTGGTTTGATTTGTAACCACAAGTCCAAAAACACCTAACCAACTTTAAATATTTTGATAATAACCTAAAACTGTTCGCTTGGCCCGGTTAACAGATCGAATGATGATGTGGTAGCAGACATGTCAGTAACTTTGATGGTTTAACTCTTTAACTTTGATCATGTAGACTTTTTATGCAGTAGCGTTTATGTGATGCTAATGCGGTGTTTCAAAACCAAAATCAAAACATTTCAAAAGTTTGAGCCTTTTTGTTTATTAAGTGTTCCCCAAGACAGAAATAAAAAACAAAGCTGTTTTACCTTTTTATGCAATTTGTCTATTTTTTTACATAAGCAACTTTTTTTTAGTTTTGTTGCTTTCATGTAGATCCATCGATGATACACATGAATTATGCTGCATAGGGTTTATGTTTACCTGTTTCCTAGGACGGAATGTAGTCTGACAATGATTTGTTCTTCAGCATCAGAGAATTGTCCATGTTTTAAATCGGGGCGTAAGTAGTTAGTCCACCGTAACCTACAACTCTTCCCACATCTTTGGAGGCCTGCATTTTTGGGAATCAGCCGCCAATTACGAGTCCCATGTTGAGCAATGTAAGAAGATAGCTTATGATCTTCTTCAGGGGTCCATTGCCCTTTTTTCACACTCTCCTTTTCACAACACGGGATTCGACCCATTTCTTTTGTTTATAAGAAAGCAGCAAGCTTTACACAGTTTAGTCTGTTGACATTGAAACCCCACAAATTAAAAACTTATAAATAATATGGGAAAGAAAGAAGAAGAGAAGATTGATGATTTTGTGAGGAAATGTGAAGGATTTCTTATGTTTAAAATTTTAATTTCCTTCAAGAATAAGAATGCTTAAAAATAGAGTATATATTTTTGTGGTTGAGTGAGGTATTTAAGTAATGAAAATGGAGGGCATTGCATGATTATAAGCATAAAAGGTGCATGACTTTATGATTTGTGAATAAAGAATTCAACGCCGTAGAGCGTGTGAGACGTTGGCAGGTAGCTCACTCATAAAACACTCGGTCAACTCCTGTTTCTCGTGCATGTGTACGCGTACGTGTGTCTATGGTTGACTGTTTGGCCATTCTGCACACAGTTGGGTGGCTTACTAATCTGGTCATACAAAAGTGCTATCCAAAGTTAAGGTTTTGGGTGCACGTGTGGGCATGTGGATGCTAATACATGACTTTCATGCTTTGTTTTTTTGTTTTGGTAGAACATGAATTTTAAGTTTAAGAATTAGTATTCTTGTTTCTTTGCATTGCAAAGCTTTCCTGCAAGAGTTGCTGGTTGTTGCTAGTACATCTGTGTGCACCTTGTGGTCTGCTTTTTCGGACTCGTTTAATCACACCATTACTACTAAATTACCCCTGCCCGAAACCAAAAAAGAAAAAGGTTATGGCTGAACAAGCCAGGTATGGTGGGCAAAATGGTCAATACAGGGCAAAGCTAGAAATAAGTTTTTATATAGTTGGCTCCAAGCAAAAAAAATTCATCTCTTTGAGATAAGTTACTAGCACACAACTTTTACTTAAAAAACTGTATTTTCTGTTGTGCTATAAATTTTTTCTATTTTGCAGGTCATGTCACAAACCAAGTAAATAGACTAATAATCATTTATATTTTTCTTAAAAACTTGTACTCTACTATTTCAAACAATATACAACATACTAACAAAAGATCAATATTCAAATTAATTCCTTTTACAACTTATTAAATGTTCTTTTTGGGGTTTGGAGTAGATGGTATTGCTTTCTTAAGCAAATTGGTTGGGTTGGGTTGGCCCGATTAAAAACTTATCAAGGCATCACTGCAAAAATGGGCTGATTAGCTTTCTGTTAGCTTCTGTAATTGCTTCAAGTAACAGACTTGCAATACATATAAACCAAATCTTTTGGATATCGGACCTTCAACGTAACCAGCCAAAATAAAAACTGTTACAAGTAGACAAAATGTGCTAAAGCCACGAAGAAGAATCCACTTGCCGGACCAAGGTACAATCTTCTTTTGCAGAACATACACCTCTACAGGAAAATGTATAGTCAAGGGCCAGAAGATGATTGATCCTGAAAAGGCTAGTACCTGGAATAACGTTGCTACAATCATGTTCAAAACCACATATGTGATTCGTAAACATAATCTTAGAGGATTAACTCTAAACTCGGGGAATAACGACACTTTTAATTCTTCCAGCATACCATCTTTCCACAATTGAAAATAATGTCTGACTATAAATCTGACAACACGTACTCAAAACACAACGAAATTGATAACCATAGAAGACAAATGGAGTATGTAACACATCGTTGTATTCAGATATTTTTTGAGAAGCTTGTATACATAGGGACACCCATGTCCGGGGTTGTTATTAAACAGGTCATCCATTCATTATTATTTTTTTAAGTTCAGTTAGGTCTCTAAACGGCCATTCCTGGCCAAAAACTAGCCGGATTTTGGCAAAAGGAATGTAGTTGGGTGGCCTAATTGGGAAAATATAGAATGGTTGACCTGTTTGATAACAACCGCAAACACTTACTAGTCTGCCAAGAAAATGAGATACCTGATACCCTCCAACTAAGTGAAGTACAATAAATGCATTACCAAAGTCAACAAGCTACATAAAAACCAAACCTGGTCAACAGATTCCCAGGAGTCGAATTTCCAAAAGCAGCATAGCCTGAACCACCACAGTAGAGGTAGAAAAAAGCGATTATAAAGATTGCAATAGTGGAAGTCTTCTTCATGGTCACTTTTTGAGGTGGAGGTGACTTCAAAGTGGAGAGAGTCTACTCTTTATCCTTGTATAAATGTAGCTCTAAACAATTATATGCAAAGTGAAAAGTAACCGAAAAAAGAGCCACCTATGCAATACAAATAATAGTCATTTAGACAAAACTGTTTGAATATCAGTTGTGAAAAATAATGAACTTTGACCTTTAAAAATTTCCCGTTTTGATCTTTTATTACCATACAATGTATTTGCTATACACAATTTGGACACAACAGCTTCATGATATACTGACTACTAGCCAAATCTTTTGGCAATCAATCCTTCAATGGAACCAGCCAAAGTAAAAAGTGTTACAAGCAGGCAAAAAATGCTATACATTCGAAGAACAATCCATTTTCCGGACCAAGGTACAACCTTCTTCTGCACAAAGTACATCTCAACTGGGAAATATATGGTCAAGGGCCAGAAGATGATTGATCCGGCAAACGCCACCACTTCGTTGAAGTATGGGAATAACATCGCTACCGTCATGGTCAAAATCACGTATGTGGTTCGAAAACACAACCTAAGAGGATTAATTCTGAACCCTGGAAAAAATGACACCTTCAAGCTCTGAATATCCCTTGCAAATCCGCTTTCTGGGTACTTTTCCGCATACCATCTTTCCACAATTGCAAATAATGTCTGAGTATATATCTGACAACACCCATCAAACACAATGAGATCGATATAAAATAAAGATAAACACATATGCAAACCTGTAATATGATTTAGATAATTGAGTAGTAAGCAAAGGTCATACCTGATACCCTCCAACTAAGTGGAGAACAATGCATGCATTACCAAAGTCAACGAGCCAATATGGTTCGTAGAATCCAAACCCAGTCAACAGATTCCCAGGAGTCAAATCTCCAAAGGCTGCATAGCCAGAAGCACCACAGCAGATATAGAAGACAGTTGTTGTAGCAATTGCAATGGTAGAAGCCTTCTTCATGGTCACCTTCTGAGATGGAGGTGACTTTAAGGAGCTCTAGATATCACAAACGTCACGCAATTACTTGAGGCTACTAATGTGGTACAAAATGGGAGATATAATTATAATTAGAACGATGTTAGACCTGTATTTCAAGAAGGATCAGTGAAAAGTTAAATGCAAATGCGATATCTCCAAGGGCTTGAGCAACCAACCATACTTTTTGCGTGGGATTAGTAGTTGAGATTCCATTGATGCTACCTTTAATTTCTCTTTGTCCTGCAATCCATAATCAAGAAGCAACTTGATCTGAAGCTACATTTAAATCGTTTGTGGTCCAACAACAAGATCGCAGTTTGACATACCTATTACTTGGACTAATCCAAGTCCCATTCCAATAAAAGAATATGTGAAGGACATGATTGCAGCAATAACTGAGAGCCATTTCGTATGAAAAATGTTAGGTATTTGAGAAGCAACTATTTGTACGAGTCCAAACAGAAGCATATAGTATATATTCTCGTATTCACAAGCAGCATTATGCCCTTCTTCATGGTAACAATTCGATTGCCTAATTGCTCTGTTACCAAGTCAAAATATTAGCAAGATTACTAATGTTATAATCGAGAGTAACAACATCGAAGTATCTAGCATAAATAACAAAGAGGAAATATTTTGGCCATTTAACTAACTGTTGCAAAGTCAAATGAATATCATGCAATAATAAATGTGTAACATATACAGTAACTCGAGTTCTTGTGTTCAAGCTGCTTCAACACTTACATCAAGTCACTTATTTCCATTCTAGTCTACATTCAAATAAATAGAATCTAACAAGATTTACTGAAATGAAAAGTTAGCATACCTCATGCTAATCGAGGAAGTAATTGTATACACAACGCCTGTTTTGAAAATACTAAAATACACCAAACATCCACACACCAATCCATTCTTATATCCTGAAATCCAAAATCCACAAACATATATATAAGCAATCTGTAAGTAAATGATTAAATGCTAATGAGAGTGAAGTCAAATAAAATACAATCGCACCTAAAACTGTGTTAACGGCCTGCAAGTAAGAGCGATTCGTGGTAGTAGTGCCGTTGCTAGTGTTTGTATATAAATGAATATCACAAATGAATGATGCAGACACAAGTGTGAAAAATGCAAACAGAAACAGGGATAATGGACCAGCAATCCATCCGAGCTGTGCCATACTCCATGCAAGTGATAAAACACCTGATCCTATTACTCCAGTTATTATATGTGCTAATGCTGTCCATACAGTTCCTTCAAATTCATTCAAAAACACAAAATCAAAATTATATATCAACCTAACTAGTTCATCATCATCAATATGGAAATCGCAAACTCAAATTAGTAATTACATCATATGATTTTATTATTGACTTTAAGAAGTCCACGCTAGATAAATTCATTTGCTTCAATTTCAATCTACAGCACAAAATTGATATAAATAACCTAATTCTCATCATCATCATCATCAATATGCAGATCGCAATCTATAGCTAGTAACTAGAATACTACATCATGTGAATTTAATTTGACGTTGATGAAGTCAACAATAAGTAAACTCCTATTACCGAATCAGATTGAATACTGATAGTTTCAGATTGAATAATTAGTTCGTTTTATCGAGTCTGAAACTAGTAGATAGATAGATAGATAGATAGATAGATAAAAATGGAGTGAATTAGCAAACCGGTGAGTTTGTGAGGTGAGTTGTGTAACAATGGCGTATTCTGTTCTTCATCTTCAAAGTCTTCTCCAGCCATTTTCACTAGATTCTTCCGTTCCGTGTAGAGGATGCGGATATTATTTATATCTGTATGTATTGGTGTCTACGACTAATTTTAAGTTTCAGGTCGCTTTCCATCGTACTGTAGTTCATTATGAACGTGAATATCTAATAAACAGTTTTACAATTCACTACTCCCTCCCTCCCTCCTAAATTAATAGTGTACGGTTCTTTTTTTTCTTTTCTTTTTCTTTTAATGTTTTAAAATAAAATAATTAATAATTATTCAATTTCAATTTTAACCGATCAAAAATAGTTTAAGCCGGTGAAAATGAAATTTGATTAGTTAATAGTTTAATTATTGTATTTTTTTTTTAAACTGTGTGCAATTATCAAGTGAACAATTAAATTAGAACGAATGAATTATTATAGTATTGAAACCTATTATACCACGAGGATAACATAGGTGGTTAACAGTAGGTACGATTAATACATACGATTAATACAGTTAAAAAATAAAAATTACACTTTAGACTTTCAATCTATAATGCTAACATATTTTACTCTTATTTATGTTTTTGCTGCTATACATATGATCTATATAATTAACCGTACGAATTCATCGAAAAATATATAATACCCCTTTGTAATGCACATGAGACTGTTGATATAAATCACTTTTCACACGAATAGTACAAACATAAAAAGTTTTTTAACCATTAAATTCAAAATCACAACGTACTTTTCAAACAAAAATAACCTTTTTACATGTTGGATAGGCAACATGTCAACTATAATATCAATTGTCGCACTGTATAATGTAATAGAAAATAGTTAAAGAGAAAAAGACACTAATTTGGTACGTACATTAACTTATTTATATTGTACTACTGTACAAGAAAGTTTTTTTTACACAATGTGAGTTACCAACATTGCATTTAGAAATAAACTAACTACTAGCTAGCCAAATCTTTTAGCAATCAATCCTTCAATGGAACCAGCCAAGACAAATGTCGTTACAAGCAGGCAAAAAATGCTATACATCCGAAGAACAATCCACTTGCCAGACCAAGGTACTACCTTCTTCTGCACAAAGTACATTTCAACTGGGAAATATATGGTCAAGGGCCAGAAGATCACTGATCCTGCAAACGCCACTACTTCATTGAAGTAAGGGAATAACATCCCCACTGACATGGTTAAAATTACGTATGTTGTTCGAAAACATAACCTAAGAGGATTCAGTCTAAATTCGGGCAATAATGACACCTTCAAACTCTGAATATCCCTTGCGAATACACTTTCGGGGAACTTTTCCGCATACCATCTCTCCACAATTGCAAACAATGTCTGACTATATATCTGACAAAACATACTCAAAGCACTATGATATTATATAGGTAAAATGGAATTTGACCCTTTAATAATCAAACGAAATCAGTTTTATTATGCCCAAACACTAGAAACTGATCATTAACATATTTTGAAAATGCAATAATCAAATTCACTTTCAAAGAACGCAATGTAAAACACCACTTAATTTTTGGACCGTAATGCGAAGGTCATGTGATACCTGATACCCTCCAACTAAGTGGAGAACAATGCATGCATTACCAAAGTCAACGAGCCAATATGGTTCGTAGAATCCAAGCCCAGTCAACAGATTTCCAGGAGTCGAATCTCCAAAGGCTGCATAGCCAGAAGCACCACAACAAAGATAGAAGATAGTAGTTGTAGAGATTGCAATGGTGGAAGCCTTCTTCATGGTCACCTTTTGAGATGGAGGTGACTTTAAAGTGCTCTACATATCCCAAAAATACACATTTGATTAGGCCAGCTAGTTTGGGACAAATAGAAGATTCTATTAGAATAAATAAGATGTGACACCTGTATTTCAAGAAGGATTAATGAAAATGTATATGAGAACGCAATATCCCCAAGGGCTTGAGCAACCAACCATACTTTTTGTGTGGGATTGTTAGTTGATATCCCATTCATGCTACCTTTTATCTCCCGTTGTTCTGCAATCCATATTCAACAAGCAACTTCATCTGAAGCTACAAAATTGTTTGTTTTTGGTCCAACAACAAGATCACAGATCAACGTACCTATTACTTGGGCTAATCCAAGTCCCATTCCAACAAATGAATATGTGAAAGACATGATTGCAGCAATAATTGAGAGCCATTTGGTATGAAAAATATTCGGTATCTGAGAAGCTACTATTTGTACAAGTCCAAACAAAAGCATATAGTATTTATTCTCAAATTCACAAGCAGCCTCATGTCCTTCTTCATGGTAACAATTTGATTGCCTAATTGCTCTGTTATTAAGTCAAAATGTTCAAAAGATTGCTAATGTCATAATCAAGATTTTACCAAATCAAAGTAACAACATTGTCAGTATCTAACACAGTAAATATCAGAGATCAGATACTTTGGCAATTTAACATACTGTCGCAATGATTTTCATGCAGTAATAAATGTATGACATGTAACTGAGTTCTTGTGGTCTAGTTATTCACTTATTTGTATACATTTCCATCTACATTCAAATGTTTACAATCACTAACAAGATATACCAAAATAATTGACCTAAAAGTTAGCATACCTCATGCTAATCGCGGAAGTAATTGTATACACAACGCCTGTTTTGAAAATACTAAAATACACCAAAAATCCACACACCAGTCCATTCTTATATCCTGAAATCCGAAGTCCACAAGCATATAGATATAAGAAAAATGTGTAAGTAAATGACTAAATGTTAATGAGACTAAAATAAAATAAATAATAACAATCTCACCTAATACCGTATTAACTGCCTGCAAGTAAGAGTGGTTCACAGTAGTAGTGCCATTGCTAGGGTTCGAATACAAGTGAACATCACAAATAAATGATGCAGACACAAGTGTAAAAAATGCAAACAGAAACAGGGATAATGGACCAGCAATCCATCCGAGCTGTGCCATACTCCATGCAAGTGATAAGACACCTGATCCTATTACTCCTGTAATTATATGTGCTAATGCTGTCCATACAGTTCCTTCAATTTCAATTAAAAACACCGAATCAAAATTAAAAGTAACCTAATTACACTCATCAATACGTAAGTCGCAGTCTCTAATTACTTAATTAGTTTTACATCATATGATTTTATTTTTGAATTTTATGAAGTCAACGTTAGATACATTGAGTTTCTTGGTTTCAATCAACAACACAAAATTAAACTTATAAATAACCTAATTCTCATAATCATCATCATCATCATCATCATCATCATGAATTATACATATTTTAAATCTGTAAAAAATTTTACTTTTATGAAGTCAACGTTACTAAACTCATACTCATAACCTAATCAGATTGATTACTAGTTGATTCAAATTAGGTAATTAGTTCGTTGTATTGAGTTTGAAATGAATAAATAGATAAATAGACAGAAATATGAAAATGGAGTGAATTAGCAAACCGGTGAGTATATGAGGTGAGTTGTGTAACAATGGCGTATTTTGATGTTCTTCATCTTCATAGTCTTCTCCAGCCATTTCACTGGATTCTTCCGTTGCGTGAACAATGGCGATACAGATTTTGATTTACAGATATTTTTATTTTACATAGTTTACCTCTCCACTTTTTAATTTGTACATTTTTAGTCCCTGGTTTTATACTAGCAATCATTTCCCAATTTATTTATTATTCCCAAATCTATGGTCACATTTCTCTGAGGAATCATGCCTTGGCGGTTGACTTCTTGATGAACAATCAACAAACAGAAATTGGTGCTGTTGAGCTCACAAAAATAAAATGACAGGTAGAAGAAATTATGATGATGATGAAGAACAACCGCCATTATTGCAGACCTCAAATCATGTCCTCACTGGTCTGCTCTACTTCACTATTTACTCAATTTAATATATATATCTGACTTAATTATGTTTTTTTATTAGTTTTGTATTGTGTTGTTGATTGAAATTGAAGGAACTGTATGGACAGCATTAGCACATCTTATAGCAGGTGTAATAGGATCAGGTGTTTTATCACTTGCTTGGAGTATGGCTCAGCTTGGATGGATTGCTGGCCCATTGTGTGTTATACTCATTGCGTTTTTCGCACTCGTGTCTGCATTCCTTATCACCAATTTTCATATTTATACAGATCCTAACAATGGCACTACTACCACTAACCACTCTTACTTGCAGGCTGTTCACACCATTTTAGGTATAACTGTTACTATCATTTTAGTAAAAATGATCCTTAAGATAAAAACTAAAAAGGTTAAACATGATTATGGTGGTTACACATGCGTTGATGCACCACATTTGGCACGTTGATGCACCTAAAAAAAACTCGTGCATCATGACACGTGTCAGCACCAGAATCCTCCATATCTTAGGTTCAGAAGCATTTACTTGCACCTTGCGTACTTTGAATTTTCAGGATATAAAAATGGAATGGTGTGTGGATGTTTGGTGTATTTCAGTTTATTTAAAACAGGTGTTGTCTATGTAATCACATCCGCAATCTGCATGAGGTATTGTACTACCTTTGCATATGAATGGATACCGACGTTTTTGTTACTCTTATGTGATGAAATTGTGAATGTAACGTTGGACCCTTTTGAACATTTTGACTTGTTAACAGAGCAATTAGACAATCAAATTGTTACCATGCAGAAGGGCATGAAGCGGCTTGTGGATATGAGAATAAATATTATATGCTTATGTTTGGACTTGTACAGATAGTAGCTTCTCAAATACCAAACATTTTTCATACAAAATGGCTCTCGATTATTGCTGCAATCATGTCTTTCACATATTCTTTGATCGGAGTTGGACTTGGATTAACCCAAGTAATAGGTATGGATAACTATATTCAAATGGTTGATATGTGATCTTGCTTTAACATCACACGTCAATTTGGTCGTTGAATATGAAATCGCAGGAAGAGGGATGATTGAAGGTAGCATCAATGGAATTTCAACTACCAATCCCACACAAAAAGTATGGTTGGTTGCACAAGCTATTGGAGATATTGCATTTTCATTTACATTTTCGTTAATTCTTCTTGAAATACAGGTATATCTTATTTTCATCTCTTCCATTTTTTAAAAACTTATAGCTTGTCATAAACTAGTTACCCTAAGCAATTGGGTGCTGTTTGTGATATGTAGAGCACTTTAAAATCACCTCCATCTCAAAAAGTGACCATGAAGAAGACTTCCACTATAGCTGTCTTTATAACTGCTTCCTTCTACCTCTTATGTGGTGCTTCTGGCTATGCTGCATTTGGGGATTCAACTCCCGGGAATTTGTTGACCGGGTTTGGATTTTACGAACCATATTGGCTCGTTGACTTTGGTAACGCATGCATTGTTCTCCACTTAGTTGGAGGGTATCAGGTATAACATTAACCTTGGTTTACTATTCAAGTTTTCTGAATCCCATTTTGAATCTTTATCAAATTATTTGTGTTTTGAATGTGTTTTCAGATATACAGCCAGACATTGTTTGCAATTGCGGAAAGATGGTATGTCGAAAAGTTCCCTGAAAGCGTACTGACAGTGGATATTGGGAGTTTAAAGGTGTTGTCATTATCGCCTGCATTTAGAGTGAATCCTCTAAGGTTATGTTTTCGAACGACATATGTAGTTTTGACCATGGCTGTAGCGATGTTATTCCCTTACTTCAATGAAGTCCTGGCGTTTGCAGGATCTATCATCTTCTGGCCCTTGACCATCTATTTCCCGGTTGAGATGTACGTTGCCCAGAAAAAGATTGCACCTTGGTCTGGTAAATGGATTGTTCTTCATATTTATAGCACGTTTTGCCTCATTGTGTCAGTTTTTATTTTGCTTGGTTCCCTTCAAGGACTGATTGCCAAAAGATTTGGCTAGTAATATGTTATTCATTGATCATGCATAATAATACGCGAGTAGATTATGTATACATACACCACAAATTATTAATCGACTCTATGTGAATCACATTAACCAGGCTAAAATAAATGCTATCATAGTAATTCCGTTTTTGGGAAAAAGACGTCTCATTATAGAGCAGTAGTCTCTAATTTAAATAGCAACAACACAGAAATGAGAACCCAATTTGACACTTCCATTATACATGAGCTTGAGCTTTTAAATGCTTGTAACTTGCAATGAGACTAGAACCGGTTCTTCACACTTCAATGGTGATGTCCCATAAGTGCATCTCTTTTTCTGGAACACTCAGTTTAATACTTATCAATCCAGTTCCGTCTTCATACCCAAATTCAGTTTCTTTCGAATCAATAGTAACTCTTATCGGTCTTTTTGTTGAATATGCTCCAAACGCACCACACCCTCGAACTTTCAACCCCACATTTCCTTGTTTCTCCATCTCATAGTTTAATTCCACAATCGCACCTCCGGAGTTGAACATTTCGGTTAAACCTATAGGAGCAAAACTAACCCCACTCGACAGTTTCTTGATTGGAACTACTGTAAAAACATCATATTCTCTCGATTTAAATGTCACTGTGATGGATGCATTCTTAGGAAGATACACCAATTGTCCTGCAAAATAAAAAGTTCACATTTTCATAATCTACATGGAAATAAACATCTTTTATTTATTTATTTATTTATTATTATTATTTTTTTTCCTTTTTTGTTGTTGTTGTTGGATAGACATACCGCTTAGGTGACTGTATACAATGGCATCTCCAGCCCAAGTAGTGTCTGCAACTCTAGGCAAGCAATTAACATCTTTAGCTCGGACGATGCCTGTGATGGTGGCTGGTTGCTCATCGTGAATGAGTATCTTCTTTCCATCTTTACACCATCCTGCTCCCTGACAGTTGAAAACTCCCACTACTCCGGTGAAATTGTTTAGATTCCAGATCTTCAAAAGACTGCATCAACATTCATTAAGATGGTTTAAACATAAACAACACCTTGAAGGAGATAGGGAAACATTGTAGGTGGCTATTTCAACCCATTTACTTATGAATGAGTTATGACTTATGAGTCTCAGTTGTTAAATAGGTGAAAACAAAAACTTTAGATTAAGGAGAACATATCAAATAAAATTGAAAGTCCATTTCATTCAACGATTCGAATTATTATTGTACTAATATTGTGTGGGATTCATAATTAACACATTACACCTTTATAAAAAATCTGTAACTGGAGTCTGGACAAGAAATCATTGGTTGGTCAAGCTGACATGGCCTAACCCGTCTTGACCCGTTACCCATCCCGCCCATCTTACCACTTCTACTCTAGTCAACCATAAACTACCTTTTTCCATCTCTGGTAGGATCAACAAACATGCAATCTCTTGTTGGTCTCCCTGGAAGTTTGGCCCTTAATATTGATCCATCAGGAAGCACAAGCTTCTTTAATAAATTGAAGTCGTGATGCCCAGGCTTGTCACTGCATTGTATTTATATACTTTCATTACGCAAAAACTGAAAGTGAAAAAAGAAGAAAAATAATAGACTGAAAACCTCACCTGACGTAAATAGCACAGCCACCCACAGCACGAGCAGCACCATGGTATTCAGCCATGGGATGCAAGCTCTAGAATGTAAAATCAATATACATTAATCATTAACTGATAATAACAAGAATAATACAGAAGATATACGGGACTTTTAGCTTACATGAAACATATCCCAATCAGGCTGCATGAACTCTCCAAGAAAGACAGTATTATAAGCAACAGAAGCAATATGGACCGTGTGTGAAGCCTTAACCCCTGGCCAGAAATCGTCTGATGCCCTTATAACCGCTGTCCTCTTTGTACTGCATAGAGTAGCATTTGAACACCTCTCAGTATCATTAAGTTTGTATATAGATACAAGGCAAGTTGCATAAAAGGCTTACAAACTTTGTTCTAATTTCTGTTATGGGCAACGCACTCTATTTGAACTCACAAAAAGGCTCAAACTTTCAAATTGTCACTTAGGGACATCTTTCGAAGTTAAATCGGTTTTCAAGCATTACAGTGGCATGTTACATAAAAGTCAACATGGTCAAAGTTACCAACAAGTCAATAGCCACATCATTTTTAGTTGATTGGGTAACCAGGTCAGAATGTCAGATTGGTCCATTTTTATGCAATTTCCCTTGTATACAATCAACTAATCAAGGATACAAAATGGTGTTTTGATAATATATACCTGTACAAACCATCTGTGTTGTGACTCATGCAAGAAATGATTCCATTATCAGGGAAGTTTCTAGAAATTGAAGCTTCTAATGCCTGATGATACTTCCTTGTAAGTTTCACCCGACCACCATGACCGGCTCCGAGTGTTTCAAGAATGTTTTGTACATCTACCTTGACACCATCAATACCAGCAGATGCAAGATAAGCATGCAACTCGTTATAAAAGTTGAAGACTTTTTCAGGGTCAACTAGACCAAGTCCGTTTGTGATAATGGCTTTCAAAGCATCACAGTTTTCATTGGACTCAATTCCTGGAGATGAAACTGGGAATAACAACTTGGAACCATAATGCTCCATTTCAGTCACTCCGGGTCTCACTCCACCCCAATATCCAGTTATTGCATGCCAAACATATACATACCTATAAAATATCATGACAATGGCTAAGTTCCTTTTCAATTAAGCAACATTAAAAAAAATATATAAAAATCTTTGTAAGTAATTATGAAGAAAAAATCATGTACTTGATGTTATGATGGTCTTTAATGTCTGTAACAATGTGACAAAGTCCCATGGATGGATCCTCCACTCTGTGACCTTCTTTACCATCTTTCTGGAATTTGTGATTCTCTTTTATATGAGTTAGTCTATTTGCAAAACTATACGAAACAAATATGATGTTAGTAACTGAAAAATCTTTATGAAATTAATGAAAAATTAAAGTGTACTAACTTAGCTGTATTATCAGCTTTAGCTTCAACACTACTGGGATCCATACCAACCGACTGCCATCCATCATCAATGATAACAAACTTTGGTGAAATCCCTCCTTTCTCAAAACTGCATTTATCATATAATCATGAGTTAATCAATCACTATTCTATAAAGCTGATTCATCTTTCTCATTACCCATTTTGACCCATAATATTGCCACCACTATGGAAAATGTGGGAGATTTACCTCTCAAGGCCTTGTTTGACACCTTCAGAAGTAACATCGGTATAAAAAGCATCCCATGTGCACCAGCCAAACCAATTTAACATATCTGGCATCTGAATCATTATCATGGATAACAAGATTATTAATTTAATATCAATCAATTAATTACCTGAAAAAGAATCATTATCGCGAATTAACCAAATTACCTTCTTTCTTTCGCGATGAGAGAACGTCTGTAAATGCCTCTCCACACTCCTGTAAAGTTTTTGTCAATCAAGCATGAAACTTGGTGTATATCACAAAAATGAACAATTAAATGTTCTAATAATAGTTTCATTAATTAACTAGTTCAATGTGCCTACTTGACTGCATTGGTGATGACATCAAACGGGTCGGGTCCAGCAGCCACAAAAACCAGATGACTCCCTTCAAAATCTTTGACATCAGGATCACCTACAAATTACCATAAAACCATCATGTTGTATATATTTTTTAAAAAAGTACCAACATTAATAACAATCGCCGTATGGGAAATTTTCATACCACTTTCCAAACAAATCTCCAATTCATCATTGACATTTCCTTGTATAACAGCTCTAAAATCACCCTCGAGAATGGGCAAAAAGACGGTGTATAAAGCAGATTGATGACATCCATCGTCAACTTCATCATTTTCCCCAAAATGTGAACCATCACGTGTTTCAACTATTAAAAACTGAGTCTCAGTAGGTATCTCCTGACCACATCTCCCCATTCTCTGTGTCATCCACCATAATTTGAACCGGAATACACACATAAACCTCAGTCCCCTGCATTTATTCTCCATCAAGCTAACGCAATTCATTCTCAAAAATGTTTTTGTCACATTTTACTTTTAGTGACACTCAATTTTTACCGTTGAATTTATCATTTTTTTTCACGATTTTTAACACTCTATATATATATAAATTTAAAGGGATATTATCTGTGTTACTAGTTGTCCAGTTGCACGCTTATTGCCTGCAGTAATACAGTTGATGATTAACCGTTGATCTTTGTGCAGATCCTTCCCACATGATATTTAAGAACTTCACACAGACCAATCATATTACTGCACGTTCCTTCCTGCTAACAGTGCACATCATTTCTCAACAAATTAACATTTTTATTTTAAAAATTATCATTTTCGAACGGCGGCTTACTAGCAAATTAACTCAAAAAGTACACATAACCATCTTCAATGAATCAAATGTATAACTACGAAAAAAAAGTACAATGACTAAAATGGCACCGATAAATCTAGCAATCTAACATATAATACAAAGTATAACCTCATAAACATGGATGCTTTAAAATACAATGAAACGAAAATATGAAGAACTAATTGGAGTGACATGCTTACTCAAGTTTTCCAACCGGAAACACCATATGACTACCGGTCTGATCTGATCGAACGCCAATGAAAGCGCCATTCATCATCTCATCGCCAGTCAATGAAGTAACGAACACATTTTCATGTACGTCAGTCAACACATGATTTCCGAACACGTTGAGCTTTCGGTCAGTGATCGATATACCTGCCCCCACAGTCATTGTTCTCAGATAGTAAAAGCGAAACAGAACACAAAACAGGTTGAGCTACAAAAAGATGGATGACAATAATTTAAGGAATCTTGATTGAGGGACTATTTATATGGAAAAAAATAAGGACGTGTGTAATCATTTCATATGTGTGTTTCGTTTGATTGGATTAGATTGGATCCGGGTCAGTCGTCACGCCCCATATTTGTCGTGTCGCTAAGATTATCGTATACATTTTTTAATCAAATCCAAGTAATTTATTTACTTTCTATTTGGATATATTCTTAAATTATTATTATTATTGTTCATCAATATCGATTCAATATAAAAAAAAATGTACAATCAAATCGTATTTAAAACTTTAATTAAAACGTGCATGCTTTCTTGGAAGAAAATTAAAGGTGATTTCGTGAAGGGAACAAATTGCGTTGTTGATTTTTAGTACTCAAATAATATAAAGGTCGAAACATGCATTGGATAGAGAAATCCGCTTTTTATTTTTAATTTAAAATAATAATAAATAAATAATATTTGAAAGAAAGAAAAAAAATTCATAGTCACGGATTAACTTTTAAGGCCACATATTTGTTGTTTAGTTGATTTCATCGTGTTATGAGCATCGTACAGGGACTACTAGCAGATAAATAGATAAATAAGAAACGGATCTACAACAAGAATATGCTTTCTTTTAAGAGAAAATTAACGATAAAAGGTGTAATAATTTAACATAAAATTAAACATAATCTATATGATGGTGATTTATTAGGTTACATTTATACACGGTTTAAAAGTATCGATAGGATTCTCATGTTATAATATAGGGTCTAAAATATGGGTAAGATCATAACGGTGTGATGCATTTTAAAGGAAATAAGTGACATATCTCAACTTTTGATTTTAATGGTTAACGACTTAAATTCGTTTCATCTTAACAATTCTCTATTTTAATAGAAATCAACAGTTGAGATCGTATGTGTTGCCCTTGAATTTCACACTTTAAAATATATCAATTGATTTATATATTTTATTTTATGAGATGTGATATCCTAAGTGTCTTTTTATTGCTTAATCATGATGATTCATCATTATCATGAAATAAATAAGAACTCCGTGAACAAGGGATTAGTGTTTGGTTATGCGCTCAACTTTACATTTATTACTATTGTATGAGATGAACCTTCACAAAATTATATAGTATGCTTCCAACTTTCATGCTATCTATTGTATTAGGTGAACTTTTTAAAAACTCTAAGTAATATGATATAAATTAGACATTCTAAAAACTCTATTAGAAAGTTTATATCATACAATAGCGATATGAAAGTTATGAGCATACAATAGAATTTTTAGAAGGTTCACCTCATACAACAGAAGGTACGAAAGTTGAGAGCATACAATAGTAATGAGTATAAAGTTGAGCGCACAACCAAACAATAAACTCGATGAACAATTAGAAAACTTTTTGTGACAAATGATGACGGACCGAGTGTGCTAGATACATGAGTTTAAACAAAATCGTATTCATTAAAATATCAGATCACTCAGTCATAAAAAAATCTGAGGCATGTAAATTATAGATGAAAATGCCCATACAAGATTTGGATTGATATGGAAAGGGCCAGCTAAGAGATGCATTGGATATTTGGATACGACTCAAATCAATATTAATTTTAGTCCGTATATCACTAATTTTTATTTATTTACCACGAAATATATTTTATTGTACAGTAGTTTACAATATTATAAAATAAAACACATCTAGTTGTGTATTCTTTATAGATTTAAAAAAATATTTCTTTATTGTACAAATGTAGTTCATAAGATAATGGTCATACAACAGTTTTGTAAACAAAATTACTCTTAATAAATTAGCGGGTTAATAATAGTTTAATCTTCAAAGTTTTATTTTTTTTCGTTTTAACCACTCTAGTTTTTTTTCTCATGATTTAATCCTTTAAATTCGCATTGAGTTAGTGGTTATTATAAGGTTAATTTCCCGTGTCGATTATGAATACAATAGGCAAATATATACAATTACAAATGGGCTATCATGAGCCGATATGTACAGGCCGATACTCTACATGCTAATTACATTAAATATACATATGCTAACATCTACCGCAGTTTTATCGGGAGGAGCAATCCGAACGTTCAAACTAGATTGAAATTCGGTGAATAAAGACGTCGGAAGCCCTTTGGTGAAGATATCAGCATACTGGGAGCGTGAGGGAACGTGGAGAACCCGAATGTTACCCAAAGCAACCTAATAGCGAACAAAGTGAATATCAATCTCAATGTGTTTCGTACGCTGGTGCTGAACAAGGTTAGAAGTCATGTACACAGAGCTAATGTTGTCACAATAGACAAGAGTGGCCTTGGCTGGCGACGTGTGGAGCTCTCTGAGGAGGTTACGAAGCCAACAAGTTTCAGCAACATCGTTGGCAATACCTCGATATTCGACTTCTACACTGGATCGCGAAATGACATGCTGACGCTTCGAGGACCATGAAAGAAGATTATCCCCAAGGAAAACACAGTAGCCGGATGTGGATCGTCTCGTAGTGGGGCATCCGCCCCAATCAGCATCATAATATGCAACGAGACCGTCTGTAGTGGAGACATGAATCTGAAGCCCATGATCAAGAGTGCCACGAATGTAGTGCAGAATGCGCTTAAGAGCAAGAAAATGTGACTCACGCGGATCATGCATAAATAAACATATATGCTAAACGGCATATGATATATCAGGTCGGGTGAGTGAGATACTGAAGCGCCCCTACAAGGCTCTGGTACAAAGTAGAGTCCGTAACCGGAGGACTAATGACATCCAGCTTTGACTGTGTGTCAGTTGGAGTATGACACGGGTTACACTGCATCATGTTAGCACGTTTGAAAATGTCTGTAGCATACTTCTTCTGAGAGAGGAACATGCCAGTCGAGCTGCGAGTGGCCGAGATACCCAGAAAATAGTTAAGTGCCCCCAAATCGGTCATAGAGAACTCTCGGCTTAATTGGCCAATAATAGATTGGAGAAGAGATGTCGATGAAGCTGTAAGAATGATGTCATCTACATATAAAAGAAGGTATGTCGTGGAGGAACCCTGATGATAAACAAACAGAAATGAATCGCAACGACTGCGCTGAAAACCCTGTCCCTGAACAAAATCTGCAAAACGTCGATACCAAGCGCGAGAGGCCTGTTTCAAGCCATACAATGAGCGCTGGAGGTGGCAGACATAGTCAGGAAATCGAGGATCACGATAGCCCGGTGGCTGATGCATATAAACAGTCTCTTGTAAATCACCGTGGAGAAATGCATTCTTCACGTCAAGCTGATGAATAGGCCAGTGGCGTGAGACAGCCAGACTCAAGACTGTGCGGATGGTGGCCGGTTTGACAACCGGACTAAAGGTCTCATCGCAGTCAATACCAATCTGCTGACTCTTACCGTTAGCAACCAATCTGGCTTTGTATCGAGACAGAGAGCCATCAGCATGAAACTTCTGCTTAAATAACCACATTGAACAGACTACATTAGCCTCGGGTGGGCGTGGAACAAGTACCCAAGTGCCATTAGCAATAAGAGCATGATATTCCTCATCCATGGCTTTATGCCAGTGAGGATCCTGAAGAGCCTGTAAGTATGATCGGGGCACAGAGGAGTGGGTAGTAGTAGTGTGCAAGTTAAGGCGAGTAACGGGTTTAGTAATCCCATGCTTACCACGGGTCATCATAGGGTGGGAGGGAGGTGGGGTGGGTGTAGGGGAGGGGGAGGTGGAAGGTGAGGAAGTGGGTGAGGACGTGTCCGAGGGTACGCAAGATGGGGAATTAGGTGTGTCGGTGTTCGAGGACAGCACTGGAGAGGCATGCTGAAATGCTGGACGGAAGAATACAGGAGGAGAATTGAGAAAGTCATATGATGGAGGTTGCGTGGGAGTAACCGAGCCAAATGGGAAGACGGTTTCATCAAATACGACATGGCGTGAAACGATGATCTTACGGGTGGAAAGGTCAAGACATCGAAAGCCACGATGGTCTGAATATCCGAGGAAGATGCACGGTGTAGAGCGTGGTGCAAGTTTGTGAGGTGTGGTAAGGTGAGGGAAGCAAAGGCAACCGAAGACACGTAGGTGGCCGTAGGTTGGGTGTTGGTGAAATAAGCGGAAGTGAGGGGTGTCATTTTGTATGGTCGAGGAGGGTAGTATGTTGAGAAGGTGAGTAGACATATGGAGTGCTTCTGCCCAATACGTGGGAAGAAGTCGAGCATGGAATAGGAGGGTGCGGATAGTGTTATTAATGGTGCGAAGCATACGTTCAGATTTTCCGTTTTGTTGAGAGGTGTGTGGGCAAGAAAATCGGAAACGAATACCATTTTTAGCAAAAAAAAATCATGAAATGCGGTGTTGTTATATTCGCCACCATTGTCACATTGAAACAATTTTATTGTACATTTAAATTGATTTTGAACATATGCAGTAAAATGTAAAAACTTTTGAAACACATCAGATTTATGTCGCAACGGATACACCCATAGATAATGAGTAAAATGATCAAGGAAAATAACATAATATTTCAAACCACTCATGCTAGTAACATGAGAAGTCCAAATATCAGAATGTATAATATCAAAAGGGGAATACACACTAGAATCGAAAGTACTAAATGGAAGTCGAACATGTTTGCCAAGTTGACATGGATGGCACATTACACTCGACTTCTCCTTATTACAAAAATAAATTGACGTGAAATTAAATGTTTTAGAGCATGGTCGCCGGGGTGACCAAGCCGTTGATGCCAGAGAGAGAAGCTAGAAGTAGTGAAGACTTGGGGAGTGGATGAGGTCAGGGGATATAGAGGGCCAGTGCTGTCACATCGGATTAGAGGCTGACAGGTGCGATAATCTCTTACAGTAAAACCAAAAGCATCAAAGTCAATAGAGCATTGATTATCAGTTGTAAATTGACGTACAGATATAAGGTTCCTAATAATTTTAGGAGTAATAGGTATGTTATTTAGGTGGAGTGGTCGATACGGATTAGGAAGGTCGGTGTGCCCAGTGGTCATTACAGGAATTGAGGAACCATCACCAACAAAAATAGAATGAGTATCATAATTATTAGAAATGGACTTAAGTGTACTTGCATCCGAGTGAACGTGGTCTGTAGCACCCGTATCCATGATCCAATTAGAATTAGCGGGCTCCTGAAAAGTCACAGTATTAAACAAATATGGAAGAGTAGTGAGTTGATCACTATTTCCAGTCCAAACCCACTGATTTGTAGGCTGTCCAACACTAAACATGGACCTAAAATCTGATCCGGTAACAAAAATGGAGGCCTAGTGGGCTGGTTGGGCCAACTGGGCTTGTGGTTGAAGTCCATTTGTGAAAGCAGAAGCAGATTGAGCAGCCATTAAATGTGCTTGTGAAACTGGGCTGCCTGGGCTATAGGGAACAGTGGATGGACCTAAGGGTGGAGAACCAAGCAGGCTTGCTGCTGACTTTGGATCCCAAGTCTTTGATCCAGCATGGCGTGAATTTGGAGAGTATGTAACAAAATCATGGTGGCTGTGATGTGCACGTGGTGGTGGGGTATATAAACCCACCCGTATTGGCCAACGAGTGGTTGACGACGATCATTCCGACGGCCACCACCGCAACGATCGGTGCGGCGCCCGACTTCACGATTATCCATTCCGATAGTCATAGCGGAGAGGGTGAATAGCACGACAGTGGGTTAGAGAGAAGATGGGTGGTGTTGGGCTGAATATAGAAGATATAATGGCCAGAATTGTAGGAGTAAGGGTGGCCAGTGGTGGGCCAAAAGTTTTGGCCAGTGACTTATTCCAATAAAGTTGGAAAGTGTAGCAAAAGAAAAGAGGAAGGTTAGGTGTGATTAGAGGGATTTTAGGAATGTGTGGTGGGAGGATTTTTAGAGATCAATTAAAACCTCTAATACCATATTATAAGGTTAATTTCCCATGTCGATTATGAATACAATAAGCAAATATATGCAATTACAAATGGGCTATCATGGGCCGATATGTACAGGCCGATACTCTACATGCTAATTACATTAAATATACATATGCTAACAGTGGTTTGACCTTTCAAAGGGTGAAACTATTAAAATTTTGAAAGTTAGATGATTAAACTGAAAAAACTTAAAAGGACAAAATCATTATAAAAGATAAAATTTAGGGATTAAACCATCAAATTTTTGTAGTATAATCAAATTTTAGGCTTAAACCAACAGAATTTTGAAACTTCGAGGATTAAATCATGAGAAAAAAACTTGAGTGGTTAAAATGATAAAAAAGTGAAACTTTGAGGATTAAAGCATTATTAACCCTAAATTAGCTTAACTTTTTTCTTCACAAATACTCCTTACGTTTCAAAATACATGTCCACATTACTATTTATATATGTTCCAAAATAATGTCCACTTGTAAAAAATAACTATTAAAAAATCATTAAACTCCTCCTTTTATCCTCATTTATTACTCTAAATCCTTTATTTCTTAAATAAATTCGAGCAAACTTGCTTTGAATATAACAGGCGAAAATAACATTTACTCGACCTATCTTAATTCAAATAAAAATTATCGTGGGACATTTTTTGTGATGAGGAGGGAGTAAATCTTAGTAGCGAAGAGATTTAAATTTATAATTTTTTTCGGAGCCGATGGTTGTTGTGTGGGCTGTCATATTAATGACATGTTACAAGTCATTGGGCTCGATTTACATGGTCTATATAACCCATAAGGAAGAGGTCATTAAAAGTTAAGAGGTCTGATGCCTTAATGGACTTAGATTTTTAGATGATTTAGAAACCAATTATAATATATGAAAGGCTTAGGTATATATATAGAAATGTAATTATTTATACTCTGACATTCATTGTATGCAACAAAGTACTCGGGATTACATTGTGTGTAATAAACTTTCAGTTTGTTGCTATTGTGTATTTTGATGACGTGTCAACTTGTGATGCTACCACGTAAGTAAAAGTACTAAAACTTACATACAATGGCGATGAATAACAAGTTTATCACACACGATTAAAGCTCAAATAGTTTGATACACAGACTATAAATAATTATATTTTTTGCGCACTTAACCCTACAATGAAATGTTAGAAGAGATTTATATTTATATTTTTTTCCTTAATGTTGTTACGTCTCTACCATTATTCAAGCTGCTAAAACCATAATTACAACGGAAAGATAAAGGTTGTGGTTTTGTGGGTCATTAGTCTTTGATTTTAACACTATATTATAAAATTAATATTAATATTACTCGGTCGTACATTAAAGAATGTAGATATCAATTGTGGAGTTAACATCTTTGAAACATGCACGTGACCAATCAAAAATTACATACTCCGTACAACAATTTACTTTACATTTTTCACCCTTAACCTTTTTAAATGTACACTTTTAGTCTTTAATTTTAGCCAACAACCATCTATTTTCTCTTAAAGAATATGAAAGTTTGAATCTAAACAACGACATTTAGTAAAAAGTGATATTTATATTTTAAAGACCGGTACAAGAGCATATAAAGTAACATAATAATGTAATATCACGTCACTAGATGATCTTAAGAAAATGCAAATTTTGTTTTCCTTTTTGGTATGTGCCGATACTTTTTTAGTAGGTAAATTGGTTAGTCGGTAACTTTTTTTCAACACACTATTCTTAGGGCATGATATATGAAAACATTAGCAATCACGTTTACGAACGTCTCACAAAATTAATGTCTATCTTATTTAACTTGTTAGATATTGGACTTCGATATTAATCGACACTATTGGTGATAATCACGAAAATATTAATTATTAATTAACTAGAATATAATGATGAATGATCGTCAAAACAATTGGATTGGATGATTGATAATTGTTCTACTAGTAATTGTTAATTATCTAATTATTTATTCATTATTACTTAACTATTTTCATTAAAATTAGAGGCTAATAAAATTATTATCACCATACACTAGGCATCGTTTTATTTATCATTATGTAATCATTGATGTATTATTAAATCTTTTTTTATACCTTTGTCAACAATTAGATTTTCATAATAAGCTTGGAATTTCGATTTTGAAGCTTGATTATTGACTTTTGAACTACTAAGAGTCAATACGTTAGATGAACATCATAAATACAAAAGTCAATGTCGGAACCAAATAAGGGTCAACATGCAAAGCACTTGACTTTTTTTTTAAAAAAAATATGCATTCTAAGTTGATGGGTCACTTTCTCTACTTTTTGTATATTGTATATATAGATAGATATAATAGAAATTATTGACAATAGCTGTCTTGAAATAGTGGATCGCACAAAGTTTTGACTATTTATTTAGGTTAACTAATACGTACAGCAAAACTGCATAAATGATCTGTGCTTTTAGGTTTAAGTAAGGGGTCATTTGTGTACAAATAAAAGGCTGAAGGGGTATATATATAAAGTGTAGAATTTTAAGAGGTTGTTAATTGGTCAACTACACAAATAATCTGTGCAGTGAACGTCACAAATAATATGCTTATTTATTTAATTTACGTATATGTATAGTATAGTATAACTAACTAATGATTAATATCGTATTTTGACATATAAAATTTATCTTTTCGAACTTTAATACTTTATGTTCATTGTCGAAGGAATTCATACTTTGATTAATATATTTAAGGTGGGATCGGATGGGAAGGCCTCGGATGAGGGAAATGAGGGGCATGTCGGATTTAATGCATCTTAGGACAAGTTTGTTTGTGATCTACGTCAAAATTCATTGCATCTTACTAACAGTTGCATTTTAACAACAATGCATTACAACAACACTGCATTTTACACCTATAAAATTTGACTACATTTTAACAATACTGCATTTTACTCCTATAAAGTTGTCTTAAAATGCACCAAATATGACATCCCAGTCTTTCTTCTCATACAAGACCTTCCCCTCTAAACCTTACCTTATATTTAAAAACTTAAATATTTGGTTAATAGGTGTATATTTTTTTCTATTCTAAAAAAGGTTTAGAACTTCCTAAGTTGTTTGACTAACTGTAAAATACTTTATAGTTTTATAACTATAATAAAAAATTAACGATATCATCGATGAAATTAAACAATTTGTATCAAAAGGTTATTAAAGCAATGTTGTTAGTCTATGACTATCAATCTTTTAATCCCGACGTAACAACTTAATTTGTATAATACGTGATGATTTCTCTTTTTCCTTTTAAGGAATTCATACAAATACAATGCATCTTTAATTAAGAATTTTTTAACATCATAATTAGCATTTGTCAGTTGTTCAGTAAGAGGGTCTGAACACTACATATGTGTTGGTATTTCTCTAATTGATGCATATTTTGATTTGATAAAAAACGAAGGTATTTTTCTACCTCAATAATACAAAGGTTATATACGTACAAAGTTAAATTATAATTAATGAAACTTAACAATATATGTAGTAGATTACAATTCTCGTCTTCTGATGTTTGTCGTAAATTTTACTTATCGTTCTCGAGTCGGAATTTTTAAGGATTCAGTCATTTGACCCGGATTTCATTTCACTCATCGTCTCTCAAATGACTAAATACCCTTAAAATTTTAAGATTTTTTTACCCTTCGAGAGACGGGAAGTGAAACGAAATTCCAGGTCAATTGACTAAACCCGCAAAAAACTTAACCCCGAGATGAGAAGTGAAATATATGACAAACATCAAGAACGAGAAGTGTAATTTACTCCGATATATATATGATGGTTTTGAAAAAATCATGTTTTTTCTTAACCTAACAAGAACAATTATTTACATAATGAGTAACGTCCGCATGAATAAATGTGTTGATAAATGTCGAGCCAAATCCGAGTTTGCTCATAGTCCAAAGACACAATGTTTGGACGTGTGATATCAAGGAAACAAGGTACATATTTACCACATAAATTACAAATCTTCAAACATCTATTTTAAAATAGATAAAATGACAAAACCAATTCATTCAGTTTAGATCTACTAACATTTTTAAAATGAATAATGATAAATGCGTCTAAAATGTATCCATAATAATCTATATCTATATATTTTATATTTTATGAGATATGAATTTCATTTATTTACCTTTCATTTTTGAACTTTGCTAACGGAAGCCTTTAAGGCTTTCATTAATATAGTTGTTATGCATATCTTATTTGTACCTTGAATCAAAATTCAGAGGTCAACATAAATTTAGGATGAGAGATAGAGTTGGTTATGTTAGCATTTATGAAAGTCTTAACAATAGCCTTAAGGGTTTTATTTAACAAAATCATTCATTTTTTCTGTCCATCGTCATCTTATTATATTCAACAAAATCAAATTTTAACTTTCAAATTTAGACATGTATTTTTAGACATATAAAAACACTTTTCATTTAAGATATTTCACTTCTACAAAAACACTTCGACGTTTCAAACCGCTTCAAATATAACAAACCACTCTTTATTTTTTTATAGTTTAGTTTCAATTTTAAAATTAAAAAATAAATGATTAGGCCCTTTTTCCCATGCAAGTAATAAAAAAACAAAAACAAAACCCTTAGTTAAATCGAAAATAGACAAAAATCAGGAGGCAACGGCCAACTGGATGGCCAAACTTCCAAACTACCTGCTAAAAACATTGTATTTCCTTTCTCCAGAACCATCATTACTAAATCCAATCAACCTCCCTTCATTAACATGTACATCACGCCTCAATACTTGTAAATTTATCTAAACATTAAAACTATAAACCTACAAAAAAATGAAAAGTACAACGTGAAACAAACAGCGGCTAACGGTTGGCGCTCCCAAATTCAACTATAAATAAACCCTCCTTCCAATAATTCCTTCTACAAGTCAATAAATCTTCTAAACCCTAATTTCAGAAATTCAAAATCAAATTCAATTTCCGTCATGGCCGGAACCCTAAACACCACCGCTGTAACCACCTCTTTTTGCAACAATCTCAATTCTAACCGTTTTCAACGTACAAGCTCAATTCAATCGAATTCATCCGTACGTTATACTAGTGGCTACTCTGTTCCGAAAACTTCGCTACACGCGGTTATCGAAGAACCAGCTGTCGAATCAATGAAGATGAAGAACAGGAGTTTATATGATGTTTTAAATTTAAATCACACTGCTACACCTTCGCAGATTAAATCGGCGTACCGAAGTTTAGCGAAACGGTATCATCCTGATGCATCGTATTCGAAACAGAACGATGATTGTGATTTTATTGAAATTCAAAATGCGTATGCCACGTTGTCGGATCCGACATCACGAGCGTTGTATGATATGAAATTGAGTACAGGAATTGAACGGCGATCAGGAGGATTGTATACCGGAAATAGTTACGGATATTACACTGGACGACGATGGGAGACTGATCAATGTTGGTAGATTTTGCCAGAAATTAGATAGTATAAGTAATTAGAGAAATGAAATTATGTAAATCATGTATCCTATTTAGTATTAATCCTTGTTATCATTTTAAGGAATAGGTGAATATTTTATAAAAATTGTCCATAACATTTATTTTGGGGGAAATTTA
This sequence comes from Gnaphalium uliginosum, assembly GCA_963930675.1. Classification (NCBI taxonomy): domain Eukaryota; kingdom Viridiplantae; phylum Streptophyta; class Magnoliopsida; order Asterales; family Asteraceae; genus Gnaphalium; species Gnaphalium uliginosum. The sequence continues at coordinate 2,305,721 of OZ005685.1, forward strand.
CTTTAGTTATCATATTATATGAACTAGCATGCTAATCGCACAACAATTTTATTATAGATGATGCGTAAATTATTATCATTTCGATATCAAATTATTAAGGTTTTATTATTCGGGTTATACTTCCATTAATTAATTCTTATCAAACTGAGGGGTGGTGTTTGGTTAGTTGCACGGAATGACTTTCATTCCCACTTTTCAAACCCACCCACTTACATAGGTTATAGATTTGTCTATTTTGAGGGTAGCATTTCAATAATCATTATATATAACTCCATATCAAATAAATTATTTTATCTATCATTCCTCAAAATTCAAACTTACACTTACAGTTCAACCAACCAAACACACCCTAAACATAAGTTGTTTTAATTTTATAATTTTGTACTAAACATTTAATGTTCAAGATGTGTTTTATTTGACTTGCATTTTGTATGAAAATTTAATTATGAAATATCAAGTTTTCATGAGGTATGTTAGTAATTTTAATTATATTTTTATACGCAATAATTGTATATATGAATTTTAATTTATTTAGAATTCATTGAATTTGACCAATTTATAATCAAAATTAATCCCTACTGAATTTTTAATCGATTTCAATTGTAATGATGTTTAGAAAGAATTTGTTAGTGGTTGTAAGCATTTGATTAGTCGTAGACTCATAGGTATAGGTATACATATACATATATGTCGTTCATTTCTATTCATCTAACGAGTCAATACAATGGTTCTAAGCTTTTTAATTAGCAATCAAAGCATGTGATTAGTCGTAGCCTTGTAGGTGTTCAAGTGTTGGTCCATTAATGTTTGGACTGTGGTTCATTTAGAACCACTAATCATATGCTTTTGAAACTTAGGACATTTAATTAATCATGTTTAGTGGTTCTAAGTATGTGATTAGTCGTAGTTATTGTCAGTGTTAGTTCTTAGCCATTGGATTATGGATTTGCTTAGAATCACTAATAATCGATCACATGCTTAAAACTTAGAACCACTAACATGTTTTATAAATAAAAATGTTAAATTTTAGTGTTGTCATTGGGCCTTTTTTTTCAATCATGTATAGATTTTTTTGAAATACGAATAATTTTTTTAAAAAATATCATAAACACGAGTGAGTTTTTAGGTCCATTTGGATGGACATTCAACGTTAAATTGAGAAATAGTCAACTTTCATGATACGTACGCATTTATTCCCCTTTTTCCTTTTAAATAAGGGACAAGTACATGGGAAGAGAATGTATTCAATTTTGCACTCATTATTTATTGTGTATATTCAATTTATATTTATTATTTTAAATACATTTAACTTTTAAAAAGTGTCTTTTAGTGTATCATATAGTTTTTTTATAACGTGTCAACTTCGACGGATAATACCATACGTGTCACCTTAAACGGATGACACATCATCAAAATACGTAAAGATACATTTTTTGAAAGTTGAATGCATTAAAAATATTACTTCTTAAAAACAACACGTTTCTAGAACTTGAAGCTTAACGTTTATTTGTTGGTTAATGAAGACGTAACTTTGGTTATATTTGAATAATAACTATTTATCTGATACAATTTATGTGTATACACGTGTTTAAAGTTGGTATTATTGTAAGTTATAGTACGTAGTATATAATATGGTGTCAAATATGTATTTATATATATATATATTTTTTAATTGTTTCTAATTAGATATTACACTTGCTAATAACTTCATTTTAAGTTGGTCAAAATATGTTAGTACAGTGATATGTCTTAGGTAAATTGTTTTTCTTTTTTTGAATGTTTTATTTGGATGTTAGTATAGTAACATTCTTCATATATGGATAGATAAAACGATATATAGACCTAACTTTTTTGGTGTAAATTTAAAGTTACAAATGTGAAAAATTGATACGATAAAATTGAAAGAGAAAAAAATCCAACCGATAAAAATATTATGTCTAGTTTAGGTGTGTGTAAATAGTCCTATATAGAATTACTCGAGAGACATATGCTTCTAACATTACAAATCTTATTTTTACAAGAACAAATTGCACGGATCATCCTTGTATTTTGTCAAAAATGCACGTATTATTCCTATCAAAATTAAATAGCGTAGGATATTTCTATATTCTATATTTTTGATTAGTTTTCATCCTTCTGCACATGAAATGACGAATATATCCTTATTCTTTTATTTTTCTAATTAGAAAGATTATGTTTTTCTATTAGTATTTGTATTACTTTTCTTTTTCTTTATTAATTTTCATTTTCTATTTAATTCCTGACAATCACATCATCTTTGTTTTCATCTTCAACCTCACATTATCTTCAACCTCAATTTAACACGTGACTTCTTCTTTTCTAGATATAATATTCTCTCAGAACCATTAACCACCCGTCCCTCCTTTGTGTGCCTTTATTGTCTTTTATCAACCATCGCCGGTTACTATAATCCATCATCACCATCTTCGGTCATCATTGTGGACCGCCACCATCTCCGGTATTCATTGTCAATTGCCACCGTCAAGATTTTCTACAACCGATCTACAACTTGAACAACCATATTTGAATCTGAGTTCCATCACCCGATGTTTGGTCAACGAAATCACCGACGCCATCGCCGGCAATTGCTACTCATGTTCAGGACTCCAAATTCATCACCCATGTTCTTTCTTTGCAATTGTTCGATTTTGATTTTGAAGTGTTATTGGGTTTAGGGGTTGTTTTTTTTCAAGTATTTTATTAATGAAGAAGATAAAAAGATTATAAAATAAAAAAGAGGGTGTTGGAAGTTGCAGGTTAATGGCAAGTGATGGGGATTATGGATTTGCTTAGAATCACTAATAATCGATCACATGCTTAAAACTTAGAACCACTAACATGTTTTATAAATAAAAATGTTAAATTTTAGTGTTGTCATTAGGCCTTTTTTTTCAATCATGTATAGATTTTTTTGAAATACGAATAATTTTTTAAAAAAATATTATAAACACGAGTGAGTTTTTAGGTCCATTTGGATGGACATTCAACGTTAAATTGAGAAATAGTCAACTTTCATGATACGTACGCATTTATTCCCCTTTTTCCTTTTAAATAAGGGATAAGTACATGGGAATGTATTCAATTTGTACTCATTATTTATTGTGTATATTCAATTTATATTTATTATTTTAAATACATTTAACTTTTAAAAAGTGTCTTTTAGTGTATCATGTAGTTTTTTTATAACGTGTCAACTTCGACGGATAATACCATACGTGTCAATTTAAACGGATGACACATCATCAAAATACGTAAAGATACATTTTTTGAAAGTTGAATGCATTAAAAATATTACTTCTTAAAAACAACATGTTTCTAGAACTTGAAGCTTAACGTTTATTTGTTGGTTAATGAAGACGTAACTTTGGTTATATTTGAATAATAACTATTTATCTGATACAATTTACGTGTATACACGTGTTTAAAGTTGGTATTATTGTAAGTTATAGTACGTAGTATATAATATGGTGTCAAATATGTATTTATATATATATATTTTTTAATTGTTTCTAATTAGATATTACACTTGCTAATAACTTCATTTTAAGTTGGTCAAAATATGTTAGTACAGTGATATGTCTTAGGTAAATTGTTTTTCTTTTTTTGAATGTTTTATTTGGATGTTACTATAGTAACATTCTTCATATATGGATAGATAAAACGATATATAGACCTAACTTTTTTGGTGTAAATTTAAAGTTACAAATGTGATTGATAAATGTGAAAAATTGAAAGAGAAAATTGAAAGAGAAAAAAATCCAACCGATAAAAATATTATGTCTAGTTTAGGTGTGTGTAAATAGTCCTATATAGAATTACTCGAGAGACATATGCTTCTAACATTACAAATCTTATTTTTACAAGAACAAATTGCACGGATCATCCTTGTATTTTGTCAAAAATGCACGTATTATTCCTATCAAAATTAAATAGCGTAGGATATTTCTATATTCTATATTTTTGATTAGTTTTCATCCTTCTGCACATGAAATGACGAATATATCCTTATTCTTTTATTTTTCTAATTAGAAAGATTATGTTTTTCTATTAGTATTTGTATTACTTTTCTTTTTCTTTATTAATTTTCATTTTCTATTTAATTCTTTACAATCACATCATCTTTGTTTTCATCTTCAACCTCACATTATCTTCAACCTCAAATTAACACGTGACTTCTTCTTTTCTAGATATAATATCCTCTCAGAACCATTAACCACCCGTCCCTCCTTTGTGTGCCTTTATTGTCTTTTATCAACCATCGCCGGTTACTATAATCCATCATCACCATCTCCGGTCATCATTGTGGACCGCCACCATCTCCGGTATTCATTGTCAATCGCCACCGTCAAGATTTTCTACGACCGATCTACAACTTGAACAACCATATTTGAATCTGAGTTCCATCACCCGATGTTTGTCAACGAAATCACCGACGCCATCGCCGGCAATTGCTACTCATGTTCAGGACTCCAAATTCATCACCCATGTTCTTTCTTTGCAATTGTTCGATTTTGATTTTGAAGTGTTATTGGGTTTAGGGGTTGTTTTTGTTCAAGTATTTTATTAATGAAGAAGATAAAAAGATTATAAAATAAAAAAAGAGGGTGTTGGAAGTTGCAGGTTAATGGCAAGTGATGGGGGTATTTGTTTAAAAATTAAAATTCTTCTTCAAATTGACAACGTAAAAGAAATTGAAAACTAAAAAAAAAACAGAATAAAAAAATATAGAAAAAGATAATAATACAAATATTTAAAAAAAAATATTAAATATAAAGAAAATGACATTTTGATCCTTTCAGGTGCAAGATAATGAAACCCGATAAAAGATATCAAACATAAAAATGTACCTTGCTATTTAATCTTGAAATGGATGATACGTATATTTTGGACAAATACATAGACTATCCATCCAATTTGCTCTTTTTACAAATTAAATGGTCAAGTAGCAGAGAAAGGCCACTTGTATTTAGGCAAAAAGCCAATAGTTTGTTCTTTTTGGACACGAGGCAGAAACCAAAAAATAACACATTTTATTTCTTTGAGCAAAAGACAAAAGACAAAAGCCAATAGCCAATAGCCAAAAGCCAATTGGGATAGCCGAAACAATCTGCCCAAATTATTCAGAGCTAATATTTCCAATTCAATCCCTATGATTTGATTCAAAAAATTACATGTAAATTGTGCATCAACAACGGTACATATATATAAAAATCGAAATTTTGTATCTTGAAAAAGTGATCTACTAAACAAAGTTTGGCGCTATCAGGCTGGAGTATAAATAATTATATTAGTCCACTCTCTAAACATATCACAAAATCAATCCTTAATCTCATTTTAAATTCACAATGGCCGGAACCCTAACAACCTCTGCCGGAGCAACCTCTTGCCGATCACTTAATATCAACCATCGTACATACTCATTTCAATCAAGCTCAACAGTACATGTTATTGGGGCCCACTCCGTTCTGAAAGCTTCGATACATGCAGTTATCAACGAACCAGCTGTCGAATCAATGAAGATGAAGAATAGGAGTTTATATGATGTTTTAAATGTGAACCAAAACGCTACGCCTCCACAGATTAAATCTGCGTACCGGAGTTTGACGAAACAGTATCATCCTGATGCCTCATGTTCAAAGACGAATGATGATATTAAATTTATAGATATTTGTAATGCTTACGCTACGTTGTTTGATCCGGAAACACGAGCGTTGTATGATAAGAAATTGAGTACGGGAATTGAACGGCGATCAGGAGGATTGTATTCTGGAAATAGTTACAGATTTTATAGTGGGCAGCGGTGGGAGACTGATCAATGTTGGTAGATAGATTGTTTATAGTAATAAAGAACTTTATTGTTAGGTTTGTTGTCAAACTGATAAAATGAATTGATCCATGTTAACTGGCTTATGATATTTGTTGCAATTTGTTTTTATCATGTTCATCTATGAACATATTGGAATATAACTTTACCTGCAAAAACAAGGTTCATGTAGCATGTGATACAAACTAATATCATTATCATGTTCTTCAAATTAAAGCTGCAAACGAGTCAAAATTTTAACGAGCAAGTTCAAGCCCAACCTTGAGCTTAAGTTAGAGCTTTTATCGAGTTGAGCAAAGCTCATATCATCATTAAACATTTTCGAGCCGAGTTCAACCATATATCGTGAAAGCTCGTCGGGTTATCAAGCCGAGCTCGATCTAATCATAAATGAGTCGAGCCGAGCCTGAGTTCAACGATTCGATTACAGCCCTACTTCAGAATTTCAGATGCATGAAATAGTCATATATAATTAGCAATAATCAGATAATAAAAATAAAGTACTCATCACAGGCTTCAACCAAAAATTACGGAGGATTAACATAAAGATTAAAGAGGGTAATTATTCACTAACGTGATTGCCCTATCAACTTAATTGAAAAGGACTAGACAAATTTAAGCAACCACCCTAGAAAGGAAAAAGGGGTCAAAAAAGAGCAACTATCACCTTATCAAATTTCAAGTAACAGCAGCTTCATTAAGCTATGATCTGCACAGTTTCATGGACGTGTGATAATAACGAACTCGCAAAGCTTAGAAACAAAATTGTTTTTCCTGTTTTAGGACCTAATTACCTAACAATCAATTATGAACACTAAACTCGCGTGTTCAAATATCCACACACCAAACAAAAGAAAACAAAATGTTAAATGACCTACATACAAAAAATATGAACTAAATGACCACACTATGTGAAGTAAAACTTGCTAATGAAATAAAAGTAAAATTTCTATATCAAAACCGTCTTCATCACAAAACTTGCTTTGTACAAACGTATAAATTACTTACAGGCTCCTTAATGAAGAGTTGACGAGTTTCATGACGATACGTATGCTAGAGAGCTCAGAAACAGATGTAGTGGGAAGGCTGACTCTCTGGTTTAATATTGAGTAAACTTGATCAAAAATTGGGCGCACATGCATTGCAATCATCCCATCTGATGGTTTGATGGCCACCACCAAATCCATCATCCATGCAAGCTTCCTGGATATGTCGTTCACGATATCACATGCTAACTGCTGTAGTAAAGACAGAAGTACCCCCTGACTCAGGGGGACAGGATTGCGGGTTAATATCCCCTGTAGATCAACCTATCACCCAAAAAACAAACTCACCCATTACTTCAACAAAATTATGTAAAATTAACAGTTCAGAAAATAATTTACTCCATAAACAATTTTCGTTGGAGCGTCTGATGGGACTTGGCTAAAAACTTATTGGTAGAGGTGGCAAGATGGGCGGGCTGAGTAGCCAGTCATTTTCTATTAAGGCACAAAAAGAGCAGGGACGAGTTGGATTGACCTCCAACCACTTTTTTTTGTCTATATTTCAAAATCTATTGAGGGACAAAATCTTGATAAAACCAGGGCCCGTTTGACCAAATCCCTTAATAGCTAAATATTTTAGTTTACCTGTTTGAGATAAACAACCAAAATCAGTTATTCATAAGTAAATGGGTTGAAACTGCTATCCCTACTTCTAGTTACACAAAGTTGGATAGAAAATAGGGTCAAATCTCACTTTTAATAAACTAGTGCAATCAGCCATAGCATACCTGAGAACATAACCAGGAAACTATCCGAACATCACTTCTTTGCAGGGCCGCAGTGAAAGCCTCCTCATATTTGTGCTCGTATACCAATCTAGACAACTCTTTTTTGGGATCCACCTGCGCCTCAATCTACCGAAGAAAAAATTACACATGAGAATCGATCTCATTATGGAGCATGACAAAAAACATGAGAAAAACTGAGACCAACCTTCTCTCGGAAACCGTCTACTGATCCATTGCTTATTTGGGTTATCAACGGATTTCGTACTTGGGAATTTGCTCCAGTAGCTGCAAGAGCAACCAACTTCCTTTGACCATCAGCCAACTCACAGCTCAATGTTTGTGTCATAGATGATGCTGAATTGATGGCATCCTGGATAGTAAAAGTAAGAAGAATATAAATAACAGTTGCAGAAAAAAAGATGAAAGAATTGAAAGGGTGAAGGCAATTTACCCTCAAAGCAATTGCCAAAGGCGAATGAGTCGAGTCTACTTGCTGCTGAGCTGCATTTGTATGTTCAAGCATTCCCTTTTGAAATGTAGCATCAACTTGATCAAACATGGCCTTGCAAGACTTTTCAAAAGCAGGAACAACAGAACCCTCCATACTCAACCTCAGTGCTTCCTACAAGGAAGATGATCTTTAGATCAAATGTATACAGGCCTTGAAATGCTTTTATAAACCCTTGAGACACAAACCTGTAGAGCTTGCTTGCCAGAAGTTTGGAATTGGGCTTGGATTTGTCTAGCAACTGTAGCTTCAAGCTTAGAATGAACAGATTTCTCCAGTTGATTTACAGCCTTGTCACCAATGCCTCTCTGTATGCACACTTGCATTAAACTTTTATCACACAATGTGATAATTATGCGATGACGGATGGCCGGGTCAGGAGGGGTTGGAAAACGAGTTACATGGGTTCCAATTGAAACGGATCATTCTTTGTCCTTTTTTATTTGGGGACACAGGGTAAATATGATGATAATGTATTGTTATTTGAATAAAGCAATGTAAGAGCCCTCCCAACCATGTTCGTCCCTTCTCGTCGGTTCCAACCGACGGAGCCGACGCCAATGGCATGGCCCATCAGTTTGGTTCCGTCGGTTCAATCCGTCGAATTTCCAACGCTCCGTCACTTTTTTTTTCTTTTCTTTTTTTTCGTGTGTGTATAAAGTAAAGGTAAATTGGTAAATGTGAGACCCAAATAAAGTGACGGTGTCACTGATGGCAGGGGTCCGACAGTTTTGGAAAAAGCTGACGTGGTGCTGATGTGGCGCGTCGGTTTTAGTCAGTTTCAGTCTACCATTGGGAGGAGTCTAATACGCATTAAATACAAGAGTAAATTACATTTTTAGTCCTTGTGGTTTTTCATTTTCCGACTCCCGGTCCTTTTACTTCTTTAATTACAGTGGTCGTCCTTATAGTTTGTAATTTTTCCCGACTTCATCCTTTTACCATATAAAATGACTAAAGCAACCCTTTTAACTTCTTTTTTAATATTTATTCACACCTAACTATGTCAATTTACCTCCATCTTAATTAGATCACCTAACATAAAATATCAAAAATTTAAATCCAACAATGACAATACCAACATCAACACAACAAATCAAGGCCAACGATTGCCACTTTAAACAGTACCAGTTTACACAACATTTGATTTTTATATGTTTTCCGAAATCTTTAAAATCGACAATTGCAGGTTTAATTCTTATCAATTCTTCGTCATCCATTTGCGCTGCCGGATTCTTCACTAAAAGTTGGAGAATTAGTTTAATTATGTTGTGTTAGAGTTAGGGGTTTATTTCACCGTCGCCATCATCGAACAAAAACCATTCGTCTTCTCCAGTTGATTTTCTCCGACGACGACATCCATAAAAAGGTTGCCAGATCTGAACACACAAACACCTCTCTAGATCTGAGATCACATGTGCGATAATGTTTGTTCTGGTGCTCGTCAAATCTGAAACACGAACACGATCTGCTCATGATCTGCTGATGAATACAACCTGCGGTTTTGAGACATGGTTTTACAGTTTATGGGAGATAAGGTGGCTGCAGCCTCCGTGGCTGCATATGTAGGTGGTCGGAGATGGTGGTGGTTGGAGAATGGGAAACATATAGTGGAGTGGTTGTCTGATAATTGAGGGGGTTGTTTGATTGGTGCAGATCTGGTATGTGGTATGTGGATAGGTTATTCATGGGGAGGATGATAAATACAAATTGAAATTAAAAAGGAACAGAAAAAGAATTAAATTTTTTTTTAGTATAAATGAAATAATAAGGGTATATTTGTCATTTTACACGTCAAAAGGATGAAGTCAGGAATAATAACAAACCATAAGAATGGCCGCTGTAATTAACGAAGTAAAAGGACTGAGTGGGAAAACGATAAACCACAAGGACAAAAAATGTAATTTAACCTAAAAATAATCTTTGGCCAGCTCTCAACCCCATTTGACCCGTTAGATCCATGTGTTCAGTTTGAGATAAGACACAACCCAAAGCGACCCACTCATAAGTAAATGGATTATAAATGCAACCTCTAGTGATGACAGACAACTAAGAAGTTCAGAAGTTCTAACCTGGAAAGCCTCTGAGACAGCAGTAGACACTGTTTTCTCAATAATTGGGGTAACCGAACGCACAACAGCTGGCACGAGTGCAGCTGTTTCCTTCTTCCACATTTTCTCCCATGTAGTAAGCAAATCTTTGTACCCATTTGTAACCAAACCAGAAATTTGCTGATGGCGATCTCGGTTTGACTTTTCCAGTTTTGATAATTCTTCTTGAGTTCGACCCCATTGAGCATCAGAATTAGCTTTATATGCTTTCTCAATGCTCTTTCCTATTGCTGTCTCGATTTTTTTGCCTTCCTTCGTTATTGGTGCTGTAAGCAGAACCGGGATCTGCTTTTGTAATTCCTTTTGATTGATTAAAACCTGCAATTACATCATTTAAAACCAAATCTTCTTACATACATCCCTTAATTTACAGCTTCAAATAGCCAGAAAATAACACAAGTGACCAATATGCTCCATTATATAATACTTATGAAGCAAGCACACTCTTTTATCATTTTATAATAAATAATAACACTGGCCATGTTAAACCACGTTTCACGTTATTAGTTTGGCAAAATAATAATAATAATATATATATATATATATATCAATAATAATAACAATAATAATAATAACAATAATAATAATAACAATAATAATAATAACAACAATAATAAATTAGACAAATAAAAAAACCATATATTATTTCTATGAAACCAAATAAGGGAAGTGTCCTATTAAAACCTACAATCACGCATCATATCTCACTGGGTGAATAAATATATTTAATAGCCTGGGTAACTGGTCAAATGGGTTAAACAGGTTAAAAGTTGCGAATTCAGGGATTTTGAACATTATAATGATATTATTATTTTTGTAATCATAAATGAACAATCAATTATCAATAAAAAAATTTAAAAATGGACATAATAAATTTCTGGTTTACAAAATGTAGAGACCCACCCCGTTTAAATCCATTACCCATCCAAACCATCTTACTACCTCTACTAATCTCAAATCATAACGGGCAAAGAACAATCAGTAGACTCGTGTGTTCACCTGGGAGATTGTTTCTTGCATGGACTGAATTTGTGAAAGTACGGCTTCAGCAGAGGCAGTACTTGAAACATGGGAATCACCTAACTTAAGAACATTAAGGGAAGGAGAACATGGACCCGATCCTTGGTCATTCTTTCCCTTCTGTTTCTTCCCCTTCGCTGAGGTGGCTTTCACTCTTGTAGATCTAGGGGAATCATTTACATCATCTTGAACTTCGTTTTGAGCATCTAGACTTTGAATTGTTGCCTTGCTTGCTTCTGACCCGTCAAGATGTTTCGAATCATTAACAAAATACGCTTCTCGCGCCTTTCCAACTCCTAGATCGGATATCTGCGAGCTAAAAGATTTTTCCTTGTGTTCAGAAGTGGAAATAGAATCAGCAATAAGACTTTGACTCATTTCGGTTTCACCCACAATCTTGACATCCATATTAACATTCTGCATATCAGAGTTCTCTACAACATCTTGTAGATCAGATGGTGACGTGGCCATCAATTCGGCAGGAGTAACCAGATGAGTTGGATGTTTAAACTTGATAGTGCCATCATCTTTTGCAACTTTCTTTTCATCATTTCTTGAATCATCATCCAATGAAGAGACATTAGAAATATTAGAAAGATTCGAAAGAGCAGTAGCTATTTGCCTATCAACTGCATATTCAATTATTTTTTGTTCCCCGTGAACATTTGGTTGATTACTAGACTCGGATCCTCCAGACGGCGGTCTATAACTAGAGAGTTTTTGAGAAAACCTAGGACTTAAGGGAACTGTTGATGATACGACAGAAGAAATATCAGCATCCTTAGTAATAGGAGATGTGATAGATTTAGGAGAACTTAAGGGCTCTAAACCAGTAAAACCTTCTATAATCAATGCATCATGTGAAAAAGGAGAATCCGATTTCTCATACATAACACCATCAGTTGGAGGTGGTAAACATCGGGACATATCCAAAGCATATTGTTGAATGGCTTGAGTCTGGACACAATAAACTTGAATAATCTCCCCATGTGGTGATAAATCGCTAGTACCCGTAAGACTAAGTATAGGCATAGTTACAGTAAACTCGGAGATATAATCCATACGCGTCATTTCTGGATTAGGACCATATTCCAGGTGTACAGCATAGATGGCGTTTTTCTTGGCATTTGCGAGTAAAATAAGACCTGGTTGAGATAATGCAACAACTTGATTAAAGAACGAATACTCTACTCTCGGTTCAGCTGAACTTTTTAATTCCAATGTCTGGGTACAGTGCCACGAGTCAGCATCACTTGGAAGCAACCACCCTTCTTCACTTTCTGAGGCCCATACTTTCATTTCGCGATTAAATGGACCCTGTGACCATCTTCCAAAAAATCAGAATGAACAGATATAACTCAGCAGAGACCAAACATAAAGCACACTCCATCTTTCACACTGAAGGAAATAAAATTGTTAGCACATACCCCAGTGATAAGTATGATGTGATCTGGACGATGAGGAGCAGTCAAGAAAGTAGCGGAGTTGACCGGTAGACCATCATGTGGTCTAAGTACTGCAATTGGTGATGACTTGCGATCTTCCCAGATCTTAATCTGTTAAAAATCAAGATAGAAATGGTGTAAACCTTTTAGTTTTGAGATTTTTCGTCATTTTAACATTGTATGAATTTGAAATTTCATGGGTCATTTAACTACAGAAAGCAAAGATATCAAGGAACATAGGCAAGTAACTATCCCTACCAACATAATTAATGTTCTTGACAGAATCTACACAAATATATAATGATCCAGAAGCTTTAACTTAAGTTAAATATTAGAAATAGTTCTAATATTAGACAGGAAAATTTATAGAATGATTGATCACCCATCTTCCCCAGTACTGAATATATGGATAAAAAAAAACCTTAAAATCTCAAGAAATACATGAGTAATCAACAATACACATAATCAAATGTAATTTTCAATAACCCTCCTTCAACAAAGTTACTAGACGTTACATTAAAAATTCCTCTCACTCCAACCAAAGTTCACACTAATTGTTTCTTAAGTTGAACTGTATCAGTCCATAAGAGGTGGCAACCTCATGTGTATTTCTATCAGATAGCACATGTAACATGCAAACTTTTACACATCATGGTTCAAATACTGATAGCCGCACATAACATACTCCCATCCTATGATATATGCCTAGAATTTTCAACTAAAAAAGGACATATCAGACGACTAACCGTTCCATCAACTGAAGCAGAAACCAAACGAGTGGTCATCCATTGGCACATTGAAAGATCAGTCACTTCCCCATCATGATTACCAACAAACTGAATTCCATGGATCAACGTATCTACATGACATTTAAGAGGTTCCTCGGCAGAGTACAGTTCACCTCGTCCAACCTTAGTGGTATCAATTTTCAGAATACTTTTTCCTATTCCAACCACTAAAACTTCCTGCAAATCACATAAGTTAACCAGTTAGGTAAAAAAAAGCCATGTAACCACTACAAATATATTGAATAAATCGAGCCTGATAAAGAGTTACTTGTTTATGGCAGTGCCAACAAACTCGGGGATGAACAGATTCTCCTTTTCCCACAATCTGAACAGCAATAACTAACTTCCCTGTAATCTGTGGTTTATCCTCTTCATCTGGACTTTCAGCGATTTTCCACACATAAACTCGTCCATCTACGCTCGCACTGGATTTTAAAACATGTCAGCATAAGATACAGACGAAATGATAAAAAAGATCAACAACAACAGCAATCAACCTCCTACCTAGCTAAAAAGTGAACATCCTCAGCAAAGAAAGCCATATCTGTTACCCGCTGAGAAAAACAACAAAAATGTTTTTATAAATCAATTACAGTACTAGCTACGCATATCGAAACAAACAGGCGCAATAATACATCATATCGTGTACACCACCAAATCTTTAACAGGTAAACTGCTTCGATTACGTGCTACAGTAGTACCAATACACATATCACGCAGATTTCAGCTCACCTAAAACACTTACACATAGAATTGAATATAAAACGATTAAAAGGTTGCAAACCTGCGTAAGACCTTTAAGAAGTGATCTCAAAGCAGTGTTTATATTTAAAACCCTGATTGCACCCTGTTTCAATCCATAACATATATAACTTTTATTAACAGCAATCTGACGACCAACCACAAGTCCAGGATCCGATCCATACTTCGTAATCGGCGTAACCTCAAGTTGAGGCTGAACCTCACCAGGTAACCTAACATCAATATCATAAACAACACGATCACCATTCAAATACCGTCCCATAGAAACCTTACTACTCGGCATTCGCATTGGACCCCCTCCAGGATTCAACACCGGCACCGACGACAACAGCATACTGGCCGTCACCGGTGCCGGTGGAATGTCAATAGTGGAAGGCAGCGGAGCGCTTAATAGAGCGATAAGACGAGCACCGTGATTAGATTTAGGGTTAGAGTTAAGGTTGGGAGGATGGAGAGGGTGCGTAGGATAAGGAACGGAACGCTGATGATGCAAATTAGAGGAAGGGAGGAGATTAGGGTTAGTTTGAGGAATATGATAGTAAGGATTACCGGCGAGTGTGGGTGGAGGATAAGAAGCGGAATTATTATTATTGTTAGGGTTTTGGATTAATTGGTTTGGATTACCAGGTGAAGCCATTAATGGAATTCAATTGATATGAATTAAGACAAATAATTAATAATCGTAACGTAATTGGTGTATTAAAATTGATGAAAATGTAAATGCGAATGAAATTGGGATTATGAAATTGATAGATATAGAATTTGTATCCATACAATGGGGATTGGTGGGAAGAAATATGGGAATTGTGTTGTAACAGTGCGAGCGTGCTTGCTGAGTGAGGAAGGAGGTTGACGGTTTGTGACTTTTTTTGGAGAAGAAGATGGGATCATTTCTTTGCATTTTTTAATAGTAAATTATAAATTATCTTTGGTTTTTTAATTAATTATTAATTATTAAATTAATTTTGTTGTACGTACTACGTAATTATGATTATGATTATTGATTATATAACATGAGAACAATTATTAGTCGTGCATTTATTTATCTTGTAGGATTTGCGGATAATTTGATATCAATACGAAGATGTTCAGAATAGGTTTCGGTTAATTAAAGATTAATTTGTGATACATATTAAGTAGACTTTGAATATATGAGTATTAAAAACGATTTGCATTCAAAACTTGACAAATATATCGAGGTTGTGTGTGTATTTTGTATATTTTATTGATCAAGTCACGTGGAATATAAGAATATAGACTAATCGTGGAGCGTGAAAATGAAATAAATCATGATAATCTAGTTGAGTCATTGATTAAATCATCGAGCTCAAACAATAAAGATTCATTCCAAGCTCGAATTGACTTTTAGGGTTAACTTTTTAGATTAAAATAAAAATTAATACTTATTCAACTCGAGTTAATTCAACTAAATGTCTACATGTTCTTACGTATTTATAGTGATGATTTAACCTAGACATTGGCAATTAATATTGGTTAGGACCGCGAGATTAGGATGATTATAACATTATACATATAAAAATAATTTTGAGTTTAATTTTAGTTGATAAATTTAATGATGGACAGGTTAAAAAAAGTATATTCTTGAAAATTATCGCATATATGATGTACCATAACAACACAGGGAACAAAGAATCAACCATTTAGAACAGAGACAAATATAACAAACAAATGCCAAAAGGTTTGTCTCAAATAGTTGACCCCAAATGCCAATAAATGTATTATATTTCTATTAGGGTTGTCATCATTATTTCCCTAATACGGAGTATAAAAGAAAATAGTTAAAATTTTGATGATTTATACGTTGGTGTCTATACAAAATTGAAGTATCATACACCCAAAAATCTGAAGGAAAAAAAGGTCTTTTTAGACCAAGGTGGATCACAACAAAATTTTCTTCAATGTACAGTAACTGTATAAAATCACCAATCAGATTGGTTCAAGTAACAAGACAGTGTACACAACACTGTTAAGCATATCCATTTGGTTTCTCAGCACTCTTTGCAAATCTCTTATGTTGGTCTAATTCGTAATGCGCAACAGCGGCGTCTAGAGCCTGTACCAATGATGAATAGCAAACTTTTAGTGTTAACATACTTTGATGACAAGATGCACGAGGCGTATAGACCCATAATGCTATAAATGTTTTCTAATGACTAATATGGGAGGTAAATATGCTTCAAACATTGATGAAAAAGGTAACGACATATTTATTTTGGTACTATGGGAGTAAATTAACCTGTAACATTGGTTGAACAAGGAGGGAAACTTGATGCCTAGACTCTGACTGCACAGATTTTTTAATCTCCTGCCATATTACAAGGATATTAATACGAGTGGAAATAGTATGGTGAATATCAAATGGAATAGATGCAGAATAATCCTTCGCACGAATAATAGAAGATGTAGTCAAGTATAAAAAGATATGACCAAATAAATCTGTCTATATATACATTTAAAAACTTTCCTCTGTATATACTCCGTATTATTTTATTTTTAATGACTAAAATAGCCACTTAACACCAAAAGTATCCCATTTTATGAATGTAATAGAATATGTGGGCTGCGCATTGCTGGGGATTTATAAAAAATAGGGAGTAAACTGCAGGGCTTTGCAATTGAGGCTGCATAAATGTATGTTACACCGCACATACACCCAATAAAATCTCTATATGAACAGTAAAATTCTTCCATAATATATCGATAATTTCAAATAGTTGAAAATATCTTACACAATGCATAGAACTTATAAATACCTGTAGCTTATTGTAGATTTGTGACATGGCATCCTTCAGCCGGTTCACCTACAGAAATCCAGATAATCAATGCATACTACAACATAAAAAGAAATTAATAGAACATAATAAATAATTGGTCTTAATCGAATTGATTATCAAGTTGATTGTTGTTGCAGCTCCCATCAGACAAACAGATTAGCGCACTTTATGGGATTATTTAGAAAGATTTTACATATATGATGATTGCAACCATGAGAAACCTTGTACATCTAACATTTAAAGATAGCAATAGAACAGAACAGGATGTTATATATGCTTATCTAGTAACAAATGCTGACGGAGAAAATGATAGTATGAATGAATAATCTGAAACCATAAAATCAATTGGAATACCATTGAGAAGAATCTGAATAATATATGCTTGAACTGCATAAAGGGGCCTCATGAAAGAGCTGAAATTACCTTGCTATAGAGTGATGATGTTGTAATTGGATATGAGGACCAAAAATGTTTCAACAATTCTTGAATAGACGTCCAGTGCTGAAAGATGAAAAGCCTTTTCAGAGATAATTAAAAGGTTGAATATTTAAAGTGAACAACAAATGTAACTTTATGTTCAGAATCATCAATCATATAGAAACATGTAGAAACTCACCAGCAAAAGTTCCTCCTTAGTGACACTAGGCAACGTGTCCAATATGCTCTCATGTGGGTTTTTACCAAGTTGATATTTGGAGTGAATTATATTCTGGGTCAGTTCATTGAAAACCTGGATCACAGACGAGAGTGGTTATACTTTAAGCATAAGCTCTAGTCTCAAACATTGCCCACTCTTATCAAGCATAATAACATAATAGAACGTTTAATTACCTTGCCAGCCACTTCAGGGCTAACTGTGGGGTCACTCAAGCTTGCGCTTTTAATTTCAGAGATGAACACCTTCAAAGAATCATAAGCTTCAGAGGAGCTCAGCCTAGATTTCACCTGTCTAGCTCCAGCTAACTGATTCAGTGCATTAACTTGTTGAGAATCAAAGTAATCCCGAGGATCCTGTTTCAGAATGGCTTATAAGAAACAATAAATTGAATTAAAAAAATATACAGATAATGAGTTCTTAAAATATTAGAAGTCAACCTTTATACAAAGTGGTGCAACCGGTGGGTCACGTGGTGCCTGCAGGTCCTCGATCTCAGTCATTCTAGTTATCCTATCTATACGCTCTTGGTGTACATTGCCATCAGAAGCTTCTTTAGCTAACTCAACTGTTTGTCACCAAATTTCAGAAGAAAAATGTCGAGAAAACATTATGAGAGAGAGAGAGAGGTGTACTCACCACTTTTTGAACTAGCAAGTGCTTCAGCTACAGATTTTGTATCTACTGTCTCAACATCTACATCGGGTGAATAGATGAGGTCAATGCTTTATCAAGTAAAAAGCCAATTATGTAGAATCGGATATATCCGTATAAGATATCAATAAACAATAACACTGATGCCAAATGCATTAGAGATCTGAATTCTACTTTAACGTGCGGCCTTTGTTGCACTCACAAAAAGGCTGTAACTACAAAAAAATTATCACTTGGGAGTTATCTTGTAAGTTGCCCGGTTTTCAAGTCACTTCAGAAAAAGGAAACAAAAAAATGCCCAAAGTTGCCGAAACTTCAGCTGCCATGTCATCATTTTGACTGCATACGGGGTCAAATTACCCTAAATCAAACTTTTTGAAGGTTTGGGCCTCTTAAGGGTAAAAACCAAGTGTGTTTTGAGAATAGAAAAAAAGAAGTAATCGTACCAAAGTTTGTTACATATTTAGGCAAATTACTTATGATATTATTGGATCCAGAATTTCAGATTCACTTTATAACAAAAGATTTTGAAGAGTAAGCATTTAAAGTTTAACCATCATCAAGGTGGCCTGGTGGTAAGGGGTCAGGAAGTCCTCACTCCTCACCAGAGGTCTTTGGTCCAAATCTCCTTAGGTGAACATCTTGGGGGTGGCCAAGGAGAAGGGTTCGGAAATGGTTATAGGGTTACCCCGGTTAGGCCGCATACATGTTAGTAAAAAAGAGACCCGCCTTCCCCAGGTAACCCGAACAGGGAAACCTAATCCATTTAGTAAACATTTAAAACTCCAATGCTAACCACTTCCAAACTTACATTTTACTTTGTGGGGCCAAGAAAATGATACTGACAAATATTTCATGTCAAAACATATACTGTATTAAATAATTTGTTGGTACAAAAGTTTCAAATGTAAGATAAAGTAGACTCAACAACGTGAAACAAATTAAACTATTAAAGAATGCACTCTAACCTATGGTATTATTAATCTAATTTGATAGGAAGCCTTACCTACAGTTCTTCCTTCAAGAACAACTGCCGCATGCCGATTAATGTCTTGCAGGAATGATCTTTTAAACGGCTCATACTGTGCTTCTAGTTCATCCTTGCTACTTTCGGTAGCTAGGCCGTGACCCTATCAACAATTTAAAGATAAATGACGGTTAATGTTGACAACTCAGGTAACAGGGTCGGGTCAAACAGATAACCTTTGGTGAGGGTTGGGTTGACCCAAAACACTTTGTTCCCACATTCTTTTGACTCATTATTAATTAGTGTGTCAAATATGATTACAAATTTTAAAATCATCTACTTTTTTGCATACAATGATTTAGAAGTTATAATGCACTAATAACACACTCTGGGCGACTTTTGACATGTAATCATACGTAAAATAATCAAAACAACCACCTAATTCAGATGAATGCATATAATTGCTAACGAATCAGGTTCATACGTAAATTAATCAAAACAACCACCTAATTCAGATGAATGCATATAAGTGGCCAACGAATCAGGTTTATACAAAAATTATTATCGTATGACCAAAAAAAACAGATTATTTCATTGTCATAAAGGGGTCATGTAGCAATTGATACACTAACATACACTCGACAAGCCTACCAAAAAATAACTGATTAAAGAGAGGCAGCATTCTAAATATCCAATTTACCGGAATATGTGTATAGTCATCCCCTTCATCAGCCTCCATGTCCAAAGTGGGATCTACCTTCCTAATCTGTAACCAGAAAATATCATAAAGGAATTACGATTTTCCAATTTGGTTTTTGATTGTTAGTTAAGAATAACACTTTTCAAAGTTAAAGTACCTTATGGCGCGCTTCGTTAGCCAATATGGCATCTTGCTTTAGAAAAACTGCTAGATCCTCATCTTCAGCAGCCTCTGCAGCAGCAGCAACAATATTTTTGTTACTGTGGATAAATTGTGCTTTCCAGTATTTAGTCCAAAACTCCTTCTCTGTCATCTAGAATTAAAAATTGAGCCACAAAAAACATGTCATTCCAGAATAACATGTATAATTTTGATATTCAATTTAATCCTTACCTTCCTGGGTACAAAATTTAGATATGCCTGCCGCACTGCCGGCTTCTCAGCAAATATCTGAAAAGGTTTAGAGTGATTAAAGAGTGAGAAGAATAAAGATAATAATCAATTGTCGTGTTCACTGAAAAAACGAATCCACAAAAAGAGAAGAAGCATTAACAATTATAAGATACATGTCTTTGCAAAAAAAAATATTAACTATTACAAAAATCAAATTAAATACTGATGATACCTGGTGAATCATTTCTGGCGTTAAGTTAAACGTTACTCTGTTTGACTGACCATCAGATGCCGGTTTGACATTGAAAGTCATGTCACTTTTCAACCCCACCCTTTGTTTTGATTTTCTGCTGGAATTTGCATCTAACAACTTCTGCACTCGAGTGGTAAACGTAAATTTTCTGTTACACGTTTTCCAACAGTATACTAAATCACCAACAACAAAAACAGATACCAAAGTATAAGTTCAACTCTGTATCGCATACAAACCCTGCATATACGCACACACACAGATGTATATCTTTTATCTTTTTTTTTATATATATATAATTAAAAGAGGATAGCATGGAGAAGTTTGGGCCATTGATTAGGTTCCTTCCTAAACGATCCAACGATCTAGATTAGTTTTGAATAATTACATTTTCACCCTTAAATAATTTTTTAAATATAATTATTGGCTAAATTATCTACTAATATTAAATTAAAAATTAAAAAGTCTTAAATGATAAAACAAAAATCTCGGCTGGATTTGACCAAATTAAAAAAAAAAAATATGTTCCTCAATCTTTTAAACAAACTTTTATATATATCCACTAATAAATATAAATGATATTAAATATATAAAGTGTTAAATGATAGTAAAAAAATGGCCGGATTCCATAAAATAAAAATAAAAAATACCTTTCTCAATCTTTTTAACAAACTTTTATATATATCTCACTAAAATATTTTCCTAATTAAAACTCTTGAATCCTATCCCTATATATGTCATTCATCTCATTAAAAATCTTCACACATTCATTCAAATTCATATATATGAATCCACTAAAACCATCTTCATCTAATGGAAAGCAACCTATTGTTAAAAATCCATGTATTGTTTAACTTATATAATCCATTATTGGTATTTCTGTATTTACTAACAGTTTTTTTGAATGGATTTGTAGATGAAAAACGTCCTTTTGTTGAAGATCCCAAAAGTCTCAAAGGTTTGGAAGGTATTATATGTTGATTCTTTATGCTAATATATATATATATATATATATATATATATATATATATATATATATTAATGTGCATTCTCTAACTTAATTTTTAATTGATTTGTAGATGAAAAATCACATGTTTTTGAAGATTCGCAAAGTTCAAAAGTTTTGGAAGGTATATTAACACTTTTATAAATAGATTCGTACATGAAAATTGGAATTTACTACCAGTTTTTTAAAATGGTTTTGTAGATGAATTTGATCCTCAATAATTTATTAACTGAATAAAATTCAATGTGGCCAAAGATGGAGTTGGTGAAGAGGCTGTAAAAAAGCTTATGGAGAAGGTCCAAATGAGAGATCAATTAATCCAACAACTTCATTCGCTTGGTCATGAAATCGATGAAGACTACATTGTGGATCTCAACTTCTTCAACAAGGACTAAAATCTTAGAATACTAAGTTTAATATTTTTTTATTTTTATGTTATGTGTTCTAAAATCACAATTCCAATAAATAATTAATTTTTCTCATCTTTATTTTATGCGTTATTTTTTATTTTCATCACTATATGTACTCCGTATTAATTATTATGTAAGTTACATTGTTATTGCCATCAAATTTTACCATATTAATTATTTGGTTACAAATTAACGTACAGATGAAAACGTATCTATAATCTAATTTGTAGAACATGTGTGTGATCGGACCAAATGTATTATTATTATTTTATTAGCCCTTCAAACAACTTTAATCGGCCCAAAATAACATCAGTTGAGGAAAGAAGAGAAGCACTACTTTTTGGCTTAAATATTCATTGATGAATATTTTGTTGACTATTATTACACACAAAATATTAATTGAGTGTAATATTCATCAATAAAGATTAAGCCAAAAAGTGTTTTTTCACTCCTTCCCTCAAAAAAGTTACTTCCCTCTAGACCCTTTCCCTACATATATAATGGTATGCAGGCTCAAAAAGTTCAGAACATCATCAGGTGATACATCTCACGCATATGAAATTAAAACATGATTCAACAAAGGCTAACCTTTCTTGTAGCCCAAAACTCAGTCTCCAACAACACCTTACCCATCACAAATTGCTTATGTAGCTTCTGCAGCTCACTGCAAATATTAAAAATCAAAATTAAATTAAATTAGCTATATAAATTTTGGTGTTATAATAATGTCAAATAAGCCACCAACAATGTGCAGCAAGCCAGCAATAATTATACTCATTAATCTTTTAAAAGTAATGGAATTGCAAACAGTGTGAAACAATAAAGCAACATAAGTAACTCTTCATATCAGCAATATAAACTACAGTAAAAATAGATAATAAGATCAAAACAAGAAACCTACCTGTCCTCCTGCAGTAACTTAATTCGGCGGTCCATTTCTGCTGAACTAATCTGTTCATCTTTGTGTTGATTTTCAGAAGCAAATGTGATAGCTTTGGCTGTTAATATCAAAAACATCATCAGCATATCACCTTATATCGGGATCAAAACTTATGCTTTAATTCATCGTTTTATCTTAACAAGTACAAAGTTGCGTTTAATCACAATTTTAGTCGTGAGATCAGTTCCATCTAAAGAATTGGATAACAATAACATCAAAATGCTTTACCTACAAAGTCCCGGCAATGTTCCCTATCTGCGAAATTGTCAAACTCGAAGATGTAACTAAGCTGAAATTATATAAAAAGGTTATCATATAGCCAGACAAATATACAACGAAACAAGCTACGAATGAAACCCTAGTAAAAAACTTGCCAAGAAAAAGAGTACAAACCTTGTCTGTTATTCCAAGATTAAGTAAAGCATATTTACTAACACCCTCTTTGCTGGATTTGTGACCTTCATTAAAACAATCAACATCTTTATTCAGTAATAATAACACGAAATAATAAATGATCAAGAAATGATTAATCATAAGAATAAAATTTGCCTTTAACATGTCTAAATTCCACATTAAGGTTACTGGACAATGATGGATCATTAGGCGTAAAAACAAACCTCTCCATAGTCTGCAACAAAAAATAAAATAAATATAAAATCATGTATAGATACAAACCTACGTATATGGATATATATAATGACATTGAATATATATAAATAAAGTACCATGTTCAAAATGCCAGGAACGCCAGGTTCTCTAACAGTTGATTTATACTTGGCACGTTTAACTAGTTGCGCCATGCTCCAATTAGGGTTTATTAATTTTTGGTTCTAAAACAGAGTAATTAACAATCAATGCGGAAATAATTGCAATCACAGTTAGTAAGAATTAGAAAAGAAGAGTGTACATCTATGTGTATGTATGTATAATATGTATAATTGGATGACGTAATAGATTTAGGGATGACTGAATATACAAATACAATCGAAAGGAGAAAATAGAAGGGAGCGATTTAGGGTTTCCGTACGAGATATTGTGTTTAATTAATTGGTGTTTGGAATGAGTATGAAAAACCTGTTAATTATTAGGTCGGAATATATGCGTATCGCCGGTGTATGTTATGATGAATGAGGCTAGTACCGACTTTGAATTTAATTTTAACCCCGAGTGTTTACCACCTTTTTTTTGTTTGCTTGATAAAATACCATGAATAAATTTTAATTTTTTGAAGTAAGATGATATTGACATTGTGATTTTTATACGTTACAACTAATTACGATTATAACTTGTTAATAATAATAATATAACAATAATAATAATAATAATTGTATTGTATTAATATTAATAGTAAATAGTAATATTATTATTTTGATGATATATATAACATATATATATTTAAAATATAATAATAGTGTAATACAAAAGAAATACTTATGGTTGTTCATTTTCTCAAAAAACATCGTTCAAATTCATTAATAACAGAGACTATAAATAAAGTTGTGACTTTTGCCACGCATGTAAGGTTATTTTTATCCTTTTCTTTTTCTACTCATTTAATCAACATTTTCCTTTGCCTTTATACTCATTTAATTGTCACCAACCTAACTACTTACTCTTCTCTTTCTCTAAACTCGATTCCAAAATATAGGAATAATTTCTAGCCACCATGACCATGATTTGTGGATGTGGTAAACCAAAAGATGTGGCTAGAAAATATGTATTTTGAAATCGAGTTTAGAGAAAGAGGAGAGTAAGTAGTTGGGGTGATGACAATTAAATGGGTATAAATGAAAATGGAAAGATCAATTAAATGAGTGGGAAAAAGAAAATAACAAAAATACCCTCACGTGTGTGGCACGTGTATAGACTTAACGACAGAAAAGTAACAGAGTTAGACGAAGGGATGTTATTGGTATAAAAGTGACAACTTTGGGTATGGTCTCTGTTATTAATGAAGTTGAAGGATGTTTTTTTGAGAAAATGACAACCACATCTATGTTTTTTGTAATTTACACTAAAAACTTTTTGGAGGTTCGTTTGTGTTTTCCTATTTCGTCTTGTGTATCATACATTTTATTGTATTATGGAGTAAAAATATCTCAACTATGTCTGGATGCTTATAGGAGAATTTTGAGTTTTAAGTTATCCATTAGGGCACTTAAATTGGCCCCATAAAATTTTTTTTCCCGTATTTCTTTCATTTAGCTGGAAGCGGTGACTGATAACAAACCGTGTGTTGGCCATTCATACTCGACAAATTGCAATAGGTTACTAGCCTCATTCATTGAGTCATTTGTTTCCCCCGAGTGTGCATAATCAAATTAACTTACGATTAAAAAACTTTGAGTTATTAATCATATATTTTACGAGTTTCGCTATTAAAATTTATGAACTTCAGATCTTGATTCTCTTAGGGGAATCATAAGAACTCCCTGTTCTAAAAACACACTTTCTAATTATTATGTTTTGATTCTATTTAATGGATTGTAAGAATTTCAAGTTCTTTAATATGATTTATGCATATTTGATTATGATTCATTTTAGGGAATCACCGAAGAACTTTCGATTCTTGTGAATACTTTAAATATAAAAACAACATAAAAATATTAACAATTAAATAAAAAAATAAAATAAAAAGACTAACAAGTAAAGGAAGATGAATAAGTCAAAGGCTTGAATACCTTCTGCTAGAGACTATTTTGTGTTAATTATGTGCTATAAAATGGAGTAAAATGAAGATCAAGAACAATAGTTTAAGTAGGAGATGAGCAGATACTTATTAATGAGTTAAAAATTCAAATGTTACAATATGGCCTATTTATATGTGAAGTTAGAGCATACGTAGTGGGGGCAAAATTATCGCCATTTTGCACCGAGAATGTCGTTCAATGGCATCTTCCCATTCCCAAACGCCGTTCCGGACAGCATCCGACCTTGAACGATGCGTTTTAGATTTATTTATTTATTATTATTTTTTATTCAAATAAATTACAGCGGTCAAATTTTTTTTAATACAAATATAGGCTTTTTTTGTTTCTTTTTTAAATCACTTTTCATACATTATACATATAACACTTCCAACAAAAATCAAAACACATCATAAAACACTTGTTCTCATCTTCAACAACTCAAAAACTCTATTTTCACTATAATTCAAACATGTCGCAAACTCGAACAATCCAAACCACCTTCAATCTCAATATAACCCATTCTCGAACATTTCATCATCCTTAAAACCGTCAACACCCACCTCCTCAAACGCACAATTGACAGGTTTTGTTTAACAAAATCGTATGTCACAAACTCAAATCCCGCAAACATGATACACTCAATTACCATACTATCAAACTCCATAAATCAACCACAATTCAATCAACAATAACAACAACAATGGACTAACATACCGTCTGATCAATATAACGATTATCTTTTGTGGCGTGAAGCTCAAACCACCTAACAATCTGACATGCACTCACAAGAAGAAACAAAACTCGACATTAATCTTGTCTAAAAAAAGTAGTGCAAAAAAGTGAAAAGAGATGAAGATTTGTAAGAGAGGGGTAGGCCTGCAACCCGGGATCGGGAGCGGGAGCGGGAGATATTTGATTACTACGTTTAACCCATTTTAATTATTATGACTTTTAATCATTGTCTTTAAATTATATTTTTGTTGGACTTGTAATATTTTTTTATTTAATTTATTTGTTAGTTATTTCAATTTGTTAAACTATTTGATTTTTAAAAATAAAAATAATAAATCATAAACTCCATAATACCGTAAAATAGTGTCTTCCATTTTTTAACTTTTTCACCCTACAATGTTCTTGTACCCTACAATGTTCTCGTAGAACACTCTAAATACAATGTCATTATTTAATGTGCTCTAACAAAATTAGTGTACAAGTATGACTATACGTAGAATGGTGAATATGCACAATATTTAGATTTTACAATATTAATAATAATAATAATAATAATAATAATAATAATAATAATAATAATAAATCAATTAATTAATTTATTATTAATAATTATAATTAATTAATAACAATAAATAAGTAATAATAATGTTTATAACTATAATAACTACTAATAATAATCATGATATTTTATAAAACTTATCCAAAAAATTACAAATAGGAAATAAACTTTATTGCTATAAATAAATTGGTAGATCTAGATCCCGTATAATAAAATCACAACGTCATATCATGAATTCATAATCATAATTTTAATTTAATTCTTAACCCCACACAACTAATTTCAGTTTTACCGCACAACACTTCAATATCTTGCAAGTAAAGCAAGCACAAAACCTAAATAATTACACAAGCTGCCTTATAAAATTCATCAACAAACTTTAATCAAATTCAATTCGAACAACAAGATGAAGATTACCGTAATGACAGCCGATGAACAAATCATAACCCTAGAAGTTGACCCTAATGAATCTGTATGTATCGATTCTTTTATACATATATTTTTATTTTCAAGTTTAAATTCTTTATCATGATTATGTAATTGAATTGTGATTGTGCTTACAGGTGGAAAATTTGAAAGCGTTGCTTGAGATTGAGGTAATTTTTTGATCTTACTAATTAGTTTTTCTTTGTTCTCTCTTTTTCTTTTTAACTTGATTATGTTGAATTTTAGGTGTAATGGAGATTAGGTTGTGTTTAGCATTGTGATTCTGTGATTCTTTGTGTATATTTTAATTAGTATAATGTAATCAGTTTGATTATTTAATTTTTTGAAATAATTGTTTTTGGATATGGATATATAGTTTCGGAGAATTTGCAACAAAATACCTAATTATCAAAAGCACATACGATCCGATCACACGAGTTTGTTACGGCCAATTATCGAATAATGAATGTTTGGAACTTTGAAAAGTGTTGTGTTTGATATTTTCTAGAATTTGTTTTGTCACACAATGGGAGCTTTTTTTCCCCATAGTTTATCAGTCTTAGATTTATTGTTGATATGTTTTATGATAAGCAGAGTCGAGTGCCACTACAACAACAACAGCTGCTTTTTAATGGAAGAGAGATGAGGAATGCTGAGACTTTAAGTGCTTTGGGTGTTGTTGATGGCGATTTAGTAATGATGGTTTCAAATACTTCGTCATTAAGGTATGTTTTTTTTATCTGTGTTTTGTTACTTACAAGCCTAAGTCATATGAAGCCATAACGCTAAACAAACCATTGTTTGTGCAAAAGTATGTGAAAGACAAACACCATACGTAGCAAGAACAAACCTATGTTGGCCAAATTATGGAACTGTAAACAAAACATCTTACATGGCAACCAATGTCCAAAACTGCTCATACTTCCTAAGCTTTGTGCTTTTTTCCATTATATTTTCAAGAATGTTGGTTTATTGTAGTCATCGTTTGATATTCTCTTTTATGCTAAAAGACAAAGTCCTAAAATCTCAGGGCTCCGAGCAATGAAGTATTAAATTCAGACGGATCGGCAGTGAATCCAGCTGCCTTTCAGCAGCAAATACGAAATAATTCAGATTTGATGGCTCAATTGTTTCAGGTGGATTACTTTTTTTCCTTTTCAGTTATCACATACAATTATACCTTTGAGTTTCTGACCCTTAAATGTGACTGACAGAGTGATCCCGAGTTGGCACAAATCGTTCTTGGCAATGACCTAAATAAGTTGCAGGATCTCTTACGAATGCGTCACCGTCAGAGATCTGAATTAAGTCGGCAACAAGAAGAAGAAATGGTAAGCTTGTTAGTTGTTACATCTGTTATGGTTTGGCTTTAAGAAAAAGTTGAAGTGGCAAAATGGAATGCGCGGATTGACCCGAAACAATGTTTGTCTAATTTTTTTAGTAGCCTTAAATATGATTAAAATGTCTCGTTAAAAATTAAATTTATTGAATAAAATGAATTACAAGGTTCTATTGATTAAATTACACCTTTGGGTGTCTTTTGACCCATTTTTTAGTTGACTTTGTCGATTTTGTTCGTGATTTAAAAGAGTTTTGGTTTAATTTAGATGCTAGCTAACACATGAAATTTGCAAGTGAACCAATCGTATGATAATATAGCTTACGGAAGACTGGGTTGTCGAACTCAGGGAGCGAGAATTGGCTTTCATTACTTACTTTTTTTGTTAATGCTTAGTCATTAGAAGGTTGATTGGTTATTGTTAATATCGTAAATTGACAATTAAAGGTAAATTATATTCTAGCAAGCAAATGATTAAAACTAGTAAGTAATTAAAAGATTAAAAATGCAATGATAATGAAGGTATTCGCTTAGACTTGATTCCCCAATGTGATGATGAAGTGTTACAAAACTCATTCAAATTAGAATGTTAGTATGGATAGTAAATATAAGGTAATCAAGTATCAAAATCATGTCATTTGCTACTCAAAAGACTTGAATGAGAGGGATATCGCCTCTTAAAATATGTATATTTTAGGCAATATGAGTTCGTTTGACCCATTAGATATAAAACACAACCTGCATTCGCTCATGTTCAACTGTTTAAGTTAATTAGTCGAAATTGCCACCTTCAAGAGAACTCTATGTCATCACATACATATCTTGTGTAAGTTTGGATTTCAGCATTTTACAAATGAGCTCTATACTGATTTGATGTTTGTACAAAAATAGGCACTACTTTATGCAGACCCATTTGATGTGGAAGCACAAAAGAAAATTGAAGCTGCAATCCGGCAGGTATATGGACATACTACATTTTTTTTTATATTTCATAGACATTATTTGTAAGTTATCATTGCATTAAATTTGCATTCTAATGTTTTCATTAAGTTAAATATTGGACAAAGAAACGACCTCTTAGCTCTCTTCCTATCACACTTTCATTATTGTTATTTCCTGTAATACTTCTTACTTCGGTTTCTCAACACATGCTCATTATTTACAGAAAGGTATTGACGAGAATTGGGCTGCTGCACTAGAACACAACCCTGAAGCTTTTGCAAGAGTGGTGAGTATTCTTTACTATCACCTTTAAATTTAAAAAGTTGATAATGTTTCATCATTATAAAGAACATCTTTGAATCATATTTTCAGGTCATGCTTTATGTTGATATGGAAGTCAACGGTGTTCCCATAAAGGTAATGATGATAAATGGTAGTGACATTTTGACATTTGTGCAAACATAATCACATAAGTTCTTATACATGTACTCTGTAAATTCAGGCTTTTGTTGATAGTGGAGCTCAATCAACCATAATATCGAAAACCTGTGCGGAGCGTTTGGGGTATGCGCATTGTGCATTTCTGCCCTTCTGTTAAGTTTTTTGAATTACTTCGTTTGAAATACTAAACATACTATCTTCACCCTGTTTCTGAAATTATGTGGAACATTCAACTGTTTCTGCTTTTCATACTGGCTTGTAGGGAATCAAAGTTTTGATGTTGTTTTTTATATTTTTTTATAGATTACTAAGGCTTCTGGACCAGCGTTATAAGGGCATTGCTCATGGAGTTGGCCAGTCCGAGATTCTCGGTCGAATACATGTCGCTCCGATCAAGGTAAATGTCACTGGAAGCACTTTTTGAAAAATTACCTTAAATTGTTGATAATTTTTGTGTTGTTTTCAATGTATATATGTTTACCATCATCTTACGGATCTTGAATAATTCAATCATTGTTGCTAGATCGGCAATAACTTCTATCCTTGTTCCTTCGTCGTGTTGGATTCTCCCAATATGGAATTCCTTTTTGGATTAGATATGCTCCGTAAGCATCAGGTAATAACTACCGTCTTTAAGTTGCTTAGAGCAATAACTACTGTTCAGTTCTGTACTGATCGTAATATTGTCACTGTATACAGTGCACAATTGATTTGAAAGATAATGTTTTGAGAGTTGGCGGAGGCGAGGTTGCTGTACCATTTTTGCCAGGTTCGTTTTTATTCTGTCCCCCAAGTTCAAAACTTTTTACATTAACGACTTTAAAGTGATAAATGCCTCGTATTCTCTATAACTAAAAACACTTGTGGCATATGCATTAGGTAACGGGTCAAAATGTGTTTGGGTCAATAGGGGTAGTTTTATAATGTGGGTAAGGTTGGGTTGGCCAACAAACATTTTGTGTTCATTTATGAGTAAAACGATTTAGAAGGTTGTATGGAAAATACATTTTGGCCGACTTCTGACCTGTTTGACCAGTTCTACCCGTTTGACCCATTTGTTTATTAGCTAGATCTTTTGATTCAACTCATTTGAGATAATTAAAATTAAGTCAAATCAACCCTACATAAATAAATGGTTGGCATCATATAGTCAGGCATGTAACTATTATCCGTCTTTTGTAAACTAACAGAAAAGGACATACCTCGTCAGTTCCTAGACGAGGAGAAGCAACTGAAGGAAGCTTCTAGCTCTGGAGCTCCAGTAAGATATTAACATCATAAATGGATTTTTATAAGAATTCTTTATACTTCATGTAATATATGTAACCTGAGATGTTTATGCTATAAGAAGTCCAATACTAGCTGTATACTCGTATACTTTTGCATATAATATATCTTTTTAAATTCTAGGCTTTATCTGGATCAGCACCACCCATGAGCAACACCCCAACTTCATCTGGAGGTCAATCTTTAGGTTAGTATATCTTGCATATCATGTACATGTTCAAACCTGTAAAATATTATACTCCGTATTTGGCATGTTAATACAGTCATGCTTGAAATATTGAAATTCTTAACACGTAATTGAAGGAAAAATAGGAAATGCTCTATCTTTTTAGATGATTAACAATCATGTTTTGGTTTTCTTGCAGGATCTGGCCGTGGTGGTCCGACACAGGTGAGGTTTATTAGTTTACTTTTATAAGTATATGATTAAGAAGCTATGAATAGCATCAGAGTAGCAGGTGAACTGAAATGGGTATATATTTGTGAATTTAGGGACCTGAATTCGAAGCGAAAATTGCAAAGCTGGTTGAACTAGGGTTTAGTAGAGAGGCGGTTATTCAAGCTCTAAAATTTTTTGATGGCAATGAAGAACAAGCAGCTGGATATCTTTTTGGTGGATGAACTTCTACCAACTTATTGTGACATTATAGCTTTTTCTTAGCAAATTCAAATGTGTACATTGATTGTAACATTAATTACCTCTTTTGGTGATATGAAATTGTTGACTATCAAGTTGCTGGTGATATGAATGGTGCATCACTTTTCTGATATTGTGTTACAGTCCTTAAACAATCTATTTGGTCTGTTGAACTCTGATTTCTAAGTGCTTGATCTGATGCTGTGAAAACTTAAGCCATAAACCTTATCTATATCTTAACTGAGTTTGAGACAGTATTTGTTAAGCAGACTTTGTAAGAAAATCTGTCTAGGTAATGATGTCTATACATCAATGTGGATAGAGAAACCTCTAATAACTTACGAGGAACGTTACGTATGCTTAAAACATGTGAAATTATATAATCTCTTTGTTAAACATACCTTTAGCTTTAGCCGCACATTCTAGACCAACCATTTATTTTCGTAACTTATTAGATTAAGTTCATGAATATATAGTTAAGTTATAAACAAACAAACAAACAAACTTGTATGTGCATAAGATCATATCACAAACAAAAACCACTTAAATTCAGATGTGACTGAGATCCCCTTGAAACATGGTACATTTTGCGTATGCTCTTCCTATACTCTCAACCCAAAACTTCAACCTATTAAAGCCGAAGAACAAGCTAAAAACATTTACCTCAAATCCATAACTGCTTAAGATGAGCTAAAATCCCCCTTGGAGGAACAGATACTATCTTGAACAATACTTGATCAACAGAAATGAACTAATGAATACTCACTTTGCAAGTCAAATCATGAATATTCATCTTTTTTACAAGAACAGGGTAGAAACCAAAAGGATTGTCAACGAACCAAGCCCACAAATGAGATATTGCACACCTGGTAATCTTGTTACCAAATGAGATAAACAGTACATAAGAATTCAAAAGAGCATATAGAAATTTCTAATCTTCTATGCCATCTACAAACATAGTGCATGCATTTAACTATCACAAACTGATATGTTGCCCCAGCATTTACCTACTGAGCAACAACAACCGCGGATAAGGCTTGTAGCTATAGCTATTAAGATGATAGCAAAAATATAAAGTTGACATGAGACACATACAACCAAGATCTAAGATAATAGCAAAAAATATAAAGTTGACATGAGACACATACAACCGAGATCCAGCTATTATATCAACATAAATACATAATAAAAGAAACCCAACAAACCACAAAGATAACAGATATTGCAATAAACTGTTGACATTGAAATCCCATTTAAACCCAAAAATGAAAGGACATAATCCCTAGTTGCTACTCATGCTTTCCAGTTTACATTCCCAAAAAGTAGTACAAAAAATTTAACTCAGAACCTTTCCGCTAATCTTGCAGAAACAGCCCTCAGCTTCGAGTATACCTTCCCAGCAGGCGATCCCATAATAAGACTGCACAATGAATCTCTTGCAACTTTGATGTTGGCAAACGATCCCAATATGTGAATCTTCGTGTCTGCAATAACAATTCTTGTCTTCGTTGAATTCTCAATAGCAAACTTGGTCTTCCCTCCTTTACCAGACAGCCTTCCGATAGCACGAGAAAGATGCTCTCCTTTAAGGGTCTTCACATCTTTAATCTCAAAAGAATCCACATAAAGTTCATCAAGTCTTAGCAAGGCAACTGCATCGATCACATCAAATCCAAGCATGAAAGCATGAACAAAATCCGCACACTTCTGAAGGTTACTAATATCTGGAGTGTCCCGTCTAGTCATCATCTCAACATTTCTCGTCTTCACGTTCATTCGGATATCGATCTTCATTTGATCATATATAGGCGTGTATATATCCATCCACACTTTCTTCAGCGGCGTATACCTATGCTTTGGGACAGAAATTTTACGGAACTGAACTTGGCCATCGGATATCTCATGAGCAGTTAACGGCTTAAAATTCGGCTTTGCAACAACTTTAACTTCACTTGGACCAGTCTCTTCAACTTCCATGGAAGCAGCTACCTTGTTCGATTGCATCCTGTATCTACAACACAAATTCACTAAATAAATCAATACAAATATCTATATCATCTGTATATAAAGGTACATATGATTATCAACTAAATAAAATTAATTGTACAGATAAATTCAAACACTTGTAGCAGGTAATAACGCACCAATTTTATAAATACCTAATTTTCTTAAACGTATGTTAAACTATTACCTTAAACCCTAACAATTCAATATATACATCATGATTAACATTTAAATTGGGGAAAAACCTTAACTTGACCATCTAGAATCGATTCAAAACATATATTCAAACAGAAACAAGAAAATTGGAGTGTAAAAATAATACTTGATATCGGACTAGTAGTTTCTGCTAAAACATAAATTTAGCAATTCGCAAGATAAATTTACAGTAAATACAATCAAATATACATAAATAAGAAATACATTTATATAAACTTACGAAATTTAATTGAAAAACGGAGACTTAGAGACGGTAGCTTGCACGGCGGTGAAAATCGTAATGGAAGACTGCAGAGGTTGTGAAATTAGGGTTTATGAATGATATATGTTGAAGGAGATGTTATAAATTTAGGTTTTGTCTATTTAACCCCTCCATCTATTTTCATTTAGTAAAGTACCCCCCTATCTAATGTAAAATTGAAACTTTAGCCCTCTTATTTTCATTTATTTTATACTTTTTATCTTTAATAAATGTTATAAGTATTAAAATCAACGATGCAGTATTTATTCAAACTCAATCAAGCTGAGTATACTTGGATACACTCTAAAATTTATAAGCATTCCACATCATCTATCATGATCAAAAAGCTTACACTAGGACTTCGTAAGTAGCCACATTTTTCATTGAACCGTGCAATTTTAAACGTTTAACTTGTACAAGTTTGTTCCAATGAGCTTGTATATATTAGTTTCAGTTCTGTCCTATTCATATTTGCTCATGTATGCTTTAAAACAAACATTTTGGAGCAACCAAATAAATAAATCATAATTGTGGTATCCATAGGTTTGAATTTGCTCATCTGGGCTTGACCTGGAGACAAGAAAGTGATTTTTATGTTTTGCAAAAGTAAATAAAATGAACACTGTTTACTTATACCTCTCTCTTCACAATAATTCATCTCAAGCATAAACTTCACATTGGAACAAAACAAGAAAAATGAACCACAAAACAAGATAGGATGGTTTTAAGCAGCTGCAAACAAACCAACATCACCCAGCAGGCTTCCTTCAAATGAAACAGTTTTGTACATGTACATAAATGGATTGCGTAAATATTCCATATTTCACTACAACAAATCATATAAAAAAAATGAATCTTGTAGCATACCCATTTCAAGATACAACAATTTATCAACTTTCAGAAACCTTTCCAAGCAGAAAGAATCTCGTTAACGACTTCACCTATCAATTCCCTATCAGCAGTTTGTATAAATGCATCAAATTCTTCTCTAATGTCATAAATCTTACCAAACTTCACAAGATACTGAATGCAGCAGACCTTCAACTTTGGCAGTCTATACATAGAAGCACTTTGTAACCTCTCAAGCACGTTCGTTGTATCGATATCTTCTAATAAACTTTCTTGGCATGCATCTTTTAAATCTGAAATATCATATTTATCAGCAGCTCGTAGAAGATCAAGTCTGTGTTTAAGAAAATCGTCATACTGTATGTTGGAGTATATGTAGTTGAGAAAAGCTTGACATGATTCAATGGGCATGTCGGATATGTTTATGGCTGACATTTCTTTTTCTTTTAGGTCGTGAGAAAACATGCTATGAAATACTGGTGAACGGGCTGCAAGAACTGCCCGGTGGGCTCCGATGCTTCCGTTAGAAGCACATATAATGATATCTGTGTGGATACTTTCTGATAACATTCTAGCAAGAGAGAAGAGTGCAGTTAAATTCGTGTTGTTTTGTGTTTTTCCTTCACTCCAAATGGAACGAGGTTCTCCGCCCTGTTTTTTACATAACGTTTTACCGAAGAGTAAAGCTTAGTCAAGTAAAATTGATGCAAAAGCAGCAAAAATCATACACTTTGTCTCCAACTCATATCAGGAATACAAAAATTAATGTGATTCGCCTAATATTTTAGAGATGGCAATTCCGACCCATTTACTTATGAATATTGAATGGGCTGATTATGGTTATGTTGTATATCTCTAACTGGCAATTTCGACCCCTTACGCAACCCGACTATATTGTCACCTCTACCTAATAAAGTTATACCTACGGGAACGGGCAAGATGAGCTTAGTGACACATGGAAACTTATATAAAAGAATTTTATATATTACTAAGCACCGACCAGTAGGGAGGCTGAGATGTACGCAATTGTGGACCTAGGTGATTTACCCTGGATATACATGTTTTGTATCGAGTACTGATTGTGGACTTCCCATTTGTAACATGATATTAAGGTCTCAACATCATGAAGGCGAAAAGAAATCCATTTAACCTTAAAAACTTAATGTCAAACTAGTTTTCCACATCCAACAAACTTTGATTAACAGGTTTGATCCTAAAGTTTGCCAACATACAACTTTATACCAAACTTCTTTACTGCACTCAAGAAGCTATTGACATATGATATTGACTCAAGTTCTTAGTTCAGATGCTAGATTTGAATCTAAATGTGTCGTAAGAAACAACGTATATAGATGCTGGTCACATAAAGTCACAAATTTGGTTCACCAACAATGACCCCATCCTTTCCAAAATAGCAAATATATTGTAAAACAATTACGGTATATGCTGAAAAGAAGGATAAAATATTTACGTTTGGAGATGAAATCTTCAAATCGAGAAACTCAACGTCGATGATGAATCTTCCGGTCAATGGAACCTCAAGTGCCCAAACGAAACCCTCGCCGCTTTTCAGCTGCTTATCCTTAATTTCTGCATCCAAATCATAGATAAAAACATAGAAAGAAAGATTGTCAACTACTGGTGGTGCTAGTCTGCTAGAAGTCTTGCAGTAGGATCATGTCTGCCGGTGGTGGCAAGATGGACAGAGCAGGTAACGGGTCAAAATAGGTCAGTGCTGAAACAGACCAGTTCCATTACGGGTCCAAACGGGCTGGAATGCTGGATCAAGTTGATCTGAGTTTGTACTTCTTAAAACACTACATAAATAGTTCATGCACCAATTATGATTCAAAAACAATATTACAAAACAGTATCTAATTTTCAGATAAACCAAGTTTGAAAGTTCTACGCATAAAAATAGAATTCGAGGAACTTTCAAACCACTGGACCCATTAGACCCGTTCTCACTTGACCTAAAACACTATTTGGCTTGTCCTGATATATGAAACACAATCCAAAACGACTGACTGATACATAATTATCACCTCAAATGTCAACTTTGGACACTAGAATGACTCTCATTTTGTCACACATACCAAAGGTTTTCAGTTTTATGTTATGAATGAGGATAGTAAATACTAGACTTACCTGGATGAACCAAAGTCTTGCGACCACCCAACAATGAGACTACACGAATGTTAAAGGAAGCAATCGGCGGACTATCTCGAGCTAACTTTGGTATCTCTGGGAAGAGTTTAATCACCAAGTTTCGATTCTTTTCCAGAATTAAATGCCTTCAATTTACAAAAGTTACAAAAGCACTTAAAAATCACAGTAGCAAAATTCATAAATCAATGGCTTTATGTTTTACTCTTAAATAAAGCATAAAAAGATACTTCTTTTTCCTATAAACTTCTTTTCAGTTATCAACTAAAACCATATGTTCATAAGATTTATTTTTCAACAATAACCATTATAAGTTTTTTAAACTTAATTAATTGAATAATCTTTATGCTACAGAAAAAGAAAAGGAAAAAGAAAAAGAAAAAGAAAATGATTTAATAAAAGAAACCGTCAAAACTGTCAAACCGGCTCGCAGTTAGTTTGAGAAAATGTCAAACCGAGATTTATTTTTATATTGCATAAAAATAAAGATAAAAGATTGGCAACTCATAACAGAAACAAAACTGATAAAACAGAATTACAGTATTACCAGTTCCAGTTTCCAACGATAAAAGGATCAGATTTCCTGTAAGAAGAAGAACCAAAAGTATCGATACGCCATTGAGCTAAACGAGAAACTGTATCAACACGATACTCAGAATCATTCAACCTACCGAAAGCCAACGCAGTCGCCACTTCATGAAAACATTCAAAAATTCCATCGAACAACAACTCTCCGTGCTTTCCCAGGTTGACTTATTATGTTCAAACAATAATACAATATCAATATATGCACATATAAACACACACAGTTTCACACCAACTGTGTGTATTCTTCACTGCTGTTTTTTTTGTTTTTGTTTTTCTTCTTTCTTTCTTTATGGGCTAAGAATGATGAAGAAGTTAATTAATAGTGAGTTTAAGGGATTGTGGCCCGAATTTTTGGGAGAGTTTCGGGCACGCAAGAGTATTGATTAAGCTTTTACGCCATTAATGAATTACTTACCTTTATAGCAAACTCAAAACTCGAAATTTTAATGTTATGGTAAATGTTTTATAACCAGTTCAGGGGATATGGTTTTGCGTTTGTGTTTAAGATTTAATGTTTTTCATTTCGTCGCTTATAAAAAGGCTTCCATCCAACAACGGTATAAAACGAAAGTAAATTGCTGTAATAGAATATTTGTGTATGTGTACTTTTTGAAAGAAAAAAAAATCTGAATGTATAAAATAGTAAAAAATTTCCTTGGAAGCAAAGTATATATTTTGATTCACTCAAAGAAAAAGCTTAGCAAAGCGTGGAGTCAAAATTATAAATTTGTATGTAGGTACTTGAAGGAGATATGATTTTCCATTTTTTCCAACCTCCAATAACAACATTTCTACATTAAGATGTAATAATGACATTCGTTTGTCCATTAGTATCTATCCACTAGTATGGAGTTAACTATTCAATTACGAGACTCTGAATTCAAATTTTAGAGTAAGAACATATTTATATATTGAAAAATGCTTATATCAGTGGTTATGTGTGTGAGTTCCTTCTTTCGATAAAAGAGAAAAAAATGTTTTGGTATGTAAGGTGTCATATATTTGTTGTACAATAGACATGCATATGACATTATATATATATATATATATATATATATATATATATATATATATATAGCGTACGGATCTAAAAAGATGTACTATTTTCTGAGAAAGTAGGGAAAGCTACACATTAATCAACGATGAATGTTAGCGAATTCCTTTAATATTCATCATATGATATTATAGGTTATAACAATGGTTTTGATTAGTATTTATTGGTAAAAATATGTTTGTATCGTTTTGATTATCATTCATCGTGGACGAATGTTAACGAAAGTTTTTTAAAAGAAACAAATAATATCAACTTTGGTTAACATTCATTAATGATGAATATTAGACATTTCTCTTAATATTCATCATATGATATTATAAGTTATAAAAAGTAGTTTATCTATGAATATTAGTAGGTATAACATCAGTTTTGATTAATATTTCTTGATAATTAAAAAAAAAAATTACGTTTGATTATCATTAATCGCGAATGAATGGTTAGCTTCCCTACTTTCCTCAAAAAATTATTTCCCTCTTGATTCCTACCTTATATATATATATATATATATATATATATATATATATATATATATATATGTCTGAAATATATTGCTTGATTTTTTAAATTAGCTAAAATTTAGGGCATGATGACATCATAAATTATAATATAAAAACAATTAAATAAAACTTACCTTATTCTTTTAGTCAACTTTATACGTTCTATATTTATCTATAATCTATCTACCAATAATAAATAATAATTTTATTGTGTAAATGGGGTACATCAAGTGTTTTAACTAAATACGGAGTATCATAACGTTTTACATGTATTAAATTTAACAATAATACTCATAACATCCGTATGAACTATGGATGGTTACTACATTTTTTAATAGTGTTGTTGACTAATCATCACTTAAGGAAAAATACATATTTTACTCTTTTAATCCTCCAACTTTTTCATATATACACAAATAATCCCTCTAGTGCAGTTCAACGGAACAAAATATTTCCCCTTAAACTTATAATCATCTTCAAAAATGTTCAAACATTATTACTACAATATATTACGTCATATTTTTATCAAAAGTTCTGTATGTATACACGGGTTTGAATGCTACTATAAGAAATTAAAATAGAATGAAATTACTCAAAATCAAACTTGGAATATAGAAGATATAAGCACACCTAAACCTATAGAAAATGCTAATCAGGTATCTAATATTATAGAAAACACCGATGGAATTATAGAAAACACCGATGGAAGTATAAACATAACTTTTGAAAATAATAGGATAGAACCGTTAAGATTTTCTACTTATATCCCAGAATCCTCTAGTTCTATGTCAGAAGAAAACATATATTTAAGAAAAACTCAATCTATGAGAATGAGAGGGGTAGATTTTAATCAATCTATACCTAAACCTTTATACGAAGATGATAACAAAAGTGATGATTTTAATAATACCTACAAACCAACTAGATCTGAAGTAGATTATTATAGAGAAGATCAATTATGAGTGATATAAAAATACAAATGAAAAATGATAGAAGTAAGAGAACAAGTTTATATTTAAGAAATTTATATATAGAAAGAAATAAACTAATAATACAAATAAGAGATATAAAGTATAAAACAAAAGGCAAAATATTAGAAAAGGAACATATAAAATTTCTATTG
This sequence comes from Gnaphalium uliginosum, assembly GCA_963930675.1. Taxonomy (NCBI): domain Eukaryota; kingdom Viridiplantae; phylum Streptophyta; class Magnoliopsida; order Asterales; family Asteraceae; genus Gnaphalium; species Gnaphalium uliginosum. Next base: position 2,346,535 of record OZ005685.1, read on the forward strand.
TGCCTATTAAAAATTAGATTAAGGTCAAATTCTCAATTAATCAAAGATGCAATGGCTAAATTAGTGATCTGTTAAAATGCCAAAAATTAAAACAACTATAACCAAACAAGATTTAGATTATTTAGAAAGTGAAATAAATAATGATTATAATAAAGAAAAATTAGCTTGGTATAATTTTAAATTTGATAAAGGTCAAAGAAATATAAATCAATTAAAATGGCATTTGTATGTGTTTGAAAACAATGAAGTCGTGCCTTTCTTTTCATAGTTACATATATATTGTGTAAAAGAGGGAATGGATTTTCCCTTTCTAGAAAAAGCCGAAACAATAACCAATATAAATAAAACATATACTAATCTTAAAATACAAGAAGAATCTATAGGAATTCATCCACCTTATGAAGATATAATAATAAAATAGAATAATAAAGAACATGTAGGCATTCCCTTAGTCGAAGTAAAAGAACAAGATTCTAATAAAACTCTAAAACAAATAGCATATCAAAATAATTATACAAATGAAGTATTAAGTACAATAGGCCAACAATTAGACCGAATAGAAAAGAATGACAACAGTAAACCCAATACTTTGAAATCTAATAATAAACAAGTTATAGAAGAAAGTCCTTTATTTATACCATACCAAATAGATACTCCTATAAATCTAGGAATATATAATATTATATTAAAAGAAATTGAAAATAAATTATCTTAATTAATAAAATTAATGTAATAAATGAAGAAGAATCTTCAGAAGATGATATTCCTAATATAAAAAATCAATTTGATAATGAAGTAAACAGAATAAAACATAATCCTTATACTTCAAATAAAACTTATACTCCAAGACCAGAGACTCGAAATTATTATTATAGACCAACACCTCCAGATTTACAATATTAAGAACGTCATACTCTAGTACAAGCTAAATATGATGGAACTTCTATATATGAATGGAATATAGATGGTCAATCAGAATATCAAATTTTAAATCTATTACAAGAAAATGACTATGGTAGCTACTGCATATAAATCAAATGGGAATACTGAATTTAAGGTAGCACAAATGAGTATATCAGGATTCACTGGATCATTAAAAGGCTGGTGGGATAGTTATGTAACTCAAGAAGAAAAAAATGTTATATTAAATGCAAAAAAGACTATAATTAAAAATGAAAATGGTCAAACAAGTCAATCACAAATAGATGATATGATGAATACGCTAATATATGTTATATTAAAAAATTATGTGGGAAATCCAACAGCTTATCAAGAAAGAAACTCATCTACATTATTAAATCTAACATGTAGAAAATTACAAGACTTTAGATGGTATAAAGATGTATTTTTAGCTAAAGTAATGACTAGGCCAGATTGTAAAGAAGCATATTGGAAAGAAAAGTTTATAGCAGGATTACCTAAGTTATTTGCTGAAAGAATTAGAAATAAACTAAGTCATGATTAATATAATACCCTATATTAAGGATTTTAGTGAGAAAAATATTTCCTACTAAATCAAAATCTATACATATGTCTATAGAATTAGAACAACATTGTAAAATTGAAATACAAGATTTATTAGATAAAAAAATTATACGTCCATCAAAATCCTCTTGGTCATGTTCAGCTTTTTATGTTATAAACAATACTGAAATAGAAGGAGGAGCACCTAGATTAGTCATAAACTATAAACCATTAAATAAAGTTTTAGAATGGATTAGATATCCTATACCAAACAAAAGAGATTTATTAAAAAAACTATATGATTCAAAAGTATTTTCTAAGTTTGATATGAAATCCGGATTTTGGCAAATTCAAATAAAAGAATAAGATAAATATAAAACAGGCTTTAACGTCCCTTTTGGACATTATGAATGGAACGTAATGCCTTTTAATTTAAAAAATGCTCCATCAGAATTTTAAAATATAATGAATGATATAATTTTAACTTTAGAAAATTTTGCAATAGTTTATATCGATGATGTTTTAATATTTTCAAAAAATATAGATCAACATTTTAAACATTTAAATGCGTTTTATGATATTATATACAAAAATGGATTAGCAGTCTCTCCAGCTAAGATATCTTTATTCCAAACAGAAATAAGATTTTTAGGACATAATATAATTCAAGGAACTATAAAACCAATAGATAGGAGTTTAGAATTTTCAACCAAATTTCCTGATGAAATAAAAGATAAAAATCAATTACAAAGATTTTTAGGATGTTTAAATTATATACATGATTTCTTTAAAGATTTAGGAATTGTTTGTAAACCTTTATATGATAGGTTAAAGAAAAATCCTAAACCATGGACATAAGAACATTATAAAATAATAAGAGAAAAAATAAAATTTTTACCGTGTCTAACTATACCTCATCCAGATGCTAAGCTTATAGTTGAAACAGACGCAAGTGATTTAGGTTATGGTGGCATTTTAAAACAAAAACTTTCCGACAATGAAAGTGAACAATTAGTTAGATTTATTCAGGTTCTTGGAATGAAACTCAGAAAAACTATTCTACTATTAAAAAAGAAATTTTAAGCATTGTTCTAAATATTAAAAAATTTGAAGATGATTTATTTATGAAAACTTTTATATTAAGAATTGATTGCTTATCTGCAAAATATATTTTAGAAAAGGATATAAAGAATTTAATTTCTAAACAAATTTTTGCTAGATGGCAAGCTATATTAAGTAACTTTGATTTTACTATTGAGTTTATTAAAGGAGAGAACTATTCCTTACCAAACTTTTTATCACGAGACTTTTTACAGGAAAAATGAGCAGTTCATCAGAGTTTGGAAAGAAGATTATATTAACAAGACAATCTATAGCAAATCTAAAAAAGGAAAAGAATCCATCTCCTTCTTCTTCTAGAGATTTTCCATCCCTTCCTATACACCAGAATAAATTTGAACACATATCTCCTTTTCCCAACAAAGTCGGACCCCCTTATTCAGTTCTAGCCCAGTTACAAGATTTACCGAAATCTCCTACAACTCCACAAAAACATTTCACTCCATCTCCGACTATAATAAGATCTTCTTGTAGTTCAAATGAGTATGCTATAAACCCAAACAGACAAGTCATTAAAATTCTAGAACCTTTTGAAGAACAAAAATTGAGTAAGGGTTTTCAATCGCTTATAGAGTATCTATATCCCAAAAATTTCCATTTTTATAACAATGATTATCAAATAAGATAATATTATCAAGCCATTTTAGTTGATTCCGGGTCAGTTATCATAGAACACAATACTAACCCAAAAAACCAAAACATTATAGACTGTAGTAAAGTCAAAATTATCAAAGTCATAAACCCAGAAGAATGGTCTATCAAACCTTATACTCATAAAATTTTATTTGGATATCCATCATACCCTGTCTACAATTATTATGATTATCAAGAGGCATGGTTTAAAGCTTTCCTATTAAGAAGCTTTAATCATACGTGGTTTTTATATTTTTTTGACAAATTTTATAATATATATCCAAGATGGTTTATTAAGTGGTTTAGATATATGAGAACCATTCCTGAAGCTTTTCCGACAAAGGTCTTAGAAGAGTATAATAAGTTCAAATTCTACTATAGGCATGAGAATTTCTCTCCTTTTGAGTATACTCTTCAATTCACTATTATGTTCAAGCTCCCTTGGATTATGTTGTTCACTTACAAAAAACAAGAAGCTCAAGATCTAAATCCACTTCTTCTATATAGACAGTTCAATGTAAAATGGTGGAAAAAGATTAATGAAGACAAAGCAAGTGCTAAAGCAGTCACGGAATTTTATAATGAAAGTTTAAGTCAATCAGCAAGCTCTTCTACTCCAGTTCCTAATATCCAAAATACTGAGTTTATTAGTAGACTTCGGGCGTGTTCATCACCTGAAGATATATAGAAGATTATAAATGAAATCAAGAGGCCTCTCACTCCAAGTGAAGATCTTCTCCAAGATGCTCAAGATCCTTATGATGATGTTATATTAAGTTAAAAGTGTCCTAATGAGAGTCATAATTTTATAAAAAGAAGTTTAGTCTGAGTTTATATTAACAACAGAGAGTCTTTATCATTATGAACCAGTCATATTGAATTTATATAAAAGAAATAAATTTTTTATCCATATGAACCAGTAGAGAATTAATAAAGATCAAATTAAATAAGTTCAGTCTGAGTCTATATTAACAACAGAGAGTGTTTGTCATTATGAACCAGTCATATTGAATTTATATAAAAGAAAGAAAATTTTAATCCATATGAACCAATAGAGAATTGATAAAGATCAAATTATTAAAGACAATAATTCATATCACACTCTCATTTAAAAGAAGGAATTATTGAAGACATTTTTCAAAAGGAAATAATTATTAAAGTGAAGACAATTATTAAATTGAAGACTAGACAAGAAAGCAAAGCCAAAAGATGCGGAAAAATTATTGAAGACAAGAAATATTAAAGTGAAGACAATTATTAAAGTGAAGACTAAACAAGAAAGCAAAGCCAAAAGATGCTGAAACATTATTGAAAACAATTATGAAAGAAATAGGCAAGTGCCAGTTACAATGACCGGATTGATTCTCAATTCTAATTATAAAAGGAAAGCAAAGATTGAAGAAAGGGCAGAGTTTTTACTACCCAAAAAGAGTTTCTTTTATGAAAAAAACCCTCTATCGGATTATCAACTTCTCAATGTTCAAAAACCTTAGATTTTAATATTTGTATATGTCCTATATGTCAATCCAGTTCTATTTCCAATATAGAAGAAATCAATCATTGTATTATATCCAAGTGTCCTTGTATCAAGTTTGAATCTATAAACAAAGGTATATTTTCCTAACTATGTTAATATTTACATGTATCGATCCTAACTATATTATATTAACTTATAGTAAGTTAATATAATAACTTATAGTATCAGAGCCGTGTGTGTGTGTGTGTGTATATATATATATATATATATATATATATATATATATATATATATATATATGGAAATGTTTACATGAGAACTACTTAAAAGTTGAAAACTTGTGAGAACCACAAAAATATGTGATTGTTCACATGTGATTAACATTATACACATGTGAACATTTATATTTGTTCGAATGAGAAATAAAAAAATATTAAAAATCACAAAATTACGTATAAAAATACGTAAAAACACATATGTTCACAACTGAACAGTTCATATGTGAACTGTGACACCCGACAAATTAGGCCGTCATTAGTGATTAATCATAGATCATTATTACATGTAATTAGTGTGAAATAGGACTAATTACTATAGCACTTTGTATAGTGTATTATACGCACGTACGTAATTAACTGTAAATTACGCAAATTTGATCGGATGGAATCCGACACAATAAATATGGACGTTGGTGAAAAACAGTTTATTAAATAACCTAATTATGATAGATAATTGTTATTTAACTTATATTATTGCGATAATATCTAAAACGTTTCACGTTTCCTACAAAACGTATCGTACGCGACGAAAACGCGCGAATCGAACCCGACACCGAACGAAACCCGTCAAGTATGTTATAAAGATTCAATAAAAGTATTAAAGAACATTTTGCCACTTAAAAATAACAATTTCGTATTCAAATATAAACACGAAAACTAAATGTTAACGATTTAATTATAACACGCGCTATTAACGTAACCGAACGAGTAACGTAACACGAAATCGTGGAAACGAGTCACGAGCCCGAGACCACAACGGGTCAGGCCCATTCCGGCCAGCCCAGCCCAGTAAAGCCAGCCCACCCATTTGGCCCATCTCTTTCCTTGAGAACACTTATACACCTCTCCAATCTTTCATTTCTAAATACACTTTTAAACTTTTGCTACTTGTTTTCTCTCTACCTCCCTCCAAATCACAGCCACCACTCACCACCCCCACATCCCACAACCCCTTCCAAGGTCCCTGGACAGCACCACCATTATCTACAACACCACGAAGAAGAAGATCGGACCAAGGAACGAGAAACAATCACAGCAGCCCTCTTCTTCTTCATTTCGACTTTGGATTAACTTTTTCTTGTAAGAATCTCTTCAAATCTTGTTCATTTTCCTTGGATGATGTTAATATACATGTTAGAAGTTCGTTTATGCTAATTATGTCCAAGATCTAAACCGAAAACCAAAAGATAATGCTAAAAACTTTCGGGTAAAGCTATTAACCTTCGGACGAAAACTTAACCCGACTTTGACACATGATATCTAACTTATTTCTTAACCAAATCGAACGATTCTTGAGTCTAAAATCAAGTTCAAGAAGTCTACTTTCGAACCCAAGTGGTTTGGCGATTTTCTGAGGTCATTTGATATACGAAAACGATTTTACAAGAAAATGTGTCTGGACTGCCATTTTGAACAGAAAAATCGACCAACTTTGGGAAAGCATATCTCGAGATCTACAACTCCAAAACGACTGAAACCACTTGCAAAAGTTTTCTTTTTCTGTTACCTTTCAAAATTGTACTCGTACTTTTTCTGAAGCTTTGTAAATCGTGAGATATGAACCAAACACTGAGCAAAGGTCCAAAAGTCGACCTGCTGGACCTTTGCCTAATCCTTGGACGATTTCGTGAGCTATACTTGACCAAAAGTTATGAAATTTTTACTGGAAGTAGCTAAGATATGTAGGAACAACTATGATTTTTCTTGGAGCTCACTTTGAAACTTTGGTTAGTCAAAACGAACCCCGAAAACAACCCAAAAACTAAGAAAACAAACTCATGGACTGTTTTTGCAATAAATATGAAACGACACTTTTGGGTCAACCACGGAACGTAACGATGACTTTTCTAAGCTCTAATAACATATTTAAGACTTCCCTAAAAGTTTCGGGTCAAACTGAGCACATTTGAGCAAGTTCCCGAAAAATCAAAAACATCACAGCCCGTCTGTGTCGCAGAAGGCCCAAAGTTATTGCGACACAAGGCTTGTGTCGCTAAATCGTAATGACAGCAGTACTAATCTGCGACACAAAGCTTGTGTCGCTAAAATCATAAAGCAGTACTAACTTGCGACACTAAGTTAGTGTCGCAATAATTCAACTAACCGTATTAACGCTTGTGTCGCTAAATTTCAAACAGTACTAACCTAATGTCGCAATATGCCTTGTGTCGCCAACTAATTTCGATGTCGCTGAAACTAGCGACACAATGACTTGTGTCACATACTTATGAAAAATCATGACCTGCGACACTAATGCTTATGTTGCAAAAATTATCTTAAAATTTACAATCAGCGACACTACCCTCATGTCGCAACACCATACGGCGACACAACCATTGTGTCGCATAACACAGACTTATTCTAAATATGTTTTCACAAAGTACCGTACACGCGTAATAACGGACGTTCACATATAACTTATTACGTATATGAAACCCATATACTCTATTAAGTATAAAATGAAACAAACATAATAATAATGGCTTCGAGAATTATTATTACAAAACATCACCAACGGGTCATACATATTTTCTAAACGCAAACAATGAACAAACACTTGGACATAACTAGTTGAGTGGACAACTAGCATGAATGATCTTTTGAGACATTCACTCATATATAACCTTGTGCGTTTAGGGCGCCAGAAGGTTACACTTTGGACAAACGTTTATTAACTTAAACGCACGCTTACAAGACTCAGGTGAGTCTCATAGCCCCACTTTTACTGTTTTATACTATGGGGTGAGATTACATACACTGTTTATTATAATCACAAGTGACTGAAACAACTCTTATACGGATTGCATGAGACCTTTAATCCACTAAAAGTCCTCACTTTATCATAGTTCGTTAATTGTATAAGCGCGAGTATTATTGGATAGATCTATCGGGGATTGACATCCCCGTCCGGGCTAGTCGCTCTAGCCGACCCACGGACGCATTAATATTTGACTGTTACAGGTGTATTGGATTACACGTCTGCCCGAGGCAAAAACTAGGTTAAGCGTCGAACTGTGAGACTCATGGCAATAGTATACTTTTATTTTTGCATTCGTGCAACACTGATGAAATCTTGTGATTATTACCAACTTTTGATAACTGTTTCAAACCTATGAACTCACCAACATTATGTTGACCGTTTTAGTATGTATTCTCAGGTTCACAACAGGAGTAGGACTACCCCAGGACACGATAGCTCGAGTCGCATGCTTATAAACATTCAGAGATTTTCTTGCATTACTGTTTTGTAACATTGGTCATGTATTAGAATCTCTTGAACTATTCGCGAACTCAAATCTTAATGTAAACGGTTGGATTACTAATGTAATTACTTTGTATTATTTTCAAAACGTCTCATATAGAGTCGTTTGCCTTAACTTTGTGTAATGATCCATGATTAGTCGCGCCCCGACCCGACTTCCGCTGCATCATAATTTGGGGGTGCGACATGAACAAATTGGTAAAGTTAGTTAAAATAAATTCTAACACATAAATTTTCAGTTTTCAAGGTTTCATCGATTCTTATTAACAATTTTATGTATATTTTGACATTATACATATATTATGTACAACTGACTGTCTCAAGTGAGACTTGAACTGTCAACCTTTTAGTTGAAAGATTCCTTTCATACCGCTATGACAAGGGCCATTTGTTAATGTTTTAGTTCAAGATTGTTTCATCTTATTAACAAAAGCAATACCACAAAAACTAACATCTAAAGGCGTAAAATGGTAAAAGTGTAGTAATTTCCATATATGGTTGATTTCTAGAAAGAACTCCATCTGGGTCAGATGGGTGTATGCTTATAAGCTACGTGATCGCAGCTTTTGGGATGTCCCTGCTCAGCGTAGTATGAGTTGGGATTGGCGGAGCTTGTTACACATCAGGGATGTCATTCGGCTGTATTGTTGGTACAAGATTGGTAATGGGAGGACTGTTTCAGTTTGGTATGATACTTGGTGTATCCAATGTCTATTGCCCTGTTTTTGCCGGGCAACGTGACATTACGCGCTAGGGGTTCTCGACTTCTGATTCTGTTGCTGATCTCATTGAGGGTAACTCTTGGAGATGGCCGGTGGAATGGCTCCAGAGGTACCCCTCTCTTCCTCAGATTGCGGTCCCTCATCTCTCTTCTCAGCCTGATATGTTATTATGGCGCGACTCGGCTGGAAACTTTTTCGACTTTCGGGTTGCTCAAGTTTGGGATTCTATTCGGCCGAGAGGGAGTGTGGTGGATTGGACTCCTGTTGTGTGATTTTCTCATTGCATTCCTAGGCATGCCTTTCATCTGTGGCTCGTCTTAAGAGGCAGACTGAAGACCCAAGACCGTCTAAGACAATGGGATGTCGACCCTTCCGTTGATTTAGCCCTGTTGCGTTGTCTGCTGTGTGGCTCTTGCCAGGACTCTCATGCCCACCTATTCTTTGAATGCTTCTTCTCTTCACAGGTTTGGTTCAGGGTTATTAGTCACGCGCATCTGCAGATTGTGTCTGATAGACTTGAAGATGTTTTGCCGTCCCTTTTATCTGCCACGGGTCCAAAAAATATTGACCATGTTGTGCCTCGTCTGGTTCTGGCTGCTACGACATTCTTCATTTGGAAAGAACGTAATTTTCGGCTCTTTGACAAAGGCATGAGGTCTTGTAGGGAGGTGGCTGATGTTATCATCAATACGATTAGGCTGAAGATGGTCTCTTTTCCTTTCAGACCTTCATTTCGTGCTCTCCGTGCCATGGAGAGATGGAAGATCCCGAAAGGGGTGTGCTCTTCGGCTAGTTGAGTCTCTCATCATGCGGGTGCAGTGGATCATTGCTTGGTTGGAGTTAGTCTGTTGCTGTCTATCGGTTGTGCCTTTTAGCTGGATGTCATACACAGGGAATGTCTTGTGTATGCACTTAGTCTTTCATATCTGTTAGATTAAGTCTTATGGTGCTGCCACATCTATTGTATCTGTAACGCTTATCATTTATTTTAATAATATTTGTCGGGGTAATTTTTTCCCTTTAATAAAAAAGTAAAGAAGAATGGTTGTTGCTTTTGACCAAAACTATATATGGAATGCAAGTTGAAGAATGCATGGTGGGACACTTCCACCAATGCTTCTACGCATTTCAATGAAAACTAATACGTATGCAACGTTAAATGTCTTGTGTGATAACGATCGTTTTTATTATTTTATGTGTTTAGACTTTTAATATTAAAAGGGGTAATAATTCAATAACAATATTTAATACGTGTGATTTCTAAAATAAAATTTTTATAAGTATATTAAGACGTCAATTAGTAGAGTCACTAGACCATGTTGATGATGTATAACATTAAGTTAAGCTATGGAGATTTGATTCAAGTATTTTAAAATAAAATATTTGAAAATCAAGTTAATTTTGATAACAAATTACTCGGTGAATAAGTTGGGTCTTGTTTAGTTATATATGAGTTATTCTTAGGATTTTGATGAGGAGGTTGAGCAAAAGAAATAATATATAAGAGTCTCTCTCCTTCTAGTGTGTTGGTCTTAGTGATTCGATAACGACCACGCGAATTATGTTATTGTAATCTACCGGTGAGAGTGGTGTGAGGATACATGATAATATTCATGAGTGTTGAGAGGAACGTCCATTCTTGTAATATTGTTCGTATATAATGGAATTTTAAGTGGTCGCTAGTCCCGTGATTTTTACTCTCCCTTTAGAGGTTTTCCACGCAAAATATCGTGTGTCCTGGTTTTTTCTGTTTTATACGTGTTTATTATTGATTATAAAAGGTTGTGTGATTTGATATGATGGTGATTGATTCTAACGAGTTGTATGAGAGCGGATTTGATTCCAACGCTGTGCTATAACAATTACCACCCATAAATAATTTGAATTTCGGTGAAAAGAAAAATAAAAATAAAAAAATTTAGGAGAGAAAAATGAGATAAAAAAAAGCGAGTTAAATGTGGTCCAATTTTGATGACGGTCTATGTAGGCCCATTGGCTGAAATGGGTAAGACGGAATGGGTTACATGCCGTGATGTTGATTGGGTTTTACTCAAATAAGACCAATTTTTCTCCATCATCTTTTTATCTCATCTCATTTATATTTATATTTAAATTTATTTATTAATTTTGAAATGTTTCGAGTTTGCAATCATCATTATCAAACTTAACGTGTCGATCCAAAATTTTATTTTGTATTATTTGGCGTTGAAATTTTAATATTTTGGAATGACGATGTACTATTAAACTGACTAGCCTATACTAAAAGCATAGGAGAGCGCAACCGATTACAAAAGGATAAAACAAGCCATATGTATCGGTATTACTATAATTTATTTGTTTCAATCCTAACACGTTTTATATGTTTGGTAACATATGATTATGTATCATAGAATAAAAATATTTAAAGAATAAAACAAACTTAACTTTATATTTTGGCTACCAATAGTGAAAAAATTATCAAGATTAGTATAAAGCTATCAAATACCTAATGTTATTTTGGTGACTTCTAATAACTCAGAAAAATGGTGCACTGCCCATTAATCTGGATTTATTATTCCCACAATCACCAAAAATCATGATTTGACAATAATCTAGCCAATAACTAAATAAATTAAATAAAAGAATTTAAAAAATAAAGGAATTTAAAAAGTGAAAAAAACATAAACAATTATTTAACATTTAACATATAAATATATATATAAATATAAATATATCAATATAAAGAAGATTGATTGTTAGGGGTATAATTGGTGCGTTGTTATCATTTAACTTGTTCTCATTTGAGGTTGCTCACCAATCGTTAACAACATGACCCTTTCCACCACGATTTGATACACGTATTTAAAAATTAAATTTTTTAATATAAATTAAAGTCGTTTTTGTATTATAGGTCAAAAGTCAAAACATGTCAATCTAGTTGGGTTAATCCGTTCATATTATTTATTTATTATTTATTTTTATGTGTGTTTAACTGGTTGTTTGTTTATAATGGATTTGCTTTTCAAAGGTAGGAATGGTAGGTAAATTCCATGACTTTCAAAGGAACAAAGGGAACACCTGGTGAGCTTATTAACTAATGTATAATATTTTAAATTTTGTATTAAGAAAATTACATTTATTTTTAATCTAATATTACATAGTAAATCTTAGTTAACATAAAAGAAACAGGAAAAGTACTAGATATCGTCAGGAATTCCTGGCTATTGCATGGGAACAAACAGAGTCGTCTTTGAAAGTGTGCAAGTGGTGCTACCGTATAGGGCCTCCAACTGTTTAAGGGCCTCAAAATTTCATATATAATGTATATATTATTAATATTAATATACGTATACTATATTTTTAAGGCCTCCAAATAGTTTTGAAAATTACGGCTAATGTGTATATAATATATTGAACTGAACCTTGTTGTAGAATATTAAAAATAAAATATATTTGTTAAATCGAAATTCTAAACCCCGAAACTCCAAGAGTAATTCATGTAGTCACGTTCTACTTCTCGTTCAGAGGCATATCACGTGACAAAGCGAGCATGAAGTAGAACGTGACTATAGATTCTATCCTACCAGTACATTAACTAAACGAGCATGAAACTATATCTTCAATTTTTATGAAAGTAAAGAATCTGTATTCTCATTATATCATATCGTCTTATATGGAAATAGAAATATTGTATAATATACGTATGTCATTCGTTCGTTTTTATGAATGAATAAAGGCTTAAGATTATTATTTTATTTCTAGGGTCTCATTTTGAAATTTTGCACAGGACCTCCGAAAATTTCTGGAACGGTCCTAGGAACAAGTTCATCTTTGAAGTAGCCTTCGTTGTCTTCCTTATGAAAACATCCATTCTTATTTGAGAAGTATGGAAGGAGATCAATGAGTTTCAGAAGATGGATACTTTGTTCGTTATCTTAATTTTATTTCTAAATCATTTTAGTATAAAAACATGCGTTTTATGTCTCGTTTATATGGTAATCATAAAATGTTGATCTAATAATCATAAATCATCATATCATATCATCATCATAATAATAATATAATAATAATATTAGAAGATTAAAGTAATGCTTATAGATCCGGTTATAGAGATATTAAATGTTTTCACGATATAAGTTTTACTTACATCATCCCCAACAAAATCTTTAAAAAAATAATATCACAAGAGTTGAACAGAAATGCAGAAGTATAGAAAACACATGTAGGCCCATTTCAAACATTTTGGATAAAATAATTGAACAGGTTTAGCCCGATCCAGGCCCAAATTCATTTGAATGTTTTGAATTACTGTAATTACAAAATATTTAAGAATTGATATCGTTTTAAGGGTTCCAAAAGAACCTCCAGTGTAGTTGACAAAATGACAAATACTCTAATGCTAGCATTATAAAAATGATATACAAACAATAAGAAATTATGGCTAACTTTTTTAATCGTTACAAGAACAATAATCAGTTTAAACTAACCTATTTGACATGTTCAAAATAGAATATTTGGAGATAAATGGGTGATTATATTCATAATACGTTAAAATTACCACTTTTTTTAAAAATATAAGATATATTAACATCGAAAAGTCTAAATGAGTAAAGTTCATCGATCATCACACGGAGTCTAGATGAGTAAAGTTTATCGATCATCACACAACAAACCAATACTACCAAAATTCATGACGATCTTGCTTCTCTTCCTTCATGGAATCTCTAATAGTGGCTATCTTGATTACGATAAGTCGATAACGCCAAAATACTAAACTTTAAACTCTAAACGTGAATAAAACAAGTTACATAAAGGACACTTTTTAGGTAGCTTCAAGACACAATAATTTCAAGCACAAAAAGAAAACCCACACTTCTTGAACTTCGTATCACCATCAAAAACTCAAACAATGGAAATTAGATGTTTATTTCATTAATTTTCAAGAACATAATAACTAGGGGCAGCCTTTGCTACTTTCTTAATGAGCAAGTATTAAACAATCACACATAAAGATTCAATCAAAGCCATTGATTCTTGAGGGTCAAAGCCCACACCAACTCCAAAGTTCAAGAAAGTGCAAAAAAGACCCTAAATATTGCAAATGTTGCCTCACCAACATAGAACCAAATAAAGTACTACAAGTTTAAGTTTAACACAATCATCTTTTGAATTTCATCATTTTAATAAATCATATTTGTCATTGAAATACTACTTCTCTTAGATATTTGCATTTTGTTGTTGGTGTTGTAGTTGATTAAATGAAGCATGACTAAAGTTATCCATACACAATTTGCATGAGTTACTATATAAATGTTAAAAAATGTTATTATTGTTGTATAAAACTAACAAAATATATAAAAGCATTAAAGCTCAAGAATTCAAAATCAAAACCTAACCCTACATCCCCCACCCCGTTTTACTTGTATTTCAAAAACACCACCATACATGACCCCACAAACCACCACCACCACTCTCAATCAAGAAAAAAGACCTTACTTTCTCCTTTTACTTTACCATAATCCCATCTAACAAACACCATCTATTTTAATGTTCTAATGATTCATTTTCTTTTTCTCCTTCATTGTCCCATTTCATGATCTTTTTGCTTCCAAACACTTCTTCTTAACATGACACACCCTTTATCACCACCGCCATCACCGCCACCAGAACCACCGGAACCGCCATCCGTCTATTGTACGCCTTCACCACAATCCAAAGCCACCACCCCATCTCCCATAGCACGAATTTTCATGTCAAGACAACACTCATCCATCAAACCATCTCCTCTAACCAAACATGTTTTTTCAAGACAACAATCACTTAATATCTCAACTCCACACACATTTTCGCAAGAATATCCTTATGAACACATAACCACCAAAACAAGTACTCGACTTTTATTAAAAAGACACCGCCATACAAATCCCGCCATTTGGTGTAGCGCGATTATATGTCTAATCTTCAGCATCCTTTTAATCATCTTTGGGATCACCACCTTGATTCTTTTTCTAGTAGTCAAGCCAAAAACGCCCGTTCTTGACACTAGCCATGCAACACTAAACGTTATTTACTTTGACTCACCAGACCATTTCAATGGTGATCTCACTTTTATTGCAAATATCTCCAACCCCAACAAGAAACTTGATGTTAAATTTGAGCATGCAAAAATGGACTTATTTTTTGAAAATGATTTGATAGCAAGCCAATCAATTAGGCCTTTTACACAAAGACGAAAGGAGACTGGAGTGGTAGTGATTCATTTCATATCAAGTTTGGTTTCTTTGCCACCAAGTCATGCCAAAGATCTTCAAACACAAGTTTTGAGCAATAAAATTTTGTATACCGTGAGAGGGACTTTTAAGGTGCGGGCTAGCTGGGGTTCGGTTCACTTTTCCTACTGGTTGCATGGACGATGTGAGCTGCAAATGAGCAGCCCGCCATCTGGTTCCCTCATGGCTCGAAGCTGCAAGACAAAGAGGTGAAACCTACCACATTAAGTCATTCTTGTTCTCTTATTTTAGCTTATGATTTTGATTAGAAGTTTCCGAATTGGGATCTAAATTAACTCAATTCGATGATGTTTTCATGTGTATACATTTATACATTAATATGATACATTATATATATGTATATATATATATATATATATATATATATATATATATATATCAGCAGTTAGAGGAGATCAATCCACAATCAAAGTTGAGTTCTTTAAACAGGTGAATGAATCTTCTAACCCATATACTTATATATAGTTTGACGTACTGTCTTCTATGAAGAAGCCATTTGCTTAATTGACTATATTTTCGTCATGCCTGTTTCCTAAAAGAATGATCAAGTGAACACATTCTGTTTCACACTTTCATATGTTTGCTTTGAAACTTTTAAGGATAAATGTATAATTATCTAGCTATACATCTTTGGTAGATCATGAAAATATTAATGATTATGTTACGAATATGTTATATCCACACTTTTGGTCATTATATTTTCATATTGCTAACTCGATTCGACAAGATTGGTTGGAAAATTGAAAGTTTTTATCGATGAAATCCATTTAAAATAATGATCCAAACAATTTCCGATATGCTTGGATGTGGAAGACTGCTAACAAAATAGTACTTTCAAGTTTCAACATCATTAACAACAACTAAAAGGCCATTGACCTAGCGGTATTCGTGGAGACTCTTCAACTTTAAAGTTGTGGGTTCAAGTCCGGTGGTGGACATATATATATATACATATTCGTGGTAAGTAGGTTTGTCTGAATTTGCCTTAAAAAAAACATCATTAACAACAGTGGCAATTATATATGGTATGTACGTTCACCTAATAAAGATAAAAAGAAGGTAAAGCAAAATTGGAATTGTTGTAATAGAAACCAGCAACGGGTGGTATTGGGTTTTATGGAAATTAAATAAGAGAATTGCCATGATAAAAGGCTTTAAATTTTAAATTGATGAAGACAGGTACCAGAATTAATAAATCATCACTCAAATGCAAAAATAAAGCTTCAATGCCATCATCATCAACCATGAATTGGTAAAGTTTCTCAATATAATATAATTGGTGACAATTATTGCTAGAAATATAAGTTTAGATCGAAATTTGGTAAAGAGATTTCGATATATTGTTATTATTGACGATAGTTCTTTTGAATAAACGCTATGAGTGTATTGTTCTATGTGCTTGAATGGACGAAAATGTAGACCTAAAAAATTAATTGGTAAACATGCTAAAATGTATGTACGATGAATATAAGGAAACATAAGTTGTTAATCATATATTTAGGCATACTATTTTTTAGTCACGTATAACATTATTACTATAAAAAATTATTAAATTAATATTAATGTAAAAAATGGAAAAGGAGCTTAGCCTTTATACTTTCTTTTGTATTTGGTTGTAGGCACACATTGATATGATGGTAATAAACAAATAATAATTTAGCAATTGTCAAAATTCTCGTATGTACATATATCATCATCATAAAGTATATATCTAAAAAAGAGTACGACGCTTTTTGTAATGCCACATTATTGTTGAATACGAGTACAAAAGAGGCAAGTGGGTTCAAATATTATGAAATAAAATGATACTTTTAGCATGAATCTCGTGATGAAGGAGCAAAATTGTCTTCTTGATTGGGGTTCTCAAAAGTCGAACGAAAAGCAAACTTTTGTGAAACCAAATTGATATCTTAAATCGTGTTAATTGCTTTCGATCAATACAACTTTAGACGAAAGTTATAATACCTCTAGAACTTGATTAAGAAAATCGACGATAAAGTTAAGAAACTTGAGCCTACCAATATAAACAGAAGTGTAAATAAAATGCAACAAAAAGAACAATGAAATGGTGGGAAATTTGAAATATAAGTTTGGTAAACCCGAAACAATACATTAAAACATGCACAATAAAACCTTCATATACCTTTAAAAGGCTTCAACTAATAATCAAATCAAATCAAATACATACTAAAACATTTGTTCATAGTCTATAAATTGTGTTTGCTAATGGAGTATTATGTTTTTTGAGTGAATATTGGCAATAATCACTAACCTTAGATCTAATTAAACTGAAAAGTAACATTGTTTTGGTGACAAGAAAGAAAAATACAAAATCCTAGAGAAACTATTACTGGATAACGGCCCAATCCAATAAAAAACAGGTCAAGTTATTCTAGTTAGCCCAAGTTGGCTTGACAAATCAATAACTTTTTGCCTCAATTAAGTGAACAGCTAAAAAAGCATTTCACTTCGAGGTTGTCAATCTTACGATCAAAATCGTAGAATCGCAGGATCCTATGATTCTACCAACTAAAAACATGCTAGATTCGACTAGGATCGCTCAAAATGTAAGATTGCACTAGGATCGTGGGATCGCTCGTATAATTGACGTGTAATCCGATTCCACTTTTATAGGATGAGTTGTAAATTTTTTTAAATAATTCCAAAATGGGGTAAACTTTTATATGGCCCATTGTCCAAGTTCCAAACTCAACTAAATTAAATGTACGCCCAAAAATTACCATACTGTATTTGTTTTAAAATGCAAATATTAAATTATCAATAACCTTAAACTTAAAGTGACATGTGGTGCAATTGTACCATGTTTTATTTTAATATGTTTATATCCTAGTAAGAAGTAGAATCATTTGACAAATTGCACCATAATTTATAATATAAAAGTTGTTGTGTTACATTAATTTATATAATTATTAGTTTTCACACGAATTTGGATACCGTGAAATAAATAATGACAGTTTGATAGGATCTTACAATTCCGAATTTGCAAAGGTGAAAACGACCCCATATAAGATCCCGATTTAATTTCACATGTGAAAAAATCAATGAAATGAAATAAATAAAAAATGACATAATTACTTATTTATTTTTCACTGGCATTCATTTATTTTATTTTTTTAAATTTTCTTTGTGTTAACACAAGTGGCAAATGAAATGAATCAAACCCAATTTGTTTATGAATTGAATCTAAGCTTTTTGCAACCTTAATGAGAGAACCAATTAAGGCCACAAACCAAAATTATAAAGAACGGACTCCACAAGCCAAAAGCCCAAAAGCATGGGGGTCATAATAATTAACAGAGGAGATGGGGGGCCCAATGGTAATTATGTTCTCTCAAGTACATTAATGTAAAAAAACACATTTAATAATAAATTTATGGAGAAATAATCTATCCTGTTAAAGTGTACGATTTATTCGTGCCGTAAAGGTAAATTGAATGATCAAATCTTATAAATATAAACAAATTTTAAGTACCGAAAATGTAACTTCTATTTAAAAAATATTTCAACTAATTATGCAATCCACTTCACAGATTATTTTCTCTAACTTTATTGTTCGGTGAAAGGGGTGAAAGGGCGAAAGGCCACGGTTCAAAAGTTCAATGTTAACACTAGCATCCAACTTTGTATAAATAATAATAATAATATAATAATAATAATAATAAAACAAATAAAAATAAAACTAGCATCAAATGCATTTTTCAACATGCTTGCACGAAGTTAGAATTACTACCATTATTATTGGGCTTTAGTTAAGTATATTCTTTATGAGAAACATCAACATGCACGTAATAATATTTGACTACATTAATAATTAATGATTGAATATATTACTGATATTTGGTTCTTAATATCTTTTGATGAATGTTTATACATTTTGTGGCAATTGATTTTTTCTTGAAGAAACTACAAATTTAGCTTACGTATCACAATTTCAAATTCTTATCTATAGTTCACGGTACTCACTTCAACTCTAGCTCCAACTAATTATCGTAAATATACTAAAATTCTAAGTATGAAAATTTTCAAGTATTATCGTAAATATACTAAAATTCCGAGTATGAAAATTTCACTTGGAACATATGTTTCGAGGTTGTTTGAATTTTATCCACAAAAAAAAAAAAAAAAAAAAAAAAAAAAACCTTAAATGATTTCATGATTTCGTTCGGTAACTAAGGGTGTGTTTGGCCGATTGAGATTCTAGAAAATTATATGGGATTGAGATTTTGATTTTAATAATCTTCAGCCCTTGTAAATTAAAAATCTGTTTGGTAACATGGAATAGATGAGAATTATTGGAAAAATAATTCCCTCGAATCCGCTGAAATAGAAGCCAATTCAATTAGCTTTTAAAAAGAATCCTCAATCACTAGAATCTCCAGTCACAAACTCCAGCTTCAGCTAATTTGTTGCCAAACACACCCTAATTAAATACTAAGTTATATATATTTTGTTACAAAAACAGCTTATCAGTACACATAATAAATAAACAGAGACAGATATTGTTTGAATATATACGTGGTGGTCCTTTAGGGGGCACAAACGTTGTAAAAGACCTGATAGGTTTGCCTCCCAAATCATTTGAAAATGTAGTGAGGGATCCAACGTTACTTTTTTTAATGTTCGTCAATATAATATTATAATATAATTATCATTATAATAATATTATAATATCGAGTATAAAATATAAACAAAATTAATTAAATTAAACTTTCTATATTCAAACAATCAAACCTACTCCAACGATTACTTTTTTTTTCCTTCTGCTTCTACTCTTCAATGGTTTACAATATTAACAATAAAAGACGTCACTATTTAAAATATTAATTATTAAATATTTACTTTTTTATTTTATTTTAAATTTTACAACGAATTCGTCAGAGGTTTTTTAGAAACAATCTCTTTAACTTCAAATAAAAATTATGATTATGTAAATCTTACATTCAATTGCGAATTTACAAATCAAAATCATGCCAAAGTTATCATCAACCCGTTCGATGATGTAAAACACGCGCGTATCATATTGTCTTCATTCTTATTCTTAATTATTATTTTCATTAAGTATGAATTTATTCAAGTTCTAGTTAATTAAAAGCCATTAACCTTTCATGAATTTACTAAGCTAGTTATCTACAAAAATAATAAAATAAAAATAAAAGCGTAGATAAGCGTTTTCTAATTTCGTTATCCAATATTCTCTATTTAGAAAATATTTACGAGTCATTGTGCCTTTTTTCACACGAGAAAACAACTTCGTTCGATAAGATATTAAGATTGCGTTTTGTTCGCAAAATTTTATAAAATTCAATGAAATTGGATAGATGAGATCATTAGAGTACAACAACTTTACCACTATCTTTTTCAAAATTAATTATCTCACAAACTTTAAATCGAAAAAATATGAAAATTGCACAATAAAATTCAGCATTTTCTCCACTTCGATTAGACATTTCACAATGTATACTTTCGACGATTTTTTTTCGTGTTTTAATGGGTTTTACAGATTACTAACACATGTGTCAACATGTTACGTTTAGGGTTTAGGGTTTTTTGCAAAACTCTAAACCCTAAACGCTTTACAAAATCCTAAATCCACTAAACCCTGCTAAAACCTAAAACCTAAACCTTAAACCCTAAACAATTAAATCTTACATCCAACGTGTGCACTAAATTTCTCCACTAAAACGATTTTCAGCATTTACACATTGTCCGCTAAACTATTTTTACGTTTAACTTTATTTCGATTCATTATTTTTATGATCAATTAACTTTTCAAAGTATTAACTTAAATGTAAAATTTTATTTATTTACTTTCGTAAAGTTTCAATTACATAAGTTCTTTGCATAATCAACGTTTTAATTATCATAATTTGTTTGAAAATTATATTTTATTGTTTCAATAACCATTTTATCTAATCTGATGTATAATGTACTTAAAAAAATTATATAAATAAATACGTTTTTTCAAGTTTTATACTTAAATAATAATAATATTTCAAACATATGGGCTAAAATAAAACATTATAAATTTGGTGCAAAGCTTAGTGTTACATCAAATTTGATGCAAAATCTCAAAAAGTTTAATGTACACTAAAAATTGCATTCTATTTAGTGAGTTGATTGGAGTTTAACTTTTACACCAAAACACCAAATTTAACATATAAATACATATATTAAAGATGGTCTAAATTCTTTCGCTAAAAAGAATTCATGTTCCTTAGAACTGTAGTTTCACCAAAAATAATCTCAAAGCAAACGCAGCATAAGTTGATGGATTGTCGTCGGTGTCAATGTGTCATGGACTATATTATGTCTTGTCTTTGTGCCACGTGACAAGATTCAAGCGTATACGACCTTCTCGTTATGAATCTGGATTTTATAGAAATAAAATAATTTTTTCTTTTTGATTTTTCTAAAGAAAAACAAAAATATGATAAATACAATCGCGACTTTAATGACGCATAAAATATTCCTTTTGGGCAAATGTCATATCCACATTAACAATTAACACTATTTTTTCAGCCGTTTTCTATTTATTTTATCAAATATTTACCAAAGTTGTAACCCGTTGTCTCTTAATTATTGTATAACTTATCTATTTTTTAAAATAAATAATAAATATCAAACCATAGTCACCTTTTTACAAAATGATTTGCAATAATAATAATAATAATGATAATGATATAATGCATGATAATCAGTCTTGCTATGTGCTAAACTTAACTGTAGACTTTTAGAAAAACTAATGGTGTACTTTACTTGGATTTTGTGTCTACTTGAATCACGTGTCATGTAATATGTTGGGTTTGTCTAACCATACCCAATATTTTTACTCATTATACTCGGTCAACCATTATCATTACATACTACTTTCGTTCCAATTTAATTTTTCCGTTTTGACTTTTAGAGTATTTCCTTTTCAACTTTGACCTTAAATATTTTTGTTTGTGTTATATGATATTTGTTTAAAATTATACCAATGAAAATACATTTAAAACTCAATCCATTCATATATTTTACATTAAATATTATATAGCACAAATAAATATATTCAACGTCAAAGTTGAAAAAGAAAGACTCCAAAAGTCAAAACAGGACAATTAAAGTGGGACGGACGGAGTAATAATTATGTTTTCTTTTCTTTAGTTTTTAATGTTTAATTTATGATCAACTATTATCATCATATAATAATTGTACTTAGTAACCATGATCTTCTTCTACTTTTTAGATGTAATTAAGTACATAGTAATTATTATATTCTTTTTTTCATTCAATATTAAACATTATTAATTTAAGTAAAACAAAAACAAACTCAAAATTACAAAAATCATAAAAGTTAGAAAGGTAATACTCCCTCCGTCCCAAAATTATTATCATCAGACAAAAAACACAGTTTAAAAAAAGTACATTTATTACTGTTGACCACCAATAAGATTTCATATTTACCATTTTCAAGCATTTTGATTGGTTGATTTTGGAAGAGAACAATTAAATTGAGACATACCAAACTAGAAAGATGGACAAAAAAATTGGGACGGAGGGAGTATCATTTAACAATTAATCTGTTAAATCTACAAAAGGTTTAGTTGACAATAAACAAATATTGAGATTTAAGATATATGCGTTAAACAAAAATGAGTAAAAATTATGGTTTGAGTATAAACAAACTTTTCCATCTTTTTACTTGGAGCCTTGAACGCTGCTATTATTAAAATCATCCACCGTATATTTTTTTATTATTTCTAATTTATTGTTTGAAGAATTGTTGTAATGCTAGAAAAAAAAAGACTCCTTTTTATGTAGATTAAAATTTTCTTTTTCATAAAAAGTGATAGTTTCAATATTTAAAGTTTTATTTTTCCAAAACTTTAGTTGGGAGATAGTGAAAATTTGACTGCATTTAAAAGTGTAATCTTAACTATTGGTCTTCCTCGGTCAAAGAGAAAAAATGACTAAATTAATTAAGATTTAGAAAAACAAGAAAGAATATTTTTGGGTAAAAAAACTTTTGGGTGGATTTAGTAGGACCCAATATGTTATGTACTTATGTATCATCAACTAAGACTAATTATAGGTGGAATTTATTTATGTACCTATGATAATATTGATAAGGGTGTTCACTATTCGGATATAATCGAGTTATTCATATAAGCTATTCGGATTGGACCATTATGATTGAATGATTTGATTTTTTGGATCGGATTGAACAAAAACTGAACTAATATATCGGTTTTCCGATTGGTTTTGATTACTATGATCAGCTTCGAATACTCCAAATAAACCGAATAGTTATTAACAATATATTTGACACTCTTGTTTATTTATCAAGATTAATGTAAAATATTTATTTGATTATTTTTCACATATAAACTTTTTTATATAATAGACAGTGTTAATATGTTAACTTTTGAACTTTAAAACTAACTTCACATTTTATAAACTCTCAACACAACACGCTAGTAGTCGTTAATAATCCCTCGTAACATTATTCTTTTATGAATAACAAACAATATTCTCATGAAGTCAACAAATAAATTAAATGGTTAAGACCGATCAATCTAAATAGTAATTTGGTTCGGTTCGGTTCGAATTTGATCGATTTTTATTTTTAAATGGATCTTCGCATTTTAGAAATCGAAATTCAAATAATTTCATGTAATTGGTTCGGATTTGATCTGATCTATTTAAACGAATCCCCGAGATACTAATAATAACTCGAGTCAAACTTGAATGAGCTATACTTCAGCTCGTTTCACTTTCATATTGTGAAAATCAAGATTGTAGCTGTAAGCTGTAGCTTTTAATTGAAGCTGTAAACTGTAGATATATTTTTCTAAATGTGTTTGGTAAAATAGCTGTAACTGTAATTAAAATGAGTAAAATGACAATAAAGGACAGTGATAAAATAAAATAAAATAAAATTAAATGGTATATATATATTTAACGTGTATAACTCATAATAATATAATATAAATAACTAAATTATTTAAATTTTTTAATTTAAATAACTAAATTATTTATATTTTTGTTAACATATTCATTTTCTTATAATTAAAGTAACATTATAAAAAATATGTATAGTTAATAGTTATAATATGAAACTACTTTATAATAATAATATGAAATAATATGTATAGTATATGTGTATATGAATATAAAAATAATAATAAATATAACTAAATATAAATTTGACAAATAATATTTTATTGTAAGAAAAATGATAATGATTCAAATATCACCTCTTAATGTCAAAATTTATGTATATGTATTAGATATTTTATTTGATACAAAAATGATTATGAGTTAATATATTACATACTATATTTCGTGTAGTACTAATATGAATATGTTCACCGTTATTTTAAAAAGTGTTTTCTAATATTTTGAAGGACGTCAGGTCGTCAGTATTGTTAATAATTAACTAGGTTTAATTCCTTATTAATTTATTGAAAACAAAAAGGACAATAACTTCGAAAAATCATTTGGAATACTAGTACCGATAAACTAACTAGTCTCAAATTGTAAATATAAATGACGAGGGCAATCATGTAAATATATTCACTAAAAGCTCTTTTCAGTTTTCAAAGCTTGTAGGACGAAGAGCTTTTAAGAGCTTTTTGAAGCTTTAACCTTTTGTTTTCAAATTGAAAAGCTCCTCATTTCTAAAAGCTTCGTTTGGATAAAAGAGCTTTGAGCTTTTATTTTTTTTAAAAGCTCCAAAAAGCTTGTAAATGAAAAACTAATCCTACAAGCTTTGAAAATTGAAAAGAACTTTTAGTGAATATATTTACATGATTGCCCTCGTCATTTATATTTACCAAACACATTTAGAAAAATATATCTACAGCTTACAGCTTCAATTAAAAGCTACAGTTTACTACAGCCTACAACTCATTTTGTCAAACATATTAGCTTTTCATTTACAAGCTTTTTGGAGTTTTAAAAAAAAACTAAAAGCTCAAAGCTCTTTTATCCAAACGAATTTAGAAATGAGGAGCTTTTCAATTTTAAAACAAAAAGCTAAAGTTTCAAAAAGCTCTTCGCCAAATACACCCTAAATAAATACAAGAACACTTAAAAAAATTAAAAATAATAAAACAAAATATAAACAACTTTTCACTTGAAATATATATTCTCATTACTCAAATTCCGAATTGGCCGTTAACTTTCTTTTTCTTCTTTATTTACAACGTCCCTCCCCTTGAAATATTTAATCACTTTCCACTTTGTCTCAAAACATTAAATGAGACTCCATATCTGAAATCAGTTAATCACAAATAGTCTCTTCATTACATCAATCACGCTCTCCTCGTTTCAACTCCCACAATTCATTTCATCTCTCACGGTCTTCCTTCTGCCGGCCGCCGTTAGCAGTTTCCGGTGAGTAATCACTCACATTATACTTCACGTTCTTATCAAATTGATCGTTTCGTTTCAATTCATGTTTTATGTATTTAATAATCATTTCTTATGTTACAGATATAATAATGCCACAAGAAGTTAGTTCAACTCCGATGCTATTTACTTCACCGAGCAAAAACTCGCGAGGACTTAAAGGTTTAAATTCGTTAACCAACGGAAACGAAGAGTTCATCGATGATCGTGAATTAGCTCAACGAAAAGCTGAAGCAGCAGGTACGTTTCTTTTCTTTTCTTTTTCTTAACGACAATTTACTTACGAACATGCTACAGCCAAAATCAGAAATATGCAGAGCCGGTCAAAATTAATTTTGTTTAATTATTTAATTTAAATTTTATAAATCGATCGATGATAACAAGAATACGTATTATTCGTTCAATATTCTAAGATCGTATGATGGATACATTAAGTATTAATTGGTCATTATTCTTGTTGTTTATATCAAAGGGATCGTGTGAAACACGGACGGACATTCATAACAAGTATATTTATCATTTTATATGTATAATTTATTTAATAATTTATTCAAAGTTTTGAGGTATGAAATAATGTAGTAATATGATACAAGCGAGAATATTAACACCGTGTTCTCGAGTTTTAGAGGTAAACGAAAAGAAGGAATAAACGAGTAAAAAAATGATAGAAATTGTGTAGTAGTTTTTATGCCTGTTTTCAAGTTTGAGAGATATAAATAAACCTAACAGTTTACAAATATAACATTCAGGTGTTAAGCATTTATATCATAAAATTGTTTGGTATAACAATAAAAGTTTGTTACCTTCTTTTCTTCTCTCTAAATAGTTGTAAAATTTATTCCAGGCGTCCTTCTATTTATTATTTCCAATTGGAAAGATAAATATTACTCCCTCCCTTCCATTTTTATTTTCTCCGTTAAGATAAATTTGATTAATGTCAATTTTGTTTTTATATTAAAGGCAAATTTGATTGAAATTTTTTATAAAATAAATGAGGGTAAATTGGGGAGTTTAATAAATTCTAATAGTTATTTTTTGAAAGTAGACAGTGTTTTAGGATACATAAAAATATTAAAGTGGACAATAAAAATGGGACTGAGGAGTAGAAGATTTATAAATGAGACTTCTAATAAGGTGAAAAAGTATTACATATGGGATTTAAGTTAATTTATTTAGTATTAATTAATGCACTAATCTTTTGGAATTATTTCAATTCTCAATTAATATGGTAAGAAAATGGGTTGGCAGGCCGCAGGCGGGCAGATGATCTAAAATCCATAAAAAAAAGAAAAAATGGGTGCTCAATATGACTTGGTGGTGATTTTAGGCCCACATTCTTTGTAGTGGGTCCGACCCAGGCCCATTACTAGCACTCCTTGACTCCTTGTATTAAAGTAGCAAAAAACACTTGATTAGGTGATGCTTAGAGGACCATTTTCATAATTATCATTGCTTTAATAAAGTCGAGAATTGAATTTTTATAGGAAAACATCTGTTAGCGCCCCGGCCCTGAAGAAATCTAAAAGTATAAATTTGTTACCCTCTTAATGGACAAAGTGAATCATTACGACATTAAATCTAACAATATGATTATGATTATGGTTATTATAAGATGAAGTATTAGGTAAGTTGTTTGAATAATAAGTGGTCTTGATACTTTACTATGATACTAGAGTACATAAAGCTAAATATTGTTTTGTCACCAATTAAAAATATGATCCGAACATTACAAAAATTAAATAAAAATAATAATAATCAAAAACTAATATATGACATAAAGGATAAGATCCTCTAGTATTTGATTCAACAAGAAATGTTAGATTATTTAACAAAAAAATAACCGTTGATGATATATAAGAACAAGTAAATACAATAACAATAGCAGAAATCGAGGTCGTTGTAAAAGTCACATTTGTTTCTTTAATGATCAGATTGAAACTCGATAAAGATTAACTCAAAGTTAAATTGTCTGTAAAAGTAAGTCGTTAACTTTCAACGGTCATCTTTGAATGGCAAAAACTAAATAAAGTGATGATGAAATTGTTATGCTACAGCGGCAAGGAGGAACCAGGCAGCCGAATGGCTAAAGGAAATGGACCATGGTGCAGCGGAGGTACTGCCAGGCGAACCCACAGAGGAACATTTTTGTCTATCTCTTCGCAACGGTCTCATTCTCTGCAATGTCCTCAACAAAGTCAACCCTGGTGCTATTCCTAAGGTTCTTTAATTACTCCGTTTCTTGCATTATCAAGATATAAAGCTTCTTTAACTGATACTGATGATTGGGATTTCGGGAAATTGTTAAGGTGGTGGAAATTCCAATCATAGACACGGAAGGGGCAGCACAAACAGCAATTCAGTATTTTGAAAACATGAGGAATTTTTTAGTTGCTGTCGGTCAGATGAAGCTTCTTACCTTCGAAGTATCTGATCTTGAAAAGGTGAGTCTATGTCTACTGTTTTCTTGCACGTATGTAGAGATTAGTGATTTAAAAGGTAGTAACTATTGCAGTATGATGAAAGTAAATTCTTAGTTTGGTTAACCTGGAATTCATTAGTGCCACTTTTGTCAAATTTTGAAACTTTATGACATGAAAATAATGACGTGGCAACTGAAAGTTTGGAAACCGTTAACTTAGATGATCATCCTAGATCAGCTGTCTGAATCTGTGATAATTTTTAGTGACACAGAACGGCTGTTTGTCTAAAAAAGAATTTTGCTCATTTCATTATTGCTTTTGTGTTATGATTTCATTAACTATTGATGCATGAGTGTTCACATTAAGTTGGAGATAGGTTCTGTTACTTAATCCAGAAAAGTATGGTGTTCATATGGAGGTATTAGACGAATTTATGAAATTAAATGAAAATACACCATTAGATGCTATCAAGTAGTCGTAGTGTAGGTATAGTCACATATGTGCAACATTAACGTAAATAGTTCTGCGGTAACTTTTGTTCAAAAAACTTGGGTGGCGTTTGCAGGGAGGCTCATCTGGTAAAGTTGTAGACTGCATTTTATGTTTGAAAGGTTATTACGAGTGGAGGCAATCTGGTGGGGTTGGCGTTTGGAAGTATGGTGGGACTGTGAGGATCACCTCCTTTCCAAAGGGATCACCTTCATCTTTGCTAGGCAGTGAAAGTGCAGACGAATCACCGGATGAATCGGAGTCATCACAGTTTGAAGAGTTGTTCGAGTATTTACATGTATCAAGTGAGGTATCTCTCAAGGAATCAAAAGTGTCAACTGCACTTACCTTTCTCTTTGACCGTCTTGGTATCGGGCTTCTACAGGCTTATCTCACAGAGACTAATGGACTTGATGATTTTCCTTTGAATTCAACGGTAGGTAAGGTTCATTCTGTATTATTTGTTCCATATTGGTTTTCATATTTTTTATATTTAGTATAGGTGGTAAAATGGGCAGGTCAGGCGGGCTAGGTAATGGGTCAAAACAAGTCATTTCCGACTGACCCGAAACACTTGGTCCAAAAAGGTCATTTTTCTATTAAAATTTTACAAAAACAAATAATTATGCCAATAGTAATACATATTTTTGAATGAGATGATTTAGGAGCCTTCATGGATTAATACACTTTAGGTGACTTTCAACCTAATTCCCTTTTGTTTGATTTTACGTGATATATTGACATGTTAAAGATGAAACTCAACCAGAATAGATATATTTCATAAGTAAACGGGTCAAAATTGCCACCTTTACTGAACTGATACAATTTTCTTGGTTCTCAAGGATATGTTTGGTTACTGTTATAGGTTATTGATATAGTACTCAGGAAGGCTGTTAAAGACCTTTCTTCACTTCTTATATCTCAAGGAAATCAGGTAACTATCGAAGCAGTTGATTTACTACGAATCCAAAATCTAGATCAACAAATAATCCTAAAATGCACCATTCTCTATCTTTTTCAGCTTGGTATCTTTTTGAAGAACATGTTAAAGGGCGATTGCAGACCATTATTAAAGCATGAATTCCTGCAAGCCATTTCTAAATATATAGACCAACGATCTGGCTTAGAATCAGATGATTTCTCGAAGTTTTGCATATGTGGAGGCAAGGGTAAAGGCATGTGGCACAATATTAGTTACACGTCTGACAAAGCAAGCTTACTGGATTTTCAACAGAAACAACTAGAGGTAAACGCCATTGACTGTACTATATGAGCTAAAAGCTATGACGTTTGATTGAAGTTTGATTGAAGTCTGAATCTTATATAGGAGCTAAAAGCTAGCTTTCATCTGACAAAACTGGAATTCAAGCAAGCTCTCTTAACTTGGGAACAAGAACTTAAGAGAATTGGTGAGTTTTTATATTAGTTTCTTCAGCTTTTGGGAAAAGGATTTGTATCAAAACCAGAGGAACTAACATTAGATCTCGTTCAGCGCATCACACGAAGGACCTTGAAGTAGCCTCATCTTCATACCACAAGGTTTTGGAAGAAAACAGGCAGCTTTACAATCAAGTTCAAGACCTAAAAGGTCAGCACTTATGTTCTTAACCATCATGTTTGTTGGTAAGCTAGTGTCCTTGAGGGAGCTTTCTTTTGTTTTTGTTTGCAGGAGCCATAAGAGTTTACTGCAGAGTGAAACCCTTTCAGCATGAGCTTTCTGATGAACAATCCACGGTTGACTATATAGGAGAAAATGGAAATATTATGATTGTTAATCGTCATAAGCAGGGCAAGGAAGCTAGGAAGATGTTCAGCTTCAACAAAGTGTTTGGAGGGAACACAACTCAAGGTAAGTTGATCGTCATGCATGGTACATTATTCAAAAAAGTAAAATAAATAAAATACAAATGTGTCACATTTAACATGTTTCCAACTTATTTGCAGAGAAAATATATTTAGATACCCAGCCATTGATTAGATCTGTGCTTGATGGTTATAATGTTTGTATCTTCGCATATGGCCAAACAGGCTCGGGTAAGACTTACACAATGGTAAGACGATTGTTGGTTTTCATGTTTTGGTTTCTGAGATTATATATGACTTGTTCTATAACCTTGTTTTACATAAGATTGACACTTACATATTATCTTCTTCATAAGTGTAGAGTGGTCCTGATATGACAACAGAGGATACCTGGGGTGTAAATTACCGAGCTTTGCGAGACCTGTTTCAATTATCGGAGGCAAGGAAGGACTTTATAAAGTACGAGGTTGGAGTTCAAATGATTGAAATATACAATGAACAAGTGAGAGATCTCCTTGTTATTGATGGCTCCAGTAGAAGATATCCTTACAGTCGTTTTTCTTTAATGGTTCTCGTATTGCATTTTCTTGTGAAGTTACTAGTAATCTTGTTACGCCTTGATATCCAACACGTTAGATATACGAAATAATTCCCAACTGAATGGTCTTAATGTTCCTGATGCATCTTTAGTTTCTGTTAAATGTACTCAAGACGTTCTTGATCTGATGAGAATTGGCCACAAAAATCGTGCGGTTGGTGCTACTGCTTTAAATGAACGCAGTAGCCGTTCTCACAGGTAGACTGCCTATATTCTTCTATTTTAGAGGTGGTAATTTCAGCCGTAGGTTGATTTGGGTTGTGTTTCATCTCAAATGGGTCAAATTAAATTATTAGCTAAAAAGGGAACACATGTTCAATCGGTTGAAAGTTGCCAAAATCCATTTCTAAGGTGTTGTAAATTGTTTATTTAAAAACTTGCATCATTCTTTTAACTATACTATATTCTGTAAAAGTAATTTGTGCATTTATATTTATAAAAAAGGTAAAAAAAGAATAGACCAATAAGTGTTTGTGGGTGCCCTTTCAACCCTCACTTAAAAGTCCCGCCTCAACCCGAACCGATCTGACCCGTTACTCAAGCTTCCTTACCCGCCCATCTTGCCACCTCTATTCTATTTGTTCTGGGAGAACATATATTGCTTAATGGATTTATAATTTTCTGGCAGTGTTCTAACGGTTCATATCCGAGGAAAAGAATTAGTTTCTGGATCGACTTTAAAGGGTTGCCTTCATCTGGTAGATCTTGCTGGAAGCGAGAGGGTTGATAAATCGGAGGCCGTTGGTGAGCGTCTGAAGGAAGCTCAGCATATTAACAGATCTCTCTCTGCCCTTGGAGATGTCATTTCTGCCCTTGCACAAAAGAGCACACACATTCCTTATAGAAATAGCAAGCTCACTCAAGTATTGCAAGATTCTCTAGGTAACACTTCAACTTTTAGTCTACTTCTTCTAAAGGTGAAAAGTTTGGGTTTGGCCCACTTTACTTATGGGAAATGATTTGTACGCCACAATTTTTAATGTGTACACCACATTATTACGCTGCACAAAGTACAACACTTATAATGCATGATTGTAGTGTACCCGTCAAAAATTGTATACCACATTATTACATTATGAATGAGTTACTTTGGGTTGTGTTTTTTACAGGTAAAATTATAAACTTTATCTGAAGGGAAGATTACACAAGTAACATATTTTACAGCCAAAATTAATGTTTTAACAGTGAAAATTGAGGGAGGCTTAATAGAAAGTATGTAAAACGGGTAGAATATGGACCATTTATGCGAATTGTTAATGAGGGAAGATTCGCAGAACCTTATGTGAAATTTTCGGACTTGTGAAAAAAAAAATCGGGTTTGTGGATATTTTTGGTTTTTGTGCGAGATTTTGGATTGGCGCAAAATTGGTATTCTGAGAAACACAAATTGTAAAGTTCATTGTTCCAACCTATAACTCAATGAAACAACAAAACTAAGGTATAATAATGCAGAAATTATATATACAAAACTGGAATGATACCCAATCTGATTTCACAAATTTAAATAATATGAAAGGTTAACTTACTTGACTGTTTCGTGGATTGTTAATGCTTGAAATTTGTATATTCCGAGAACTTAGGGCGGAAGGTTTTGGTGTTTTTTTATGGTTAACTTACTAAAATGACCTGTTTTAACATGACTTTGTTTCAACCCATTACCTATCATTCCCATCTTGTCACCTTGAACTTCTTTAGATAGTCAGGAACCCA
Source organism: Gnaphalium uliginosum (assembly GCA_963930675.1). Lineage (NCBI taxonomy): Eukaryota > Viridiplantae > Streptophyta > Magnoliopsida > Asterales > Asteraceae > Gnaphalium > Gnaphalium uliginosum. The sequence continues at coordinate 2,379,192 of OZ005685.1, forward strand.
TCACAAGTCACATCATTCTCTATGCAGGTGGGCATGCTAAAACACTGATGTTTGTGCATATAAATCCCGAGGCTAATGCCATTGGAGAGACAATTAGCACGCTCAAATTTGCTGAGAGAGTTGCCTCAATTGAACTAGGTGCCGCTAAATCAAATAAAGAAACGGGCGAAATCAGAGAGATGAAAGAAGAGGTTTGGCTTTTACTTTCGTCTTCTCTCTTTAGTGGACAAGAATACGAACTGGTAATAAGTGTTTTATGACCATTTTTCTGTTCACTCAGATATCCAATATGAAGCTATTGTTGGAGAAAAAAGAGGCTGAATTAGAACAGTTGAGAAGTGGAAGTGTACGAGGCGCGATTTCACCTGTTCGCATGCCACGATGTAATCCTACAAACATTTTGAGGCCCGATGCTAATCAGCACCATGTTGATGGATTTAAGCTTCCTGAGGTTAGTCTCAAGTCTCAACACTATATGAGGAAGTACTATAGTCAACGCTGTAGGATCAATAATCACACACAAACAGAATCTCAGTTGTAGGTAACAAAGGTGAGAACATCGTTGTGAGGTGGTTAAACAATTTGTTTACATCCTCGGGAGGATTTCACTAGAGGTGGTAAATTGGATGAGCTGCGTAACCATTCAAAACGGGCAACACAGTTGTATGGTTTGAGAGGGGTCTGGTCGGGTTGGCCCAAATTACTTCTTATCAAAGTTTTGTTGCTTTAAAAGTATATACTTTGGGTGACTTATGACTTATTGACCACCAGTTAATAGAAAATACATAACTTGAGTTGACCCGTTCACGGTAAACGGGTCAAAACTGCCACCTCAAAAATATGTTAAGGGTTACTTTGTATGCTACGACTTTCCTTACAGGAAGTCGTCAATTTAGACTTATAACATAAAAAGTTCTCTTTTCTTTCGGAATCTTTATGCTGAAAGCATAAAACTTATTTCAGTAAACAAAGGAGGCCCCGCTTATTTCAAAACGGGTAATGTATTGTCATAGCAGGTTAGAAGCTGTTCATCAGGTAAACAAAGGAGGCCCCGCTTCCCGTCTAAGTTTACCGACAAAGATTATGTTCCCAAGATGCCACTTCTAGCTGAAGAAGGATCACAATCTCCTCCTATTCGAAGATCGATATCCACAGATAGAGGAGCCCACATTAAAAACAGGATAAAACCTGATACTCCCGATATTCCTCCAATCACAAAAACACAATATCCTACACGAGCTTTCATCAACCGATCTCTAGCCACCTTACCAAATTTACCGTCATCAACTGAGAATAAACGAGGGTACTTAAGTTCACAGGATAACTTTTCTGAAGCATTAGATAATCTTCCAAAGATTAATGGTAGGAAAGGTAATCAAGAGCAAGAAGAAGAGCACTTTAAGAAAATGCTTAATGTTAGCCAAGGAGGCATAGGAAAAGTTAAGCTTGAGAATAATCAAGTCAAAGCAAAAAGTCAACTGCCTGTTAAGATCCATAAGTCAGACCTTCTACGGACAGTTTATTCTGATGTGGATGCTGGTGAAACTGCTGAAGAGGGTCAAAGAAGTGACTACTCGGAGCCAGAAAATGAGCAAGTATCGACTAAGCCGGCCATTCCAATGGGGATGAAAAGGCTTCAACGCAGCTCATCAAGAAGTTCTCATAATGTGGACGCCAGGTACTGAAATCTCCCATAAGTGTCTATAACTATAATTATCAGAGGTGTACATTTTGACCCATTTACTTATAAATGGGCAATTTTTGGTAATGGTTAATCAGAGTATTGTTGAAAAGGTAGCTGAAAGAGAAACATGTCAAAGGGGTTGAGACTTGAGAGTAGCTAAAAGTGAATTTTAAAACACGTAACTTCCTAAATAATTCTATTAAAAACTCAGACTATTATTGAAATGACATAATTTCTGTAATCATATTTGACTCGCAAATGCTTGATACAAAAAATTTTGTACAAAAATGTTACTGGTCAACCAGCACAAAAGTTTACCTTTTCTGACCCATTACTAGACCCGTCCATTTTGCCTCCTCTAATAATTATCAGATATCCATATCTTCAACCAGGGAAGTTTCAATTTCAACGTTGAAAGATTTCCTCTCCTATGTTTGACCTCCAAAATCAGAGCTACATCTCTCTCATTTGGCTCCTATTACAGGGAACCTGGGCATACCCTGCAATCCTTTGTGACTGCGGGTAGAAATGAAAATAAACCCTCAAATGGAGCAAAGAATGGAAATGAACTCAGCAACGTGGTAATTCCTCAATTTAGAAGGAGTCGTTCTACACCTCGAGGAAAATTCATGGTTCTACCTTGATGAACGCCTGTATAGAGCTCTTTCTTTTTGTTTTTACCTGGCTATTGTTCAGTTTCTGTATAGCATAGTGGTTGATATTTTGGACTACCACCGTGGATGCTGCCACGAGGAGATTTGGGTTATGTGAGTCTCTCTATTTGATTTTTTATCTGAAACGAACCAAATTTGTAATTTAGTTCCATATATGTTACATGAGTCGAGCAGTTGTTCTATCTATTTCTGGTCAAGAAAGGTTCAAAAAGTTGGGGACTTTCTGCTTCCAGACAAGCCCAAGAATTCTTGCTCTAAACATCCAAATATCATCTGGTAGTAGGGCTGGCAATTTCTGTCACGACCAGTATCGGCAAGTGCCGACCCGAAAAAACAGGATAGGGTCAGATTTTTGACCCGCTGAACTGCGAACCTGCTATTTTCGGAACGGGTTCGGGTCACCCAATGAGTTTTCGAGTTGACCCGCCAACCCAAATACATTTTAGTGGTAATTTATTTTTTTAAATGTTTTGATTTAATTTAATTATGTTTTGGTCGAATTTGATTTAATGATGTTTCCATATTGAATTTGGATGGATGTAAATAGGTAATATGATTATTTTGGGATTTTTTAAGCATTTTATGCTTATTAAGATTAGCTCGAGTTGGGTTCGGGTTGATCGATTCTGACATATCAACCCAACCCAGTCCGAATTACCACCCTATCCGACAGCAAATATGATTTTATATTGTAATAATATAAATAATGTAACTCAATTCATTGTATAGTGTTAGACAGACCACCAAATCCAAGGGATTTAGGTTTCATCTTTTCGTTCTAAATCATTCAGCAGAACCTATCTATTACATAAAACAAGTATTAAAATGTGAGCAAACACGAACTACATCGTACATCCCCTCAAATTTACATCCATCAACAAAGTTGTAAAAAATTATTTATATGTAAATATGTACGGTAGCAATTATTACCAATGTGTAAGGCTAAAATCGTCAAAAGACATTTAAATATATATTATTTTACTTTAACTTGTACATTGTTCGTTTACATTTAATTGGTCGAATATTCAATTAAATCAAGTATACCAGTACCGTTAATCATGTCTAGTAAAGTACATGAATGTGAATTTTTCTGAAATGTACCATCATTTTATGTTATACCTTAGGATCATTAGTATCAACCTTTATGCATACATTCAATTTCAATACTTAATTAATTTACTGTTAGTGGGATCCATTTATTTAATTACCCAATTGATTGAAAAGAAAGACCAATTACTATTGCTTGTGGAACCTGCAATCTATAAACCTACACTTTGGTCATTTACTACATATTAAAGTACTTTTTAAAGCCCAGTTTTATTATTGGCCAGATCTATGTCATTTTGTTATTCAATTTTGACTGCTAAGACCTAGTCTCTGTTTGTGTTTCATCTATTTAGTGGCAATAAAATGATACACAATTTTTTTTATCACTTAGATCGTCTGTGATTGATTACAACCAAATAGGCTACGAAGACAACTTGCAGGTGTAAAACTTATATTGTGTTTTTAAATTTCTTATTACCTGACTCCTTTGACCTGTTTTAAATAAGAAACAACCCAAATCAACCCATCCATATGTAAACGGGTCAATCCAAACCTGTAACTTCCAAGTTGAGTAAATACGACACAAAATATTTGCCGTTATCGAATGTCAATGTCATACCCACATGTGTCTCATGGTGCTTATGTTACACATACTCTGCTTACAAACTCTAGTTTGAGTTTCAAGTCTTTTGGGAATACTTGTTGCATTGCTGTAAGCTGTAAAGTTCACATGGGCACGTGAGGTTAGGAAGCTGGGACCATGTGCAACATGCCTCAAAGGATGACTCAATGTATACACATATAATATACTATAGACACTAGATTATTTGCATAACTTCTAATCATATAAATCCGAATCAAACCAACTATTTCTCCAGCCTCTACATAGTTCATTCACACTATTCAATCCTATTTCACAATCCCATTAGCTAAATAACCAGTACATAATTTGTACATTTACTAATTCTAGTACAAAGCTACTACGGTAATTAACACGTCGATATTACAAAATGCTACAAAAAGCGTACAAGAAATATGTAATTTTTGAAATCAGTTAAGTGGAGTCGTCTGAGAACGTGTAAGAGCAATTAGAAGAACCTTGTAAAGTCATTGATCTAGTAGGAGCTGGTGATGGAGGGTTGACCAAAACTTTCCCTTTTAACTCTGTATCCGACCTTATGGAATCCTCATGACGAATCTCTGTGAGCATTGCAACTACATCATTCATGATTGGGCGATCATTGGGTCGTGGGCTCACACAAAGAATTGAAATAGCAAGTGTTTGGAGCATTTCATGCATTTGTGGGTCGGCTCGTCCTCTGAGTTTGGGATCAAGAATGTCAACCGGGTCTTTCTTACCGTGCAAATGGTCCCGCACCCATTGGACCAAGTTTGCACCACCTGGCAAAGTTGGATCGAGTGGATGCCTTCCTGTCAATACTTCTAATAGGACCACTCCGAAACTATACACATCACTCTTTTCAGTAATACGTTGTGCCGAAGCATGTTCTGATTTAAATATATAAATAAACACCAATCAGCACAAATAAACAAAACAAGTGAAATTGACATTGGCAGAAAAAGTAGAGGTGGCGATCTCAGCACAATACTCATGAATAAGGTTGATCCAGGCTATGTTATAACCTTTAACAGATCATTTAGAATAAAGGTTTTGATCATTAAAATCATATCAGATATAATATTGTTGAAATACTTGTGTACTCTATTTGAAACAACTTTTGAAATAAAAGTGTTTCGGGTCAACTTAACCCACAAGTACTAAAAAGTTACAAATTTTAACTTGTTACCCAAATCGCCCATTGCCCATTTAGCCACCGCTACTACTGATAAAAGAGGGTAACAGAGTAAACGGTTTATTACCAGGAGCCATATATCCATAAGAACCAGCTAACTGAGGCTTTTGTGGCTGCTTCGGTATATCATTTTGATCTTTGGTAACAATTCTTGCAAGCCCAAAATCACCAAGGTAAGGTTGTAGGTTCAGACCCAATAACACGTTCATCGTTTTCACATCCCCATGTATAATCGCAGGCACACAATCATGATGTAAATACGCGAGTGCGTGAGCAACACCTAGTACAACATCGTATTTAGACTCCCACTCCACTCCTCGTTTTCCAGCACCATGAAGTAACGAACTTAAACTTCCGTTTTGATAATAATCATAAAACAGAAGTTTAATCGTTTGGTTTGAACCCCATCCTAACAAACGAACAATGTTTTTATGTCTAATCGAACCCAATGTGTCGATTTCAGATCTAAACGGGCCAGATTCTTCGGTCGACCACATCTTCTTCACAGCCAACGTTTCGCCATTTGAAGTTGTGACTTTATACACGACCCCCGAGCTCCCGGTGCCAATCACATTCGCTGACGTTAGATCACGAACAATCTCGTCAACGTAAACTTCCATCTTCTGATAGAATGTCATTTCCCATTTTTCGTTAACCATGATTTCCTTTTTCGCTAAACGGGATCTCACCAGCGTGTACATTCCAAGTAGAACTAGTACCGCACTAATGCTGACTAGGATTGACATGGCTAATCTTGCTGATGACCTGGCACGCCGAGTGGACCCCATTTTGTCAGCTGAAGTAACAACCGCACCGGCGATATAAAGATCCGGGTTTCCAGCTAGGTTCGAAGCCGGCAGGTTTCGAAAAAATGGAGTGCTTGGTAATTCTCCACTGAAGTCATTATATGACACATTGAGTGAAACAAGGTTCTGAAGGCTCGTAAGAACTTTTAGTTCACCAGATAGCTTATTCTTGGATAAATCTAGACTTGCTAGTTTACTGAGTCCGATAAACTCGGGTGGAATTTGGCCCGTAAACTGGTTACAACTAAGGTTTAACGAAATTTCCAGCGAAGGAATTTGACCCAACTGTTTCGGTATCTGACCCGAGAAACCATTGTTTCCAAGATCAAGCAACTGTAGCTTACTACAAGACTGAATATCCGGTGGAATCTGACCCGAAAACAGATTCTTTCCCAAATTAAGTTTCGTTAATTCGGTTAACAAACCAACACTAGGACTCAACAAACCCGAAATTCGATTATCTGACATATCTACAAACTGTAAACTTTTCGGAAGAGAATCAACTAAAATACCAGTGAACCCATTTGAATGAAGATCAAGAAACTCTAGATTCCCGCATTCCGAAATCGACTTGGGTATCATTCCCACAAATGTGTTGTTACTAAGGTCAACAAAATTCAAACTTTTCAAATTCCCAATTTCTGATGGAACAGTACCAGAAAGTCTATTGTCATTGACTCTAAATCTATACAAATTTGTACACTTTCCAATACCTGACGGTATAAATCCCGTCAGTTCATTGGAAAGTAACAACAATTTCGTTAGATTTTTTAACGAAAAAATATTTGTCGGAATTATTCCAGAAAGATGATTATACGAAAGATCTAAAGCTTGTAGATTCTCACATTGTGATAAAGATTCAGGAATGTTACCAGTTAGATTATTCTGCCAAGCGAAAAATAGAGTCATACTTTGTAACTTCCCTATCGAAACCGGAATCTGGCCAGAAAGTTGATTATTATCAACTTCAAAATGAGTCAACTGAACACAGTTTGTGATCGAAACTGGTATCTCACCTGATAACTGATTAACCGATAACTGAAGCTCTTCAAGCTTCACCAAGTCTCCGAAACTATCTGGAATGTTTCCAGTTAACGAATTCTCCGATAAATCAATCGTTATAAGCTCGGTACACTTTCCGAGCTCAACTGGAATTGGCCCGACTAAACTGTTTTGCCATAACAACACACTTTCGAGCTTTTTAAGCTCTCCGATGAACGTTGGAATTGAACCAGTGATCGAATTCTGGTACAAATAAAGATTCCTTAATTCAGTGCAGTTACCGATTTCATCAGGAATTGCACCAGATAATACCGATGTGTACATGGCTATTGTCTGGAGTTTTTTCAACTTCCCAATACTCGCGGGAATCCTTCCAGAAATGCTGGTTTCCGCGAGCCCCAACATAATTAGATTACTACAATTCCCAATTTCTTCAGGTAATTCTCCTTTTAAATTCTTGTTTCCACCTGCTCTAATCACTTCTAGATTCCTTAAATTCCCTATACTTTTAGGAATCCCACCACTCAACTGATTATCATAAACCATCAAGTTTTTCAAACTCGATAGATTTCCAATTTCCAACGGTATTTCGCCTTCAAGAAAATTAGTATTAATCGCCAAAGTCTCGAGCTTTAGCAGCTGGCAAAGCTCGGACGGGATTGACCCGGTGATCGAGTTATCAGAAATATCGATCACCGTAAGCTCGTGATAGTCACCGAATTCTTTCGGAATGTTTCCGGTGAGATTTGTAGATGATAAAATGATGGAATTCAATAAGCTAAGTGAGTGTAAATTTGAAGGCAATGGTCCTTGTATATCTATGTTGTTTAAATTTATAGATACTACTTGAAAATTTGAATTGCATTGGATCCCAACCCAATTGCATGGAGTTGGGTCTAATGGATTCCAAGATTTCAATGCATTTGTTGAAGTGTTTAAGGTGGTTTTCCATGTTAACAAAGCTTGACCTTGTATATCAATTGAATGACAAATATTTGGGAATGAGAAAAAGAAGAAGAAAATGAATAGGAATGGGTTTGGGTTTGGATTTCTTAAGGGTGCAGGCATTGTTGGTGTTTTTAGTAGAGAAGAAAAAATAGAAGAGAAGAAGATAGTGTGTTTTATGGGGATTGTTGAGGGGAACCCCATGTTCTTTTTTAATGTTTTATTATAATTATAATTATATACACAACTATATAAAGTATAAAAATTACAAGGATTGTAATTAAAGAGATCTGGATCCAATCGCACTTTGGTTTGTTTATGTTTTGATTTGTTTACTAACCCATTTTCACTAAATTTTTTATTTGCTAGCTACTTCATTTTGTTCTTTTTTGGAAGAATGCATGAAGCATACTCACATTGGATAGAATATGAATCCAAATATTAGTTTATGATTTTTAGTTTTGAAACACATTCATGTAAAAATACACCAAATGTGTGCTCTACGTTAGAAACTTGTAAAAGTCCCAATCAGTTATGCAAGACAAAAGACACAAAAGTAAACACTAGCTTCAAAACATCTGATTTGATTTGGTGGTTGAGGTACTGATATTCAAAAAAGAAGTCTCAAATTGAAAACTAACTAGCTGCACATCTTGAGATGACAGGGAAACAGTAAAAACGGTGATGGGGATACCCAGTTAGACCGCATATATATGTATAAAAATACTCGTCCTCTTTTGATAACTTAAACAAGTAAAACCTCATCCATTTTTAGCTTCAAACAAAGATATTATAGTAATGTCATGGTGTTATTTTTGACTTACTTATTGTATGAATCACTTGCACAAATTTAATGATATTTGTCACTCCATATTTACTTGGTTCCATAGCATAGAGCTAGTGTGCTACAAATGTGGTGAATGGTTTGTGTTTCTTTCTTTTCTTTGTCTTTTTATATTATTTAAAATTTACTAACTAGTAAAAGGTAGTTATGGGTAGTGTTTTCTTTGCTTTTCTGTTATGAAAATAAAAGGTGTTTTGTCAGTTAGCTTTGTGTATGCTAATCTAGGGGTTTGGTACTCTTTTTTGCATGTTTTGAGTTATAGTTTTCATTGGAAGTAAATGTCAGCAATAGACATGTTGTTCAATGACACCATCTATGTTTTTACTTTATTGCCCATTTCCCTATTTTTTTTATTTCCACCAATTAAACTTCTTTGTAAATTTGCTTTAAATTCTTTACTTTGAAGTTTCACATTTAATTCTAGCCCTCTTTAAGTCTTAACGATATGTACAGTGTTATGACACCAACTGTATATTGTAACTTTGACCTATTTACCTATCATTGGTGTTAGTATGACTTTATTTCAATAAAATGTAGTTAGAATGAGAACAGGTCAATTGGGTCAATGAGGTTACACAAGTTAAAAGTCGCCCAAATGGTATGTTTTAGCACATGCAATCTCATAAATCATTTCTACTCAAAGATTTCGTTTTTTCATTGCTACAAATATTCTTCCTGTAAATTGTTGCAATTCAATAGACTTAACATGACCGACCCACCCATTTTACCACTCTGACTTAGTTCGGGCCCAGTTTGACTAGAAGGTAATCATCAAAAGGGTGAACTTATAGACTCATAGAGTCGACTAAATCAATCAAAAAATATACTTTGTAAGGGCAAAACACAATTGTTTCCTATAATATAAAATGTTTTAAACGATATATGTAATTTTTTGACCGGACAACTCGCCCTGCCTTTTCGCCCAATGAAAGATGTGGGGTTTAGTCTATAATTTAGTTACAATTGAATCATACAATAAGGGTCAACATCACAACATCTCAAAAAGGAGAGATTATAAAGATAAATGTTCTTGATACCATACGAATAATGGTCCAGTGGATGTTTATGTTTTTGTTTGTAAATAAAACTTATAATAGCCTAAATAATCCAAAGGTGTGGTGGTCCAAATGACCATAAAAACTACTTAGGGTGGTCACTCAAAGCTAGGGAGTGGGGGTCATCCCCATGTTACTTAGTTTTAGGCTTACAATATTATTTAATTCATTGACAAGTAATGTGTTTTTTGGACTTGAACCAGAGACAAAGACAGCCTAGATCGATGTCTTTAGTCACAAACTTTATGTTACAAAAACTTTCTTTTTACTAAAAAATCCAATTACAAATTAAGCAAAAGCATATATACCCTTCACAAACCATTTAGATCAAAATCTTTACAACTACAAGTTGGTTTTTGAGGGTAAATAGATAATTTTGTTCAAAAGGTTTGTACTAGTAAATCTACAAAAGTAACTAAAATCATATCATATGCATAATCAAATTACCGATAGTCATTTAAGTGAGCTTGTGTCATCTATCATTTATTATTTTTGGACATTATAAAAAGCTACTCACTCCGTTACAGTTTAAATGTTCACATTATGTTCACATTGTTATTTTTATTTATCCCAAAAATATTATCTATTTACAAAAAATAACTATAAAAGTTATTAGAAAAACTCAAATATACCCTCATTTATTACTCTTAATAATTTTATTTTTTAAATATTTTCAATTAAACTTACATAAAATTTAAGGTAAATGTGACATTATATCAATTTATCATAAATGAAAACTTTTTTGTTGGAGAATATTTAAATGGGACGGATGAAGTATATAGGTTTAAAATTAAACATTCACATTAAATCGAATAGTTTTAATATTTTATTTCATCTCTATTAAAATATGTAGTTCTGTAATAATCAGAATATAGTAAATTACATTGCAGTCTCTATGGTTATTCATATATTACGCTCCCAGTCTTCGGGTCGGATATTGTGCGGATATAGTCCCTTAACTCGAATTTTTGTTTCATCGCCAGTTCCTGGACCTAACCAGTGTTAATATTGTCTGTTATCTTAGGTCACATTCATTATTTTAGGGACTGATGGTGAAACAAATACCCTACACGTGTGATGCACGTGACCTGAGATAATGGACAAAATTAAGACTCGGTAGGATCAGGAGCAAGCGGTGAAATAAAAATTTGAATCAAAAAACTGTATACGCACAGTACCCGACTCAAGAATTGAAAATTTAATACATGAACAACCATAAGCATTGACTATGTAATTTACTTGTCAGAATATGTTAACTAGTAAATATAGTTACATAATTACTCCACATGATATAATAACGTTATGTTTTTACCTTTTTCAGTTAAAAAGGGGTAAACTTCTACTGTATTTTCTGGTGGAAATAAGAGAAGAAGATTTGGTCATAATGATGCCAAGGAATTAACTCGAATCCCGGTGATTTAATTTAATATAATATAATTCATTATTATTCACATCAGAAATCAGAATTAAGAAAATAAAAGAAGAGATAGAGGTATGGAAATGAAGTATTGTTTATTACTAAGACAAGATTTTGGGATCTAAATTGGGTTTGTTTATAAATGTGGATGGCAAATCACATTCACTAATGTGTAGCACATGCATATCACAACCATCACTTATTATTTTTTTATTAATTTTATAGATAAGTAATGGTAAATTAGTATATATATATTTTTTTGAAAATTAAACAAAATACCCTTTTAAAAAAACTTATATAAAAATTTGCCCTTTTTTAAAGAATTGCGTTTTTACCCCATCCGGACGCATAACCGGGACGCAAAGTCAGATTCCCGGACGCAAACCCTCGTACCCGGACGCGTGACCGGGAAATGCGAGCCGGTGACCGAGAAGTGCAACTCGGTGACCGGGACGTAAAACCCGGACGAAATTTGCGAACGCAAATTGCATCTCGGTTTTTGCGTCCGGGTGACCGAGTTGCACTTCTCGGTCACCGGCTCGCATTTCCCGGTCACGCGTCCGGGTACGATGGTTTGCGTCCGGGAATCTGACTTTGCGTCCCGGTTATGCGTCCGGGTACGAGGATTTGCGTCCGGGTAACGTTTGCGTCTCGGTGACCGAGTTGCATTTCTCGGTCACCGATTTGCATTTCTCAGTGACCGAGTTGAATTTCTCGGTCACCGACTTGCATTTCCGGTCACCGACTTGTATTTCCGGTCACGCGTCCGAGTATGCGGATTTGCGTCCAGGTATTCGTATTTGCGTCTGGGTGTGCTAGACAGGTGGATTCTTTGGATAAGATTCTTTGGATAAGATATTTCGAGTTTTCGAGATTTTTATCAGTACAATTTTCAGATTAGATTTTTCCGGATAAGATATATCATCCTAAAAGCATATTTTGGATATTTTTCAGATAACATTTTTTTTCCTTTAAAATAACCCGATTTCATCAGTTTATACAGAACAACTTCACAAAATACTCTCAACTTCATAAAAGGTACTTATTTGACAACAAATCCATACAACACTCTCAAATTTCAACCTTAATTGATCTGATCTGTTATTGAAAGGTATTTACATTGTTTTATATTGTTTTCATAATCAAATTGAGTCAATTCTCTGATAAGTTTAAGGTCTATATTTGTGCTGGAGGTCATTTTGAATATATTAACAACGTCCCTATGTATTTACCAATAGAATCCCGTAGAGTGCCTTTAAAACTTCCTGTTGAACCGGAAAAACCATTGACGTGCAAATTTTTGTTGAAAAATGTTTTACGGAAATTAGGTCTACCACTTGATTTACCAATTTTAATGAAATATAAGGTCGATCAGTATATTGTTGATATAATTGATGATGTTGAAGATTTTGGGGATTTTTTGACTCATGCAATTAATAATGTTCCTATTGAAATTTACGTTATGGATATTGTATCAAATGTTTCTGGTGCCGGTAGCAACCAACCTACCAGTAGTAGTAGTGGTTTTCAACAACATCAAGTAGCCTCAATATCAAATCATGATTATAACCAACCATGATTATAACCAACCACCTCAATATCAAGTAGCCTCCCACAATTTTCGGCACCTTATCCACCACAATATCAATTTCTTTTTCATGTTGCTCCACAATACCCAACATATACCACGTTACCAGAACAAAACAATCAAGACACCCAATTTAACGTATTTGAACAACCACATCATCACGAGGATGTTCAGTATATTCTTGACGATCCTCATGATGATGATCATTATGATAAAGAAAATGTCAATCCCCCTAAACACTTTGACCATCCCTTTGATAATCATATTGTTGGGATGATGATGATGGGGATGATGAGGAGGAGCTGGATCCAAGAGATCCAAATGACAACACAACATCTCCTAAAGCAACCACAACCACAAAGAATATATTCTGGAATATGCCGCCACTATTAAGTGATAACAATCCAGAAAGTACAAAACGTCCAGTTACAATGTATGAATCCTCTAACCGGGTTCAAGTTGGACAAACATTTGAAAACAAGGAGGAGTTTCTTCTTCAGCTTCATACCAAGTGTCTTGAAGAGGGTTTTCAGATCAAGCCGAAGAAGTCAGACAAGACAAGGTATACAGCATCATGTGTCTTGCATGATTGTGAGTGGAAGGTAAGTGCACGCCGTATAAACAACAGTAACAACTTTCAAGTTAGAAAGTTAGTTGACGTTCACACTTGCACTCGGACTCAAATCATGTCGAATAACCGACATGCGAGCAAGAAGGTGTTCGGTCACATCTTGAAAGAGTTGATGACTTTGGAGGGACATGTGTATCGAGGTAAAGAAATACAACTCGATATGACAAAACGGTTCAAAATCAGTCTATCGTACAACCAAGTATGGAGAGCCAAATGCTACGCAATAGAGTTGTTGAGAGGTAGTCCGGAAGATTCCTTTAAAATGCTTCCTACCTACCTACACAACCTAAAGCTGCATAATCCGGGGAGCAAAACGAATGTGATCACCGATGAGAAGGATCGATTTCTAATGTGTTACATGTCCATTGGTGCAGCTGTAAGTATCTATAATTCGTTTTCACCTATGTTTAGACATTATATTCTTTTGGTTCATTGATATGTCTCTATAAATGATTGCAGATACGGACATTTGTCAACCATACACGCCCACTAATTATCATAGATGGGGCATATTTGAAGGTGGTTACTTACGAACCAATTTAATTGTTGTGGCGATGGATGGCAATAATGGCATCTTGCCACTGGCATACGAAATCAGGGCATCAGAGACTGTCGACATTTGGACGTGGTTCTTGGGAAACCTACGTGATACCCTCGAATCTGCGGGTGGGATCGAGAACTTGACCATCGTTTCTAATAGGGCTTCTTCAATTGCAACTGGCATCTCAAATGTCTTTCCATATGCATTTCACGCCATATGTTGTCGTCATTTGTTGATGAACCTGAAAAGAAGATCTTCCAAAGTAAACCACTACGAATGGCATTATTGGAAGATGTGTAAAGCGTACCGTAAGTCTGATTTTGATCACCATTTTGGTGTGTTTTCTAGACGCTTACAAGCCTCTGCCAAGGTTCTTACAGATGTTGAGATAGAAAGATGGTCAAGGCATCATGCTACCTGTAATCGATATGCTTACATGACGAGTGAACTTGGAAAACAGAACATGCACTTGCTTCCAGTGGCAGTTGTCAGGTTTACCTTGCGGACACGTTATAGCGGTAGCCCGTTTCTTCAACCAGGACGATGTAAGCTGCTATGCGGAGAGGTATTTCACGTCAGACACATATCGAGCAGCTTACGCAGAGCCTATATACCCAATGGCTAATCCTTCGGAATGGGTCGATCCAGGTAATCTGCAAACTGTCCTACCACCGGTCCTTGTGAAAAGACAGAGTGGTCGTCCACCTGGCCGTGCTCGTATTCCTTCGAAAGGAGAGGAGAAAACAAAACCCAATCAACGATGTAGTCGTTGCAATGGAATCGGTCATAGCCGATCTGGTTGTATGGCTCCTTATGATAAAACAGATGAGCAAAGCGGATCAAGAGCCAAATCAAGATCCATTTCAAGGTCACACGGCAAGGCGAAGGTGGAAGAATCTAAGTATGAGCCGTGAAATTTTTCAAGTGTTCATTTGGGCCACCCTTAACTTATGTAATGTATGGAAAAAATGTTAACTCTGTTTGGTTTTCTAATTACCAGCATTGTCATTTACATTGTCAAAAATGTGTAATCTAAGTTTCGTTTGAAGTGATTTATTTTATTATGTTAAAAGTCTTAAATTACAACATAACAAAATACTACAAGTTTAAAACGTTTGACTTGAACATTATTGACAGTTTTAAATGGAAACAACCGAAAGAAGAACATGTTGATAACTCGATTAGTTACAAAGACCAAAACCAGAGATTGATGATTTAAATAGCTATTCTGGACCAGCACGAAAACAATATTGGCCATCATGGGATACACGAAAACAGTTGAGTTGTATTAATTCTCAAACCTAACACTGAAAAATAGTTTGAGAATTAAAACAACGCAACTGTTTTCGTGTATCCCATGATGGCCAATACTGTTTTCGTGCTGGTCCATAATAGCTATTTAAATCATCAATCTCTGGTTTTGGTCTTTGTAACTAAATGAGTTATCAACATGTTCTTCTTTCGATTGTTTCCATTTAAAACTGTCAACAGTGTTCAGGTCAAACGTTTTAAACTTGTAGTATTTTGTAATATTGAAATTTAAGAATTTTAACATAATAAAATAAATCACTTCAAACGAAACATAGATTACACATTTTCGACAATGTAAATGATAATGCTGATAATTAAAAAACCAAACCGTAACTGGATAAGGTGACTCGCAAATCCTGGACGAAAATGTGACTCGCTAATCCCAGATGCAAATGTGACTCGCAAATCCCGGACGCAAATGTGACTCGCAAATCCCGGATGCAAATGTGACTGTCCATAAAGATTGGATAAGATTCCCAACTGATAAGATTTATGCAACTAGATAAGATTTTTCTAGATTTTCTGGATTTTATTGGATAAGATTATACCTTATAAAATCATTTAGCCATCTACATCATCCAGCCATCTGCACTTTCAGCCATCTCCATAATCATATTATTATAACATCACATTTCATTTATATTTCAGAAATACAATATGAGCAATACACACAACTCGTATTGTAGAGTTATTGAAGAAGGAAGAATAGTTGATCAATCTAACATCATTTCTACTTCCGTTTTACGGAGCTTTGAGGAAAGCTCATTGGGTATTCTGATAAACCTTCTTGATCGAATCCATCCACTCCGCATTGAAGAATTTTATACAAACTTTCATTTTGACCAGCGTTCAAGACCGTTGAGTTCAAGCTAAACGGTCGTCCCATTCAGTGAAGTCTTTCCACTTTCTCTATGTTTTTGGAACTCCCCAGTAGAGGAGTACAATTCTATTGCTCAGAAAAAGAGCTAGGAAACATAAGTCTTCGAATTATTCATCCCCAACAGATTGTTGATGATATTTGCAATGAAGGGAGTCGAGGTAGATGCAAGTCATGTGGCCTAATTGAAGTCTTTGATCTTGAACCGGAGTTGAGAACAATGTTTCATATTGTTCGTTATAATATCTCTTGTTGCTCTATAGAGCCACATATGGTCTATGCCATTGAAGCCCTCATTGTTTATTGGATCAAGAACAACATACACTTTGATGTAGGTTATATCGTAGCATCAATCATGCAACATGCCATTACCTACACCAATATTCCCTTTCCTTATGGCATGTTGCTCACTAAATTGTTTCGCCATTTATCCCTAGACACTCCGCCGTCATACATACCTTCATTTTCTCCCATCAGTGAACACGTTTTAAATTTGAGACTTTAAACTTCTAGTATTATTTTGTAATGTTGTAATTCTTATTTAATGTTGGGGTCCCTTTAATGTTTAATAACTTGTAATGTTGTAATTCTTATTTCAAAGATCTAAATTGGTGAATAATATCCTTTTGTTGTTCATTAGAGTTGAAAAATTCAAATAGTTTTGAGAATTATTTTGGTTGTTTCCATTTAAAACTGTCAACAATGCACATGTCAAAGTTTAAATGAACAAATATATTACAAAATATTTACATTCGACAAAAAGTTTCAAATTTATGTACAAAATATTTCTACGAAGTAGTTGACTTTGGTAACGGTGGTAGGGGCGGCTGCCAGTCAAAACGTGCGCGAAAAAATGTGTCCATCATTCTCTTCCTATACTCCCACGCGACCTTGTTGGTGTCTTCAACTTCGATCTCTGTCGTATATATTGATCTCATAGTTAACCGCTCCATGTTGTGGCACACCCACATACCGCAGTCGCCTAGTGAGCCGGTCTGCTGAGGAACATCAGATGCCAACGAAAATGGCAATTCTACAGTATCAAACATAAAGAGGCTTTTGCCACCTTCAAAATGCTTCCAAAAGCCAATGGCATCTAAATAGGGCAATAAATGGTCACCCAGCTCTTCCACTAAACGGAGTCGATCAACATCCTTACAAAGTCTTGTTAGGCTGTCATACCCCACAACATCCCAAGTTCGAAGATCCAACATCAGCAGAATCCAGTGACTGTGAACCGGCTCAACAACGGGGAACATTACCTGCGAATATAGACAATTTATTGATAAGACTTAGAAGTATAAATATGCATTTTTAGGTATCCACTAAACGGATTGTTACTTACTTTTTCGCACTCCCAACATGCTGGGTATGGGGCACGAGTGCCATTGGCATATCCCATCAAATGCTTATAATACGCGCCCCCCTCACCTATTTACACCACCTCGTTACCCTTTTTCGGCTTCTTCTTCGTTTTCGGATCCATATAAGCTTTAAACGCCTTTAAAATCTCAGTAAAACCTACTGGCATGATGGTCCAACGCAAACCATGATTAATTTGAGAGCATCGATGCCAAGTCCTATATCTCCACCACATCAGTAGGCATGCCCAGCTGTCAATATGCTGTGAAAAACAAAATTTAAGATCAGTATGGTCGTCCATCTGAAAAATGTTTTTTATAAATAAACACCAATTCAGAACTCACCATGTTTTCTAGGTCCCCGCTCTCAAAATCTCCATACAAGCGCACAAAACTCCTTTGTCAAAAACATGAAAGTCCCGCCCTGTTTGACGAACATGCAACGCACCTCACCGCCGCTCATATATAACTCACGAACAGTGGATGGTCCGACAATGACTCCCGTCTCAACAGATGCCGCTAGGGGAGGATTGGTGAGAAGACCGGTCTCCGGGTTCACTAAAGTTGACACCATTTCCACCATCCCATCCTCTATAGTCTCCGGCCCAACTGTCTTCCTAACAGATTTCTTACGTTGATGTTTAACTGGCACGGGCACAGACTGTTTTAGAGCAGCAAGAGCAACCGGGTTGACGGGTTCTTTATCCTCATTTGCAACGGTAGATGCTGCCTCCATCGCTGCCGGCTCAGCTGCGGCTTTCATTACCACCGGCTCAGCTGCGGCTTTCTCCGCCGGCTCAACCGGCTCAGATGCGTCAAGAACCATCGGCTCAACCGGCTGAGCCGCGACTTTCTCCACTGGCTCAACATCAGCTCCCAAATTAACCGGTGGTTCTTCAGGCGCTGCCTCATTCACCACGGAAGGTTTCTTCACCAGCCGTTTCAATTGGGCCGGGGTATAATATGGCGACAGCCTAACCCAGCCCAATCGCCGCTCTCGAATACTACGACGCAATACCCTTGGAGCTGAGATCTTGGCAGCAGTGGCTAATAAAGTATCTGATACATAACCCTCATCAGCGTCGTCCTGAAAATAAAACATAAAATTTAAGCTAAACACTAACCCCGATGAGTGTCAAAACATCTTGTGAACAAAATGGTAATACCTGATGAGGGTCAATTACGTTTAGTAACCTAGCAATCAGCGCGTCCTGAGCGTCCACCCGCTGAAGTAAAGTGGAAATCGAGACCTCATGCCTAGCAATAATGGCATCTTGACTCTCGCCGCGCTCTCGCAGGGACTCCAACTCTTTGGATGAGGCACGCTGAGATGTGTGACGGTGAGTGGGATGCACCTCAGCACGAGGTGCGGTGGGTTGAGGAGTGGGCTGCACCTCAGCCTCGAGCCCGTCAAAAAATCGGCAACTGTCAATCCACCATTGGCATGAAGCCTCCAACTCAGTCGGCTTCAACGTCCTCAATGGCCGAAAGTCTTTTTGAATATCATCCTGCAGTGATAATTCGCCATTTATTTCAAATTTGATTTTTATTTGAAGAAACAACCATTGCGTGATGATAATTATGGAATGAACATCACTAACCGAAATAGTCAGCACATCGACATATTCCTTCCAATCACTAACCCTCCTAAGTCGACGCCAGTATAATGCCCGAGGGACGCCGTCTCTATTGGTGTTACATGCATTATTCGACACCTGAAGATGAAAGGCCTCCCAGATCCAAATCTTAAAACAAAGCAGAATGTCAAATAATTACATACGTTAATACAAAATGTAACTAACTTAATCAGTTTATAATTACATACAAAGTTACCTTAAAGGCCCACGTGAAACCGACCAAAGTGTATTTACGCCCGGTCTGACTGCTCCGCTGACTCATCTGTTGACTGCTCCGAGCAATCAACGCATTCTTCAACTGCGGAAAAGTATGGTCCCAAATCCGAGAACCCCAAGGGCACTTGTTGATGTTGTTGAGGTCCTCAAGCATGTGCATGAAATCAGGATGCACAATCTGCATGGGCTGCTTTCCCATGAAGCACCTCTCAACAAGCATGATAATACATACCCGGACGGCATCCTCATCGCTCATTTTGGTCACCCCG
This sequence comes from Gnaphalium uliginosum, assembly GCA_963930675.1. Taxonomy (NCBI): domain Eukaryota; kingdom Viridiplantae; phylum Streptophyta; class Magnoliopsida; order Asterales; family Asteraceae; genus Gnaphalium; species Gnaphalium uliginosum. The sequence goes on from OZ005685.1 coordinate 2,398,911, forward strand.
TTAAACAAGTAGGGTTGATTGAATAACATCTCAATGTGCAAAATAAAGATCTCTTTCAACAAAGCATGGGGCTGAAAGACCCGATCACATAAAGCAGGTCTCGTGCCCCGAACTTCCTTGGGAATATAATCCTTCATATCTGTCTTAGAACCGAAGCGGAATTCGGTTACTAAACAAAACTCTCTTCGCCCAAACCGTATAGCATAACGGGGCATCAGTCTAAACCATAACTCCTCGGGCTCCTCACGAGGCTTAGATAGGTTTGGACGCTCACATCGTCTCTGGAGCAAATTGTGTACGTATCCAGGGTCGTTGTCTAAACACTCGACGTCTAACCAAGGCCCAAAACATGTGCGTCTAAATATCACTTTCTGCTCGTCCGTCAACAACATGTTAATCTCCTTGATTACCGACATGTGGTTCTTCATTGTTAATGAAGCGTCGAAAAAACCCTACAAATCGAACACTTACACAATTAGTACAAAAACAATCCAAGTATAGATTACCTAGCTTCGATTGATTGCGAATTGCGAAACTCTATGAATTGCAAAACTTAGTTCAAGTTTTGAATGTTGCGAAACTAAGAATGATTTTCGCATTAGTAAAGTTTCGCAGAGTACTATTCATGCGACACTAAGCTATTGTTGCTAAGTGTCGCTAGTAATGTCGCTATTAGTGTCGCTATGCTACAGCCACCGAGCTCGTTAAGTTCGCTGGTACACGTGACCGAGCATAGTTTTGACTCCCTCAATCTTTTTTTTTGCATGCTTCCTCGGGATCGAGCAAAAGACTAGCGAACTTTTTTTTGAAAGTGCCGAGATCTTTCTTTTTTTTTGTTTATATAACCTAAAATTTACGGGGTTGAGCCTGGATTTTCGGGTTGCAACCGGGTCACGCGGACGCATAACCGGGACGCGGACGCATAACCGGGACGCAAAATCATATTCCTGGACGCAAATTCTCGTACCCGGACACGTGACCGAGTCGCAATTTGCGTTCGCAAATTTCGTCCGGGTTTTGCGTCCCGGTTACCGAGTTGCATTTCTCGGTCAACGGCTTGCATTTCTCGGTCACGTGTCCGGGTACGAGAATTTGCGTTCGGGAATATGATTTTGCGTCCCGGTTATGCGTCCGGGTAGGGTAAAAACGCAATTTTTTAAAAAAAATGACAAATTTTTATATTACTTTTTAAAAAAGGATATTTTGTTTAATTTCTCATTTCTTTGATGTTGTTTTACTAACAAAATATATTTAGCAAAAAAAAGTATTTAGCCATTTCAATAAATCAACAAAGTATTTTTGTGTCAAAGATGGATAACTGACAATCCAGACCGAACTATAATCGGTTGCATACTTATAATGTTAGAAACATACATGACTCATTTAATGATTGTAATTATGAGGTGTGAGGACTAGTAAATATTTAGGTAATATATCTGTCAGGGAGTTTAAATATCAATTTAATTAACAAAATGTAAATCTTGTCGGGGACTTTTGGTGAGAATAAACGAGATCGAGTGTAAGGAACATGTTCCATCAGAGGCTTTTAATTACAAATAAAATGGGAATTTTGTTTACTTTATAATGTTTAGATCGGCTTCTGCCACCCCTCGTGGAGCATTCTTAGGTCACGGACGAATATCAGCCATTAATTTTCAATTAACTAATATAAAATTAAAATTAAATAGTTATTTAAAAAATAATTAAATATATAATAATAATAATAACCTACTATTTTTGTTTTAATTAAATTACTATTAAGAAAATGTTTTAATTTATCTATATAAAAAGTGTCGTGTGGGATAATATTGATATGGGATGAGGGATTAATTTACATGGAAAAAGTTTATTACTTGCTTTTTTTCCTTTTTTTTTTCTTTTTTTCTTTATATCTATTTTATCAATTTTTTAAGATCGGTTGCCCGGTTGGTGATCAACTGAAAAATGGAATCTCACAAAAATGAGTGTATAGATTTATACCCTTTTTGTATTCGCAATATGAATCTATACACACACTTCACTCAAGGATCTTTAAACCAAATTTAAATGTGTTTTCGATCCAAATCATTGACTTCCACAACTTATTAAAAGCAAAACAAGAACAACAACATTCAATCCCGCTACCTATTAAAAGGAAAAATTAAATTACTCAAACTTTTATTTTTGCTACACTTAACTTAAACCCTTAAACGATGTTAATTTCATATTTCACTTTTTATTCATATCTATATCTATACTACATATAATGTTTCTTGAGTTAAATGGTTAAAAATGTTTCAAAAGTGTGTTTGGATTATGAGTTTTGAATAAAAGGTATGAGAATGTCTATGATACAAGGTGTTTGGTTAATGAGTTTGGTTTTGAAAGTTGAGATATTTTTTTTTTTTTTTTTTGAGCAAAGAAAACTTAGAAAATCATATCCACAAATTTGGACAATATCTCAAATTCAAGTGGGATGTTGAGTTGAAAATCTATTCGAAAATCTATTCACATTACCACTACAAATCCATTCCCAGAGTAAAACCCAAGGGAAAACCAAACACACTCTGAAACACTCTAATTTAAAAATCATATATGTACTAATTAACACTATTTCATGACACCACTAAATCATTGAATAACGGAGTCCATGTGGATGATAACGATGTGGGGTGCATTTGACAAAATGGGGCCTACTTAGTTCCAAAGAAACACACAAAAATAGCATAAAAGGAGAATGGAAAGAGAGAAAACTAAAAAGGAGAAAGAAAGTGACGGGGAATGGAAAAGAGAAACATGGTAACCCCTTTGAAAAAAAAAATACACAAAAACACCAAGTACCATCAAAAGAAGCGACAAGCATACCCTCCTACTGCTACCCAATTATTTTTTAAATAAAAAAATAAAATAGTATCAATTCCATTTTATAGAAGTGTATCGTTCATAAATAAATTGAATTGAACTAATCAAATTCTTTCACTTAAAGAAATTTATATTCTTACTAATTTCAATTTCATCGAAAACATTACGTAAACAAGTCATCAAGAATATGCTATTGTTACATTAAGTAACAACCAATTTGAAGTCAAATACATATTAAATCGTTTAAACATATTTACGGATATCGTTATAAAGTATTCGGTACTATCAACACCACGTAACACATTATGTATGTCAAATGTCAAATAATCTAAACATCTTCTAACCATATTTTATTTTTATATATATGAGAAAAGAGATATGTGAATGTCATCAAATTAATACCTATATTACCAAAAATCTTTGAATTGTGCACTATGCAGTCTTAAAATCACTAAGATATAGCAGTATAGCACCACCAAACAACCTTTTATAGTTTTTGTGATTTTTGAATCAATTTTTGGTGATCATATTCATACTATCAAAAGAAAATTGGTGGGACCAAAATAATGTTCAAAGCTCTGTAAACTTGATGTACTTTTGGACGGTTGGTTTTGGGCTAATGTCATCATGGATCCAGAAAGGCGGCCGATGGCCCAATATCTTTATCCAGAAGCTAATTCAATAAATTACGAAAAATGTATAAATTGTAAGGTAGAATGTACAAGATACTAATGAAGATTGGACTTGATTTTAGTAATTATAGCTCTGGAAAAAGAATTACCTTTTAAAAGTATTCTCCTGGTTTTCATGGAAAGAAAAAGTCACTTTTGTTTGTTGCTACTTCTTTATTTTTCTTTTTACCTCTTTAATCAAGTTGTTATTGAGTTATAAACTTACAATATTGATTTCAAAACATTGTTATATTGTTATATGACTATATCAGTATATATTTTATATATGTTTTAACTTATAAGTATATATTTTTTCCAATCATTTATAACGATACACTTACGATCAAACCGATCTATCATATACAACCACACATATTATACTCCTTCAAGTCAGACTCGAAATCATAAATTTTAGTTATCGGTTCCTCTTCTACCACCGGATAAAAAGCCGTTTGATTCCACTTAACATTGTTACTTGATTATACAGCATCATTATTCATTATACAACCAATATGACAAATGTTTTTGCAGAAAATAAGGGCCGGTCAAAGTTGGGTATTTGTGTATATTAAATGGGTAAATGAAGTATGTTCTTCGTGTTCAAGTTACTCGGGGAGGGCGATAATTTTTACTCAGAAGTATGCAGTTTAACCGGGGTATTACCGTGATCGTTTCTGACCCTTTATCTAACCATTCCAAGATGTGAAACTAGTAAAGTTGGAACATAAAATATCTTGTGAGTATATCGTGACTTCAACTAATAAGTAAGCCATCTCTGTGGTGGTTATTTTTGTATATTAAACGATGTAATAAAATATTACTAATATGATACAAAAACAAAAGGACAAATTATGGTTTTTATGAGTCTAATACACCAAGATGTGGACGTCCATATCATTATATCAACACTTTGTATAATAATTAGCCATTTTAGAATTGATTAATATGACCAAGTCGCTATCAATGTCCCCTAATGCCATAATTATGTCTTAATCTATCCTTGATTTAGGGGTCTTGCATACCATACCACAAAACACATGTTAATAAAATATATAACCACAATGTTTTATATAAGATTTAGATTTAGAAAGCGTTATATGATAAATCGAGGAGCGTTTGGATGTAATGAATATGATTTAAAGATAATTATATAATTATAATTACAATTTGATGTTACAATAACATCTATTAAGTACTATTAATCAAAACAAGAACCTTATTATACTATTATTATTACAAAATTTACAACTTCAAACTTCAGAGAACACTATTTTAAGTTTATATCCAACGCTTATGAACTATTATGCATCTTATATATATTGATGCATGCATACTATAATAGTTTATACTTTATATACCCGTGTAATACACAGGGTTATTCCGTACGCAAAAAGATAATAAAGAAGAAATAGTATATATATAAACTATGGCTGTAAACGAGTCGAGCTTCTATCAAGCAACTCGAGCTTGAGTTCGGTTGGGTCCAGCTTTTATCGAGTTTAAGTCCAAACTCGAGTTTAAAAGTTGAACTCAAATTATATATCAAGTCGAGTTCGAGCTTCTATTAGCTTGACTCTGAACGGTTATCAAGTTTTCAAAATCTAGTTAATGTGTATATTTATGTATATGTTTTTATAAATATCTAGTGTTGATGTCAATAGTGAATTATATATTCATGCGTGCGTATATAATACATTAATTATGTTAGTAGTTGGATCTACTAGCTAGGCTATATATTATAATTTCTGATGACGAAAACTAGAAAAAACCACAAGTGATTTCACAATTAATTATAGAAGATTGGGTGTTTCTTTGGCTACATTTTGCTTTCGTATTAATTAAATACATTCAATTTCATTGATGAGTTGGTGAACCATTTAAATAAAAAGTACTCGTTTGACATTAGCATATATGTACGCAAGTGCCGTCTTTGAGGATGAACGAGATGAATGACTGCCTAAGCCCCCCGAATTAAAAGGGCCTCAAAATGTGTGTTTGTGTATATTTGTGGTGGACGTATCAAAAATAATGATGAAAATATCAATGTCCATACAATTTGATTGTTAATCGGCAAAGATAAATTTTGTTCTACTTGTTTTAAAGTTGATTGAGCGACAACAAAAAATAAAATAAAATAAAAGCTTATAGTTAGATATGTGGTCTTCTTTCGACAATTAATCAGTTTTTGCGTAGAGCCTCCAAAAATTCGTACACACACTCCTTGAGAATTAATTTAAGGATAACATAACATTATATAATATTTCCCATATTGTATAATCCAACATTTGAAAACTAGTTACTCCTATGTTATTCATTCACTAATTAACATTAACATAACAATGATAGTAAAACAAGAAGAAAAAAAACTAATAAGATCAAACCCAAATTTCTGCGTTGAAGATTCACATTATGCTCAGTAATGAAAAATATAGAAAATTTACATATTTTTTTTCTTTTAGCTAGAATATTAAATGCATTTATATTCATATCGCAACAATGTTCTGTAATAAAAGTTGAGATTCGCTCGTCTTCTTCCTTTAAACACAGCCACAATGGCCTTTATGACACAATTAATAATTCGATTCAGTTTTAGTTAAACGTTGGATCTACCCCTACAAGGGGAGATCAAGAAAGCTTGTACTCTAGTTTGGGTAAGTTAATAGCATTGTAACTATTCACCTACCAAAAGATGGGGGAGGGCCGTACCTTATTTGAAACGCGTAAGCGGGCATGGACCCATTTATTAGGAAGAAATAAAGAAGGCCCCAATACCACATATGGTGTAAATCTCGCAGTTCATGCATTGAAGTTCATTCTTTAGAGTTAATGCAGTCATCGGTTCATGTTATTGATACTTGCTTTAACCTGTTAATAATATAGGTGAAATCTCATCTTTTGGATAACAGGAAACAGATGCTGTTTCAACTCTCTATGGGTCACAAATGCAGGCTGGTACACGTTAAGTTTGACAAATTCATGTAAATGTAATGGAGTAATTTATATCGTCACATATGCAAATATTCATAGAACCTTCAAGAGCTGCACTTCAAATATCAAGGGCTCCTTAACATGAGACAAGAGGCTGCGTCGAGGACCAAACTGCAAAAGACAACAACATAATTCACGACGCATATACAGAGGCTGTTGGTTTGTAACAAACACAGCTGCTTCGGCTGTTCAAGTCCACAATTATTATCATTTCCATGTCTGCATTTATCATAAAATGTCTACACTAACCCCAACTTAATCTCAGTGAAGATTGGGAAGTACAAAAATACCCATCTGACACAGATTGGATTCAAGTCACTTGTCAATGTTGACTTAGAATCCAATTTGTTGAAAGAACATGCCCCCGGTGAAGACTTTTGATAAATGACTTGAATCCAATTTGTGTTAGAGGGGTAATTTTGTACCATTCAATTTTGTAGTTGACGTCTTGTAACTAGCATTCTCAAGTTACTAATTACCGACTTCGTATGTACAAAGTAAATAGGGGCTGCAGGATTCTTGAATTTCCGTTTCCCTCTAATTTGTTTCTAATTTTGTTTCTTATATGAGAGAAATTTTGGTATCTTTGTTTCTGAATTTGGAGAAAATTCTTGACATAAACCACGTGTCATGTGACTCCTGTCAAATGTTGCACTTATTTCCAGACGTAACAAGTAATATTACAAATACCATACAGCAAGAAAGTAAGTTTAATTTTCATAGGGAGCAGAAGTTGGGCAAACCTCATCAGGAATCGGTCCCAAGTTCTCATTAACATATCCTACAGAAGGGGGTATCAGTGCCCTTCTCTTCCCTGAAAATGATGGATGTTAGTTTGGTCACACTTTCGGGACGGTTCAAAGCTAGTTTTATATTAAGCATATCAAACGAAATGTTTATTCCAGACATAAGGAAGTTAAGATACAATGTCATATAACATTAAAATATGCAAATAATAGTACATACCACCATATGGATTTTCTATAAAAAAGCAAAAAAAAAAAAAAAGAGGTACATACCACCAGCCTTCATTCCAACAATGACTTCTTTCAAACCCTTTATAATCTGTAACATTGAACAACTAGCTATATCATTTACAGAAAAATCTTCAATTCTATAGCTAATGACTGAAATCATTGACATACCAAAGAACTCACAGCACAACCTTTTTTTTCAAATGATATAGAGATACATGAAGTTTTTAACATTTTCCAAACTATATCCATTCAAAATACACATGTCAGCCAGCTCACACTTCTTCAACTCCTAAGGATAGTATCATATCTAGTTGATGCCTCTTGTATCTTACTAGTGTTCAACCTCTACTACTGGCAAATAAAAGTGCAAGTTGAGCGGGCTGGGGCGGATTGGATAATGGGTCAAAACGAATTTGGGTAGAATTGAGTCGCCTTTAGCATGGGTTGAAACAAGTTGGGCTGACCCACATACACATTTTTGCACATAGTAAAATTAAGAAAAACTATAGGTTATTAATGTGAAAATAATCGCTAACAAATATTTATTACATTAACAATCCAGATCTTCATATAAAAAAAATTATGAATATGTATGATAAAATATAGACATTGAGGGACTTCTACCCGTTTGATATGTTCCCCTTGCATCTTACTTTATACTTCATCCGTTTGAGATAAAACAGTACCCAAATCGACCCGTTTGAGATAAATGGGTTGAAATATTGAAATTGCGACCTCCACTTACAACAGTGGAGTAAACTATAAACAAGAATCCATGCGGATATTTGAGTCATTAAATGACACTAACCTCCTTCTCATTCAGAGGAAGTATAACCGGGGAACTTTCTCCACTAAACTGATCCACCGTGCTGCAAATATAAAGAAAGAATTGAACTCTTATGTCCGAAGAATAACAATCAAAGAATATTAGTAACTGAGAGCAAGAATTTTCCGTACCTACCTGTGTACAAAATATCCATTTGACCGTCGGCAGACATAATTGAATTCAACCAGATCGCCTTCATGAGCCTCTGTACCTTCCCCATCTACGATATCTACAAATGGAAACCCAATGAATCAACAATGTAACATGCCAAGATTAAGGAAAACTGATAATCTCAAACATCTTATTGATGAACATATAATGAGCTATTACCTTGTATTCGCACTACACTTTCAAGCTTCTGGGACCTGAATGCTTCCGAACAAAATTGAAATTTCACATAAATAAGGCCAATAGTTGATGAACCATCTTTTCAAATAAAGTAAAAAGGACTTCATATATACAATACATACCGGATAACCTCCGGTTCATTCATCTCCAGAGCTTCAGCAACAACAGGAACATTCAATAGAACAGGTATGAATCCAAATGAATGCAGTATCAGCCGCCTTGGAATCATTTTACTTGTTGGTGATTGTCCACTTGAGTTTTGGACAATATAATTCTTGGATTGACGTCGACCAGGTCTCGGAAATCTGTTTTCTTGACACAATAATGGGTAAAATTTTCAGGTCTTGCACTAGAATCTTTTTTAGGCTTTAAGAGTGCATTAGTTGTCTAAGTGTGAAAATCATGATTTGTAATGGCCTAATAGCGAAAATCATGATACGTGTATGAAATTATACAGGACAAATTCAGTGATAGGGTACAAAAGTATCTCTTTATTTGTTAGGAGCAACAATCTGAATTTTAGGTGTCTCAAATTACAACACTTACGAAAATAAACAGGTTTGGGTGGTAACTGCATAAATGGTTCAACCTGTTTCAAACCCGTGTGTGTCAAGTTGGGTGTGCATAAACGCGTTGAACTATCAACCCGTAAGATTGGACTAAAAAAAAAATAAACAGGTAATTTACTATAAATTCAACGAGGCAACCCGTTTTCCTAACAACCCATTTACAACCTGCTAACTCAGTAACTCATTTGACCAATTTAGATCAACTATCAACCCGAACATGACAAGAAGTAACCGATTTACAACCTACTCATAATTACATTGAGGTTAGCTCACAAATTCTCAGTCAAGCATACTAATTCTTCACAACAAATAAACATGGCTCGACGCGATTTAATTTTGAGTAGTTTGTAGTAATCACATTTACTTAAGTTAACATTGGTCACTGGTTAGTAGGATTCCTATAATTTATGACTCATTTTAATAATATTTCAAGCAGTCGTAGAAATCCAAAAAAAAAATGGCAATCGCGTGATACTAAAGCCTTAACATTAACACTTTCATTAAAAAGACAAAATTGTAATTGTAATTGTAAATAAAATAAAATTTGATACCGTTGAGAAGGTGAAACGCTGATTGGGTTAACGAAAAGGACTCCATTGCCCTAGAATCTGTAGATGATGCAAGTAACGGATAAAGGGTGAACAACTTGGAAAAACAGCAATGGATATATCTTTTTGTCTTTTTTAAAATATTTTCGGTTTTCGAGTATGTTACAGATATGCCCCATCCCTAACTTTTATTTACAAATTAGGGTCTTTTTATTGTTCAAACTTCCTCCCTAGCTATAGATTTTCTAGTAGCATCTGTTGTTTTCAGAGGTATTCAATATTTTGTTTGAAACCGTTTAATTTGAATACTGAATCGAATTTAAATTCGTTTTTCGGTTTTTATTTTTGAAATTCGGTTAAACCGGATTCGAATTCAGTTTTTGGTTTTAAATTTTTCGAATTCGGTTAAATTGAAAACCGAATTCAAAATCAAATTCGATTTAATAAATATATTATTATTTATATATTAATAATATATATATATACATACATACATACATATACATACATATATATGTGATTTTCCGAATTCGATTGAAGACTTGAAGAGTTTAACATTTTAAAAACTTAAATTTTTTAGCTACCATGTATTTGTGAAAAATAAATGTTTTGTTTAGACATTAAAATTCACATACATTGACATTTTTATGTTTTATAAACTCGAATTTGACTAACACATAATAATTATTAACAGTTAGATTTATATAATTTGTATCGTATAATCGTGCATATTTCTTAGTTTTGTATGTTGAAAGGTGTTTTTGAAAAAAATGTTAAGTTTTTTGGTTTTAATCGAAACCGAACCGAAATCAAATTCGGTTTTTCAGTTCGGTTTCGGTTCGGTTTTCATATTGAATTCGATTTTCAGTTCGGTTTTCGGTTTTGCTCCCAAAATTTTTAAAACCGAACACACCGAACCGATTACATCGAGAAAACCGTAAACCGAACTAACGAAAACCCCTATCTTTTTGTGTAACGAGTTTGTCTCAAATCTTATAATAAAACCATTTAAAGGATATAAAAAATTTATAAATTTTAAGTATTGATCCATGATCACATAACTATTTAATTAATAGGTATTTGAATCTGCCTCAAATATAATTATTATAAGTTTAACTTGCGGTATTTGTTTATATGTCATATCAACAATAATTTCAGTTTCAGTTATATATTATATTTATAAAAGTTATAGCGATGATAAATGTTTTAGGAATTTTATTTAGTTTGAGAACGTAGATTGACTAGTTTAATACATACATGATACGTCCATAAATTTTCATAACAAATACTCTCGTAAAAATTACTACAAACATACACAAATTATATTAAATACAAGACATATTATCAGAATTAAATTATGTAATAAAAAAGTTTCCACCTTTTTTGAGAAATTATTTTGGTAGCAAAATTAAGTAAACAATATCTATACTACTACATAATTTATTTGAACCAAATTCTTAAAAGGGAGAAATAGTCAATTACAGTTATACCTTTTACATATTATTAAATATAAACTACAAAAATGAACGTCAAAATACAATTAATTAAAAGTTAATACATTATAATTAGTTTCAGTTACAATTATGGATATTAAAGATATAACCTTATATTAAAGATATACCCTTTTACATATTATTAAAGATATAACCTTCTAATTATTTAATTCTTTTTTAAGAATGTTATAATGATGGATATTAAAATGTCGGTTACGATTAATTTGATATAAATATAAGTAAAAATATAGCTGAGGTTTTGATTGACGGGTTAACAAATTTTATTACAAAAGCAAACTTAGTTTTTTTTCTTCAGAATAACGGATTGGACCAGTAACCCAGACCTTGACCTAACCCGACTAGAAAAGCTAAACGCACTGGCTGTTCTAACTTAACAAGTTGACGGGTTAGATGTGCCACCCTAACCAGTTTATTTACTTGCTGTTTCGTATCGAGTTTCAAGTCGTGACGAGATCGTCATTGCGAACACTACTATGTTCTCGATTATACGAAGATATGTTAGATAAACAAATTAAAAAATGTAAATTTTTTGTCACGCTACATCATGCGGGCAGTAGGCTAGTGTAAACATAACCACAACCGATATATTTAACAAAAATATCTCATCCAAATATTATTTGGAAGTTTAAGGAGCTAAGAATGATATTAAAACAATCAAAAGCATAAAGAGAGAGTGGAACAAAGTTTGAGGTGTGATATGCAAATATATAAAAGTTTAACATCAATAGAAGCCTCTAGAAGCTCTTAACAACCTCTACTATATAAATCCCCAACCGATTCCCACCAGAAACTCACACTTCCAATATTTTTCAAAACCCTAGATTTCTTCATCGATTGAAACAACTAATTAACAATGGCGGATCAAGAAACGTTTGCTTTCCAAGCAGAAATCAATCAGCTATTGAGTCTAATCATCAACACCTTCTACAGTAATAAAGAGATCTTTCTTCGTGAGCTTATTAGCAACGCTTCCGATGTAAGTCTCTTACTCTGTTTTTTTATAGCAACGCTTCCGATGTAATTTTACTCTGTTTTTTATGCACCTAAATCGATCAATTATTACGATAGATACATGCGGTTTGGTTGAATATATGTGAGATTTTATCTGTTTTCTAAGATATATGTTTCTACATTGTTAGTTTATCCGATTTTGTGTGTTATGTGTATCAAAATTTAATAAAAAAAAATGTATGATTTGTAGCGTCTGGGTTTAATTTTTTTGTATGGTTATTTGATCGCTTTGTATTAAGCTGCTAGCATTAATTCTATAATCCATACAGAACACCATAATTGCTAAAAAATTCCATTAGCTTGTATGTTAAAAGAACTAGGCTTGACATCCTATATACATGCATATGTGTTTGTGTGAGAACAAACAGGATTGAATTACAACTTAAATATTGGTAAGAGCTGTAGGAACTAATCCAAATATATACTAGTAATTTGAATCATATAAGTTAACAAATTCAAGAACTTGCATAGATATTTGTGTGTGTGTGTGTATAAGTGTATTAATAGGATCTTATAAGAACATAAATAGTTGTAAAAAACATCCGAAATAATTAAAATTTACAATATAACGGGTTTGCTATTTTGTGTAATACGTTGTACTGTGATAATGTTACTAAGGTTGGTTTTGTTATGGCTTGTTATTGTAAGTTATATTGTGAAAAACTTCATAATTGGAGTTGAAATAATGTTACGTAGGCTCTGGATAAAATTCGTTTCGAGAGCTTGACTGATAAGAGCAAGTTGGATAGTCAACCAGAGCTTTTCATCCACATTATCCCCGACAAGACCAACAACACGTTGACCCTTATCGACAGTGGTATTGGGATGACCAAAGCTGGTACGTGAATTAAACATGGCTTATCTATGAATTATCACGATCGTTGATATTGTTTAGTTGTACTGATTTCAATGCAAATGTTCTGTTTTCAGATTTGGTTAATAATCTTGGTACCATCGCTAGATCGGGTACCAAGGAGTTTATGGAAGCCCTTGCTGCGGGTGCTGATGTCAGCATGATTGGTCAATTCGGTGTGGGTTTCTATTCTGCTTATCTGGTTGCTGAGAAAGTAGTTGTTACTACAAAGCACAATGATGATGAACAGTATGTGTGGGAATCTCAAGCTGGTGGTTCATTCACTATTACACGAGATCATGGTGAGCCACTTGGTAGAGGAACAAAGATCACCCTTTTCCTCAAGGAAGACCAACTTGAGTATCTAGAGGAGCGAAGGCTTAAGGATTTAGTTAAGAAACACTCTGAGTTCATTAGCTATCCAATCTCTCTTTGGGTTGAGAAGACAACTGAGAAGGAGATTTCTGATGATGAGGATGAGGAAGAGAAGAAAGACGAAGAAGGGGAAGTTGAGGAGGTTGATGAAGAGAAAGAGAAGGAAGAGAAGAAAAAGAAGAAGATCAAAGAAGTGTCTCATGAGTGGTCGCTAATGAACAAACAGAAACCCATTTGGATGAGGAAACCAGAAGAGATCACTCAAGAAGAATACGCAGCGTTTTACAAGAGTCTCACCAATGATTGGGAGGAGCATTTGAAGGTGAAGCACTTTTCAGTTGAAGGACAACTTGAATTTAAAGCTGTTCTCTTTGTACCCAAACGAGCCCCGTTTGATCTATTTGACACAAAAAAGAAGCCCAACAACATTAAGTTGTATGTTCGCCGTGTCTTTATCATGGACAACTGTGAAGATATTATTCCTGAATACCTTTCTTTTGTCAAGGGTATTGTGGATTCAGAAGACCTTCCACTAAACATTTCAAGAGAAATGTTGCAACAGAACAAGATCCTTAAAGTTATTCGGAAAAATTTAGTGAAGAAGTGCATTGAGCTATTCCAAGAGATTGCAGAGAATAAGGAAGATTATAATAAGTTCTACGAGGCATTCTCCAAGAATCTAAAACTTGGCATTCATGAGGATTCCACAAACAAGACCAAGCTCGCTGAACTACTTCGATACCACTCCACCAAAAGCGGCGATGAGATGACCAGCTTGAAGGATTACGTGACAAGAATGAAAGATGGACAGAACGATATCTATTACATCACAGGTGAAAGCAAGAAAGCTGTAGAGAACTCGCCATTCCTTGAAAAGTTAAAGAAAAAGGGGTATGAGGTTCTTTATATGGTTGATGCCATTGATGAGTATGCTGTTGGACAGTTGAAGGAATTTGAGGGGAAAAAGCTTGTTTCTGCTACTAAAGAAGGGCTGAAGCTTGAAGAAACAGAAGAGGAGAAGGCAAAACAAGAATCCCTAAAAGAAAAGTTTGAGGGGTTATGTAAGGTGATTAAGGAAGTTTTGGGTGATAAGGTCGAAAAGGTGGTTGTGTCGGACCGTGTGGTTGACTCTCCTTGTTGTTTGGTTACTGGTGAGTACGGATGGACTGCCAACATGGAAAGGATCATGAAGGCTCAGGCTTTAAGAGACTCAAGCATGGCTGGATACATGTCTAGTAAAAAGACTATGGAGATTAACCCTGAGAACGCAATTATGGATGAACTGAGAAAACGAGCTGATGCTGATAAGAACGATAAGTCTGTGAAAGACTTGGTTTTGTTGCTGTTCGAGACTGCATTGCTCACTTCTGGATTCAGCCTTGATGAGCCCAACACATTTGGCAACAGGATTCATCGGATGTTGAAGCTTGGACTCAGCATTGATGATGATGCTGTAGAGGTTGATACTGATATTCCTGCTCTTGAAGAAGCTGATATTGATGCGGAGGGAAGCAAGATGGAGGAAGTTGATTAAATTTAATTCATTTTTTGGTGAACTGTTTTTCAATTGATGTTTTCTTGTTCATTTAGTTATATGGTGTTGGAAAAGTTTTATGGATTTTATTTACATATTTTGCTAATTTTGTATTATGGTTTTGCTCTAAGTAATATTATTAGCGTTTGAGTTCACATAACAGTTTGATGGTGAGAGTTTTGTGTATCATGCTTGAAATTGGCATCAATATCAATGTCATCAGTGTCAAAAGGGTGTGAAACGGTTCAAAAACCTGCCCAGAATGGGGTGGACTGGACTAGTTCGACTGGAATGGACCGAAAAAATTGAAAATGACAATTGGGCTGCTTAATACCTGGTCGTTGTCGTTTTGGGCCCAAACCGGGATGTGCTGGGCTTAAACTTTTTGACTAGTGATTGGAGTCCAATTCGGTTTAGCAGGACTTCAGGGGCAGAGTCACAGTGAAGGTAGAAGATAACGGTTTTTACGGGACCATTGGTTATAGGAACTATAAGTGGAAATTTACTATAAAGCTATGTTTTTTGTTGGCAATTTTTGAATGACCTATGAGTTTACAAGATTTGATATACCGATACTAAGGTCATCTTAATTTCTAAATCCGCCATAGGCCTTGTGACTTAGACCGACCCTTATGACTTGGACCGACTTTTGTAGATGTTTACCGGGTATAGGATAATTATAAATTCATATTGTATCTCTGGCTTATTGTAATTTTTAAAATAGTTGGATTTTTTTAATTTCCGTTCAACACTAGCTGTTTTACACTTTTAGATTTAATTTGATTAACTTCAAAAAAAAGAGAGTATATTTTATATTTATATACAAATAAACAGGGGAAGTGATTTGAACATATATGGAAATCGTGGAGTTTTTTGACAAACCTCTTGTGTCTTAAAAACATAATTTCCAAAACATTGTGTCAATAAAGGTAATTACTTGATACATATACAAGTGTACAACTATCCCACTCGTTCTCCTAACACACAAAAGTTCAGTTACAGGCCTTCAAAAAATGTCTTTTTTCTTATTTTGCTAACTTAATTATATAATTTTATTTGTTCAAAAAAAAAATCTTAATCTTAATTATTAATATTTTACATGTCAATACTCTTTAATTCTTTGTTTTTTTCATTTTTTGGAAAGAAATATTTATTTTATATTCTAAGATATTTTTATATTAATCTGGAACTTATGGATGTCAAATGTTGTTTGATTCTTTTTCTTTTTAAAAGTTAAAAAATGTGTTTTATAAATGTTTACAACAAATACTTATGGATGTCAAATTTTGTTTGATTATGTTTTATTTTGAATTAATCAACTTATTTTATCGATCAAACTTTTAGATACATAATTTATTCATGTACCTGACATATTGAAGTAACATATTGAACTTCAATGTAATGTATATTATGATTACAAAACTATGTAAAGATTAACTTACACAAAAGAGAATATAACCATATAAGTATAAAACTTAAATGAAGTATTCAATTAACTGAAAAGAAGAACGTAATTATTAAACAATATTAAAATATCAAAAATAAATTAAATGAATTTAAATTATTAGAAATACAAAATATGGGTTAAAATGTTTTGGTTACGTATCCAAATGGTTACTTGGAGCCTTGAAGGGGTTTGAGGTAATCTAAAGAAACTAGAAAGACATAATGGAAAAATAAAATAAAAAGGAAGTATGGTTAATGGGAAATATGTTCAAGACTGCAATCATTTGGTAAATATGTATTTGAAACACTATGAGTTGGTTAAAACCTCGAAATCGAAAAGGATCAAGTTTGTAAGTTGTACTAGGGAAACAAAAAAACTGATGCAACATTAATCATTGATGTGACAAAATCACAATCTTGTGTATGGGTTATTGACCGAGGATGCGACAGACATGTTTTATGTACGCATTATTGATTCCAACGTGACAAAAAAACTGACATTTTCGTTGTCGAATGACCAGAAACCGACAGCAAAGGAAACTTCCTTGTTTGAGCATATCAAAAAAACAAAAACAGGCAGTTGCAATGTTGCACCCCACTTGGTAAAAGTAGATAGTTATGTGGTATACTGGGGTACAAATACCTATTGCCAACAAATTTCTTATTCAATAATGATGGTCTAATAAATGTGTCTATAAACAGATAATTGGAAGTTTGGAAGTCCATAATCAAATCATTTAAAAACCAAAGTTTATCCACAAACTCATCTCTGCTTGTGTCAACAAAACCAGACATGAAAAACAAAACCATGGAACAATTTAAGTACACATACTGCTGGAGGCCTTCTTCATCCACATTCACACCACAACAAAAAACACAAATCTTTAACTTCAACCACATGTCCTGGATTAGGTATCTTCTACTCTCGAGTGAAAAACAAAGCTTGGAAATGTCGTCGTGATATCCCTGTTAGTAATAACAAACATTTAAATTAGTCTAAGTATCAATTGAAATACCGTTTATACATGCTATGTGACATGAACCACAAATATTCTATCTCATATATCGAATCAATCGAAAATAAATTGTGGATGGCAGCATCTAGTACTTGGAAAGGGCAAACTGCAAGAAAATACAATGTACTATTCACTTTTTGCTTGCCATATCTTACCAATGTGTGCAAATTGTTTGCATAAAATGGCAAAACATGGTAGGCATGTTGCATTAAATGGGGAAACTACCAAGTACTGTGCATATATTGGTACTTGGTAGTTTGCCCTTTCAAAAACAACAAACATAAACATGCCAACAAAGAGAAGAAAGAAACACGCAAGTTGCTTTTACCCGCATTCAGTTTGGTGTACAAAAAATTACAAAGTTTAATGAGGGACATACTTTAGTGAGATGTATGACCACAATATTCTAAAATATCCTTCAATTATGACAAAATGTAGGATTCTTGTGAATCCATATCACCGTTGTCAATTTACTAAATATGTAACTCAAAATCTTCCCAAAGATGGAAGAATCACAATATTCATAAGAACATACCAAGATGTAAATTGTTGCAATTTTTATAGGTATGCGATCTGTCTAACATTTACTGAAAAATAATCAAAGTATTGCAAGCTTTTAATAACAAATGGAACTTACTTCAGGTACTGAAGCGTCATGTTCTTCAAAAGGGATGGATGTCGTATTACAAGACTCCTCCATTCTTCCTTGTCAATCTTCCCATCATGTTTTGTGTCTGCTTCCTCAAATGTCTAAACAAAGTAATTAACATTGGTTATTCTGTGCAAGAAACATCGTGGAATGAAACTTTCTAAGATTATATCTCCATGGTCTTGATACCCAGAGGGTGAAATTTCAATCCATTTACGTAGAAGTGGGTCAATTTGAGAAAATTGTCAATAACAGGTCATATTAAAAGGAAAAATGTCAAACGTTTGATAATCATTTAAAGTATACGGAAATTTACAGCCTCTTGCCTCTCATATAAAAATGGTATCAATATTTTGGTAATATTTTCAGCTAGGTACCTTGTCGATAATGCTCTCTATGACGTCGTCTGAAAGATTCATACCGGATTCAGCAAGAGTAGCCACCACCATTTGCTTTACCTACATGTTGCCAAATCATCAGTGTGCTGACTATTACACAGTGTGTTGCAAGCACAGATGAAATGATTTTACCTCTTGCCTCTCTATGAAACCTTGCTGCTTGAGATCGTAAAGTTGAAAGGAAACTGCAAATTCAGGAGTAAAGAATAAGAGACATCAGTTATATAATACACACACACAAAAAAAAAAAAACTATCTTCATAGAGGGGTACGAAAGAAACAATCCCTTGAAAAGATGGCAGCTGTATTCTATCAACAGAGAAAAATATTTCAACTTACATTCAATCTTATCCTCAATAGGGGCATTAGGATGGAACACTGAGAGTGCACGAGCAAACTCCTCAAAGCCCAGAATTCCATTATGCTTCGTGTCAAATAGGTCAAAAACCTGGAGTTGAGCAGTAAAAACGTTTCATAAAAGTAAACAAACAAATCATTTTGTGTTTAAAAACAAGAATTCCGCATTCGATTAACATGCCATAGTTTGGAACATGCCAGTGTAAATTCCGTCTATTTTAAAATTACCGCCATTTTTTTTAACGAGTATATCCGACAACTCATGAAAATATTTGGTTATCAACGAGGACATACCCGATCAGCAAACAAACTTTCCTTTTTATTCGTCTTAAACAATGCCAACTGGAACTCTTCCTGAAACGTAACATCAAGATTAGATTCTTAGAGATGAAATTGGCCTATCGTAGAGAATAGGAGAAAGGAACACCAGTATGGACCTTATTAATTAGCCCATCATCGATAACTGCGCTGCTAATCTTCTTAAATAACTCATAAAGTGCCTCAATTTCACTTACACTAACTGCATTAAGCAAAAAGACAACCTTTTTTCAGTTGGATATCAGCTTTCGTTTCCATGAATAAAGAAGATAGGCATTAATGCTTAATCTAAACCAAAAATATTAAAGTTGCAACGTGATTATTTTAGACTAGTTCATACACACGGTCTCTCCAGCTAAAATTTCAGGATCTTCAAGGCCTCTTGATTGTTTGTACAATTCAAGATCACAGCAGTTCAGCAGGGAAGCAAACAAATGCCTGACCCCCTCTAAGCACTGAGACATGGTATTTGTTGCACATTAAAACGACCCATACTTGCTACTGAAAATTACAGCAAAAAACAATGTCAATTGTCAAATCATAGTAATTACATGCAAAAGGGATAGCAACTACTGGAAGGATAGAATTAACCTTTTGACCATTTCCTATTGCTGCTATAATTTAAAGTTCGCAAATCACTTGATGAGAGGAGCAACCAAACTATATCTGTTAAAAGTGCAAAATGTATTTCATCAGGAAAACTCGAACTAATAATATCTTGCAAGGATACAAAAAAGGATATTATGTTCTTGCACAAAGTGCTCTTCAAGAACCATGATCAATAATCAAGATGGATATTGTTCCATTTGCTTCTAAGTTTGTTTTCTTTTCAATATTTCTACAGCAAACGTATGATGATTTGGTTCATATCTTTTGATGAATATGAGCTTGAGAAGGTTCTAGTTATTACAGAAAATTGGTTTGGAGATTAATATCACATGATTTATTAGGTACATATCAATTCTCTACAGTCACGTGAGCTAGCACCAATGTAGAACATGGGTGTGGCATATTTCTGGGATTGGAGATAAGTGTCACATGATTTATCAGGTTGAACAAAGTGATCTTCTATATTCACATGAGTGATGACTTATAGAGAACATACCATTGTTGAATTAGTTGATTCAGATAAACATGTCACATGATTAGTCAACTAAAATATACCAATCTTCTTTAGTCACATGAGTTAACCCGTATAAAACATATGGGTGTTGTGTGATTTTAGTTTGACGCATATCATATGGTTTATCATATAAAACATACTGATGTTATTTAATCACCTCAGTGATGGCTTACATAGAACACTTATACTCCCATGATTTCTTGAAACGACACTAGCTAACTTAAGAGTATTCATGTTCGCATGTCTTCATTGTTGAAGCAGTATAAAATTAATGGGCCCTCAATGTATAGTTATATTATGATTTGCTCCTAGCCCCGGACACGTCACACTCATGTGTCACACCCCATGCTCCCTTCCAAGCCTATTTCTTTCATCCCCATCAATCACAGCGCCCTCCCCTTCATTTCGTGCTTCCCTCCTTATGCTTATTCAAAGCTGTGCAAAACACTAGGGCAAATATGTGGACAAGATGAGCCTACGCCTATTTAACGAATATGCGTACGCACCTTCACTATCGACATATGTGAAGGTGCACGCAACACATTATTAATTCAATGATGAAACTGAGATGCAAATGGGGATGATGATAGAGTAGCAACGCGGGTTATCGACATATGTGGACAAACTTTTGCCAAATAGACCCAGAACTTACTTATCGTCGTAGGGCAAATAGATTATCTAATAGAACGGATAGAGTCCCTGGGCCTACACCTATTTATCAAAATACTATCGACGCGAAAAATGAGGTACAGGCAAAACACAGATGCCATATATCATGACTACTGCCTGATAAGAATTAGATTTGAATCCAATACCTTTTAGAACTTACTCTCAGATCTGTATATGTATGTACTCACTCGAAATAAACCAATTCAAGTAGATGAATCATTTACACACCAAATTCAAGTGAAACCTATGTCCAGTTAGGCTAAAAATTAGAATTTTGGTGTGTTAACGACAATACAACAATTACTTTCAACACAAAAGCAACCTCATACCACAAATCCACAATTAGAGTAACTCAATATTCAACACAACTTAACATGCAAAAAATCAAATAAAGAATCCGATACCTTCAAATACTTACTCCCAGATCTCGGTATGAACTTAACACAAAAACCTCAAAATTAGCCAATTCAGGTAAACGAGTATTTCAGATCAATTAAATGACAACAATTCCTCACTACATCATTCAATTATCAATAATTTAACATATCATAAACGCTCATGGATCTCACATCAACAATTAACGATTACATAAACATAATTTATACTAACCTTAACGAAAAAACAGCTGGACGTGTGCTGGATTTACGGACGGAATTGAATCGCTACTCAATTTCTCACCAAAATATCAATCAAATAACAAATCGAATAACGAAAGAAATAAGTGTAACAATTATTAGAAATCAATTGGAAACAGAAAAACTACCTCACACCTATAATGATGTGAAGAAATAACGTGGACAGTGATGATAGCGATAGGGTGTATATCCGTAATCGAACAGGATGTCCTTTTTCGTCTTTTACTGGTCCTTTTTTCTGTTATTACTCTTTACAACCTTTACTTTATTAAATGACACTTTTAGTCCTTGTTTTTAATTTCATAAAATATTCGCTATTCAGGAGATTCTGAATTGAGCTTTTCACAGTGGTCCTTCATTATTTTGTTTGGATTTGTTTTGTTTTATTATACGTATGTATATGTATATGTAAGATGTATGCATGTATTGAGGTCGAAGATAAAATAAAATTATAAGTTAAATTATTACTCGTAGTATTATTAAGAGTGTAATTTTCATATTCGTCTCGTATAAAAATAAAATTATATATATGTCGACGTATTTTTGATATTCGCTCCAATATAAAAAATTTATCTTAAGTTCGCCCCACTAAACTAAATTTCTGACTCCACCTATATATGTATGTTATGTGTATTTATGGATCGGAACAAAATGAAAATAAAATGAAATTTTATTTTGTGTACCCTTTTTGCAACCCTATATATATGCTAAAAATCTCAGGCATCTTTGATTTTTTATTTTTTATTTTTATCATTGTGTTATCAATTGATTATGCTTTTCAAAGTATTTAATTAACTTTGACAATGTTTGGTATTGTGATTTAAAGTGATTATTATGTGTACTGGAGTTATTAGTTTGAATATAAGATAATGACTTTTATTTATATAATTTAATGAAAAATATTTCGTGTTGTTGAACTGCACGGATGAATGGTGTTGTTAGTTATACATGAGGGACTATTTGCGTGTATATCGAAAGGACCAAAAATGTAAACATATATTTTTTTTTTAATAAGTGATTGGGCAATATCGATGTTGTTTTGTGCTGTCAACATCATAAATATTATGCCCATAACTTAAACAATATTAAAAGTACATGAATTATCAATTTTAAATAATTTTACAAGTGCTGAAACGATTGAGCATATGTTATTCGAGTGCTCATGGGCAAAAATGGTGTGGTTTAGATCGACTCTAGGTCTTCGTCTTGATAACCTGAATGGCCCTATAGTCTCGCGGGTCCAAGAGCTATTGGATATGGTTTCTTCCAACTCATTACGTATGAAGTTCTACAAATATTTGGCTAATATTGCATGGCATATATGGAAAGCTCGCAATGAACATGTCTTCAATATTAGTCAGCCTTATCCATCTCATACGATATTGTCATCCAATGTTATTGAACGTGATTTTTATTCAATGTTTCCGACCTCATCACCTAATGCTTCTGTTGCTCGTGATGAATCTCAAGCAAGTTCACTTAGGTGGATTCCCCCACCAATAACTGTGTGAAGCTCAGTTGTGATGCATCGTTTAAATCTAATCCTGCATCTATGGGTGTCATTGTTCGCGACTCCTTGGAATCTACTCCATATTATTTTATGTTCATGTGACATCTTGTCTACAGCTGATTCTCTCATGACCGATCACTGTTAGCTATTCGAAGGGCTTGTTAGCTAGCTCTCTCTTATGGTTGGCATCATGTAATAACTGAATCAGATTGCAAACATGTTATCTCCATGCAGAGGCGGAGATAGGGTGGGGGCAGCGTAGGCAGCCGCCGCCACAAGAAATTCAAATTCCGTAAAAAAAAAAAATTAAGATATTAACGATTTTTTTAGTAATTCGCCCCGACAAAAATATAACACAAAGATACTTTTTTTCGCCCCAACAAAAATGTAATAAAAGAAATAAAGAATACTTTTTTGACCCCTACCAGTTGAATTTCCTAACTCCGCCCCTGTCTCCACGATTCTATCGACGATAATCCTCCTTGAGCCTTGACTCGTATTGTGGTTGACATCAAAATGTGGGCATCCCAACTTGCAATATTTTTTTCGTGGGTTAGTTGTGAATGTAAATTAGTGGCTCACGAAGTTGTTAAAATAGTTTTCATTTCAAATGATAGCTTTCTTATGAGACGTAACTTTCTTGTAGAAAGTATCTCGATTATGTGGTGATTCTATCTATTATTAAAATTTGTTGGGCCTTGAGCCCTTCTACTAAAAAAAATTGCAATCCTAGACACTCTCATACTTGATACTGTAAATTACATTTGTCGTTATCTGATTTGCATATTGTGTCGTTAAAACTCTTACAAATTTTAATTACACTCCCGTCCTTGTCGTTATTTTTCCGTTAAACTAACATATAAGCTGTTAACTCATAAAAAGAGAACTATTACAACATCAATGAAAATAAGCTTGAAAATAGATTAAAAAACCCACAGGCTGCAAAATTATCATGTAGAAAAATTCCTTCAAAGCCCAGCAAAAATACATATGGAAAGAATCAAGAACTCGAAATGATTCTTAGTTTCGTACAAACAATATGAATGTCTTATTACACATACTGAAGACACAAAAAGTAATACATGGGCAGTAAACCAAATGAATACTAGGAGACAAAGGAATACTCGGAAGAATGCAAGAATACAATGGCAAATGGTACAAACAACATCTCCTCCGCCTCTAGAGAATGCAGATGACTTTCCACTCGAGACTCGATATTTGAAATCCCTCTTGGTATAATACATTGCCTACTTTTGCCTCTTGTAGATCTTTCCCAAGAAAGATTTCAAAACTGCTTGTACTGCTTTGCTAGGGTGACTTTCAATGGACGTTATCAGTTTCTCGTAACTCGTGTTCTCGTAATCTTCAAATACACCCTACATAAATACCAACAAAATCAGCTTGCAAGAAATGTGGATTAACTCCATATATAGGGAGAAACTAGAAACAAGTCACAAACCTGAAGATTGAGTGTGTTGTATAGTTCCTTCACTTTTGCAACGGAAGCGGGATCTTTTTTGCCATAGTTCTCCTGGGATAAAGGAGCAAGCCAACGTATAAGTGATGAGAAAGATTAAATATGGCTGAAATGAGATAAATTAAGGGAAATAGGAAAATATTGATTGTGAATTAATACGTCAGATGGCAAAATGGGCGAGTTCCATAACATGTCAATGTGGGATTTGTAGAGGTCAAGTTGACCATATACCCTTTTTTCGGAACTTATAACTTCTTTTACAAATAATTAGTGTGTCAGTTATTATAATATTTCAATAGTGCTCTAACATTTTGAATATAACAATTTAGCAGATCTTATACATTAAAAATACACTTTCCCGGCTATTGACCGCTTTCCTTCTAAATTAACTCTTTAAACTATACTCCATAGATATAAAACGTAGCCCAAACAACCAATTCATAGGTAATGGGCCATCATTGCCACCTCGACAGAAGCCTGGGCCTTACCCAAAATTAAGTCCTTTTAAAATCTTTCTTCTTATGCAAAGGCATACATTTATGTTTATTCAGCATATGGCTATGCCCTCTTCAAATGTTAACATAAATGTCGTTGTGTATGTGTACTTGTGTGCATGCTTGGATGTGCCTATATATATGTGTGTGTTCTATATTTGTATGTGGTTGAGTCTTATATGTATACAGTGGCCCCATACATAAATAAATAAGTGGTGGTTGCTTACATGTAAGACTTTCTTTTGTTCCTCACTGGCAAGTTCCAATGCTTTTACAACTAACCATGAGCACTTAAAGTCTTCAATGTCAGTTCCGATCTGTCACATTTAGGTTGATGATCTATTGTAAGCTTTAGTTCTACAACAAGTCGGGAGCTACATAAATAACAGTAGATATGAATGGACTTACCTTACCAATCACCTCAGGAGCACCAAAACAATCTAGATAATCATCCTGAAATAATTTCAAAGGTTTACAGTATAACTGTCACAAACTATAATTATTGAAATCCCTAAGCATGGGTATAAATGTCCAGCGTGTTGTCAACGTCTGGAGCTTGCCAAATTGATATCAATAGTTACAACTGATAATCACATACCTGCACTTGAAAATAGGTGCCC
This sequence comes from Gnaphalium uliginosum, assembly GCA_963930675.1. NCBI lineage: Eukaryota > Viridiplantae > Streptophyta > Magnoliopsida > Asterales > Asteraceae > Gnaphalium > Gnaphalium uliginosum. Next base: position 2,424,678 of record OZ005685.1, read on the forward strand.
ATTTCTACAAGTACGTCCTTCACTTGAACATGATTGTCCAGGTCCTCTCCAAACATAAGGAGTGCACATGCAACCTTGAAGTAGTAAGTAGTACAAAAAACGCACAAGTAAATTTCAGCATTCAGTAAATTATAGAAGCGAAGGCAAGTACCGTGAATCAGAAGAGGAAACAACAACGTAAATGTTGGGACAACTCTAAAGTGCATAAAATATACATTTGGAATACACCTTCATACCACATCTGAAGACTACATATTAGAGCAATGTGCCCCACTAAGCAGCACATTGTAAACACCACTTTGGGAATTTTAAGATGAATAAACAGATAAATCCATTCTGATTTCATCCTACCTAACCCAAGCATTCTAATATTCAGATATAGAAATAGAACATCCATTGATTTCAGCAACTAAGATAAGTTTTATTAAGAAAAAATAGTCCCAATGGTGATTAGAAAATGCATTCTGGTGACATTTTCTTATGTAGAATACGGATGAAGAAGTCGAGAAAGATGTACTCACTGGAAGGTAAAATGAGTAGTAAGCAGTTTTATACTGCACAATCCGACGATGACTGCATGACAACACAACAGGGTGTACTTCAGAAAATGTAACATAAATAAAAATAACATTGGATGGAGTGTATGATTAGAAAGATTAAGGAGGTCACTTACATAGACAATGAATACTTTGACAAATCCTTCTCTCCAACAAGGGTAGTGATCAAATCAATCATTTGTCCAGAGGCTGTTTGGAATTCAACCTGCTCGGATAGAAGGGTATACACTACTCTGTAAGTACGAAAAAGGTAAATATAATTGATATGTTCAGTGTATGAAAAAAAAACCAACCTCGTTGAACAGGTCTACTAAATCAACATAATATGGCTTTCCTCGGAAATGTTTCTTGAGAATTCTTGGGACATGGTTACGAAGAATTATTCCATCATTTGCAGCAATCATACCAACCTAGACTCAAATTGTCAGAGACTAAGCATGAACATAATCAAAGAGCATCTAAATAAAATAATAGATTATCGTCGTAGATTCGCACCTTGGGCAATCTGAACCAACAGGGTTGACCTCTGCGTGTATGAGACTCATCCATGATATCATCAAGCACGAGAAAGTATGCTTGAAGCTGCAAGATCCAATGACAGGAAGGATTTAAGTATATTAAGTATATCAAGCAATAAACAAAACTGCTGCCTACTGGTAATAGTTTCTAAGCCCCAACGTGACTAGAGCATATTGTTATTACCCATTCAACGCACCACCCAAGCGCAGATGAAAGGAAAATCTCATCTTCGGTCAATTCTCCTCCTTTAAGTAACTGGTAACTGTCAACAACAGAAAGACCCCGATTCAGCTTTCCTACAAACATCGCATTACAGTACGGCTGTCAATACAACATAATGAATTGCAATCTAACAAACGAAAGAAATAACAGCAAGTATTCTCACCTCCAGGTACATTGTAGTCAAGCATCTGTAAAGAAATAAAGAAATAAACACAATCAATCATAGATACTATTAGCAGTCCCTTACTCAAAAGGAAAATCCATTACTTTCTTAATACAAATTAGACATAAGAAACATATGAATTGTACTGTGTAATTCCTAGAAACCAGCCAACCTTCTCTCTTAGAACTATAGAGTGTTTAGTACATAATATTCTGCTCCAATTACTTTGGAACAAAATCAAGTCTGATTTATTCTACTTTTTTTTTTAGCAAAAATAAGCACATATCAGTTTTTGTAGTAATAATTGTTACAAAACCTAATGTAGTTGCCAAATATTCAAACATAGCTCCACTTATCAATTCAATCGAGAAAGTAAGGGTTTTACTTTGAAAAAACGTTGATAACCGGCCCCACATTCCAGCCGGAGAACATGTAATAGGCAATCTGGAGCATACGCTCCAAAGTGACTCAAAAAGAGTTAAAAACAAATCTCTCTATAAAACAGCAATAAGTAAATCTCCATCAAATTATTCAGGTATTCAACTATAATCTATAAGTAACAGAATCTAATGAGTAATGCCCTATTAAGCCTAACATCATTCACTCTAATTATTCAACTTCCTGTTTGGATCTACTAATAATAACTTCCAATAACAAATAGCAATAAATAAATCTACATCACATCGATATAAACGAGTATTAAGAAGCAAATCGATGAACACTAAGTACACACATGCATAAATAAATCCGTAAATTACATAAACATAACAAAAACTTTACAAAAAAAATCGACAAATCTCTACAAAGATTACAGTAATAATAAGGAAATCGATTCAAATTTCACCTTCTCAACCCACTGACGCGAATCATCATCGAACTCGAAAGCAGGATCGTTAATTAGCTCAGATTTAAGAGTATTGTAAACTTGAAGGAATTTAGATTTGAGATCGATACTCATTGTTGAAATTGAGAGTGTAGGTCAAAAAGTGTGCGTTTGGGTTTGAGTGGAGGGAGGGAATTGGGGGGTATTTGTAAGGAGAAGATGCAGCTGTAGTTTGCTGAATATTGTGTGTGAACATTTTTATATAAAGTCAGACGGTTTTTGTTTGTTTATATTTATAATTACTTAATAATTTAATTAATTAATGGAGTCATTTGATTGGTAGTTTGGTGTGAAGTCAAATAAGAATCACAAACTCGAAAGTACACAAATGCGGCAATATGCTTTTCATCGAACATTTAGAGCACGGGGTGTGGCTTGCTTTTTGTCGCCGTTTTTCGATGAGAAAGCCGTCGGACGGCGTTCTGTCGCACCGGGACGGCGTTCTCGCCCCGTTTTCCGGCCGCCGTCCTCTTCTGAACGCCGAAGTTGCAACGTTTTTTTTTCTTTCTAACGGATAGTTTATATTTAATAAAAAAAATTAAAATTTTTAAAAAAAAATAGCCGTTACAAACGGCCGAATTTTTAAAAAAAATAATAATTTTTTTTTCCTATTTAAACACACACCTCAAATACAATCTCAAATCACAATTCAAACACTATCTCAAACACTCTTTCACACACACAATTAAAACAATCAAAAATTCATCCAAAAATTCTATTTTCTTCATATCATCTTCTTCGTCATGTTGAACAACCCGAATAACCCGTACCATTTACAATCCACTTGAAACCCATTCACGAGAGAATGGCAAACCTCACAACCGCAACAAAATCAACCATCTTTCAACCCACAAATTCAAGATTTTGCCCCATACGCTTACAACCGACCGATGCAACCACCACCAGAATTGTCACCCGATGAATACACCCAATTTCAAATGTGGCGTCAAAGTCAACAACATCCTGACGTCCAATCCGTTGAAGACACCAACCCGACACCCGAATCATCCAAAAAAACCAAGGGCAAAAAATCCAAAAAAGATTCACCGGCCAAAACCAAAAAAGTCGTTCCACACCGTAACGTTTGGGTACCGGAGGACGAGCTTCGTTTGGCCGAAAGTTGAATTTCGGTGTCCGAAAATTCACAACGTGGAACTGACCAAGAAGGGTCTTCGTTTTGGTATCTCGTTATGGATTCGTACAACGCACGGAATCCACCATTCCAACGAGGAAAAGACGCGTTGTCGTCAAAATGGACCAAACTAAGTGCGGACTGCAACAGGTGGCAGGGCATTTGGAAAAGGCTTTCGGATCAACTACGGAGCGGTGAAGGCCGGGGTGATTTGATGATCCGTTGTGACACGCAATACAAGTTGGAAAACGAAAAAACTTTCACAAGTTTGTTGGCGTGAAACTTTTTGATGGATAAACAGAAGTGGCTACATCCCGATCCGTTTGTCGTCGGTAGACGAAATGTTCCAAGACGCCGCGAGACGGTCAATTTGGACTCGGACTTTGATGAACCACCGGAGCAAGAAACGCAAAACCCGAATGAGGGTTTATTTGGGGACGATCCGCATCAACGGCCGGCTGGAAAGTCAAGGAAACCGAAGTCTCAAAAAACCACTTCTTCTGGTTCGGCCGGTTCATCCCGTGCTTCGTTTGATGAATCACTCGCAACAACATTCGAAGGCATCCGATCCAACAAGCAAGGCTACTACAAAACGAAGGATCTCGAGGCCAAACTTCGAATCTTGTCTATGCCGACTGAGCATTTACCGCCGCAATCAAGGTTCATCTTGGAAATGGAGAAGAAGAAGATTTGCGAGACAATGGGATGGCCATACGACACGGGAGCGGGAGGTGGTGCTTCGGGTTCGGGAGACTGATTTGTCTTATTTTATTTACTTTTGTATTTTAAATTTGTAGGACTTTTTAAATTATGTATTTTAATTTTAGGACTTGTAATTTTTTTTAATTAATTAAATCTTGTTTTATTTGATTTATTTATTTTTATATATTAATTTATACAATTATTATCATTAAAATAACAAATAAAATAAATAATAAAAAACTCCAGAACACTGTCACCACACCACAAAATCCTCAATTACAACATTCTCCAGAACACTGTCCTGAACACTGTGGTGACAGTGTCACCACACCCCGTGCTCTTATTATATTAGATTTACTTTTTACGTTTCAAAACTATTTTATTATTATTATTATTAACTAGGTTTAAAACCCGTCTATACACGGAAATTGTAAGATGATTTAACATTTTCCGCTGCTAATATAGAGTTATTAGATAATTATGTTTAATTGCAATGTTTTTGTGTAAATAGGCATGTATTCTTATTAAAAATACTTAAAATGTAAGATATAGAGTAATTGATTATATTAACATTTAGCTAGGCTAAATACAACTATTCGTTCAATACTCGATGAATAGTGTATATATAAATTATTTAAATTATTTTTTTTCATGTACAAATGGTAGTGTGAGTGGAAGACTTTTTTGAGAAAATATTAAATTAGACAAACGAAATGTAAATTAACCAAACATAATTTAAATTATGTAAGATGAGTATTGTGAATTAATTAAGAGAAAAAAATGATATAAATTGGTCATTAATGCAGTGAAATACTTTTTGAGAAAATATTAAATTAGGTAAAAGAAATGTGAAATTAAACAAATATTATTTGAATTATTAGGATGAGCATGTTGAATTAATTAACATAAAAATGATGAAAGAAACTTTTAGTTTTTGGTTTTATTTGCATGATTTTTAAAGGTGAAGAACTTGATGCTTTAACAACCTGATGTTGAACTTATTTTTGAAGAAATAGAAACAATGTTACCATCACCGATAAATATTTAGTTAGATGAATTATTTTTACATTTAAATATAGAAAAAGCATTAAAGTTATTTTATAGTTGAGAAATTATAAATGCTATTTTATATTTACTTAACTAATAGTAATAATATTATGTTTGATTGTTTAAAACATTGACATTTTTAATAGTAAACTTTACAATTTATGAAAGACTACTATAAACACATGTAATTAAATGTTTATAAACAATATAGCTTAAAACTATAATATAAAATACCGCTACAATGCGTGAGTTAACAAAACCTCGTAAATAATTATTTGAAACTGGTTCACAGAAGAATGGACGTCTTGGTTCACGCAACTCTGGTTTCCGCAACCGTAGCCCTTTTTCCGAGACGGAGCTTAACCTGAGTCTCGGTTAAGAACGGCGCATCATATTTTTTATAGAACTTGTTTGATACTATTTGTCATAGTATTTGTAGGCTTGCCATGTTCGTCAAAAATAAACATATTCAGTCCCTTTTACGTGTACCAAAAGTTTTATTATAAACTCGCATTTTTTAAAAGATTAATCATTGTGATAAATTTTACATAAAATAAAATAGAAAAGTTCTTACGTAGACCATTCATTAAAATTCAAATATGATAAAAGTAATACAAACATTCAAATTGCTAAGTGATCGGTAGCTTTAATAATATTTATTTTTTTACTTATTTCTAATCTAATATTGATTAATTAATTATTAAAAATAATAATAATAGTTAATTAATATATACAGAGATAATAATTAGTTTTGACGTGGGGGTATTTTTATTTTTATCCAACTTTAAGTTAATTAAAAATGTTATTTTTAAAAGAGAAGTTTTAGGTGAATGAATCCATTTAATTAGTTAATTGGAAGTGATATGAAATCTTAGCATTTGATTGTTTAATAGGGGTTAATTTTTAAACAAAATTACCTTATCAAAGTTTTTTTTATTAATATTTAGACTAGTTTAAGACCCGCGACAACGCGAGAAATTTAAATTGAATTTATAAAATGAGTTGTTTTTTTAATGTATGTTAATGTTAACCTTAAGCTATTATTAATGAAAATGCATTAAATTTATTTATAATATATATATTAGCTAAAGTGATAAAAGGTTTGAGAAAATTCCAAACTAAAATTCTTCTGGTGATGGAGACCATTGATTTTTGAGAACTACAGTTTGAAGTTTTGTGACTGTTCTTGTGAATTTGATTTTTTGTTTTACGTGGGTGAGAGATTTTAGAGATACCTTCTTACTTTTAGGAAACAAAATATTAGGATTAGTTATAAAATAATTTTTTATTTCTTTCTTTTTAGTTATATCCGATTTTTTTTTACTTTTAGGAAATAAATATTAGTATTAGTTATGAAAGGATTTTTTCCTTTTAATTATATTCGAAAATTTTAATTTTAATTAAAATAATTAAGTATTAGGAATTAATCTAGGTGGTCGGATTGATTTGGGAAAATACAATTAAGGCCCAGAATTTCTCCGTTGTATATCATCAAATCAAATATGTAGCACAGTTACGTAGCTATAATTATATAATGTATGTGTTCTCATTTTTTTATATGTTTTGATGAAAACAAATTGAAGACATAGTTAATCAACTATGAAATCAATATATATATATATATATATATATATATATATATATATATATATATATATAAATAAGAGTGAGATAAAGGGAGAAGGTTTTTTAGAGAGAGAAGAGGGAGGCAAATTTTTTGTTACTATGATTCAGTATTTTTATTCTAAGATTCAATTTTTTACTATTATAAACTTTTAAATCATAGCAACAAAAGATTAAATCTTATTAATAAAATATAGAATTCTATTAATAAAAATTTGAATCATATCAATAAAGTATTGAATCGTAGTAACAAAAAATAATTCTCCCTCTTCTCTCTCTAAATTTCCTTCTTTTTTGATCTTGTTAATATATATATATATATATATAATATAATTAATGTGTTTACGTTTGAGCAAAATGATCAAAATACAAAAATTTAAAATGTTATTTTTAATGAATGTAATGTTTTATTGAATTAACTGTAATTGTTTCTTTTAAGAAAAATAAAATTTAAATAATATAGGTGGGGTCTAGTTTGGAAGGATACAGTGTCGTGACTGACGGGACAAAGTGTCGTACCACGATATTATATCATCATTGCAAATGTTCTTAAAACTCTTATGTACTTTCTAATATTAACTTTAAACTGTGAATTAATTAAACGAACAAATTAATTAATATGTCACTCCAAAGTTCTTTTATCTAGTGGTACCGTATCAAGGCAATTTTCAAAGGATTTTTTAATATTTAATTTATACATTGGAGATTACCTATATGAGTTGAGACATCGACCTGGAAAAATTGATCTGATGAAGCTCGTACAATTTCTTTTTGCGTATCATGATTAAATAAAACTTCTATACTATTTTGTGCATTTTCAATAGCAAATTTCTAGACCCGCTTCTAATCTTAACTGCTCGATAAATTAAAATTGGTATCACATTCTTCAACAATTATTTTATCAACTTTTGTAACTGGACACAAGCATGTTTGTGCAGGGGCGGACCTATGTTATAAGTCAATTAAGCTGAATTGATGTAAAATTAGTTGCAAAGTCAATGTTTATTTTAAAGTGCTACCACTCATGTTTAAACGGTGCATCTCAGTGTTTAAATATACTTGATAAACTATCAAGTGATAAGAGTTTCAAATTTTCTGTGACACTTAGTGGCTAAAATTTTCGAGTCTAATCACCTTTTTCTTTTCTTTGTACAACAACTTGGAGTATTATAATATGGGTCACGAATTTATTTTGGCCCAGATAACCGATTAACAGCTATTTACGTACCGACTCTTGGTCGGGGTCGATTGTGAAAAAACTAAAGTTTACAACATTACTATAAATGTGTTAAAACAATAGGGGTATTTATAAAACTTATTAAATCATTGAACCAGGAACATAAAAATCAAACAGTCCAGATCCCTCTCTCCCCTTCTTTCGTTGGTTCGATACTTCATCATCGTCTCAAGGTAGAACCCTAATCCTAAATTGAATTGAATATTCTTATATGATGAAATTATTATGTCTTGTGTGATAAATCTATTGATTTAAGATTCTATTGAGCTGTTTCTTTTTATTTCACTTTACGCTCAAGGTGTTTCTAGGGTTAGGTAACTAGGGTTTGATATATATAATATTATGATTTTCTATGGACAGGTCATTTTAGAAAATAGAATTGTGATAAAATATGACGACGGCTGCTAGACCTACATGGGCACCGGCTAAAGGTGGTAATGAACAAGGTGGAACACGTATTTTTGGTCCTTCTCAGAAGTATTCTTCAAGGGATATTGCTTCTCACACAACCCTTAAGCCCAGGTTACCTTCTTTTTTTTTACTTTTAATTTAGTTATAAATTAGTTTTATGTATAAATATGTATATTTTAGTATGCGACTATGCGTGCAGGAATAATGTAGAATTATAAGATAACTGTTACCATGTATATTGCTTTAAGTTAGGTTTATGACAAGTTTTTAAGTGTTGTATTATGTAACTGGAAAATGTTCGGATTGTTGGCGGATACGGTTTTTTAGGAAGTTAAAAGGAGTGGAAATGTTAATACTTAAAGTTGAGATTTGCAGAAAGGGGATTGATGGCAGGATCATATGTAGGAATATAGGTTAGACGTGGTTCTAGTTCGACACTAATAGCGTGACCTGTTTTTAGGCTCTGTCATAATAAATAATTGAATAATAAGTAACTTGTGTGATTTTACCGGTAGCATTTTTTGTGTTCTCTGTATATTTCTCTTTGGTTTCCAGCACCCTGAGATTCTGATAAGTGATAACCAGTTTTATAAGGTTGCGAGCGAGAATCAACATATGTTTGCATAGCTAAAGCTGGTTGGAGGGTAGCCTTGAATAAAATTTTCCTGACATGTTACATGCGTGCTTTTTACTGTACAAGTATGTGATGTTTTGAACCTATAATCAAATGAATGAAGCATCTGAAGTATCATTCTAGTCTCTTTCTTTTATTGTTGTGTTAATGTTATTGCCATTTTTCTAAATGTTGGTTGGTGCTCATTACTGCAGAAGAGAGGGTCAAGACACCCAGGATGAACTTGAAAGGAGAGACCTCAAAGAGGAGTTGGAGGAACGTGAACGGAGACACTTCTCATCTAAAGACAAGGTCTATGGAGGTAATTTCACATTACTTTTTATCTTTACTTGTGATTTTGGTGTGCACTGGGCAAACCGTTGACATGTCAGGTGTTTTTTTTGTATGGTTGCAGAGGACAGAGATCGTAGAAAGAGCGGTCATCATCTACTGGAAGGTTGATGTTGCACCTAATAACTTGGTTGTATTGATTGTTTTTCTCCTGACTGATAACACGTTTCACATGTGCAAAATAAACTAACCTTCCAAGTAACTATTACTGATAGGGTCAAGGCGAGAACTTGAGGAACGCATTATTCCACGCAATGTAGATGCTGATGATGCTGATGGGGATATTAATAGTGATGACGAGAGGTATTGCTGCTTTTTACATGTTAATGTTGTCTGTAGTACTCTTTGGATCATTTTGTTGACAAAAAGCTTGATGGATTAGTTTTTTGCTAGTTGATCAACTAGAGGTGCAAAAGTGGGCTGGTTAGGGTAATACATAAAGGGATTTTTTTTTTCTTTTTTTGTAAGGTATGGGCTGGGTGTGGAATATTGTTCAATTAGAGGTGCAAAAATGGGTTTGTTAACATGAAAAATACTTTATGTCCACAATCAATATTTTTGTATAAACAATTAGCGTGTCAAGTATGATTACATAATCTGAATTTTTCCAGCAATAATTCAATTTTTGAATAAGATGATATAGGTGCCTTGGTGCATCATAAATACACTTTACGGCTACTTTTGATTGTTTGTCCCATTAGACCTATCTCCTTTTAACTAGTGTTTTCTTTTATCTTACCCATTCTACCGTTAGAGATAAAACGGGTAAACGGATAAGGTTTCACTATTCTGGTTACCCGGGGAGGGCGAGTATTTTTACTGAGATGTACACGGGGGTTATCCCGTGATTGTTTCCGACTCTTTCCCTGGCCACCCCAAGATGTGCTGCTAGTGAGGTTTGAACCTGAGACCTCTTGTAAGATATCAGGATGCCAACCACTAGGCCATCTTGTGATGGTTACTAGAGATAAAACATAACCTAAATCAATCCATTCCTATGCAAGTGGGTTGAAAATGTGACCTCTAGAATTAACCAATCTTTTAATATTTACACCGGCTGTTTTTCTTCTTCTTGTCATCTGTTTGTACACACGAATCAGCATGCTCTTTCTTTGTAAAAATTTTCTTCGTGCACATATATTGGTTGACGTATGGGTTAGGGGGCAATACAGTAAGGACAGCTGGTTTTCGTATTTTGCTGACATCAATGTAGACATGTTTACACCCAAATAGTGTAGAACAGTCAACCATAATTCTGAGTTACTTTACTATCCTGAGTGGCTGAGTCTTTGTGTTTTTACTTTGGCTTACATATATTTTTTTCCCTGTGGTTAGTGATGATGACGACGATGATGAGGATGATGAAGAAGCACTTTTGGCAGAGCTTGAATTAATAAAGAAGGAAAGAGCTGAGGAGAAACTACGCAAAGTGAGTTATCATTCATTATCAATATTCTTCTTTTTAGCGTAGGTAAATTTCTATTCCTTCTTAAAATCTTGTTGACCAATATGTCACCTAGAGGTGACCAATCTGATTTATTTACGTACAGATTGGCCCCGGGTTGATTTTTTAGGTAAAAGATCATTGGGTTGGAAGCCTATTGTTAATGCATACTTCTCCTTTTATTTTTAGATTTTCATATTTAGATTTCTTATTCAAGTTGTACGTGATCCGCGCTACCTGTCTATCTGTCCACCTATAATGCCACCCTTTAGGCTTTCTAACGTTTGATGTTCTTATGTTTCTTAATTGATGGTGGGATGTGGTTCCAATAAAAATATCAACTTTATATTGGGTACCGACTAGTAGGTTTTATTTAGAGGAGAGTTTTTGGTTTCTGTATGTAACATATACTTGGTTCCTATAGGAACGTGAAGAGCAAGAAGAGGAGTTCAAACTTAAAGAGGCAGAAGTGATGCGAGGAAACCCTTTGCTTAATCACCCAACATCCTTCAATGTAAAACGAAGGTCAGTTGGCCCTTATATCTCACATTTATTTTTCCTGTTATTTGACTCCCGTTATCAGTTATTGATTGCTGAGATAAAATATTTCAGGTGGGACGATGACGTCGTTTTCAAGAACCAGGCTCGTGGGGAAACCAAGGCTCCAAAGCGCTTCATCAATGACACTATTCGCAGCGACTTTCATCGCAAGTTTCTTCACAAATACATGAAGTAAATGTTGTTTGGGAATAGGCTGTAGAATCTAAGAATTCCTGGTTCCGTATCATGTGGATCTGATTCAGTATACTTATCTTTGCTTATGATTGTATAATGTTACAACAATATTGTATCTGCGAGTGTACTTCAGCCTTGAAAAACTATGGTTGATTCTACTTGGAATAGTTATTACTTATTATGTACATTTGGTTTTCATGTCCCCTGCATCTTTTTTTCTTTCAATCTTTGTTAGGTGGTGTGAAATGAGAATAATAATGTAGATCAGGAATCCTCCTAAGACAAAACTGACTTGTTGCTGAACCTGTCTAATTCCCTAAATGAACACCCAAAATAAAAGAGAGCATATTTACACATTTGTGATTACACACTCATTTACATATCATACAATAGTATCGAAAGTACAATTTCTAAGGATAGAAACAAATTTTACGCTAACATAATCACTCAAGTAACACCATGCATTCCAAGGGGTAGACTGCCATGAATCCAAACAAGCTGCTTCAGCTAATAATGTACAAGTACAAGAATGTTCCTGCCAACTGCATCTAAACTTCAGGTCATTTAGTCTTTTTCTTCTTGACTTGGATAATCCAAAACAAATTCTACATACAAATCCTTGAGAGCTATAACAACTGTGGTTATCAACGGCCCCATTATCGCTCCCTGCATCACCATATTCGACAGTTAAAACCCGTTAAAAACATAAAGAAAGAAAGACATTTGTATTAACAAACACCAGTGGAACTTATAAGCATAGTTATATATGAGAATTGGCATGTTGGGTACTGTTTTCCTTTCAAGTTATATCCTTTAACGTTAACCTTCCAGGCACGATTTCCCCTTGTTGGCTAAGTTCATGTAATGATCACTAAAAAGTAATGGTAGGGTACAACTTATAAAGTGCAATTTCATTCCATTTACGTAATAATGAGTCAATTTGCTATTATAATTTCATTGACAGCGAGTAAAATTTAGATTTATTTACGAGTATAATAGATGTATGTCTAAGGGTCGAGAAAGCAACGGGCTTTTTTGTAATTTCACCGTTGGATCTAAGATGTAAGGTAGCAGGACTAGTTGGCCCGAGTTTGGGTCAGGGAAAGTGATTAGTGCACGGGTTCCAGTCATTTCAGGAGAGTTTGGGTGCCAGAATGGGATGGTGTCAAACAAGTTGAAAACAAAACTTTCCTAAACCGTTTATCTTAAAAGAACTAGATAAATATGTTGAGAGCTTTGGATAATCATATATAAAGCTTGAAAATATATTTATAGAACTGTCAAAAAAAGATTATAGATCAATGTGACCTGACTCGTTTTGACCCATTACCTAACCCGCCCTGCCCCCTCGAGATTTTAGTATTTCAAGAAGTAAAACTATAGGGAAGTATGGAACCAAGGAAAATTTTCGTAAATTTACCTCGACTGCAGACGGAAACAATGCGACTCCACCAATGATACTAAGCCCGGTGAGATAAGCACTGTGACCAGGTATATCTTCTTGAATTTCAGTAGTACCATATTCAATAAGAGCGACATGAATTATCGACAAGCACACCGCAACAACATATTGACCTTCAAGTGACAATTCCAATGCTACAAGTGCCGTCGAGATAAAATACGGGATTATTGGGAAAAATGGGCTGATAACTGCTACAACAGTTGACATATACAAAAGTTGAATATCAAATAACCTAAATAAAAGCCAAGTGAGGCACCCTTGAAAGAAAGCGATTTCAACCGTTGCTAAAAGAACACCTGAAATAGCTTTATCAAGAACTTCAACACAACGGGTCCGGGCCGATTTTGAGATTGGGATCATACACATTACTTGCTCTGTAACACCACCTGAATCTGATGTTATAAGTGAGTATAAAACCCATATGAACACCATCAGTTGCGAAATAAAATTCAAAAGTCCTGCAGCTCCCGACACAATCAATTCAATAACTACAAAAACTAACTTACTACTACCACCAACAATCGACCTACTACTAGCAAACACACGTTGCAGCACGTCTTTCCCTTGAAAAGCAATCGCTTTTGCTTTCTCAGTAATATCCGCCCTACTAATTACGACTTCTTTGAATAAAACATTAAGTTCAGGATAAATCTCGGTCCATTCCCGATTAATAACCCGCTTCCTCAAATTAAGAATTTTTTGGGCATACGGGTTTGGTTTAGCCAACCCGGTGAAACGGGATGAAGTATTAGTAAAACGTGGCGAAACTATATTTTTAATCTCCTCAACGAATTCCGTCATATTATATTGCATTGCTAAACTATCAATCTGTTCATAAACAGTTTCGTAAAACTGCGTAGTGTACCGATCCACCATTCCCGACACATCGTTGACATCCATCCATTGTTTCAAACCAATCTTTTCAGCATAATTACTTTCTTCAACATGAGACTTCACCGCAAAAACCGCATCTTTCCCCTCAATCCCGACTTTATACGAAAAAAACATAACCATCATCAACGACCCCACAATCATTCCCACAATCAACCCAATCGCAACAACCGTTTCCAATCGGTTCAAAATCCGTTTAGTGAAAATAGCTGAATACGGGCTCCGCTTAAAACTATGGCTTCTAAACGACGAAACATACAACATCGTAGAATCGACATTACTAGAAGTAAACATAAACCCTAACACTAACAAACTAACAGCACCAAACCCACCAAACTGTTCATAAACCATAACAAAAACCCAAAAAGATAACAACCATCTTAATAAAATCGCAAACCCAGATCGTTTCCGTTTCAAGATACCAACTTTCTTCTTTTTTCGACGAATAATTATGTAAAAAATGTCTCTAATTTCAACTAAAGCCCCAATAAAAACCCTAAACATAGATACAGGTACAGCGAGTATAGTTTCAGTTAACCCTAACTTTAAAGGCTCAGACCAAAATGAAACTAGGGTTTGTTGAATTCCCCTAAGTGGAATTGAACAAAGTACAGCCCACAAAATTGGTCTTAAATATTGTTCAAGTAATTTATAAACACCAAAAAATATAAAAAAAGCAAAAGCAAACCCAGCATGAGCCATTGCTATGTATAGAGCTAGACGCACCTGTGGGTCACCGGAGTCAGTCATCGGCGGTGGCTTAGCCGGTACCAGCGCCGGAGACGGTAGTGGTGGCTGAGTGGGTTTTTGGGTGGAAGCTGACCGGAACATATCTTGCCACGGTGGTGAGCTTGAATTAGTAGAATCTTTTGGATCAGTGTATGTCACAACTTCCATTTTCATTTTCAGTGTTTGTAAAAGTTTGAATAATTTTTAGACGATTGTATAAAATTTGAATGATTCTTGTGGTATGTGGGTATACACTAAAAGATAGAGCTTTACAGGCTGCTTTATGTCAATTTTAACATAATTTATTGTCAGAAAGCTGGAGTTACAATAATTTGATATTGAAGTGGGGACACTAGTAGATGCAAATAAACATGGAAAGATTATAGTGTCATTTACTCACTTGACTCATAGTTCATGTTTGTCCACCAAGTATTTTGCCTTAAATGGTTGAAAGTTGAAACATGGTGATCCATTTGGATCCTAATGTGAGCTAGATTTTATTGTTTTATTCATGAGTTTATTATTATTCCACAATAAAATATATAAATTATTTCTATTTTATTTTTGTAAATGATATGTGAAGTGATCAACTATAAGTCTATAATTATATTTCTAGTATTTAAGACTTGTAATGAGTCTTATAAAGGCCAAGTATATCAAATATTATTACATTAAATTTTTTATATCAAACCCGGCAGCAATGAATTCACAATATATTTTCGTTGATATTTTCAAACTTTAGTCAAAGCCGCGAGAATGGTATAACCTTGTGGATCAATTTGTAATTTGGTAAAAGTTAAATCCGTTATATGTAAAGTTTATTCTTATATGTAAAGTTTATGTTAGATGAAGGGCTAATTCAGTACATATAGACATTCTTCTCTTCTTATATAAATAAGAACGTTATTTCTTTATCATCAACACCAACAACAACAGTACTCAATCTCACAATAAAGTATTTTCTCCTTTATATCATGTCAAAATTCATACTATGTACTTATTTAAGTACGTAAAAAAAACATTACAAAATTCGTACAATAAGATCGGAATCGAAAAGGGATCATCCACATTTAGGCAACGGGCCAAGCCCTGGACTCGTTTTCTACATTTCCAATATAAGTTTATCTAGTCAGGGTTCTGTCTCTTAGTTTGGAAGCCTAAAATCTGTATTTTGAGATGTTTGTAATAGTGTCTTAGGTTTTTGGCATTTGTTATCCTTCATGTGAATGTGTCAAACGTGTTAAAAACCGCCGTAAGTGTATTTATACTCGTGTTACATTTTTATCATGCTCATCGTGCTATTGTATTACTTCTATATTTCGAAAGCTAATTCCTTAACCTCTGTACTTGTACACTTTCTTTTATTCATGTATAACCAAAGTTATAGACTGTTATCTTTGTGAATTATGTCTGACAATTGTTGATTCTGCTACTCGTTATTTATCGGTGACTTGCATTTTAGGGTTGTAGAATATACAAGATGTTTATAAATCATAGTGTTGCCTATATATACATATATGAAAATAGAGGTGACAAAATGGATGGGTACGATCATAGAACGGGTTTTAAAAGATCTTTTTTTTACAGTAATTTTTATTATTATAAAATAATGGTTAGTGTGTCATTTAATCATAAAGATTATTATATTATATTTATATATTTATATTAAAAAGTGACGGTTTTTCTAACAAAATTACCCAGGATGATTTGTTCTTATGAAAACACAATTTTTGATTCATTTGATCCCGTTTCCCTCAGTTATTATTATTGGAGTATAATTATTGTTTTTATTGTTATTGTTATGTTACCGTTATGTTATTATTAGTATTCAATTATCATGTTAGAGAAAATAAATCTTGAAACAGCCAAATCATTATTCTGAGAAACGTAATTAAAATCTAACCATCTATTAGTCAAGATGGATCTATTTGAATCGGTACAACGTATTATGTACTCTATCCATCTAAAATAAGTGTCAACTACAGTACGTGTTTCATTATTCTGGCTTTTAACGGTTAAATTTTGATTTTACCCTTATTTTCAGAAATAATCTTTTTGTAAAAATTCGCAAATAGCAATAACATGTGGTAATCTATGTGAAAAGGATGCCAAATTTTGCATTGATAAAAGATGATTTAAAATTTTGTGAATTGGTGGACGGTAAACTAGGCGTTAAAAATGGTCCCAACCATAAAATGGTTTGTGAGTTTGTGGTCAAAGAATTAAAGTTTCGGTCATGAAATGCGGTCAATCATAAAAGTTCGTTTTTAACCCTCACGTTGACCGGTGGGAACAAATTCCAACCCGTTTCAAAATTTGACATTTGTTATTAAGCATATGATTAACAAAATAAAGCAACCTCTTGCAACTCTAATTCGATCATAGGTTTTGAAATTCTAAAAACCTTGTATTCTTGGTATTTTCAACTAATAGTTTTGAAGTCGATGTGTACAAGTTATTTATGAGAAAAACTCGCAAAATTCTTTCTAGTGGGAGCTTCAAAGCATTTGTTCGTGACGAATGATCCTTTTGAATTTTGAGTTTTGTGCGTTGGATTCGCGTGTTAATAAAAGGTCAACGTGTGTTATTCATCTTCAAAACTGTTCATCCCGTAAGCAAGTCATAAAGTTGAGTTCGATTATTCCAAGTGTGACACCATTTTTTGTCATTTATATCGGGAACAAAATTGTCAATCTCGTTCGATGTGTTGGTTGCTAATATTCGAATAAATCTAATCTCTAAGTTCCTGGATTGCAAAAGAATATTTATGGAACAATTTTACAACATATAACTGATATTGATGGTATATGCACTTCAAACTTTGACCAAAAAAGGGGTGGCCCCTTTTTCCCAATTTTTTTACCTTTTTAGTTTTCAATTGTGGATCTCACATATCTTGTTCAAACATGGGTCCCATATGTTATGGACATAGTTGGCCTTCCGGTTTTTGTTCATAGAATGTATGTTTGTGATTTGTGCCAAATTTGAGTGACCAAAATGCAAAAAGTTTAAAGTACCAATAGCTTATCAATCATCAATAATCAATATGAGGCCACTTAATTTAATGGTTCATAAGTAGATTTGAAGTTACTAAGCGTACAAGATAGTACAATATGTATCTTATGAAATAAATTCAACAATTTATAGGACCTTATTCTTATGTCCTATTATTGCATGACATAGTAGGTTCAAACTTGTTTTTTAATATAAAAATGTGGAGTCAATTATATATTTCTCCCTAACATTTACAAAATATCATATATACACAAACATACATTAAAATTAACACACGTTCATGTATTAAAAACTTGTATTTGAGTATATATATTATTCTAACAAGTTTTGAGGTGAATACATGCAATTCCCCCGAAAAGTGGTTATCGATGTGTTTCATGTTATGTAATAGAATCAATTGAGCATAGCTCGAGTGGTAACGCCACCGCAAATGTCCAGACTTCACATGTGTGCCTGACAAGTCAGATGTTCGAATTTGTGCCTCAATATATGTGGGCGATTTGTGGACATGTGATTTGCCCGACATTGATGCTTTTTGCGGGTGGAGTGGACGCGTACAATTGAAATATGGTACGGGGGTCGGGGGTACTCTTCAAATTACCATTTTTTTGTTATCTAATAGAGAATTGATCCGTATACCACTAATTATTTTTCTTATACCATCAACTGTTGGTGATTACATTTTAGAATATGTAGATTGTGTTACATGTAAATCTATGTTTTATTTTGTTATTATTAACTTGTTAAGGGAGTGCATGATACTACTATTTTTCTTAACTTATTGTTTAGTATTTATTTATTGATATATTTATAGTATATTTAATATATTTTAATGGAAAATACATTAATGCTTAATCTAACTTATATAGTAGTAGGTGGTATATTCCCTACCAAACTTTAACCATTTGAATAAGCTTTAACTTGACATGTTATTACTGTTTATTTGATGTTCGATCTTAAAATGTTCACAAACACATATTTTTAGGTACAGGTGAACTAACCACCAATTTCACCAATTATATCGTACACCATTGTAGTTGACTTAAATTTTAACCTATTTTCATGACAAAATCAACATTTTTTCGTATCCCACAATTTTTTTAATTTTATTTAAAAATTGTAACATCAACGTCTAAACACATCATTAATCTAAAAGTTGAGGACGGCAAAATATCCCTTCATTTTAAAACCGGCAATTTTTCCTTTTACGAAATGAAACATAAGTAATTCATTCACAAAAAGAAAATATTTATGCTGAATTCAAGTTTTTTTAATATTTATAAAAGTGAAGTTTGAACATTTAGCACTAGGTCAAACTACAAGTTTGACCCTCTTTTAACATCCCACACCTAACAATTTACTCTCCCCCTTTCACCTAGAAGTACATGTTGCTATTTTGGGTTATCCTTCGATAACTTTTTGCGGATATATATGATATTTAATTGGTAAAAAGTGTAATTAGTGAATATTTCTAAATCTGTATACATAGTTAAAATGAATATTTTGAGTGGGACAAAGTAAATACCTTTTATCTCACATAAAAAAAATCAAAAGTACAAAATGTAAAACCATGATGTACAGGTTGGAACCACAAAGCCCTATATGTTTTTCTTACAAAGCCCTATATGTTTTTCTTTCTCTTTAGATGTATATATAATACACACAATCGAAAGATAACCTAACTTTTAGTGATAACCAAAAATCTCATAAATTACAATGAATATTCAGTGATGAATATTGATTTATGACGTATAGTTGTCGACGAATATTAATAAAGTTTATATTCATTGATGAATATTTTGACATATTTATAAACTACTAGTATAACATGGTACTCGTATGAAATAGTGAGGGCTAAATAATTCATGATTAATTCTATTCTCTCTATGATTTTCAATTGTTACGATAGTAGTCAAGCATGAGTGTAACGTAAAAGATAAAAGAAAAATGACCTATTATTTACGCCGAAGAATCTCATCAATATTAACTTTAAGTTAATTTTTCATTATCATAGATTTATATATATAATATATATAAGATATTTCATTTTTATGAAAGTTGTAAAACGATTCTTCTAATTTACTATTTAAGTATCTTAAAAATATTCTGTTAACCTTTAAAATTACTAATTAACTTCTCATTCCACCATAATTACATTACACTTAAAAGAAAAGACAAAATATATCGATTTGTCCCGGAAAAAAAAAACTTGACGATTTGCCCTACATGATCACAAGTCAGGAACACGCGACTTGCGACCCGTGGTTTGTGACTTGCAACCGGACACCGTGACCAGCAAATCAGGCCACAACACCGTGTATTCAAAAACGTTCCTGGACACGTAGCAGAGTTTGCGACTTGCTTCCGGACCCCGACACAATCACGTTCTCGGTCATGGCTAGTTCCGACTAGTTCACGGTTTACATGTTGACGGGGTCGCAATTCGCAGGTGTTGGGTCGCAAGTCGCAAGAAGCCGGTCACAAGTCGCAATTTTGCGACTTGCTTCCGGACCCGGACATAATCACGTTCTCGGTCATGGCTAGTTTCGAGTCGTTCACGGTGTCCAGTCGCAAGTCACAAACTACGGGTCGCAAGAAGCCGGTCACAAGTCACAAATTTGTGACTTGGTTTCGGAACCGGACACAATCACGTTATCGGTCATGACTAGTTCCGACTCGTTCACGGTGTCCGGTCGCAAGTCACAAATCACGGGTCGTAAGTCGCAAGAAGCCGGTCACAAGTCGTAAATTTGCGACTTGCTTCCGAACCCGGACACAATCACGTTCTCGGTAATGGCTAGTTCTGACTCGTTCACGGTGTATGGTGGCAAGTTACAAATCGCGGGTCGCAAGTCGCAGGTTTGCGACTTATGACCGGGTAGGATAAATCGTCAAACTTTATTTTTTCCCGGTAGCAAATTGATATATTAGTTTTTTTGGGGAGGCAAATCGATCAATTTCTCCATTTATATTTATAATCTTGAAAATTTTCAAAATATATAGAATAGAATTGAACATTAAACAATCCATTATATGTTGGTGTAAGTAATAATTCGTATAATTTATTACGCTGTATATATTAAGAACTAATAAAAGATTAAATTGAATTATTAATTACACAATCATCAAACTAATGTAGTGTAAATATTTTGGAATCCGGTATTCTGGGGAAGAATGAAGCTACACATTCATAAACGGTGAATGTTAGCGAATTTCATTAATATTCATCATATGATATTATAAGTATAGTTTATTGATGAATATTAGTAGTTATAATAGTGATTTTAATTAATATTTATTGGCAAAAATATGTTTTTAAATGTTTTGATTATCACGATGACGAATGTTAACGAATAATTTTAAAAAAAATTGATAATATCCATTTCGGTTAACATTTAATAATGATGAACGTTAGAAAATTTTCTTAATATTCATTATAAGTTATAAAAAGTAGTTTATTTATAAATATTAGTAGGTATAGTATCGATTTTGATTAATATTTTTATTAAAATTTGTGTTTTTACGTCTGTTCACGAAGGACTTGCCTAAAAAAATTAATATATATATATATATATATATATATATATATATATATATAGGATTGAGATCATGTGAAAATAAGGGAATAAAATAAAAACGGTGAAAATACTTTTTAGCCATTGGATCAAAATATATATATATAAAAAGGGAGTGGAGATAAAAAAAAACGGTGAAAACAAAAAAAATAAGGGTTCACATTTGAAAATTTATGTGAAGCAAAAATAAAAAAAGGTTCAAATTTTTTTTTTTATGTGAAGCTAAAAAAATTTATATGAAGCTAAAAAAATTGACACGTGCTAAAAAAATGAAAATTTATGTGAAGCTAAAAAAATCTAAGGTTCACAACTAAAAAAATTTGTAAAGTTAAAAAAAATTAAAGTTCACAACTAAAAAATTTGTAAAGCTAAAAAAAAATTAAGGTTCACAACTAAAAAAAAATTGTAAAGCTAAAATAAATTTAAGGTTCACAACTAAATTTTTTTTGTGAAATTAAAAAAAATAAAGGTTCACAACTAAAAGTAAATTGTGAATGAAAATTGAGACCGTTTTCACCGTTTTTATTTTAACTCATTGTTTTCACCAGAACCATATATATATATATATATATATATATATATATATATATATATTTACTGAAAGAGTATAAAAGAAAGCTCTATAATTTGTCACGTAAGCATGAATACCACGTATCAATTTCTTAACTCTAGTTAACAAATTATTTAATTAATATTATATTATTATATTATTATTTTATAATAATTAATAAATAATAAATATAAATGCTAGATATATTATAATATTATGGAAAGAAGAGTCAGATACGAAAACAAAGTCCTATAAATTATTTAATTAATATTATTTTATAAAATATGTATTACAATTATCATTTAATCACGTAATATCAAAATATGATGCAGAAAAACCAAAATCGATATGAATATATCTAAAATAATTCTAATAAATTACCGTGCATTGCACGGATCTTCCACATAGTATATGCTAAAGGAGTATAAAAGAAAGCTTCAAATTTGCCACGTAAGCATGAATGCCACGTGTCAATCTCTTAACTTCAGTTAACAAATTATTTAATTAATATTATATTATTATTTTATTAATAATTAATAAATATAAATGCTACATATATTATAATAATATAGAAAGAAGAGTCAAATACGAAAATAAAGTACTATAAATTATTTAATTAACATTATTTGATAAATTATTTTATAAAATATGTACTATAATTATCATTTAATCACGTAATATCTCAAATAATTCTAATAAATTATCGTGCGCTGCACGGGTCTTCCGCCTAGTATATATATATATATATAAATATATAATATATAATAATAATATATCAAGAACGTGGCAAACCTTTAACTTTACCCTCGATTCCTCAAATTCACATTATTCTCTCTCTTCCATTACACAATCACCCAACTCAACTCCCCCATTTCTCTTCCCATTTTTCTCCATCCACCACAATTTTGGAACTCAGAGCTCACTCCCAACATCTGTTTTTGATTTAGGGCTAAACAAAAGCCAATAAAGTTTTGATCTTTTTTACACCCATCTCAGGTTTGCTTCTGTTGGGGTAATTTTCTGTAATAAGCTTTGATAATTATATGGTCATTTGATTGTCAATGCAAGTGGGTTTTGGGTTTAATGTGTTTTTAGTTGGTTTTTGGATTAGGGTTTTTGTGGGGTTGATTTTAGTAAAGGTTTGAATGGAAGAGAAGGTGGGTCTGTTTTCATTTTTTCAAGATCTGTCTGCTTTTCATGTACCCTTTTACTTTAACTTTTTTTTTTTTTTTTTTTTTTTTTTTTAATTTATTCAATTAATAATTTTATTTCATGGGCCTCTTATCTTGTCATATACTTTGATTTCATCACCATCATTTTCTAAATCCATTAAAGTTCAGATTTTTCATTTTTATGATAGTATGTCTGATTTGAGTTGGTAGAGTTACTTAAATCTTGATTTCCAGATGGTGATTTTGGGTTGCTAGTTATTTCTATAATTAGGCGCCTAAATTTTCAGGAATTTTTAACTTTCTTGATTTGTTTCTTGACAGTGATCTTGGTATGCAAATAATTTTCTATGATATGTTACCTAATGTTAATTAGATTAATTTGATTTCCGTTGATAGTTTTTGAAAGTTTGTAAATGTGTTTTCTTGATTTATTTGAGGTTTTGTAACTTTCTTAATTTGTTTCTTGATATTGATGTTGGAATTATTGCTATGATATGGTATGCCTAAATGTTATAGCCTATCTTTGATCCCCATTTATAGTTTCTTGATCTGTTCCAAATTTTGTAACTTTCTGAAATTGTTTCTTGATAATGATTAATGTACCAAATTATTATGACATATTGCTTAAATTATAGTGTCCTGTTTTGATTTCCATTTGGTACTTTGTCGGACATGTAATTAAAATTTCTTGATTTGTTCTATTATTTGTATCATTTCGCTTTATAGATCCAGTTTTAGAGCTTGTTACGTGTCGATATCATTACTAATTTCTATTATACTTTTATGTGCAGCCTTTTCAGATTTGGAGATGTTGAGGTTGCTCTGATTGATCTAAAGAAAGTTGCAGCTTCATAAATGGATTCAAAATCTAGTATCAAAGTAGCTGCTAGTCAACCGATGGGAGGAACCACATATCATGATCCCAAAACTAGCAATTTAGAGCCCGCAACACCCACAAAATCAACTGAAAAAACCGAGTTGGATTCTAAAAGGTCTCAACAGAAACAAGATCCAAAATCTTCAACTGATACATTTGATCAAGAAAATAAATTATCGGGTCAAAAAGAAGCTTTTAAAGATAGCTCAGCATCTGCTAACGCTAGCGATGGAATTGGCAGCATCGCAAATACCAGTGGGAGTGCAAAAATCAGTGAAAAAACCGATCTTGTTGAGAGTGGAAAGAGTAGCATGTGTAGGGGAAGCACGAGCACTGATGTAAGCGATGAAAGTAGCTGTAGCAGTTTAAGTAGCAGCATGAGTAAACCGCATAAATCAAATGATTCAAGATGGGAAGCGATTCAAGCTGTTAGATCAAAAGATGGGAATTTAGGTTTAAGCCATTTCAGATTATTGAAACGGTTGGGTTGTGGTGATATTGGAAGTGTTTATCTTTCTGAGCTTAGTGGTACTAAATCTTATTTTGCAATGAAAGTTATGGACAAAGTGTCGCTAGAGAGTCGTAAAAAGTTGTTAAGGGCTCAGACAGAACGCGAAATATTACAATCTTTGGATCATCCGTTTCTTCCAACTTTGTATACTCATTTTGAAACGGATAAGTTCTCGTGTTTGGTGATGGAGTTTTGTCCTGGGGGCGATTTGCATACTCTTAGACAGAGACAACCTGGGAAGCGTTTTTGTGAACAAGCTGTCAAGTATGACCTCCAAATTCTTTTTTTTTATTGGCCAGTGATTTGAAATTTATCATCTTGATGAAGTAACCAATTTCGAGTGTTTTAGATAAATGTGGTTATGTCTTTTTAGTTAGTGTATGGTTTTTGTGTCAGTTGGTTGTGGCAAAATGGGTGGGTCAGATGGTTTAGGTGACGGGTCTAAACAGGTACTTTTAGTACGGAGTGAAATTAACGGGTTGGGTCGCGGTCTGCCCAAAGCACTTATGTCCATTTTTGTTAAATTAGTTTGTCAAAATAAGATTATAAAAAGTCACCATCTCGAGTTATATGATAATTTGAATAAAATGATTTAGGAGGTTATATGCACTAAATTAATAGTTCGGGCTACTTTTGAAGTACCTTTTAGCCCTGTTAGAGATCAAATGTGACCCAAATTCACTCATTCACAAGTAAATATAGGTTGAAGTTCCAACGTTTGCTTTTAGGCGCATTTTGACTACAGATTTTTCCGAATAAATCTCATCTTAAGATATTCCCTCTTGTAGGTTCTATGTTGCAGAAATACTCCTTGCTATGGAATACCTTCACATGCTCGGGATTATCTATCGTGACCTTAAACCCGAAAACGTTCTAGTGAGGGAAGATGGTCACATAATGCTCTCTGACTTTGACCTTTCTCTTCGTTGTTCAGTGAGTCCAACACTTGTAAAATCAGCATCTTTAGACAGCGAACCTCTTCGAAAGAATTCTGCTTATTGCGTTCAACCTGCATGTATCGAGCCAACTTCTTGCATCCAACCATCATGTGTGGTCCCCACATCCTGTTTCTCCCCTCGACTCTTTATGAGTAAATCCAAAAGAGAATCAAAATTAAAATCAAAACCAAAGGCCAACAAACCAGAGATCAGACACCAAGTCACTCCGTTACCTGAGCTCATGGCTGAGCCAACCGGGGCCCGTTCCATGTCGTTTGTTGGGACCCACGAGTATTTAGCTCCTGAAATCATAAAAAACGAAGGGCATGGTAGTGCTGTTGATTGGTGGACTCTTGGGATATTTTTGTACGAGTTATTGTTTGGAAAAACGCCTTTTAAAGGGTCAGGGAACCGCGCTACATTGATGAACGTGGTGGGCCAGCCACTGCGGTTTCCAGACACACCTGTGGTTAGTTTTTCAGCTCGTGATCTGATCAGAGGTTTGCTAGTGAAAGAGCCACAACACAGATTGGCATACAAAAGGGGTGCAACTGAGATCAAACAACATCCTTTCTTTGAAGGTGTTAATTGGGCTTTGATTCGGTGCGCAAGCCCACCGGAGGTCCCGAGACCTGTTGAAATTGAGCGGATTCCGGTACCAGTGGTGAACCCCGGCGAGAAAAAAGCTGCAGATATCGCGATTGCCCCTGAGAAGAAGGGTGGGGATAATTATCTTGAATTTGATTTCTTCTAATGTTCTTTTCTCCTTTTTTAAATTCTTAACTTCACTTCTTTTCCTTTGGTTTCACTCATGATGAAAGCCCAAACCGGGGGTCGGTTATTGTTGTCGTATAGTATTTGTTTGTTGTTTATTCGCGCTATGTGGGGAACAGTAGCAAGGTCTGTTGTATTGGAAAAGAATATGTTTTTGTGCCTACATTGTACTGTCGTGTGATATGTAAGTGAAATATGTAAGGATACAATATCCGAACTAAGTGATTTTTGTTCGGATACGGTATCCTAACAAAATCCATCCTTAGGTTTATAGGATTTGTGATCGTTCATTTTGTGCCTTCAACTTAACGTTTGCCTCATTTTAATAAGCAAAAGTTGGATATCAACACAGTGAAAAAGTTAGGTTAGAAATTGTACATTTCTATAAAAGTAAAATTCGGTTGGAAACTGTGATGGCTATATAGTAAGCTTACTTTGATGTGTTACACTCTTGAAAAGATGTGTTTATGTTCATGATTTGTAAATCACACTAGTTTTTGTTTAGTGTTGTGCCAATATTTAGTTTCTTTTGCATTTGGTAACAATATATACTCATGGAGTTTGAAAATGCATTATTAAAATATATTTTCAGGCACATAAATGTAAAGCATAACAAGTAATGATAACACTAAAAGGTTCAAGTCAAGTTTTTTTGTTAGTTTATGATGAAAATTGCATGATATTTTTGTAACTTAAAGTCTTAAACCATGGTTTAGATTTAATTTTGAGATTGGTGTAGTTTGTAGAATTTGAGGTGTAGATTGGAAATGATGTGTAGCATTTTGGCTAAAATTGTGCACTTGATTTATATGAAAAGGTGCATGAATTATTGTCTTTGTTTATCCAACTTGTTGGCCTTGAGATCCAACCACCAACTATTTTAATCATTCATCATTGTATTTTTCCTTTTGCTAACTAAGTTATCTTGTGTGTTAAAATACAAAAAAGAGAATAAAAACATGTTTTGGGAGATATTTTAGATAGTTTCACATATTTGATTCTTACAAGTTTTGAGAACGTTGAGAAAAATTCAAGTGTCTTGAGTTTTGTTGATGTTAAAAAAAAAAGGTAAATTATATAATAGTCGTGTGATTTATACCGATTTGTGTAAATCATCAAAAAAATTTCACGTTTTCAGTCAAATAACTTAACTTTCGGTTCATGAAAGGTCCTTCATCGATCTAAAATGACTGAAATACATTTTTCTCTTATTTTTTTTTTATTTATTTGATTATGCATATGAAGGTATTTTAGTCATTTTATGTGTAGTAGTGACTATTTACGAGACAAAAGTGAACCTTTGGGACTGATAATGCGAAAAAAGTTAAGGGACAATTCCGTAAATCTGAGTAAAACATAGGGCCGTCCATGTAATTTACTCTAAAAAATTATATTTGTGATAAATTAATGAAAAATACGTTATGCATCCACATTAATCACAACAAATGTTACATTTCACAAATAACCTACAAATATGAATCCGTTCCATCAATTACTTCTCAACTTTACAAGATCTTAAAAATAATTTGTTGTAAAAAACACTTTGCCTACTTGAAGCTTCAAATGGAGCCCTCATTAGCATTAGGTGTTTTTACAGGAGTAGTTGGACAAGTAGGGTTGTGTTTCTGGTGTCGTCGTATTCGTAATTGCGTAAGGGGACTTATTGATTGCTTGCGACAGCCACATCCTCCATCTCAACGACCTGTTTCGGTTACAAATATCTTGAATGATTTTAGAGAACGATCCCATCAAACCTGATATCACTATCGTCGTTTTTCATATTCCACTGCATTTCATCTTTCTTTACATTCGCAAAGTCAATCGTTAACGTGTTGGTACCAAGTTCATGCTTAGCGTGTATTAAGAAAAGTAAAAGAATGTCGTAATTTTTAAAAGAAATTAATAAAATAATTTATGTAATGGTGAAAGTTGATATGGATCTAATGCAAAACTAATGTGTACTTTGCATAATCATTCTTTGGATCTCTGTTCACGTTCTCTCGTTTTATCTTATATATTTAATTGAAAGTTAATGGGTATTGTTAACGGCACATAACTATGGTGCTGTCAGCTCAATAGTAAGGACCAACTATATAAATATGAAAAAGTTGAACGACATGAAATGCAGTGCCATTCTCGTATTCTCGTAAGTGTGCAAGTGGTGCCACCATACAGGGTCTTCAAAGTTTTAGGGCCTCAAATTTCGTACATAGTGAATTATATGTATGTATATATGCATATAAGTAATTTGCTTGTATATAAATATATATATACAAATATGTTTTTTGGGGGTCTCCAAATAAATTTTGTTACAAATATAAAACAAAAACAAAAAAAATACTTGCTTAACCTTTTTAACACGTAAGGCCTACAACTAAAAAGTCCTTTCAAAACAATTAATAACAAATAATAAGAAATATCAAAACCTAATAATCATAAACACATACTGAGCTCCCAATTTTTAACACGTTGGTAGCATGTGGGATTGCCAAAGTGTGAACTGTAGATAACAATAAAATTCTATTTAATGCACTTGATTTTAACGTGTAGAATAATAATCAAAATATAGACATTAATAACAAAAATGTAGACGTTGATAACCAAATTCAAGTAATATCAACAAAAATGTAAAAATAATAGAAAACTTGCTTACTCACGGAAGTCTAAAATTATTTTTTTCAAATTCTTTTCCTGTGAGATCGATTTGACAAAAGAATTACTGAAAATGATGAAACCATGCTTTCATTATCTTATTATCTTTTTTACTTGAAAGAATAGAAAAAACGAAATCTTATAGGCGTCTCATTCTTTCGGTTTTACAAATTTATAAAAAAAGAAGAAGTTATTAAAGTTACTATTTTTGGAGATTTCAAATGTAAATTTTCTAATATTTGTTACGTACTTATTCATTCATTTCTAAGTCCTTATCAACTTACGATCTCTAACATCTAATCCAATCAACTTGCATGCATATGAAAAATCTATGGAACAAGTTCCTTATCAAAGGCCCATTAGTTTTACACTCGTGGTCACCGTTGATTGGCCCAACTAAAGCATGTTTGACGAAAAGATATGTCGGAAATGCTTTAATTTTTTTGTGGATAATAATTCTTGAAAATACAAAAAGTTAGGGAAAAGAAATTATAATTTAAGACTTACAAAAAGAGATGAACACAAGAAAAGTAAAGATGGCTATTGGTTAAATCATCAATAATGTATGTACTTCGTATACATTGACTCCATTTGATGAAAAAAGCATAAGGATTCATTTATATTTATATAATAATATTTATATTTATATATAATACATGCGATATGATTCTATTACTCTCTAGCTACAAGCCTTTTATTGAAAATTTTAAAAATTTATGACGTTCTTGTATTGTGTTGGGATGAAACCTTTCTATTGTGAAGTAGTATGGTGCTGCACAAGGGAACGATACTTTACGTTTGAAGTTAATATAACGTATTTGTACTGAATGAACGAATTTTAACATTGTTTTTATTACAATAAATATGAAAAACGTGAAGCAAATTTTTGTAGATGATTTTTATATTTTATAGTATAAAATGTAAGTATGTACTGTCTGTGTAATCAAAAAGAAAATTAATTTTCAAGTTAGCTAGATATAAAATTTAAATTATACTTAAGTTACTAAAGAGTTTTGTTAATTTATTTTCCTTATATCATACGTTTAATAGGTAGACTTTCGAAATAGTTTGCATATGAAAAATGGTATCAGAGTCTTTAAATTTTAAGATTATTGTATAAATGAATTATAAGAGTTGTAAATGATTGGACCTTTTTGAATTGTATAAATTCATTTTTTTAAAAAGAATTTTGGTATAATAATAAATAATGATATTGATGATGATGATTGATGACTATGAGTCTATGACTAATACTATACAACAGCAAGATAACCATAGGCCCATTAGTTGTTACTTTCTAACCACAGGCCCAATTTAGGTTGCATTTGACTTGTGTTTTAATCTGGCCCAGTAGTGTCTGCCATAAAAATCCAGCCATCTGAAGAGTCCAAAAATTCGGGTTAGCGAGTCAGTAGGAGCACCGAGCACCCCACTTCTGGTTGCCCAAGTCAAACTTTGTAACCTCAATACTTTTTTCTTTCCTATTTTTTTTTTTTTTTATAGAAAGGCAACCTCACACATTCATCATGAATAAATATATAATTTTTCAACGAATATAGATATATATCAACTCCTGAATTTGAACCAACAACTTCATGATTGGAGGGTCACTTCGATACTGATAGGCCAATGACCCTCTGATAACCTCAATACTCTTTTCTAGTTTTCTTCCATTTAAAGTTTAAGAGAAATCGAATAATTTATCACAAATTCGAACGAATATAACGACTTGCCCTCGAAAAAAACTTGATATACATAGAGATTGATTTGTATATCATTAAGCAACGGTTATAGTTTGGGAGTGGATACAACTTTATATATTTTTAATACTTTTTTAGTATTATATGTATGTATTCAACTTTAAAACATTCCAATGTATATATTCAAAATTTAAAATCACATTTTGTATGTATTTAATTTCTGTATATGTATAGAACTTACAAAAAATTCGTCAAGTTATACAGCTAAAGTTAAGAAAAAAGATATAAAATATACAATTTTTAAACTTGATACATAAATATACGATTTTTAAACTTGATACATACAATGAGAGACTTCAAAGTTGAATATATATATATATATATATATAGTTAAATGTGCAAATTTCAATACATTATTAATGTCAAACTATAAACCCATTAAATTAAAAAAAAAAAAAGACTATAAAACCTTTAAAACTACATACAAATCAATACCCATTTAATTTAATAATAATAAGCATAAGCATAAGCATATGCAAACACAACTACTATATATATAAGAAGAATAATATAAGTAGAGACAAAAGATATAACGACAGAGAGCAAATAAAAAATGGAAGACAAAAATGGTCCTTTATTTGAGACAGAAAGAGGAAAAGGAAGAACGATACATAGGGTATTTGCAACAACAGTGTTGGTGAATATTATATTAATATGGGTTTATAGAGCAACACAATTATTGACACCTTTAGCGACGGTTTACGGCAGTCAGCGACGGAGTTGGATTGCGGTTGGGATGTTTGTTGCCGAGATATGTTTGGGTGTTTATTGGATGTTGACTCAATCGGTCCGGTGGAATCCGACTTACCGGCGTACCTTCAAACAAAGGCTTTCACAAAGGTATGTTTGCATGATCTCTCAAGTCAACTATTATTGTCTCAATGGTTGAACTTTTATTTTTTGTATGTGAACTCAATATTACATACAGGTTTCTCTTATAATTATTAAATAAAAATCATTTAAATTTATAATATAAATAAAATAATTTGAAATATTCTACTAAGCCAATAATTGAAGTTTACTAGAACTTCTCAAAGTCAAATAACACAATTAAAGAACTAATAAATGTTTAGTTACTCCATAAATAAAAATCAATAAATATTTACTTGCTTGACAATGTTTGAATTCAAGCCTCATTTTAAGGCACTGAGTGTATAAATATACTGTGATTGTAAATATACTGTTATGTCTGCCATTCTAAAGGAAAAAGAAAAAAAGAAATTTTAAGTGACAGTTAAGATGAACGGTCAAACCAGACTAAATTATATGTCTAAAAACACGCCTAATATTCAATAATTTTTCTTGCGAAAATATCCCAACGAGTTTAGTATGAATTATGAACAATTAACAACGTAAAACAGGTACGAAAACAAGCTGCCCGGGGTGGACGTATTCGTTTGCACAGCGGACCCTGTAATCGAGCCACCAATGATGGTGATCAGCACTGTTTTATCAGTTTTGGCTTACGACTACCCGTCAGAAAAGCTCGCGGTCTATCTGTCTGACGATGGTGGCTCTGAACTTACATTTTATGCTCTCACTCAGGCTGCGGTTTTCTCCAAACACTGGCTGCCGTACTGCAGGAAATACAAAATCGAACCACCGTCCCCAGCTGCATATTTCAAATCAACTTTTCAACCTTCTAATGCGAAACATAATCAAGATTTTGTTATGATTCAGGTTCTTATAATCACCATTCCTATATTAAATACTAACATTTCCAAAAACTACACATATGTTATACTACCTAACATTTTTTTAACTACTACTATAAGAGAGTGTTTTCTTTTGGATTGTAGAAATTGTTTGAAGACATGAAGAATCGAATTGAAAATGTGACAAAGATTGGAAGAGTTCCTGAAGAGTTACGTGTAGAACACAAAGGATTTATGGAATGGGATTCGTTTACATCTCCAAAGGATCATGATGCCATTGTCCAAGTAAATACTTTAGTTTTTCAACTCATTTGGTCCTCGAATAACCTTTTTGTTGTCCAGCTTTCTAATTAAAGATCAAATTTAGATATCATAAAATGAGCAGAATGGATGAGGGGTAAATCATAACCACTGAAGGGTGGGTTAAGGAGAAAAATTGTTATAACAGTTTGTGTAAGAAGAATTCTAATGCTGACACGTTTTGATGTACGAGTATTTACATGCTAGAATGCATTATATTTCTTGATCCATTGAAGGGAAATGTAATGTATAATACTGGATCCTCTCTGCACTTGTATCCAAGACTTGTTTACGTGATCCTACACCAACAAAATTAGTTAAATTGCTTGAAGTTGTAACTCGTATTAGTCCCACACATGTTATGTTTTTTGCAGATTTTACTTGACCATAATAATGAAGATATAGAGAGGCATAGCCTTCCAAGATTAGTATATATGGCAAGGGAAAAGAGACCAACCCATTTTCATAACTTCAAAGCTGGAGCCTTGAATGCATTGGTAAGTAGTATTTAACTATTTACATTCATTTTCACATTTTCATTATATGAAAACATGACGTTCAATGCAGATGCGAGTATCCTCGATGATAAGCAATGGGGCTCTAATTCTGACTGTCGATTGTGATATGTACTCGAATAGTAGAGATACTGTGAGAGACGCCCTTTGTTTCTTCGTGGATGAAGAAAAAGGCCACGAGATTGCTTTCGTTCAGTTGCCACAATCGTTTGAAAATCTTACTAAGAATGAAGTTTATGGTGGTTCTCTTCGAATAATTCGTGCTGTGAGTAATATAAAATTGCTAATATATATAAAATATATATAGGTATGGGTTGGGTTGGGTTGCGTTGTCACAAACACTTTGTGCGTAAACCTTTTAATTTCTTAATAAATATATGGTGTCAAATATGATTATTAAAATTATGGTATTTCAATTATAATATAATTATATGTAAATAAAATGACTTCAGGAGATTTTATGCATTTAACACTGAGGGCTACTTTGGACACGTTAGACACATTTGACCCGTTTCCTGTTACTGTCGTTTTGGTTGTTTGCCTGATTAGGTATAAAGTCATCTCGACTAAACAAGTATAACGGTTTTTTGTTGATTAATAAAGGTGGACTTCCATGGTTTTGATGGCATGGGCGGGCCTTTATATGTTGGAACGAACTGCTTTCACCGAAGAGATATACTAGCAGGGAAAAGCTTCAATGACGGAAGTAAATTTGATTGGAATAGGGTGAATGATCATAGAGAGTCAACGGAAAACACTATTGACAGAATAA
The DNA here is from genome assembly GCA_963930675.1 of Gnaphalium uliginosum. Classification (NCBI taxonomy): domain Eukaryota; kingdom Viridiplantae; phylum Streptophyta; class Magnoliopsida; order Asterales; family Asteraceae; genus Gnaphalium; species Gnaphalium uliginosum. Next base: position 2,458,465 of record OZ005685.1, read on the forward strand.
AAAGTCTTGCAACCTGCACCTTCGAAACTAACACCGAATGGGGCAAAGAGGTTCGATGATCTTTCTTTTTCTTTTTCTGTATTTTCTTAGTTCCCAAAAGTTATATTAATTATTTATGTTCAAAACTGACAAAATGGGTGGGTCAGCTAATGGGTTAAAAACTACTATTATAGGTTGGGTAGTTGGGAATTTTTTTGAATACTTACAATTTTAAGGTTCAAATTTACATTGTAGATTGGGATGAAATACGGGTGTCCGGTTGAGGATGTAATAACAGGGCTATCGATCCACTGCCGAGGTTATAAATCAGTGTTTTATAATCCAAAAAAAGATGCGTTTTTTGGTGTTGCTGCAACCACACTTGACCAGACCCTCGTGCAGCATAAACGGTGGTCTGAGGGGGACTTACTGATTCTGATCTCAAAATATAGCCCGGCTTGGTACGGGCTGGGAAAGATTCACCCTGCTCAGTTGATGGGCTATTTGATCTACTGTTTATGGTCCCCTTCTTCGTTGCCTACTCTCTATTACACCATAGTGCCTTCCCTTTGTCTCCTTAACGGGGTTTCGCTTTTCCCTTCGGTATGTGATCTCTTTACCATTGCGTGTCAACGTTACAATACTAGAACCAAGTTTATGCAAAATCGTAGATTTTTTGTAGAATTTTTTTTATGCAAAATATGATAAACAGAACTGTGTTCTTTTAAGAAAATTTCTTTCATTGAAAATTGAATACATACTCCTTATTTATAACTACATTTGTGAAAACTTCATTTCATAATTTTTCAATGTGGTTCCTAAAGTGGCTAATGGAAACATTTGAGCACATTCTAATTGGTTTTTGATTGATAAAAAACACGTTTCAGTTTCTAGAAAAAGAGACGCAGAATATTAGAAAAAAATTTCTACAACCAAATGCACAATTTTGCGATTATCGAATTAGATACTTGGTTTTCATAATGATAATTAGACAAAATAGTCTCTTAGGGGGTGTTTGGGGTCGTTTACTTAACACATATCTGCTTATTTTGACAGTAATTAAGCAATCCCAAAACTCTCTTAGATTGTTCTCTAGATGTAATTGATATACGTACTTATTAGTTACTGTATATATTAAAGCTTTATCGATTTTGATAAATAGGTAACGAGCGGATGGTTTCTCCCATTCACATACATCATAATCTTCATCTCCATTTTCGACTACTTCGAATTCCTAAAATCTGGTGGGACCACAAAAGGGTGGTGGAACGACCGCAGAGTTTGGATGTATAAGCGAACAAGCTCATACCTCTTTGCATTTCTCGACACTGTTTTAGGCTCTGATTTATCATTTGTAATCAGCTCAAAAGTGGTCGACAAAGACGTTCAACAAAGATACGAAAAAGAAATGATGGAATTTGGTGTATCGTCACCTTTATTGACCACAGTTACTACACTATCGATGATCAACTTGTTGTGTTTTCTTGGGTTCGTTATAAAATCAGGTTTCATGGACACAGAAACTCGACGAGTGTACTATGAGAAAATGGCCATTCAGGCTGTACTTTGTGTTGCATTGGTTATGCTTAACTTACCTTTGTACTTGGCACTTTTTGTTCGTAAAGATAAAGGGAAGATTCCGAGTTCTGTTACTGTTAAATCGGTTTCTGTTGCTTTCTTCGTTTGTACGATTTTCTCTTTTCTGTAATGTATCTCTACACGATGAGATTATAAGAAGATGTACTAATGTTCTTATTGTTGTACTGTATTAATGTTGGATATATAATATTTTTCATAAGGTTAGTTAGTTGTTCATGAGCTTCACAATTTACATGTATTGAATTTGTTTTAGTTATTTTGATTATTACAAGGTCATGTAAGCTTGCAGATATTGTGATAGATTTGTTTAAAGGTTAGAAATATCAAAATTTTGTCTAGATTGAGACTCACGAAATTACGGTTCTGTTTAGAGCATGATAAAACCGTGATTAGATAACATATTTCGTCCCTGGAGTATTTCGTAATGTGCAGATTAAGCCTAAAAGTTTCGATTATTACAATTGCTGTATATATATACCGGAAATAGGATTAGGATCCGATTTCATTTTGTATTAATGTTTGAGAAAATCATAAGCAAAACTAACAATATGCAACTTTACGTGTTATGTTAGACTAAAAAGAGGGACCAAATATGTCAATACTTAATACTAGTAAGTTACCCATGCTAAGCAACGATCTGTGTTGAAGATATCCATTATAGCATTGGTGATGGTGATATTTACTTTTCATTCTTGAGTATTTATCATTTATCATCGAATCGAATCGAACATATATAAATATTATAATTAGATGATTTATAATGAAAAACCACTTAAATAATAACTTCATTTCATGAGTTCCTATATAATCTCAAGTTGACTTATTAATTTTGTAATATTTATCATATCTACTTGTTTGAGCTTTTGTAAAGTAATAAAAATAAAAATACTAATGCTAGTAGGGACAAAATGGTAATTTGCGTTCTCAAAAAATATAAGAGTAAGAGTACTATCTAAATGCTTTACAAGGGTAGTAAACACACAATTTTTGTCCCCGCTCGTTGAGTTAATATTTTGAGAGAAAAGAAGATAAATGCAAAGACGAAAAAATACATTGTGTTCCCGAGTTTTTCTTATGGACATAAGAGAAGAGAAGTGAGAGGAGAATTGGACCCTTCTTTTCTCTTCAAACTTTCTCTCCGATATTGGAAAGAAATAGAAGGATGGAAGACTTAACTAGTTATAAATGTCACTTCAATTCCTTCCATTTCTCTCCAACTCGGAAACACAAAACATGTAAATTTTCCTTCTTTTCTTTTCAACTCGGGAACGTAAAAGTTTTCTTCATTTTATTTTCTTTCCTATTTGCTTCTCCTCTTTCCTTTTCCTAAAAATCTCGGGAGCGGACCCTTAGAATAAAGTTATAAAGAAAATAACTAACTTAAAACACAATTAGCCTTTTTACAATTTATTAAAAGATTATTTAAAATACAGAAAGTTACGTAATGTAACGGACAAAAATACCTTTTTACGTGTGTCTCATGTCACATAACTAAACATCTTGATTTAATTAAATGTAGTTAAGTCATCATAAACCAGTTCGTGAAATGTTTATTTAGACTTAAATAGTTATTAATGTTAATAGTTTTGAAATACGAGAAAGTACAGGGACGAAAGTTGTCATTTACGCTAACCCCGTCAAACATACGAACAGCTGACGAGTGACGACTTCATGTTCATGTTAGGGACGAAAGTTGTATTTTTTTTTCTTACTTATGCTCCATTATCAATCATACCTATAGCCAGAAAAGAATCAAACGGTAAATGAGTTAATGACCATTTGTTCTTACAGTTTTCAAATACATGGATATGTTTTCAACAGTTGTTGTGGCAGCAGTAATTGTACTGTTCTCGATGGATAACACAGTGGGAGTGTTTGGGATCAGGTTTATGATAGACAGAAGAGAGTGTTTTTCACATGAAGCCAAACATGGTGCAACTGTTCGATTTTCTTTTGTCGTAATTAACGTCCAAGAGAGTGATGGTTGGCTAACATATGGCACCCATCTTGTGGTATAAATATTTCTATGTGTCTCTAAGTTTTTCTATAATTTCGTATGTTTGCATCCCTCGACTTTTAATACCAAGGATTTAAACCTAATTTTTGTTAAATTAAATAAGTAGAAGCTACGTTTAGTGACTTAGCTTCAATTTTTTGGTGGTTTGATGAGATAATTGAGTTTTTTTTCCGGTGTTGGTTTTAGGTGAAGAACCCTAATGGTGAACATATTTTAGAATTACGTAACAAAACAAGTGAAAAGTCTGAGTTCATCGCATATAACGAAGGCCTTTATCAATTTTGCTTCTCTAACGAGTCACCGTATCAAGAAACCCTAGACTTCGATGTTCATTCTAGCTACTTCTATAAGGACATCGAACATGTGAAAGATGGCGAGACTCTTACTTGCTGCTTTGTTTTGTTTTTTACTACACGCACTGGTTAAAGATGTTTTATTTTGTAGATAATTTCAATCCGATTGTGGAACAAGTAACAAAGTTAGAGGATGCCTTTCATAAAATTCTTTTTGAACAACATTGGCTTCAGGCAGAGGCTGATCGACACACAATAAGTATAACTTCGAGAACTTTGATTAGTAAACAAAGTAACATTTGTCATTAATTTATATTGATCGAATGTCTTTGATTTGCAGTAAATGAAAGAATGAGCAAGAGAGCTATGCACAAAGCTCTCGTGGAATCGGTTTCGTTGATTGGCGCTAGCGTGTTGCAAGTATACCTTCTTCAACGTTTGTTTAAACGAAAGCTCGCTATGACTAGGGTTTAGGGCATGACCGATTGTATAATGTTTAACACACTTTAATTTTGTAGTCCTTTTGTATATTAGCTTTAAAATTAATTAATTAATTAATAATTAATACTAATAATATTGTACTCGGACGGAGATTTATGAATTGGCTCAAATAAAATCATATTTAAACTCTTTTAACTTTTAAAAAGTATACAAAATTACGCTGATTTTAGCCTTAATTCCTATAAATGATCTCCAGTTCTTTTCTTTTTATAAAATAAAACAAGATAACTGTGAAAACAACTCTTGGACCTTTAATAGATAATGGGCTACTTAAAAATGGGCTTAAAGTCTTATACAAAACCCCAGTTGGGCCAACAACAAGCCCAATCTAACTAAATTACGGCTCATCGGTTGACATAACAAAACCGTAAAAAAACATGTACAGAAGTAAACAACAACAGCAAACAAACTTGCGACTTCCAGTTCAACTTTGGGTGAAACTTGTTTCTACATTTGGTCTTGTGTTCCAAGTTCTAACACATCTATACTCCAACCCCAAAATCATACCCAAATTAAAGCCTTAAAGGTAAACTAATCTCCAAATCCTAAATTCCAAGTCTCAATTTTGTAATTTTAATTTTGAATTTTTGGTTTCAGATGAGGATGTTGTTGGCGGCGGTTGTGATGATGATATTGATGGGTAATATAAATGGAGTGTTTGGGATCAGGTTTGTGATAGATAGAGATGAATGTTTTTCGCATAAAGCTGAATATGGTTCGACCGTACGGTTTTCGTTTGTTGTGATTAAGGTTGAAGGTGCTTGGCATTATAATGAAGATGGTGTTGATCTTGTGGTATTTATTTAACTTCTTTTATTATTTATTATTATTATTGAAGATTGTTATTTGCATTATGTATATTTTTAGAATTCCAAGTTTTGGATTTGAAACCTAGTTTGATAATTACAAGGATGTTTGATTTGATTCCCCTGGAGACCAATTTTGACGTTTGATAGTCAAAATTGGACTTTTGAGGTTGACTGAATACTGGTGCATAGGGGGATTTGTTATTGATAAAGGGATTGAGATCATATTATGTAGTTTAAGAATTTTGGATTTCGAATTTGTGTTTCGGTCTTTTGAGATCTGCAGTTCTGCGAACAGTATGATTTCTGTTTAAGGTGCTTGATTTATAATTCCTACTCATTTTCACATTTGGGAAGATATTGATATTTGACCTCAAAAGTCGAAATCTTTACCAGCAGTTTCATTGAACATAAGATAGTGTAAAGGAATTTTATTAAGAGTTCCATTGTTTTAGTTTATTTTGTGGGGCCAATGTCAATAACGAGGGGATCCATAAATCAAAGTCAAATGATTTAGGATATAGCGAAACGGACCTAAGCATATCGATCCCTTATGAAATCTTTGTTTAACTTTAATTTGTATTATGCTTTATTGGTTAAAGATATTGATTGATGAATTCTAGTGACCATATTGTGATTATCAGGTAAAGGAACCTAAAGGTGAACAAGTGCAAGATTTCCGTGACAAAACAAGTGACAAGTCCGATTTTGTGGCCCACAATGAAGGACTTTATCAATTCTGTTTCACAAACAAATCACCGTATCATGAAACTATAGACTTTGATGTCCATTCCAGCCACTTCTATCATGACATCGAACATGCAAAAGATGGTGAGACCTTTATTCATTGATCATGTACATTTTCCATTCTTGGATGTCATGCACTAGGTTTAAATTATTTAGTTGCCCTTCAAGTCATCATTCTTGTACCCTAAGATTTGCATCTAGTAAGAAGGGCCTTCGTTGTGCTACAAAATTTAAAAGGTTAAATACATACAACATAAGAGTGGTAGATCTTGACGAGGCTATGTTGATAATTTGCAAAGGTGGCTAAATGGGGAGGTTGGGTAACCAGTTAAAACAGATGGATATTTAGTTACACGCAAAATGGGTTGGTTTGACCCGCACAAGCTTCTTTGTCCATTTTTTTAATTATATAAATAATCAATGTCTTAAATTTGATAATTAAAATTATATTATTGCAATAAGATAATTTTATTAAAATATTATGGATTTACGTAGGTGTAGTTTAATATAGTACTTTGTGTAAATGTTGATTCATTTAACATTTTTGATCCATTTGACATGTTACCTTTTTATTCTAGTATACATGTTCTCTTTTTATTTTATTCTTTCTTTCAGTTTTATATGTTTGACCCATTGTTGCCTCATTTTTAGGCAAATGACTTGAAATTTCCGTCTCTATAGAATATAGATGTTCCCAAAATAGTTTAGCATAGGTGTTTATTCAGTGAAAACTATCGTCTTTGGATTTTAGTTACAAACTAACAACTGTTCTTGTGAAAATGTTTAAAATAAACTACTATTTCTAAGAATGAGCAGTTTTGGACAAAACAGTCATGCATGATGGCTTTTCATGTATATGCAATTCCACAATTTTGTCCGATACTGTTCTTGTTTGGCATTTTCACTAAAACGATGGCTGGTTTGCAATGAAAATTCAAGTAAAACGGTTAAAAGGTCACACGTTGTATTAAAATGCATATCGAGTTAATGGTGTTTCTTTTTGTGGGTTATAGTAGTTACCGTCTTCAATGATGTATTATTTTGCAGATCATTTTAAACCGATTTTGGAACAGATAGCTAAACTAGAGGATGCTTTATACAACATTCAATTCGAACAGCATTGGCTCGAGGCCGAGACTGATCGGCAGGCGATAAGTATAATCTCTTAACTCTTCAATAACATTCAAAATAGATAAAGCGATCAATGAGCTATTATTATCTCTTTACTTGTTACCTAAAGACTGACTTCATCACTCATATACTTGCAATCTCTCAATCATATCAACTACGTCAATCTCATTCGACTGAAGTGAGATTTTACAATTATTAAAGACGTCTTTCAGTTTATTGATTCGTTAAAATCAGTCTATTTTAACTTTATTTGTTAATATGGAGTACGGACAAAGAGCCCAGGTGGCTCGTGCACCTAGTTCACTGTTAATTTCACAATAATAGGCGGGTTTTTTTGGCTGAAACATCTTTTACTTTTATTGATTGAATGTATCTGATTTGCAGTTAATGAAGGCATGGGCAGTAGAGCAATGCACAAAGCACTCGTGGAATCAGCAGCTCTTATCGGTGCAAGCGTTCTACAGGTGTACCTTCTCATACGTCTATTTGAGCGAAAACTTGGGATGTCGAGAGTTTAATGTGTGATAGATTGTTGAATGTTTAACACCCTTTAATTCATCAGACCTTTTGTTATGAGCTCTATATATACACCAAGTTTGCACTTGAAATGTAATTTAAGAGGGTGGACTTAATATTCATTGCAATGGTTCACTTGACAAAACCTTGTTTTGTTTCTTCTTATTCACAAAAGAAGAAAAAAAGGTAGTCAGTGATTTACTCTATATCACACACTAAGGTTCTATGGACCTATTGGCGTGTTGTAAGGATTAGTATTGTGACTTAAAGTCGCAATAATTAGTTTTTGAGAAACATGCAGAATCATTTACAGGTAAATGTTTGTTCAATCTTTCCCAAGTTAAGTCATTTTCATACAGTTTTTTTCTCCACAAATATTCTAGTTATTGAGTATCATCATCATCACTTTAAAAATGCACATCCAAACACCATATAACATGTTTGCTTAATGGCCCTGACCAGTGACCACAACTGTAAAAGAAAAAAAGGTAAAAAGGAAATCCCTATTTTCATCTCTTATGGTTGGTTTAAAACAAGTTCCTATAAATAGAAGATTAGGTTTCCAATAATTTAACTTTGAATGCTCATGGTTTGTGCTTATAATTTAACTTCTATTAATCTTAATTACGATGAAGACAATGAGTAATTTTCCATAAAGGAAAATGATCATATGACATACCGACAGTGATCCTCTCTGTAGTGGCGGGAGGCGATGGAAAAAAATATATCTACGGGTGTCGTATCATAGACCTACCAAAAGTCACTAAGTTGCTACATTATATAACCATTCTATGACAAAAGGAAAAGGGAAAAAACCCTGAGCATTTATGTATGTACACTGTCGAAACAAGCAACCATTGTAGCTTATCTGCCTTCATGCATATTTGGCTCTTTCAACCGCTTACAAGCTGCTGTGGTTCCATTCTTACCTTCTTTTCTCCGTTTGAAAGAGCCATTGCTTAAAGCACCAGCTCCAGCTGTTTTGACTGTTATCTCATCATACCATCGAACGTTGGTGACAATGGCACGGACCGTAACCTCACTTTTTGGTGATATAATCATGTTTCTCTCGATAACTGAATTTTGCCCGCAACACGAACCACTTATAGCTTTAGCTTTCAGTTTTTGAAAAACGCGATCTTGATCGCGCTTCATACTTTCTCCCGGTGACTGCACAATTTGCCAATACAAAACTGTAATTTAGCATGCCACAAAAATCATTGTAATAACTAGAGGTGACAAGATGGGTGGGTTGAGTAACTGTATGGTTAAACAGGCCAATTTACTTTCTAAAGCAGGTCATAACTGGGTGTGGTCAGGTTGGGTTGTGACCCTTTCTTGTCAATTTTGAAAATAGGTTATAAATAAATAAAGGTGTAAAATGTGAGTAGAAATAATTATAATGTATAATGCTAATCTAAAGCAACATAGTAGGTTGTATGCATCAGAATACACTGTGGGCGGCTTTGACCCGTTTAACCCTTCCAGCCCATTTAAGTAATTTGGAAAAAGTACCCAAATCAATCACTGATAGGCAAATGGGTTGAAATTGTCACCTCTAAATTAATAATACCCCTTCCATCCCCATGAAATTTTGCAATAACTGAATTTGCAACCTTCGTCGTTATTAAAGATTGTGGAGTAATTTGATTTACAAAGCTACGTGCCTGGAGAAAAGTTGCAATTTTCACTGGATGAAGAGGGTGAAAAGTTGCACTTTTCACTGGATGAAGAGGGTAATATACGAAATGAAGTATGCATACACAAATGAAATGAAGATAATCATACCTGAAAATCAATAGGGATCTTTATTCGGCTGTATGCACATCCACATCCCTCACTGAAGTTAATTTTAAAGATAACATCAAATGGTTTGATATTCCAAACGGTTCTCCTGAATTTTGACATAGTTAAACATGAACATAATTAGACAAAAGATTTATCTTTACATTTAATTCAACAGTTAATATTTCCATATGTTCATATACGGGGGCCTAGAGGTGGCAAAATGGGCCAGACCCACAGGTTGGATAACGGGCTGCAGTGGGTTCAGGTCATAACAGATGCTTTTCATACATGTTAAGAACAGTTTCTTAGACCCCCAAGCCGTGTTAGCGTCTTATCCCTTTTTCTTTAAGTTTATGAATAACTAATGTATTAGATATCATTACGAAAACTCATACTTTAAAATGTCAACAGAACTTCATTGAAAAAACACTACTTAAGAGGATGTAAGCTTTGAAATACACTGTGAGTCAATTTCGACGAATTTTCAACCCATTTGACTCGTTCCATTTGTAACCAATTTGTTAGAGTTTACCCATTGACCCATTAGAGGTAAAATATAACCCTATGTAACCCATTTTTAAGTAAATGAGCAGAAATTGCCATCTCTAATTGGATCCCTAAGACATAAATTAGGAAAAACGTGTAAAAGTTTGGAACCTAGATTCGAGCTGACCATATGGTAACATTTAAGCATGTTTATATGCATAAGGATACGTATATTGCATCACAAAGTCTAAAGTTGTACCTTTTAAGCATAAATGGATGCTTATCAAGTACAGCCTCTTTCATCGTCTGGTCTGAAAACGATACCTAATACTCAATTTCATTTTTCACATGTCAGAAAACAAGGGTAACTTCATAAAGTCACAACAACACAAACAACAACCAGATACCATTGACGTCGAATGACCCATGAATCTGGATTACGGAATCTACATGTAAATATGAGAGATGAACAGTCAAATCTCGAAACTTATATGCTATATAAATGCCACTTGGTAATCTGTGCATGTGCAGTCAGTTAGCATTTGACCCAAAGGTTCGATTGAGCACGTCAAGATTTGGTATCCCAAAAACAGAGGTAGAGGTTGCAAGATGTGATGGTTAGGTAACGGTTAAAACGGGCCACTTTTTAGTATAGCTCAAAATGAGACAGGTTGGGTCGACTTAAAAACATCCCTTCATCTATTTCACTTCTATTTACTTTATAATTAACAGTTGTGTTACTTGTAATTCCAAAAACCATATCAAACGGAGAATTTTAAAAATCTACTGATAAAAACAATTTAGGAGGTTGTACTCATTTAAATTAGGGATGGCTTTCAACCCATTTGACGCATTCATGTATTAGCTAGACAAAGGAGATGGATGACTTATCAAATAAATTATCATAATTGGTTTGGATGATATAACCTCAACAATGGCTCACCTCCACCGACTTGATGAATGGGATCAGAGCCTTCCTATCATGTATACTTGCTATCCGGAGCGTCCAGTTGATGAATCGCTGATCTGTAAAACAAAACAATGGGATTTGAAAATTTTATATAGGTTGTAAAGACCACATACAGGCTGGCAAAATAAGAACTTTAACTGATAATCTGAAAGAAAAAGGAACAGGTTGGTTTTCTGAATGTAATTTGTCAAAAAGTGATCGTGAATCCAAACATGCTATGGACCTCTTTTCATGAAAAAGAAAATAACCTGAACTCAGTGCATGAGTAAAAATAGTCTGAAGAAGATCTATTCGGACAAACGGGCGAATACGCATATTGAGCAGCTCCATGACTCCATTAATCACCTGCTTTGATCGATATTCATGAATAAAAGGGTTTACTTACAATAAATTCAACTAGACGGTGTCACAAACTAAGTCCATTCAGTTTTAACTGAATGTTTTTTTTTTCATATGGAACCTTGTCTACAAATCCATGGATGACCAGATTCGCTTTCTTGTCTTTTGGGGTTTTCTGTAGAATTTGAGAAAATAAAATAAATGAAAATTGATAAATGAATAAAATAACTATGCTGCTCTTCACGAAATAGAATGAAGGAATACCTGAAGATTAACAATAACAACCTTGCCACCACCAGGGAGACACTTCAGAGGTAAATTGCATGCAGGAGTTATCTGTAAACTGTACAGAGTAGAAATTCAATATAACCATGATCCCACTAAAAGAAAGGGAAACAGGACATCTGATAAGATGCCTGTGTCATTGTGACTGAAAATCGTCAATTAACACAAATTACACTGAGGGTTCGTATTTTACGCTCCTAACACTCATACTCCAATAATCCCAAGTAAGAAATGTGTATTTTAGAACACACTGCAGAGATAGACGCTATGACTACCTCGTTCCCAAACATAATACAACATCAGCCCTTTCACAGTGCACCTCTGCAGGATTCATCTCTTCAAAAGGCAATGCATCCTGTATGAGCACGTAACACTCATTGAATGAGATATTCCTCTTTTTATCATACTAACTGAAGATAGTTTTGCACACATTAATAAAAAACTTGAGATTCAACCAGAACTAACTAATGTTCATTTAGTATTCGCTTCAAAATTATGAAGTACAAGGTCAAGAAGAGAAAAAAATAAGATGTTGCTCCATAGAAACATAGGTGAATCAAAATAATGTTGTTTCAGTCGAGTTTTGGGTCAGTAGGGCAATAGATTATACCTCCCAATCAAGAACTGTGTCCTTCAGTTTGACATCACAATCTGCATTGGAGCACTTTCGCGATGTTTCTTTCAGTCCAACAGATTCAACCTCAAAGTCTCGAAAGTACCTTCCAGGTCAATGAAAAAGTTTTTAATACAAGTGCAAATGCCAATAGACTTGCTTGAGCAAAAGTTTATACAGAGAGCTCTCAATAATCTTGAACTAACAGGGTGAAATACTGGAAGCTAGCAAAACGAAGTGTTAGTCGATTAGGATGAACTCTTACTCGTTACCACAGGAAGTGCATCTTTCCATGAAGGAGTTCCCATGCAATTCTGACAGCTTTTCCCTTGGTATTCCAGATCGGAGATGTAGGCCATCAATGTTCTGTGATGTAACAGAAATATATACAAAGATGGATGCTTGTTAAAACTCCGTTCATCATATTAGGTGAAGTTATGTTCCTAATAAAGTGTATGACAATAAATTGTATAAAAAGTGCAACCTTTTCTGCTTATATATGTGAACTATAGATAGAGATATAAACTGCATACTAGATGATGGTATATTCATAACAGTGTAAGACTATATATTGTACAGCAGACAATAATATTGCAGTAGATTATATTGAAATTAGAGAAGGACTCAAGGGATTCATACTTGACTAATGACGAATTTAAGGACGCCAGCTCTCTCTAGTTCAACCAACGCCATATGGGTCATGCTTGGCATTGCACGATGAAATGGGAGTGATGCTTCTGGCAAGGCATTGCCTTCCCGCTGCATTTCAAATGACACAATTATTTCAAGAATAACATTAACATAAAGGGGTCACGTTTGACAATGTATACCTGAAGTGTCCAAATCCCTGTGGGGCCACGAAAATCAGGTATACCACAAGAAGTTGATATCCCAGCTCCAGTAAACACAACTAAATGTTTACTCTGCAGGCAATACATATGTAGGTTAAGATTAAGTCGAGAAACATTGAAAGAAAGCTTAATCTTATACACCATAAATGAAGCATGTATCATGAGAACAAACCTTACGAATCATCCTGGTAAGCCGTTCAATCTGCCAATACAATAAAGCAAATATGTAAATGTCAATAGAAAACTTTTATATATCTGTCTACAGTATAAACGAAATCGTTGTTAGCACACCGTCTGTCCAAATCCAAACTCTACTTATGCACTATTTTAAAATATTAGATGATCCAAACAAAATAACCCCATGATTTTGATTTTGTTAATCATAACCCCAACTTTAACAGTATCATATAGAACTTCAAGTTCGTCAATCCACCTATGGAATCGGCTTTTTCAAGCCCTAATTTTAAGTACATTCATTCCAAAACAGTAAACCACAACTAATATAAAACCACAAAACCTATATAAACCACAAACAACAGTGATCCCCCAAAACCTCAATCCCAATCAATCTCAATCATCAAAACAGCAATGCAGAACTCACTGCATACAACTCTCATTAAACCCTAACTCACACCTCAACAAACAACTCTAATCAAACCCTAAACTTCAACAATTAAGTCAAAGCAGAAAACCTAAGCAACTCAATTAATCAACATCATCACGCTAATAAACTGATACAAATCATATAATCAACAACAAGAACAGCAGCAAAAGCTACTAAACATGCTCAAAACACTAGGAATATATAAACATGTATGCGAATAAAATAATAAATAACTTATAAACCTTGTCTTGTAAGATGTGAGGTGGATCAAAAATTTCAGTCATTCCAACATTGCCAACATCTTCAATATGAGATAGCTTTTCAGCATAACCTAGAGACATGGCAATTTCTTTGTACGTTTGAGAGAGATCGAACAGCCTGAATATATTTATTTTAATTAATGAGGACTAAATATATATATATATATATATATATATATATATATATATATATATATAAGAAGATGAACAGGGAGGTTGTGCTCCCTCTGTACTTCACACTAAATGGGCTCTGTGTATATACTGGAAAAATATATACTCCGTATGTATACAATTTACCAAAGTTTTATTCATGATTTTTGCCTAACTTTTTGCATACTTTTGGTTCTTTTTCGTGTAGTTTAGGGAATATTGTGTAAAAGTATAACTTGGTTCAGATGAATATAAAGTATTGATTGATGTGGCTGTTAGGGGTGTTCGTTTGGATAAATCGGATCAAATCCGAACCATTTACATCAATCCATTTGAATTTCGATTCTCAAAATGTGAATCTAATCTATCCAAACAAATATCAAATTCGAATTGAACCGACCAAATTACCATTTTGATGGATTGGCTTTAACCATTTAGTTTTTCATTGACCGCATGAGAGTATTGATTTGACTTGTAAAAGTATAATGTCATGAGCAATATCAACGTCTACGTAGATAGTTTATAAAAATGTTGAGTTAGTTTTTTATATCAAAAACTTAAGATTTTAAGTTATATACGATGATATATATTAACACTACCTATTATATACTAAGGTTTTATATATAAAAATAATTAACCAAATATTTAACATTTATTTTGATAAATAAACATGAGTATTACATATAATGTTATTATTATTCCGTTTATTTGGATTATTCTGTTATGATAATAGTAACCAAAACCAATTTAAAAACGAAATACTAATTTGATTTTTGTCTGATTCAATCCAAAAAACTAAATTATCCAATCCGAACGGTCCGATCTAAATAAATCATTTGGATAATTCGGTTATATCCGAATAGTGAAACACCCCTAGTGGTTGTTAAGTTTTAATGCAAATTATTTACATGTATAATTATAATGTATAATCATATGTTATGCATATTACGGTAGGTAAATATTTAGTATTTGATAATGTCAAATCAATGTACTAGGGGTTTTAGACTAATGACAACGGGTTATTTTCAAAAAGTTTAAAATTTTGACGACCCCAATCGGTTCATACCAGACTGTCTTAGGCTTATCATGTGAGACGTAAATCAAGCTCATATAGAGTTCTGCTTAGATGATGACACACCCAACTTATCTAACAACACCAAATAATTTTACTTACAAATTAAGTTCCTCCTTAATGTTTGTGAAAATTGAATCTGAGTGCTTTTCAAATGCCCTCTTCTCCATAACCAACTACGCTACACACTAAAAGCATAACGGGTTATTTTAGAGTTTGTAAATTTGAGTATCATTGAAGATTAAACTTCTAATATTAAGTACATTCAGAATATGTAAATAGTATGTTGATTAAGATGTACTTTTACTTGAAATTAAGTGATGTATTTTTAAACTTTGTATAAATTGGCAATGCCAAAAATGAGTGTTTGTAAACATTATTGAAAGGTAATTGCTTTTTGAAGCATGAAAAATGGTAGGTTATCTTTTATTTAATGAAATAAAATAATGGTGTAACTGACATAAAAATATTCTTCTCTTCCTCTTAACAAAAGTTGGGTAACACCGACTTATGAAATTAATATATTTTTCTAATAATACCAATCTTACATGAACCGCTGTAAAGTTGACAATTTTGAGAACCACAAAAAATACGTAAATGTTAATATTTGATTAACTTTATACGCATGTGAACATTAATATTTGTTCAAATGAGAAATAAAAAAATGTCAAAAAATGTAAAATTACTATAAAAACATGTAAAAGCACATATGTTCACAACTGAACGGTTCACATGTGAACAAATCGGTTAAAGTTATTTAAAACAAGTTTTAACACATTATTTTTCAATTTTCAAGGTCTTATTGATCCTTATTAACATTTTTATAAATATTTTGACATTATCATACGTGAACAATCATATATTCGAATGGTTATCACAAGTTTTCAATTTCTTAGTGGTTTTCATTTGAACCCCATTTAAAGTGCAGTAAATTTACATAAAATGCAATGAATTTAAAATATAATGACCGTTGATCAGAAAAATCAAGTGTTGAGATTATTATGTTCCTTTTGCTGCTGCTCGGCTGATCCCATATAAAAAAGTAAATTATTTACCATTATTTGTGAATATATGGGCTAGACTCGGCTTCATAGGCCCGATAACAATCTGGCTACGTTACATGGGCCTGTGAATCAAAGGCGATTGCCACGAAAGTTATAATGTATAAAACCAACCCCTCTCTGAGTTAAATTCCATATGATACGGGATACTGATTTTTTTTTTTTTTCCCTACGGAGTATTATTTTTCAACAATGTTAATCTAATTCATTAGGTTTTGGTATTAAGATATGAATTTTGTTATTTGTAGTCCTGAGGGCTATGAATAACAACTAATATTTTATCAGTGCTTAATAAATTATAGTTAAAAATCCAAACTATTATCATTAATGTTAGCTATTTTACTATATATGGTTGACGATTAAAAGAATTTGAACGGTTTTTATAAGAGTTAGAACTTTAACCATAACCTTAATGACCTTAATGGCTACATATAGCAATTTATGATAGACATTATTTCCATTGATCATAATTTTGAGGGGGAAAGAAAGTACTCACACAAAAATATCATAATTTAGAAGTGGGAAATGGGTTCAACGTAGAATGCTAAAAATGTAAAATATGAGAACTAATAGAATTGCTCAATTTTCTTTAAAACTCAATTTCTACTCAAATTTTTAAAATTAAATATCTCACAAACGACATGACTAAAAATTATAAAAATTACATATTCGAAATCAGCATTTTTTTTTCTTCGATTAGAGATGCTACAAACTATAGTTTCGACAAACTTTTATTTTCTTCATTTATATCGGGTCTTAAAAATGCGATTTATATAATCACATATAATTATAATCACATGTGATTTTATGTATAATTACATGTGAATTATGATAAAAACATAGTATTGGTACACAGTTATTTATCAATGGTGGATGTTAACTCACACATGATTACGACTTAATATTCATTCACATAAATAACTATAAATAAGATTTTAAGAATTGCATTAGTTTACGGCCAAAATCACATGTGATCAATGATTTGAAGTTTAATCACGTGTGTTTTTTTAAATGAAGTATCGGATAATAACTGATAATGCACATGTGATTTCACCTTTATATTTATTTACATGTATAATTATAAAAAGTTATTTGAAATTCGTATTTATTTACACTTTATTCACATGTGATTACTAATTTAATGTTTAATCACATGTGATTATAACTAAAAAAAATTCTAAAGGTTTATTAAATTATCAAATAAATTATTTTTATGTGATTTTAAACTTATAATTTGTAACTTTGATTATTCACATGTGATTATAGCTGATGATTTAAAACTTATAATTTGATTGTAATGTAATTTAACATTACGAATTTTACCTGCCCATTAGAAAACGAAAAAAAAATTGTCGGGAGTATGTCATGTGAGATCTTTAATTAAAGATAAAAAGACGCTGATTTTAATAGTGTAATTTTTATAATTTATAGATATACGATTTGTGAGATATTTAAATTTAGAAAAAAAAATGTAGAAATGGATAATTAAAATGGAACAATCATATTGATTCATTCATTCTACATTTAACTTTCATAATTTATAACCAAAGACAATAAAATAAGGATGACATTGTGGAAAAAAAAATGTATGTATTATATGCTCACATTTTGTGATCCTCAAAATAGCTAGGAGTCTCAATTGATAAAAATAATATATATATATATATATATATATATATATATATATATATATATATATATTTTAATAAAATTTTTTGATACATCATAATTCTACTAATCATAAACAAACAAAAAAAAAACCAAAACTTTTACCACCACCACCACCATACTAGTCTTCACGTGACATGACATGAACTATTAATAAATGGAATGGACGGTGAATCCTTTTTTCTCTCATGCCTTTCAAAATTAGCATGCTCCTTTGATGTGGAACAAAACCTTTTCGCTCAAAGTTAGAAATTTTCAAAGTCACTTTTGAAAAGCTTTAAATTCAAAGAAGCTTTTCTAGAAAAAAAAATAAAAAAATGAAAGGAATTTATTGATTGGAAATGCTTTTACGTGCACGTAAGCGGTTGATTGCGCTCCAAGTAAATCTGGACCGTTGATTCACTCAGTTCATCGACGTTTTCCCAATTCTGTACATAGGGGGACCCACGTAAAAGGTCAACTTTTTGCCGCGATAAACGGTTCCATTTTTGCCTTTTATCATTGGCAACCGAAACTCATAAAAATGATATTTTGATCCATTACACTCACAGCTTCACTGTTCATCTTAATTTGCCTGTTTCGTAACCCTAATTCTCCGCCATTACATTCTTCCGTAATCATCTTACAGGTACTCGTTGTATCTACTATATAGGTAGTGTTTCAACTTCTTACATAATTACTACGATTTACTATTATATATAACTTATATATATACATATGTATCGATTGCATACGTGATTGAAATTTAGAATTCACCTTGTATAGTTATATAACGTTGCTGACATTTGTTGTTCACTAGCTTGTGCCAATTGATGGAACATTTGATGGACCAATTGACAATTGAAAATGGAATTGAAAAGGTCCAAATACTTCCTGCAATCAATGATCACCATGGAGGTGTAATTGTAGAGTTGAAAGAGCAACATATGGACTCTAGTGTCTTTCTTACTCGGCTTAAAACTTCGATGTCATATTGGACATTGCAGGTCCCTACTATTTTATCTCATTATATATATTTTTTAGTTAAGTGCTTAAAAAATCTATCCAATTTATAGTGTATATATATATATATGTATATGTATATATATATATATATATATTAGATGTAGCGTACTTTCAAACGGTCTTATATGTAATAAACTTTTAAATATTGCTATTTATCACCATGTGGCGGCTTAAATGACTGCCACGTCAGAAAAATATGTTAAAAAGTTTAAAAATAATACAGGTCCGTTGATGAAGAGGTCACCGGATACATACAATAGCAAGAACCGGAAGTTTATGACACACATAAGACCGGTTAATATGCAATAAGTTGGATACATTTCAATGCACCAAGCATTTCTATTTATTCTTGCTGTGTAGATATCGTTTGTTATATAGTATATACTGATACTGATGAAGAATTCTGCAAAATATTTACTATTCTTTCTTTCTTTCTTTTTTTGAATAGCATTTACTAAGATTTATCTTTTGTATTTGTGTGCTTATGCTTAGGAACTATCGAACTGATTATGACATAAAACTCTTGATGTATGTTAAACATTATAGCCCCATTTTTCCATTCTAATCCGGTTTTGACAGGGCAAGAAAGGTGTTTGGATTAAATTGCCAATCCATCTCGTAAATCTTGTCGAAACTGCAGTGAAGGTATCTATCTCATACAAATATTATAAAGTTTAGGGTAAAAACTAATAATTACCATGTTAGACTATACATGAATTTAGTATGATGATTTATTTGTTACATCCATCAGTTTCATGAAGTTGGTATTTTGTTCCTTCCTGAGATGGTTTCTGTAATTGGCAGGAGGGTTTTTGTTATCACCATGCTGAACCTGATTACCTCATGCTCGTTAACTGGATTCCTGAAACAACAAATACTATCCCTGCAAATGCTTCACATAGAGTAGGTGTCGGTGCTATCGTCTTGAATGATAAACGAGAGGTATATATTATATCTCAGTGCCTTCGTTTTTTCTACCAAACCATCATGCTTTGGTGTTGCATCTGAAAGTTTATGCACCCATTGGTCTACTTTATGGTCTAGACATCTGGCGTGAAATGGAAAAAAAAGGAGCATAGTTCCCTATCTCTATCATTCTTGTATTCTTTTGTTTATTTTCTTATTTTGTTACTTGATATTGATCACTTATCTGGACCAGATTTTGCCCTTTTTTGTTTATATAGATGCTCGTTGTCCAGGAGAAGAATGGAGTATTGCAGGGAAGTGGTATATGGAAGATCCCTACCGGAATTATTGAGGAGGTGTATATTTCAGAGGAGGGTTATTATTCTTCCAACAAACAAGTTACATAGTTTTATCCAGTTAACTGATGAAAATTCATGTTATAGGGGGAGGAAATTTCTGCAGGGGTGATTAGAGAAGTCAAAGAAGAGACGGGAGTAAGTGTCAGGTCTCTGGTCTGCTTTTTAATATCATGCATAGGTGGCAAAATGTATGGGTTGTGTATCAGGTTATTTTCAAGTGAAGGTCGACAGGGATTGAGGTTGGGTTGGATCGGCCCACAAACACAATTTTAGTTCGTTTTCAGACTTATAAAATAAATGATGTCCTAAATCTTATTACAAAGATAAGCTTTTAAACAAAAAGATTTAGGAGATAATTGTGCATTTGAATACACTTCAGTTAACTTCAATCCTTTCACTCCATTTGAATTATGACCTTTCCCGTTTTTTATTTAAAGTTTTTTAGATTATCCTTTTAACCCGCAAGAGATAACACATAACCCAGATAAATCCATTTATAAGAAAATGGGTGAAATTGCCACCTGGCCACCTCCATATCATGCCACTATGGATTATATGCCAGATCTTATGACATTCTGATGATTGAAATTTGAAATATTTCAGATAGATACAGAGTTTGTTGAAGTATTGGCATTCAGGTATTTTGACTATAGAATCAATTGAGGATTGATCTTTACAAACTTAGGGTACAAGGTCCATTCAAGTATCTGTGCTGGGTAGCTAACATAATGATAGAAACTGTTCACTTGTCATAAACTTGTACATAAAACTGGTGAATCCTCAAAGATCATATACCGTTAAATGGTGAATCTTCAAGATCATATACCACTATATAATTAAACTCATACCACTTTTAAGTGTTCACTACTAAATCACTTCCAATAAGTTTGGTACTGAATACTGATACTTGCATTGTTAAATATTAAAAACTATAGCTGCTATATGTTATCTTTAAACATACAAGCTGATCCACTTGACAGGCAATGGCACAAGGCATTCTTTGGGAAATCAGATTTATTCTTCGTGTGCATGATGCGCCCATTATCATTCGACATCCAGATTCAGGAACTAGAGATTGAGGCAGCCCAGGTATTTGTTTGGCTTGTGTTAATTATTCATTATAAATTTTACTCTTTCCTTGAGATCTTTTAAGAGCTATGAAATGAAATAAACAACACTACCACACATATTCCCCCAAAAGTAGTTAGTAGTAGAAATCTTGAGGAAGCTACATTATGGAGTATTAGGCTAACAAAAAATTTTATACACATGACATGCATCCGATGATGATTATGCTGAAAAGTATGACCATAGTTTTGAAGTACAAGCGAAGAAATATTAAGAGCTTTTTTTGCAGTGGATGCCATTGGAAGAGTTTGCAGCTCAACCTTCTGCTCACAAACAAAGCTTAGCGAGATACATTTATGAGTTATCCACTGCAAAGGTAGAGAAGGATTACTCTGGTTTTTCTCCACACCCCGTAACTTCATTTTTCAGTGACAAAGCAAGTTACATTTATTTCAACAAGCGAGATCTAATCTAAAGAAAAATACAATGATGGGAGATTAAGTGTTTACAGTTTGTAGTCTATTACTCTATTGTAACATAACATCATTTGTAATTATCTATCACATTTTTCGCTTTATAGTCTGTTTCGCTACATCATGTATTATCAAAAACATTCAATGTCAAGTGTTTATACACCTTATGTATTTGGTAGTGAAAAACAGACGATTTAACTATGGAATATGGATGAAACCTAGACCAAGTAACCCTCAATTATATTGATGGGGTTTTTTTACTTGTTCCTTTTAAACCTTTCACCGACTAACGAAGACTACAAGATCAGAGTTCATTGTTGCATACATTCAAATCATACAAGATCTTTCCTTGTAGAAAATTGGCATAATCACAAGAAATAGTCTACAAATGATAAGAAACACGGCAATGTCCTAAACAAATGAACGACCATTTATATATGATATCCTCCAAAAAAACACGTGACCTTCATATCATACAATGTATAAAAAATGAATCTTCTACCTTCTATAACATATCAAGTGAACTAACAACTGTCATGTATACAATAAAATGTATAGAAACGATACTTTTGGAAAGTACCCTTATTTTGCTTCCTCCGAACCAGTGACTTGATTCTCATGTTCACTGCTTTCGGTGAAACTTTGCATTTGAAGAAGTTTTTGTTGCTCTTCTTCTTGGTTCTCTTGTGCATCTACTTCTTTGACATTGGTAGCGGGCTTGGGTTTGTTGCTAGTGGACCGCTGGTACAACACCCCACCGACCATACAAATCAAAAGCCCGATTGTTCCGATAAATGTCGAGTGTTTATCCCAAATCATCAAATTGATTACCACAGTTAACAGCTTGTTCACAATGCCAAGCACAGTGAAACCAGTAGCAGATATAGCCCTACGACAAGAGAATCCAAAGAAAGAAATAGCCAGACCAAACAAGCATGATAAACCCACAGGCAAAATTACCTCAAAAGAATACCAATCTGTCTCATCACTAATTTCATGTTTTATCTTCTTTAGCTCTCCCATTATTAACAGCTCTAAAGGAAAAAGCAGTAGAGCTTCAAGATTATTGTACAACACAAGACCCCAAGTGTTCAAACCAATCGTCATTACCACATGCTTTATGTAAACAAAATCTATGGACATGCTTATTAAGTAGGCCAAAGCCCAACTATAAGCCATGAACGTAAACTGGTAATCTGTACTGACATATAGCACACTACCACCCAAAATGGTTCCAAGAGAAAGCCATGTCTTCATCGAAGGCCAGGGTTGGTGCAGGTATAAAGTTTCACCTATGGCAACAAAAATCGGAACTGCTGATCGGAAGACAATAAAGGTGTCAACGTTTGCATGAAGAAGGAGCTCACTGTTTGTAAACAGGGATAGATAGAATATAACTGCTGCAGGAAGAAAACGCCACATAGTCATCAGATCTAAGCGGTCATGTTCTAGAAGCTTAAAGGACCCAAAAAGGAGGACGCCTGCTGCACTGGTGAAATATTGTAAAGCAGTCAAGGCTCCAGGGTAAGGGAACTTCATAACAGCCCATTTATTAATGATGGAGAGTAGTGAGGCTGATAAACAGTATCCAGCAGCTATACCATATACTGAAAGATGCTGAAGCAAACCACTATACCATTTTGATTCAGATTCAATAACAGTAGATGGGGGATCTGAATTTTTTTGTGGATTTTCCACGTCATTGGACATCTAACCCTGCAAGGAGATACGTAGATATATTAATATATTATGTTTAAACTATACCACTAATACTAGAGAGAATAACAGCAGTGTTAAGAAAAAAACAGAAAAAAATACCCTTTCCCAACTTACAGTATTCAACCATCACACCAAAGTCAAACTATTTGAATTTCTTGTGTATCATAAGAGCTCTTTATCATACAATATTAACAATGTACCTAATCACCAGATCCAGGTGCTCATACTGCTCGATCTTTATAAGTTGATAACTACTTTTGTTCAAAATGAAAAAAGAAAATGTGGTATCGATACCAATGATAACCTATCACATACAAGATATATAACTTTTTAGTGAAAATGATGGCATGATAAAACAAGATATTACTAGATAGTAACCTTTTTAAAATCCTCTAGAACTTTCAGCAAGTAAATACTATGGCTTATGAGTAAAGCATTGTAATGCATATTCCATATACTCTGTCAAAACAATTGGTATAATGGTATGTGTTTTCTTTCATTATTGTATGATATTTACTTGATGCACCTTTTTATAATGGAGAATTACATGTCTCCCCTAAGCTTATAGCCTAGTATATATTTTGCATGACCATACAGCAATATCTAGAAAATAGAGACACAACAAACACATACTGACTTTGAGCAGCAAGAAACCGAATTCAGAAAACATACAACAACCACATACCAACTGAAAAGCAGAAAACACATACCAATTTGGGCAGTAAGATCGGAAATCAATCAAAAAGCAGATTAGAGCAGAGCTAGAAATCGTTAAGCAGCGTCGAAATCAAAATCGTGAAGCGGCCTGCAAATTAATATCAAATGGAGATAAGCAGACTGGAACATGAAATCAGATTACATCAGACTCTAATAAATTATGTGAACCAAAAATGCCATTAATTTATTCTTTCCGGCATTAAAAACTAAGGCGGTACTAATCTAAGAACTATATACAACTATCTCCAACAAATCAATGTTGAAACTAGCAAGTATAAGATGAAATATTAATAAAATCAAAACATGATACCCAATTTTCAGTAAATTTTAAAGCCAAATAATGACCCTTTCAGATTAGCTGACTCTGAGATGCGGACGATATGCTTCAGCTTTCAACAGATAAGCAGTAAAACTCGTGAGCAAAAGATGTGATATAACTTTACCGTAAACCCTAGAATACACAATTTAGCAAGTAAAATGCAAATATCTTTCAATTCCTATAAAATACACATTTCATATATTTTCTACGATAAATCAATCATTCAATCCTTAGAAACACTGACATTATACAACTATTAAATCCGATTCAAAGCTGAATCAAAGAAACCATTGATCTCACTTAATCTTCCAATACGTCCGGATTAAACCTAATGAGCATAAATTGGCTAACTACACTCCTAATTTAATCACTAACTACTTCTATTATACTGTAAAACCCTAGAAAACTTATGTATTAAGTAAAATGTCATGAGCAACAAATATAAACAGTTATGAACAGCTCATGTATTTCAACCGACAATAACTAAAAACTGAAATCAGATATACAGAAAATGCTCTGTGAAACCCGTCAGATCTACACAAACATTATACTAATTAGATCTAAAACGAGAGTCTAAAAGAGATTTGTAAATTCAGATAGAGGGAGATAGATTGAAGTGGGAAGTACCTGTATATCTGACGCAGAGTGTGTGTGTGTGGAGTGAAGAAATCAATTGAAAGAGAAAAAAAAGTTGGTGTATGGTTGTTTTTTTTTTTTTAATAGTAACACAATAAGTTTGTGTTTAGACAAGTTTATTTGGTTTACTTGAAATAAGTTAGAAAATTTTAATTTATATAAGCTTCAAAAATAAGCTCTCTAAATATTAAATATCCCTTATACAAGTGAATTACATGAATTATATTTGGGTTTTATAAGAAATAACACATATCACCCTTTTATTTTTTAAATTACACTGATCATCTATGTGATTTATAAAAATTATGCCCATAGTCCTTATAACTAATGGTCACTTAATAATTTTACTAACCCTTAACATGTGCAAAAAGACCATGAGCATGCGATCTTGCAAACCTTAAAGATGATCTGTTTAATTTCAAAAGTAAAAGGGCTATCAGTGTTATTTTTTGCAAACTACAATAATTATCCATATAATTCACTCATATAAGGGGTGTTTTTCCCCATTTTATTTTATTCCCTTATTTTCAAAGGATCTCATATATATATATATATATATATATATATATATATATATATATATATATATATATATATATATATATAATAGTGGGAGGTTCAAATGAGAACCATGTATTTGTTCACATGTGATTTGCTTCATTTATATGTGAACATTGATGTATGATAAATTTAAAAAAAAAAAAAATACTAAAAACTCTAAAAATCACATCGTAAAATACATTTGAACCGATTTGTTCAGATGATCGTTCACATGTGAACACATATTTGTATTTTTGTGTTTTTCGATATAATTTTAGGATTTTTTTGACTTTTTTTTATGAACACACTGATCATCTATTGTATTTTTGTGAACACATATTTGTATTTGTATGTGAACACTTTTTTTTTATATATATATATATATATGGGAAGGTTCAAATGAGAACTAACTAAAAAGTTAAAAACTTGTGAAAACTACTAGTTTACGTATTTGTTCACATATGATTAACTTCATTGATATGTGAACATTGATGTACGTTTTATTGATAAATAAAAAAGTCAAAAAAAGGGATGTGCTTTTTTTGGGGGAATGTGGAAAACATTATTATTCATCATTAAACATCTTACAATTACCAATCAAAATGTCAATAAAAAAATTATTTTTACCAATAAATAGTAATCAAAATCGATGCTATAAGTAATATATCAACGGGTGAATTTCATTTTTAAATCATAACATTAGTTGATGAATATTTATTTAATAAATTGTTAACATTCACCGTGATGAATGTTAACTAACATTCATTACGATGAATGTTAAAACATTACATTATCACATAATATTTGTAATTTTAATATTCATCACCATGAATGTTAACTAACATTCAACGCGATGAATATTAACGATTTTGGATATAATATTCATCTATCGGTGTTATAACCTGCAGAAAGAATTTATCAAGATATCTTAACATTCATAGCATCAATTCTGATTAACATTTTCTAAATTTCACTTTGTTTTCTTTGATATTTGTATGAGCGAAGGTTGTAACACCCCGAAATTCGTTAAATTTAATAGTTGTGTTCTGTTATGCGACACAAGGGTTAGTGTCGCAGGTAGCGACACAGAGCCCTGTGCGACACAAGGCTTGTGTCGCAGTGTCGGGCAGAAAGTCGGTTTGGAAGGGTTAATTGTGTAATTTGTGCGAAATTAAAATAAAAACCATGTTCCAAAATATTCCAGAAATCACAAAACACCTCCAGAACGTTTTGTGTGTGAGTTTAGAGAGTTTTAGAGAGAGAAAGTCAAGAAAAGTGAAGATTTTGTTAATCTTTGAAAGTGAAAGTGTTCCTGTGTATTTTCGAAATCAATTCCAGGTAAGAGCTTGAGTTATATTGTGCTTTATCACCTTCAGAATTGTATTGGGGTTAAAAAGGGTGAATTTTACTCTGAAACTTGTTAAAATCGGAATCTGCTGCTGTTCTGTTCGTCATTGCGACACAAGGGTTGTGTCGCAGCTTGTGTCGCAGTGACGGTGTCGCGAATTAATACTGTCGCTTTAGCGACACAAGGATTTGTGTCGCTAGTTTCCACTGCTGGTTAGTACTGTTGTTTTAGCGACACAAAGAGTTAGTGTCGCAGCTTGTGTCGCTAGTTTCTTCTGTTAATTGAATTGTTGTTTTAGCGACACTAAGAGCTAGTGTCGCAAGTTGTGTCGCAATAATGTATAGAGCGACACTAATCTGATGTCGCCAGAAGGTGTAGCGACACTAGAGAGTCGTGTCGCAGGATTAATTGATGTTTTAAATAATATTAATTATTATTAGAGTTAATTGGGTACGATCGCCTCGACAGGTATTTCGAGTTGCAGTTCGTAAATATCCGATTGTCGTCCTCGAGGTAAGTAGTAGGAATGTAAAGTATATAACTGGCTGAATTTGTTAACACTGATTGTATTACTATTGTGCCTAGCTGTATGAGTTGTACGGCCAATTGCTGAGTGATCAATTGTGCCTAGCTGTATGAGTTGTACGGCCAATTGCTGAGTGATCAATTGTGCCTAGCTGTATGAGTTGTACAGCCAATTGCTGAGTGATCAATTGTGCCTAGCTGTATGAGTTGAGCGGTCAATTGCTGAGTGATCAATTGTACCCATAAGGGCCAATTGCTGAGTGATCAATTGTGCCTATTCACATAAGCTGAATTGCCAATTGCTGAGTGATCAATTGTGCTAAATTATTTGTATATGATTGTACCTTCCTATACTTACTAAGCAAAATGCTTACGTGTTGATTGTTGTGTGTGATAGGTACATCAAGAGGTATGAAGGGTGGGGATCCGGGAAAACGACCCGAGGGCTGCTAGTGATGGACTTACTATGGCAATATAGTAAGAGGAGAGACTCGTAGAATCATGCTCTGTATTAACGTGTAACATTTTGTAGAAACAAAATGTATGTTTGTGTTAAGCAATGTGGTTGTCACTTTATATTAATATATAAAGTGTTTTTGAGAATTTAAATTGAGTATAAAAAAAAAAAAATCTGGGACGTTTCAAGAAGGTAATATGCTTCTTAATGAATAATAACGCTTCCCCTTCATCCCAAAAAAGCACTTCCCCTGGATCATCCATATATATATGGGTTAGGTTCAAACGAGAACCACAAAAAGGTACAGAACTGCGAGAACTTTTAAATTACGTTGTTTTTATACATGTAAACGCAACAAATTACATATAAATATTATTTAATGTTCATATTATTGACAAAATAAAGTTAAAAATCACTAAAAATATGTTAAATTATTGAATATATGAAATGTTCACATATGCACAGGTCAAATTGTGAATATGTGAACGAAAAATATAAATTTGATTTTAAAGGTTATTTTGAGGTTTTGTCAAACTATTTTGCTTTCAACATTAATCTAGATCAATAATCACATGTAATTGAATCATTAAATATGTGAAAACTCTTATAATTTAAAAGTTTTCACAGTTCTATACCTTTTCTAATTTTCATTTGATCATTTGAATATATATCTTTTGAGTTTATATATATGATCGGTCTAAAGTATATGTGTAATAGATATGTCTTAATTTTAATTTGATGCATTTTGAGGTTGAAAGAAAAGTAGAAATTCAACCTCTAATTCAAATTCTCATTTCCTTTTCCATTCTTTAATCTTACGTGTTTTGGGTTAAAGGAAACTTCTTTGTCTATCCCAAACAATAAAATAGAATATTAGGTTCCTAATTTCCATCCTTCACATCTTTATTCCCACCAAAAATTTTACACCCACTTTTTACTTCCTATTTTTCTTTCCTACAAACATGAATGTACATATTTAAATTATATTATATTAATTGATATTTAAGTTATATTTATATTTAAGTGCAATAATAATCTCACATCACAATCCTCCATTTTTTCCCAACAACTTTCACTCCTACAAAATGGAGGTAACAAGTAGTTTTTAACCCGCACATTTTGACGGACCGAAAATACTTATATTAATTTATGAAATAATTTGGTATATATGCAATTTAAAAGTCAGTGTTTCGTATGTAGTTAAATTCGGATAGAAGAATGGTGAGCTATGTATGGACATAAACGTTATGTTCATTGGTCAATTATTTTATTTGGCAAAAAAATAAAAATACCTAAAATGTCTGCATTTTGTGACTTAGAATTAGATGCATATACTTTATATATGTTGATTACAAAATTACTGTAAAATTGTTTAATATTTTAATTTTAGTAGTTTTTACCCATACACATTTCTATTTATTATTTCATGACACCCACACACACACCTATATACCTATAATCAACTCATTTTACGCAACATTTTATTGATCATTAATAATTTCTCACTTTCATTTTATAAATATTATACTAAACACGCCAAAAAGGTTTAATGAAAATGATTATGGTGGCTATTTATATGAATTATATTTACAATTAAATTATTAAATTTAGTCATCTAAAATGAATATTATATAATTTTGTAAAAAAAATAATTACTATTCATATAATAGTAACTCTCGTCTAGCATTCCTACAAAATGTAGGAGTTTACAATATCATATCTTCCAACTTCGTATATTTAACAAACGTAATAAAAATAAAAAATAAAAACTCAATAAAGCTCAAAATAAAATATATTATTAATGTATATCGACCTATTCGAATTAAACTCTGGGTGTTAGTCTCAACTGATGTCAAAAATAAAACTCACTAAAAAGATAGTTTTAAAGTAATTTTTATTAAAGTTGTAAAATATTTTAACCATTTAAATAGTACATTTTATAAATATATGTAACTTAGTAATCACAGAAAGATAGTATTTTTTTAAAACAGAAAAAACTATAAAAATTGTTTTAAAGTAATTTTTATTAAATTTTTATGATCATAAAAAGAGAATTAAAAAAAAAACTATACTGCTCATTGAATAGTTATATACATCCTAGTGAATATAGAAGTTTTTGAATATATTTTAGGATTAGAAAAAATAAATTAACTGTCATATCTAACTATGTTTCTCGATCTTCATAAAACTAATGATTCAATTCATTTCTCAACGAAACTACAATATAACCCTCTTTGTCTCAATTCAGCTCATACATACAATTGCATTTTACAATTATATTAGTACATGCAATCAATGAATATCAACTGTAAAATCATTGTCAACTGTAACAAATTTTCAAGACTTAATGTTAATATGCAATACTTAATAACACTAATTTACACTATATTTTATTCATTCATGCATCGCACAAGTAATGATTTAGTATTTTTTTAAAAATGATGAGAAATAATTTCTTTTCTACAAATAAAAGGAAATAAACCAACTTGGATGGGCCCATAAAAATGCATGTAAAATTATCTTCTTTGGCAGTTTTGACTTTTGAGTTTCGAAGTCGTTTGATGGCTCAAATGGTGTGATTAGATGTTCCAAGTCATTCATTTTAGATAATAAAATATTAGCCGTTCTTACTTGACTAGATGTCTAGATTGAACAGTTATTCATTCCCGTATTTCTTACTCTGACATCGGATAAGTAAATTTAAACAACCTTATGAAAAATGGTTATCAAATTGATGAGTTTAAGAATAAAGAAGTCGAAGTGAGTGAGTAATGTTGATGAAAAATGGGGGGTTGAAATGGGCGAATATGTCTTTGGAGTGTGTTTAGGAAGTAATATGAGTTGTTATTGGCTTACGTGTAGCGTGCCATGAAAGATGTGAGTGTTTATAAGTTGATTTGGGATGGTGAAAGTGAGGTATTTGCAAGTGTTGATTCTATAGTGCATGTTAACTAGTACCTAGTATATAGAACTTGTAGTGTTGGATGTTCGGCCATGTCCTGATGCATTGTTTGGTTTCTTTGTATTGTTTATAGGTTTCAAGTTTAATATAATTTGCCCTTTCAAAAAGAAATAAAAAATAAAAAATAATAATAATCCCAAACATCACTTATAAATCAAACAATATGGATCATCGTATCAAAAGTTTTAACGTGTAACATACTTATGTCCATGTACACCTTTTCTTTCACAGATGATGCCATGATGGTATGATTATAGTCAACTACATATTATGCATATGTATGTTTAGCTAGTCTTGACCCTTTATTAATGACGTTTTATATACGTTAGGTTTAATAGTTCTAATTTTTTACAGAGCCAACACAGTCATGAGTAATATTTTTAACCGAAAGATTCAGATATGTACCTCCGAAATTTTACGCCAAACAAGTTGAATATTCGAGCACTTGGGAAGGAAGTGTTTCACGGATTATAACAGATCCATATTGATATTCCATAACCAAAGATCCTTGCCACTTAGAGATAGAGATAAATCACCATTAACAGAAATCATGATAGTAAAATTCCCCAAAAATATCTCTACTACCCGAGTAGAGATAGTAAAACAGTCTAAAATTAAAACTAGTCTTAAACTGAACTGTGGTTGGTCTTAAAAAAGACTGGACTGAAAAATGACTGCTTGACAATCCTAATTCAGTCAAAAGACTGATTAAAAACTGATCTGAAATCAATTTAAACTGGTTAAAGACTGAAACTGGTTTAAAACTGAAAAAAAGACTGAACATATTATAAGCTACTTATGTTTATTTTATTTTTTTTCACTTTTTTCTTTCCTTATAAAATTTAAATTTTCAAAAAAAATATATTTGATGCATTATTATGAAGTTTTTTTTTTCATTTTTTTATCAATTGATCAACAATTGCAAATGTAAACATTTTATTTTAACTCTACTTCACATTTATTGATTTTTTCTATTGATTTTTAAATTTTGTACCACAAAATATGAAATTATGTTTTTCGTCAAAAGAATAACTACTGATAACATCTCGATAAAAATTGATAAAAGTTCAAATTGAAAGTATTAATAAAAATATCGACCATGAAAAAAACGACTAAAACTGGACTGGAACTGCACTGAAACTTCTAAAAAAATGAAAAACTGACAAAAAACTGAACTGAAACTGAACCAGTTTTAAAAAAGACTGTTTCTTATTTTATTTTATTAAAACACTAGATAGTTTTAAACTGGATTGAAATCCGTTTAAACCATTATTTGATCATCTCTATTCACGAGAAGTAGATCCTCAACGGAGGACACGACTCACGAATCATTTTGAAAAGTCCACTATCACTAAGAAGACACGACTTACTAGAGACTCAAAACTCAAAAGCATCTACGTAAGAGAATAGGTCCATTAGCCGTGACCCACTTTGCACCAAACGTGCACTTAAAAGTCAAAACTTTTGTATTATTACCACCAACGATCTTTTAACTGTTGGCTTCCCAAAATACAACGTTGTTTCAAATTCATAAAGGAAATTGATACCGACTATTTTAAGAGTTTAGTTGCTAATAAAAATTTAAAATACGAATTAATTTTTATACACATATTATAATAAACTCTCAAATTTCTGAATTTTAGTTGAACTCATAAATATGACTCAAAATACAACTGAGTTATGAAAGTAACGATACCCATTTATAAAATACTCCGTTAAAATCAATTATTTGAAACTTATAGAAAGGGATTAAAATCAAAAACAGGGACAGACCCTAGACTAGAGTAACCATTTTTTTCTAAACAAACCAAACTGAATCTTGTCGTGTTAATATATATATATATATATATATATATATATATATATATATATATATATATATATATATATATATATATATATTATAATATAAGTTATATACTGCTAATAATATTGCTAATAATATTCCCTGAACCCCTGGCCAAGTTAGGAATCTTGTCGTTTTCATATATATATATATATATATATATATATATATATATAATGTACATATTTAATTAAAAAATTAAATATATGAATGTTACAAATAAATGATTGTAGTATGTCTATTAAAAATTGTAGGAGAGTAGAAAGGTAATTTGATTTGTCCATTTTTTAAAGATTAAGACTTTTAGTGCAAATGAATTATATAATAGTATAAATATATGGGAGCGTTCACCACGATGAATATTAACTAGCATTCACCACGATGAATATTAACAATTTTGAGTTTAATATTCATAAATTTATGTTATAACCCGTAAACAAGGAAGCTTAACATTCATAGTATTGATTATAATTAATATTTACTAAAATTCAATTCTTTTTTTGTAAGATTTGTATTTTCAAGCTTCGTCATACCGCTCCTCCGCCATCCCAATATATATATATATATATATATATATATATATATATAATTATATAATATATAATATTAATATAATATATATATACTACTAAGAGCACGGGGTGTGGTGACACTGTCACCACAGTGTTCTGGACAGTGTTCTGGAGAATGTTGTAATTGAGGATTTTGTGGTGTGGTCACAGTGTTCTGGAGTTTTTTATTATTTGTTTTATTTGTTTTTTTAATGATAATAATTGTATAAATTAATATATAAAAATAAATAAATCAAATAAAACAAGTGTTCTGGACAGTGTTCTGGACGAGTTTTTGAGATAGTGTGTTTGAATTGTGGTTTGAGATTGTGTTTGACGTGTGTTTAAATAGGAAAAAAAATTTATTATTATTTTTTTAAAATTTATGCCGTTGAATCGCTATATTTTTTTAATTTTTAATTTTTTTTATAATATATACATATATCCGTTGCGCACGGAAAAAAAAAAGAAAAACTTTGCCATTCACAACGTTCGGAATGCCGTCCCGGTGCGGCAGAACGCCGTCCGACGGCGTTCTCGTCAGAAAACGGCGACGAAAACCCCCACACCCCTTGCTCAAATATGGCTACAGCTTGCTTCAGTGCCCGTGACTATGAAATGACATTTTATCATATTCACCTCAATTATAATATATTCACATTCGCCTATACATATAATTTTGTTTAATAACCCTAATTCTCGGTTTTTGCAGTTGTTGTTATATTTCTTACAGGTATTTGCTACTTCTATTTTACTGTTTGAATTCATATTTGATTACTTGCAGTTATAACTTATTGCTTGTATTGGTAATTAATTAAACTGTATTACTGCCTGTTAGATTAGTGTTTGAATTATAATTTTAAGTTATATTATATGTTAGTTAATGATTATAAAGTTAGCGTGTTAAGTTAAGTCCAATTTTGGTGAATTTAGTATAATTTGAAGCGTTAGCCGTGAATAACTCTATATGACCTTATCAGAAAATTTTTTATTGATAAGAGTGTATCAGTTGGTTGGGTCCACCATCTGAGACTTGCGTAGGCTGGTTGGGGTTGCGGGAAAATCAAATGTTAGTTTTGTATACATTGAAGTGTTTGACAGTATGTTTGTTGCTTTTTGAAAAAAGCCATTATTTTTAATCAGCAGCATTTCTATTCACCTAATTTTCATGATGTAGTTCATAGTGGCATTGAGGTGATTTGTACACAACGAACGAATAATTTCACTTGACAGACTTTTACCCTTACACTATATGAACATACAGAAAGATACTGTTTGATATGTAAGGGAAAATTTGTCAATTTCTACTTTTTATTGTATACAAGTCACCTCCCTTCTGTAAGCAGGCGAGAATGAACCACGTCACTCTCTCTCAGCTGGAGTATTTGGACCTTATAGGTTTACTTTTGTTGAAAAGTATTTGGTGATAGATTGATATTAAACCGGTTACAGTTGTTTACATATCTTTACCTTGTTGCTTGTTAGTCACTGGATTGAACGGGTTTTTTCACCACTATTGTTTGATGGACCAAGTGACTACCGATGATGGAGTTGAGAATGTCCAAATTCTTCCTGCAACTGATGATGAGTTTGGAGGTGTGGTGGTCGAAATGAAAGAGCATATGGACACAGATGTCTTTCAGACACTTCTTAGAATTTCGATGTCACAGTGGAAACTGCAGGTCTCGTTCTATATATTACTTGCAATGAAATTTTCCCCCCTGTAGCATATATTTTAGACATTGTTGACTTAATCTTGTCTGTTCTAATTCTGAGATGGTTTTGACAGGGGAAGAAGGGTGTTTGGATTAAACTGCCGATTGAACTTTCAAATCTTGTCGACACTGCAGTTAAGGTAGTTGTCTCCGTTCTCATACCTCTGTCTGGTTACTGTTGGATAAATTTATGGGTAGAAACTAATAATGTTCATTTTTGGTCACGCATGTTATGAATATGTTTGGTTAGTTTGTCTTACATTCTGATGAATATGATGACAAGAATTGCTTGCGGAAATATATTGGTTGCAAAATGGGCAAGTTGGGGAACAAGTCAAACTGGTTCATTTTTTGTATGGGTCCAAATGGGCGGGATGTGTTGGGCCAACACGTCAACACGTCCATCCTTTTTATGTAAATTTTATAGTAATTAGTGTATTAAGCAAGACTATAAGACCTATAGTATTGAGTTAATAATATATTCCTTCAATAACCTGATTAGGAGGTTTTAAGCATTTGAAAACACATCTGGCGACTTTCAGCCCGTTTGACCCATTTGAATATTATATCTAGCTACCTTGTTAAGCTTTACATGTTTACATTTTTTGGAAATAAAATTCAACCCAAATCGACCCATTTGTAAGTAAATGGTTTGAACTTGCCGGTTGCCACCTCAACTGAAATGCATTATGTTATTGCCAGGAGGGTTTCTGGTACCACCATGCTGAACCCAAATACCTGATGCTCCTTTACTGGATTCCTAAAACGATAAATCCCATCCCTGCAAATGCTTCACATATAGCTCGTGTTGGTGCTATTGTCTTAAATGATAGGCGAGAGGTACATTGCAGTTTCCATCTCTAGTCTAGCAAACGGTCATTATAATTTGGTGTTATTTCTGAAATTTTATCTGAAACTAATTGACAATGGTTACTTTTGGTCTTTTCAAAAAAGGTTCACACTGGTAGTCTGTAATCTGTATTGTGAATGTTATTCCCAATCAGGTATGTGGCCTTAGCGGCCATTAATAAGTCCCATTAGATGGGTCATGTGATCATAACATATTAAATGATGATGGGTATGTTTTTTTTTCAGGGTAAAAAGTTACAGTACACATTAAATTAATATTGATAAGAAAAAAGTGGATTCATATGTGGTCTCTCTTCTTTTCTAGGGTTTTACTAAAACCCCTTTTCTATTTAGCAGTTAACAGACACTATAATAGCTATTATTTCAAGGGACCACAAAATTTAGTTTCTCAACTACACCAGGTACCATTTCTGTAATGCATTCCATGCCATATTTTAGAACTTTACAATCCTGGTGGTTGATGTTATAAGAGATTGTGGGTACAGAGCGACACAATAAGTTGGTCAGTACTTATAGTCGTAGTCTGAAAGGAACACAATGAACCTTGTTCTAATATTAGTCATGCACTCATGCCCAGTTTTCTAAATAGGAATGTAATAAATCTGGTGGATTTCCAAAACCGCCAGATTTTATTATTATTATTATTATTATTATTATCATTATCATTATTATTATTATTATTATTATTATTATTATTATTATTATTATCATTATTATTATTATTATTTTGTCTAAATTCAGCATGCAACTGAGTCCTAGTGCAACCTGAAATGTATATACAATCTTTAGATCATTTGACTAGATTTTATTGTCGTTGGGACTGCATTTATGTCTTCTTATTGTGTGTGTTTATAGATACTTGTTGTTCAGGAGAAAATGGGTGTATCACGGGGACTTTGGAAGATTTCTACTGGAATTATCCATGAGGTGTATATTGAATGAAAACTCATTATTATTCTGACACGAAGTAGATATAGAGGTGATACATTTGTCTATCATGTTCATGTCATGATGGGTAATTTTGGTCGAGGTTGAACATGTCAGGTCAGGTTGTCCCCAAACACTGTCCTATATTTTAACATTTTCTATATATATTATTATTTTGTTAAACAATAAATATGTTTTTAAAGGAGATCTTAATACTATAAAAATCTGTTATTTGAAGAAAGAGATTTTAGTAGGTCGTATGCTTTGAAAATACTCGTTGGTCAAGTTGTTCAACCATTTAACTTGTTTCTTTTTCGTTAGTTCTCTTACCCATTTGACCCATTAGTTGATGGGTCAAAAATTTCACCCATTTACCGTGCTCTCTTACGTTTCTTTTTTCATTAGTTCTCTTACCCATTTGACGTGCTCAAAAGTAGATGGGTCAAAAATTTCACCTCTAGGTAGTTAGCTGTTCTCCAATGAACTGATGAGAGTCTGTTTTACAGGGTGAGGATATTTCCATAGGAGTTGTTAGAGAAGTTAAGGAAGAGACTGGAGTAAGTGTTAAGCTTCTGATACAATATTTTCCTTATTTCTTTTACATGCTAAATTTATGTGAAAGCTTTTAATTTTTACACAAGGCTGGTATTTTATCTTGTCTCAGATAGATACAGAGTTTGTCGAAGTACTGGCATTCAGGTATATGTTAGTGTATTAAGATTGTTATTAGAAATTAGTTTGTTTAATTAATCTTGTTTTGTTTGTATCTTGTAAACTTAGTTACTAAGAAGACTTATCTATTAAGCATCCTTACTTCTTAAGGAAGCCTAGATATTTTGGAAGCTTATCTTATAAGAAAGCTTAGCTAGTAAGAATACTTAGAGGTTAAGAAAGTCTATCTACTAAGTTTTGTAAACCTATAAATAGATGTTGTAATCAAGAGTTGGAATATATAACCAACCTTTCAAATCATATATATTCTACACTTCTATTATCCAATTTCCATTTTGTGAAAAGCATAGCAACAAAGTCTTGCTACTTTAATCTTTCAAGTGTAGTTTCGATTCTATTTATTAAAACATCTACAGTGGTATCTATCAGAGCTCTCTTCTTAAGGGGCTATTTTATTCACTTGAGAAAAAATCTTAAGCTAGACATGGCATCTAGTTCCACCGCTCCTGCAATTCCAATATTTTCTGGGTTGCATTATCATATTTGGGCAGTGAAGATGAAGACATATTTGAAGTCTCAAGGTTTATGGAAGGTTGTAGAGACTGATGAAGATCCTCCAGCACTCAGAGCAAATCCAACCATTGCTCAACTCAGAAATTATGAGGAAGAGTTGCTGAAGAAAGACAAGGCACTTACCTGTTTGCATTCAGGACTTGCTGATCAGATTTTCACCTCGATAATGGACTTGGAAACACCAATAGCCAATAGCCGTGTGGGATAAACTCCAAGAAACTAACGAAGGTTCTGATAGAGTAAAAGCTGTCAGATTATTGACTCTCAGAAGAGAGTTTGAATTGCTGAAAATGAAAGATGATGAACTCGTGAAAGATTATTCATCAAGAATGATGGATGTCGTTAATCAGATTAGGCTTCATGGTGATAAAATTTCCGACCAGAAAGTGGTGGAGAAAATAATGATAAGTGGTCCTCAAAAGTTTGAAGCCAAAATTTCCGCAATAGAAGAATCTTGTGATGTTAGTATGCTTACGGTTTCTGAGCTAACCAGTAAGCTTCAAGCACAAGAACAAAGGGTTTCTATGAGATCGGAAGAAAAGGTTGAAGGTGCTTTTCAAGCTTCTTTCAAAAGTAACAAGGCTGGAAATTCAAGACAAAATACATACCGGAGAGGAAATTACAAAGGAAATAAAAGCTCTATCTCACAAAGCTCTTCATCAACATCAAAGAAAGGTACTTTCCCTCCATGTAAAATTTGTCAAAATACAAATCATCAAGAAGCTGATTGTTGGTTCAAAGACAAACCAAACTTTAAGTGTAATTTTTGCAAAAAGTTTGGGCATATTGAAAAGTACTGTAGAGCAAAGAAAAATTAGGGCCAAATGAAAACACTTCAGTTGGCAAATGTTTCAGAGGAGAACCAGGAAACAAATGAGCACTTGTTCATGGCGTCACATGTCGATAAAAGTTCAAGAAACCTTTCATGGCTTCTTGATAGTGGGTGTACTAGCCATATGACTCCAGAACCATCTTACTTTACTAGTCTCGACACTAAAATCAATAGTAAAGTGAAGATTGGTGATGGAAGAATTGTTCAAGCTAAGGGAAGAGGCACCATTGCGTTTAAAACAAAACAAGGTACCAAATATATTTCCAATGTCTTATACATTCCCGAACTTGATCAAAACTTGTTGAGTGTTACAAAAATGGTGAAACATGGCTACGGTGTGAATTTTAAGAATTCTCGTTGCTGCATTTCTGACACTACCGGTTCAATATTAGCAAATCTAGATATGGTTGATGATAGTTTCTACTTAAAGCTCGAGTTTGTACAAGATAGTGCTTATTATGTTATGGAAGATGATAGTATGAAATGGCATAAAAGATTTGGCCACTTTAACTATAGAACATTGAAGCACATGTATACTACTCAGCTGGTTAAAGATTTGCTTATAGTTATTGAAGTTGATCTTAAGTGTGAGGGATGTGAATTGGGGAAAAATCATAGGTTGCCTTTCTCCAAATCTGGTGTGACAAGAGCTACACACAAGCTAGAAATTATACATTCCGATATTTGTGGTCCCATGTCTATACCATCCTGGAATGGCAACAAGTATTTTGTACTTTTTATCGATGATTATACAAGGATGTGCTGAGTTATTTTCTCAACAGCAAAGCTTTAGTTTTTTCAATCTTCAAGAATTTCAAGAAACTTGTTGAAGTGCAAAGTGGCAATACTTTGCGTATTCTGAGAACCGACAATGGTGGAGAAAATACTTCAAATGAATTTGAAGACTTCCTTCAACAACAAGGAGTAATCCACCAGGTATGTAGTTTCTGAAAGAAAAAACAGAACTGTCATGGAGATGGCAAGATCGATGATTTTTGAGAAGAATCTGTCTAAGACATTTTGGGCCGAGGCTATAGCAACGTCTGTCTATTTGTTGAACATATTAGCAACAAAAGCTGTGAGTGAAAAGACTCCAATCGAAGCTTGGTCAGGAATCAAACCTTCAGTTAAACATTTGAAGATATTTGGTTCTATTTGTTACTATCATATACCAGAAGTCAAAAGGTCAAAGCTTGATGCAAAAGCCAGAAAGGGAATTTTTGTTGGCTATGCGACAGAGTCAAAGGGATATAGAATATACGATCTGACTGACTGTAAAATTACAATCTGCAGAGATGTGACAATCGACGAAGGAGCCTACCGGGACTGGAATACGAACGAAGTTAAAAGGCATGAAGGTGTCATATTAAGTACTCAAAATGAAGCGCATTATGATGATCCAGAATTTGATGTTGAAGACACACTGACACTGATGTTTTAAGAACAAGATCACTTGCTGATGTTTATGAGTCTTGTAACTTTGTTGTTATGGAGCCTGAAAGCTATATTGAAGCTTCCAAACATGATGAATGGAATGAAGCCATGAAAACTGAACTTGAAATGATCAAGAAAAATGACACATGGAAGCTTGTTGATTTGCCAAAGGGAAAGAATGCAATAGGTGTCAAATGGGTGTTTAGAACTAAGTTTCAACCTGATGGTTCGTTTCATAAACACAAAGCAAGATTGGTAGTGAAAGGTTATTCTCAGATTGCTGGTGTAGATTTTGGAGAGACTTTTGCTCCAGTTGCTCGTCATGACACAATCAAATTATTGTTAGCTATAGCTGCTCAACGCAATTGGAAAATTCACCATCTTGATGTCAAATCTGCATTTTTGAATGGAGAACTTGAGGAGTAGATTTATGTAAAGCAACCTCAAGGTTTTGAAGTAGCTGGCCAAGAAGAAAAAGTATACAGACTCTACAAGGCACTTTATGGTCTAAAGCATGCTCATTTGCTGAATCATAACTTCAGGAGGAGTTAAAGTGAGTCAACTCTTTACGTAAAGCAATTTAACTCTCAAGAAACTTTGATTATTTCTCTTTACGTTGATGATTTACTTGTGATCGGGAGCAACGATAATCTTGTTGAGGAGTTTAAGAAGCAAATGGAATTGGAATATGAAATGCCAGATTTGGGACTCGTGTATTATTTTCTTGGCATGGAAATTAAGCAACAAACTAGTGGTGTTCATATTTCTCAGAAAAAGTATGCAAGTGACCTGCTCAAGAGATTCAACATGTTCTCTTGCAAACTTGTTACATCACCACTTGTTTTAAATTGCAAGTTGTCTAGAGATGATGGAGAGAAGCTAGCTGATCCAACTCCATACAGAAGTATCATCGGGAGCTTATTATATATGACAATCTCAAGACCCGATTTAGCTTATGCAGCTAGTTTCTTATCAAGATTTATGACTTCACCATCTAGTTCTCATTTGGGAGCTGCCAAGAGAGTCCTAAGATACTTGAAAGGTTCTCTAGATTTGGGGATTATGTTCGAGAGAAACAAAGATGTGAAACTTGAAGGATATACCGATAGTGACTGGGCTGGAAGTATTGATGACATGAAGAGTACTTCTGGTTATGTTTTCAATCTTGGTTCGAGTACATTTTGTTGGAACTCAAAGAAGCAAAGCATTGTCGCACAATCTACTGTTGAGGCAGAATATATAGCAATCGCAGCTGCAGTTAATCATGCTATTTGGATTAGGAAATTGTTGTCCGACTTGGATCTAACTCAAGAAAGTCCAACAGTCATCTTTTGTGATAATAAGTCTGCTATAGCAATAGCAGAAAATCCAGTGCAACATGGGAGGACGAAGCACATAAATGTCAAATATCATGCTATTTGAGAAGCCGAGAAGAATGGAGAAATCAAACTGAAATATTGCACATCTAAAGATCAATCGGCAGATATGCTTACAAAGTCTCTCAGGGGAATGAGGCTAGATCACTTGAAGGCTCGGCTTATGATGTCCAACAACAATCTTAAGGAGGAGTGTTAGTGTATTAAGATTGTTATTAGAAATTAGTTTGTTTAATTAATCTTTTCTTGTTTGTATCTTGTAAACTTAGTTACTAAGAAGACTTATCTATTAAGCATCCTTACTTCTTAAGGAAGCCTAGATATTTTGGAAGCCTATCTTATAAGAAAGCTTAGCTAGTAAGAATACTTAGAGGTTAAGAAAGTCTATCTACTAAGTTTTGTAAACCTAAAAATAGATGTTGTAATCAAGAGTTGGAATATATAACCAACCTTTCAAATTATATATATTCTACACTTCTATTATCCAATTTCCATTTTGTGAAAAGCATAGCAACAAAGTCTTGCCACTTTAATCTTTCAAGTGTAGTTTCGATTCTATTCTAAAACATTTACAGTATACACATCTGAACGGTATCTTCTGAATGACATTCGTCCTGCTGAAAGACTGAAGTTGAAATAACGTAAAGCAACTTGCATACATGTATCACCCACTATAAGACTGCTCAAAGGATTAATGCTGATAAAGATTGGTCAAAGGGATCTTGCTTATGATTAATAAACCTTTTAGGAGTTAAATAGTCAGATTTATACTAGCTGGCTGGCTGCTGCAATGAAATTTCTTATCTAAAGGAGAAATATAGTCACCTTTCTAAACTTCTCTTCTAACCTAATTTAAGAGATTTCTACTTCCATATCACAAAACCTATCTCCCTTTTATCACAAAAATGTCTCCTTTGATCATTTCACCTATTAGTTTTCATAAATAATCACAATTTGGTGGACACTTAAACATCTGTTATTTTATTATTAATTACAACTAAATAGTAGATTCACAAACGCCATATTCAGGAGTTCCGTTACAACTGATTATCTGTCGATATCATAATCACTTTTAAGCACACATCCAAAAAACCCCCTTACATGTTGTAGCCTGTAGTTGCATATGAATAAAGTATATACCATCGTTGTGATAATGGTTTAATTGGCAGTCAAGAGCACAAGGTATTCTTCGGGAAATCAGAATTGCTCTTCCTGTGCAAGATGCGCCCACTATCGTTTGACATCCAGATTCAAGAAACCGAAATTGAGGCAGCCCAGGTACTGACTTGTGTTACGTAGACAGTGTATCTAAATTCTTGAGATCATCAACGGATAAGCAGTATCATAAAGAAAAAGAAAGTGATCCATAAACCAATAGAATTGATTAATACACCAATATGTATGAGAGTTAAAGCTGGTTTACAAGCATATAACATATTATGGTTTACCAAGTAATTGTTTTTGATGTAGTGATTTATATGTCAATATGGTAGGTGGGTTAATGTGTCAAAATGGGTCGGGTTGACCTGCTTACACTAGAAGTTACCTGTTTAAAATTATTACCAACTGGCTTGACTCGCCCATTTTGTCACCCTTAAAAAACCGATAACTGATAAAAAAGCTTCTTCACAGTGGATGCCATTAGAGGAGTATGCAGCTCAACTTTCTGCACAGGAACAAGGTTTAAGGAAGTACATTACTGAGTTATGCATAGAAAACGTAGAGAGAAGCTGCTCTGGATTTTCTCCACTCCCGGTAACTTTAGATTCCGATGGTAACCCAAGTTATATTTATTTGAACAAGGGAGATCTATGCAAAAATTTCAATAAACAAGTAGTGTGAACCATTGTAAATCTGGGGGTAAAGGATGGTGAAGATGGTTCTTTAAGGTAAGAAGTGTAGGAAGAATTCAGGTGTTGTCACGTTTTATGATACATCATTTTTTACAATATGATGCACCAAAAACACTGCATCGTAGTGTAAAAAATGTTGTATCATGACACTTGTCAACATCACAGTCCTTCCTACCATTTTTACCTTAGACACTTCTCTCCTGAATCCCACCCAATATGTTGTAAAATTCTATTTTATCGGACTTACTCATCAGATTGTAAGCTAATTGTATATTAATATGCTAATTCAGATTTGAAGGTGTATATTCATAAATGTACGTATGTTTGTAATATTGTAGTTGAATGCTTTACCTGAATGTTTTCAAATTGTGTACCACCTAGCTGAGATCAAGCCTTGAACAACCCAAAATAAAATGACAGGCGGTGCGCCACATGGCTTCAAACCACGCTTTCCAAGTGTGATTTCTATGTTATATCGGTCAAACCACACTTCCCAAGTGTCATTCTCTATGTTATTTATGGCCGTGCCTATTTTCATATCCTTGATGGTTAC
Organism: Gnaphalium uliginosum; assembly: GCA_963930675.1. Classification (NCBI taxonomy): domain Eukaryota; kingdom Viridiplantae; phylum Streptophyta; class Magnoliopsida; order Asterales; family Asteraceae; genus Gnaphalium; species Gnaphalium uliginosum. The sequence continues at coordinate 2,502,437 of OZ005685.1, forward strand.
ATACTTGACCAAAATAACAATCTGTTCAATTCCATCAATTACAATCATCTTAGAACTCTGATCATTTTATAACACGAAAAATGATTTTGTTGCTGCTTTTCTACCTAAGTTTCGTGCGGTCTGATGGTGTTGATTTACCGATAATACATTGCGAGTATCCCTCTTGTCAACCAACGCCCTCTCGGCCATTATATGGAACACCCCCACCACCATCGCCCCCAATTGAGCCTGTGTGTCCGCCCCCACCACAACAAACACCACCACCAAGTGAACCTGTCTATGAGACCCCACCCTCACCTAACTGTCCTTCATGTGAGCCACCAGCACCACCATTGCCTACCGGTCCTCTGTATGGAGCGCCACCACCACCACCACTTATGGGGATCTGCCAGCCAGCGATGCAAAACTGTGCATACCCTCCACCCACTACAAATGTCTACCAACCTTTGGATTCTGCATCTCTTTTGCCTCTCAATTGCTTACATATATTAGCTTTAATATTCATTTTGTTTCTTCAATTCTAGGACTCAATAATCATGTCCTTAGTTTGGTTTTATTTTGTTTGTCACATATCTATGTTTATTTTTACTTCCCAATCAGAAGTAGAATGATACTTTCGATAATGCTAAACGTTAGAATAAGTTATAATGACATGTAATAGCTAGCACCATATGTCTTTATAAGTTGTTGAACTTATGAAATCTTATGTTCAGTTTAATGGACTTTTATAATGTGTTATATCGTATTTATCTCAGTTTTTAATTTATACTCATTGAACTTCTATATTGCACCCCATTTTACAATACAATGTTTATCATGTATAAACAAAGCCGTAATGTTAACTGTATGGATCTATCCGTGCCGTTAGCTTTAATATAGAGAATATTTTATAGGTCAAAATGTTAAACTTAGAAGTTTCTTTGAATGCTTATCGGGTAACGCCATATATTTATTGTGTTGTTAACAACGTACTCGTTATGCGCATAAATATATACTTTGCATAAATTGTATATTTGCAAAAAATATATATCCTCACAAGTGGAGTTCTTGTTACAAGTGCTTGATGCTTGAATGGGATGTACTAGATAATTGTACTTCACAAGTAGTTGATGCATGCATGAATGAGACGCATAAGCTAGTTGTACTGTACAACTGATTGTTGCACCAAGGAGTTTGGTTTATTAAGAAAGCTAAATTGACGGTGGAGGAACACTAACCACGTGAGATGAGATACTCACGCCATATGTGAATAAAGTAGATACGGGTACACAACACTCTACTCCACCTTAACCTTTTTCACATATTACTTTTTCTTTCTATTTTTAGAAATCGTTCTATCTTCATTTCATAACAAACTACTGTACAACTTTTTTACATGTCGTAGTCGAGTAGATCTAAACAAAGGTGTTGGTGAAGTACGGATCGAAACTAAATTCGATGGGTGAACTCAAATAGTTAGTTCATAACGGTGTTCTAGTTCGAACTTGAATATTTACTTCAAATAGTTATTTTTATAACATTTTTTATCAGACTAAAGATTCATATTGAATGTCAGATGATGTGCACATGCTCCTACATGGAAGTTTATAGATTGTTTTAAGTAAATTGTTTCTTAGACCCGTGCCATCGTTCTTTCAGTTCGGTACGTCAGTTTTACATCAATTTTGTGATAGAGTTGGCACCATCACGTCACTTTTGCTTCAATTTGCATTGCTTCGGTTTACCAAAGGTGCATTGGTTTTGTGGTGTGGGGCCGTGTCAATAAAAAATATTATTATTTTTGTTTATGTTTTTATTTTTTGTTTGGTGCATAGAAATAAAGGTATAATGTTAAATGTAGGGTCCGACAAAAAACTGGGTGATGTGCCATAATCGACAGTGTTCAGTCAGTTGACGTGCCGATAATATAACACAAACTGATGCATCGACATGCGTCGGGGTTGGGAGTGGTCTTGGATTTATGTTTTTTAAGATGGAAGCGAAGTTGAAACTTTTTGTAATGAAATCTAAACAAGTTGTTTGTTGAATTTGACTTCTAAGTATTAAGTGATCACATAAAATAAAATAAAAATATAATAGGAGCTGTGCGTTATTTGGAGGACGTTTTGAGATTTTATTTTCAAAAAAGATTTGACGTTTTCATAATTTTATTTTGAAAACAACTTTAAAATTGTGTACTCTTCAGCAAAACGTGGTATATCATTTTTTACCACACTTTTTTTTCCGATTATTTACTTTTTACAAGTAAATTAATCATATATTCTAGGGATTAGTGCAGGAAAATATACTTAACTTTAGTCCGATCTCTATAGTGCGTACCCAACTTTATTTTGGTCTATTGTGTGTATCAACCTTTCAACTTGATTTATTGTATGTATCCAATATCTAATATGATAACGTGACAATCATATAATGTGCCGCGTCATTGACACATCATCAAAAACAGGTGTCACGTCATTTGGATACATACAATAGACCAAAAGGAAAGGTTGATACACACAATAGACCAAAACGAAGTTGAGTACACACTATAGAGATCAGACTAAAGTTAAGTATATTTCCCTGCACAAATCCCTATATTCTATATAAAAAACGCAATCACAAACACCTCTTAAATTTGAACGTCAGTATAAAAATCATAATGGTTTATGAAAATATCAAAATAGAATTTATAATATTTTATGAAATTTAGTAAATTAGTTGTATTTTCCAGTGACATAAAAACGTTTTGTAAAATCTTGTCTAGTTAGTATGCTTATTTTGTGAAAACAATTAACATGTACACTACAATTTATGATGAGGCAAATAAGAATGTGCTTGCAGTGTTGCATGTGATTTGTACGTTCTTTTATACAAGACCAAAAGCTCATCCCTCGTTCCTTATCGTTCTTCATTTGTTTTTGCAAAATACTAGGGCCACATAAAAATTCTATTTGTTATAGATAAATTTTGTACGGTAAAGAAGTGTGTATGAATATGAGCTAGATCACAATAAAAAAAAAATTTAGTATATTCGTACAGTTTGTTACACGGATTGTTTTCTCTTATTGAATTAGAAACTCAAACTGTTTCTTGTGGACAAATAAACAAATGAGTTACTAATATTCTACGGAGCAGTAACATGTATGACACAAAACTCAATCAGTCAATTGCGAACTTCTTGGTTAGGGATTTGTAAGTAGAGGTGTTAATGGTGCGGGTGGGGACGGATCTAGGCGTAAGTGTACAAAACCACATTGTTTGCATCAAAACTATGATTTTGACAAACTACACGACAATACTAATTGGGCTTTTGAACCGATTTAGTGACCAACTAACTAAACTTTTTATGATAACGAAATGTAAGCACAACACAACTAAAATGTTGACATTGAAAAGAAATTGTATCATCAAGAGAAATAATTGACAAATCTAAAATGTGTCCGGAAAATCATTAAATGAAAAGCTAGTGGGTCATGTTTATTTCTATTTGTCCTTGAGACCGGATTAATGGTTATCGATGATTTCCCCTTTTTAGTCTCAACAAAATTAAAAGGCCCTTTTTCAGTGAAACCAATTTAATAAACATTAAATTCATAATCCAAATCTAATTAAATACCAAAACCATAAATCCTCATTCTTTCATTCCCACTTCTTAAAACACACATACACTTTTCATTACAAATAATTTATAAAAAATATTACGCACACCATCAAATTCATATTCTAGTTTCATTATGTAATCATAATGAAACATAAATATAAACATATTCAAGTGAAAACCATACTTTTCTGGACCAAATTATTTCCCTAATTAAAAAAAGAAAAAAAGAAAGAAAAAAAGAAAGAAAATTACATAATTAAAGAAACAAACCAAAAACTCAAAGCCACAAAAAGACCAAATCTAAAACCCTTATTATCAACGGCATTGTTACTATCCGCTGCTTCATCAGCCAGACCACCGTCGGGAGAGTCCGCCGGAGAATCCGCTGGCGAGTCAGAGGCAGCCGGCGAAGCCTTCTTCTTCTTCTTCTTTTTCGACGCCTTAGGTGACTCCGCTGGTGAATCAGCTTCTGGTGCCGGCGCCGGTGCCGGAGAAATAGCTCCTTTAAAAAGCTCCTTAGGTAACAACACCTTATCAATTGTAAATATAATTAGCGGCTGTTGATCAATCAATGTACCTACAATTTTCGCCGTAACGATACTCGTTTTAATCGTTACTTGTTCACCGTCATTTTGTACAGTAAAATCGTACTTGCTAGCTCCGTCAGTCGCTAATGTATTCATTAAACCGTTACTTGATTTCAACATAGATAACGATTGATAGACAGGAACACCGTGATATTCAAGTAACGATTGCTTATTACCTACGCTTAAATTCTTATATTTAGGCATAAATCCTTTAAACGCATCATCCAACGGACAAAACACCGATAAACCGCCGTCGATATTATCAGCGTAAGTTTTCATCGCATCAGAAGCTTCTAGAGCTTCAGCGAAATTTTTACATCCGTGAGCGGACATTAACGACGAGATATTCACGGCTGCCGGTTCCGGCGTCGGAGCTTCCGCTTCCGCCGACGGCAACATACTGCTAATCTGAATCACAGATATGTTATACGGAAGTTCATGTAACGATTTAACGAATGTAGCATCAGTTCTACCTGTATCTTCACTACCGAAACCTACTTTACCGCCTTTCAGATCCGTTATATTAACGAATCCAGACGATCCTGACGCCGTTCCGGTAGCTTGAAACATCGTAGCAGCTAACGCCGTTCCGTTAGTGATTTGATGAAGTTTTTTAGCACCGAAGTAATCGAGTAAAACGTGAAGTGATAGAACGTTTTTCATAGCGTAAACTGATAAATGTTTACTTAATAGATCTGACATGCCAGCATTGTTAACGGCACAGACGGTGATTGTTTGACGGTTGTTGATTTCATTAGCGAGGTGTGTGATTGTGAGGTAATGATTGAATGTCGAGAACTCCGGGAACTTGTCGAGAATGGCGGTGATGTTGTGGCCGGAAACGGTTGCGCCGAAGAGGAAGAATGTTAGGATTGAGATGAGCACCGCCGTGAACGCCGCCGTTGAACGGAGGTGCTGCATTGTAGCTGAACTATTAAGAGAGAAAGTGTGTATCTAACTGGGTGTGAGGGAGCTAGAGCGTGTTGTAGAATTTAGAAAGCAGGGGATTGAACTGAAGTAGAGAAGATATGAAGATTTTGTTTAAGTAGAAAGGGGTGTAATCTTTCAGTTATTTACAATTGAGCCACTGCAGTGTTCCCAGCTGTTACAGATCATTAACGGTCTTCATTGACCGTTTTTAATCAGGTTATTTTACACTTAAGGCCTTATAATTTAAAAAGTATTCAGAACTCGTCCTTTATATTTTTGTCATTGAGAGATAACTTTAGTTTTTGCGTTATATAACGAAATATTTACAGAACGTAATCTAATCACAATGTTTGGTAATTAAACTAAAACTACTTACATGATCATCAAAAATCGTCATTTGGCTAAAAATCCTGTATACGTGAAGTTAAATATAAAAGGTGAAAAGATAAAATAAGCAATTCGAAATCCATACTCATCGCACCACTCAACTTATTTTATCGTTTATAACACCCTAATCTCAGTTTGTATGTATCATTCTAGGTCCAAATTAATAATTGGCCCGATAACTTTTTGATCAACTTAAATTACGATGATATTTTTTTAATTATTCATACAACGGTTCATAGCCGGTTCTTATTAACCATTTTAATAAGTTTACTATGTTCTTATTTACATACTGATGCAATCAAAGTTCATAACTAATGAGATGTACAAGTCAAATTTAGAGTATCCCAAAAGGGCTATGATCAAAAGATTTGAGATTTGCCTAAAGGGTTGCTAAATGTTTTAGTTTAAATATGGTGTAATAAAATTTGACCAATTTAAAGATAAAGTGTGATTTACTATATTTGGGTTATAAGGTTCAGGGGTATTTTTGCAGTTTCTAAAAAAGACATGGGCAATATATAGAAATGGACTATGACAGCTATGCAACCAATGAAAAGTGTCCACGTAGGTAGACGATGTAATACGTTTGAACCAGATGCTTCCACCGACATATTAGCCATTACTAATCTAGCAGCATGAGTACTTAAAAAAAGGATTATATATATGCATGCATTTCCAAAAATAGAATGTACGTAATAAAATATCGATCTACTACTTTGAAAATAAAGGATTTAATTGATTTTTTTAAAAGTAGAAATTAGGGATGTCGTTAACATGGATGAAAGATTATGCGTGACGATTAATTATTAATTTTAGGATGACGGTTATTTTATTGACTAACATTTTATTAACGATAGCCCTAAGTATTACGTTTAGAAAAATCTTAAATTTAATTTGAGAGTGGTGGAATTTAATTAATTATATATTTTTACGATTTAAATTTATACAAGATTTCAATAAACTTTAAAATTAGAAAAATATGAGGACAACAATCAACCTTTTTGAATTTTTGTGGTTCCTTATCTATCACTGGTTAAACACACTTTTTTATTTTATTTTTAGTAATTTAGTGGGACAGATTTGATTGGATAAATTTACAATGCACAAGACTTTTCGGTACATATTTGTAGATTACTGCATTGGTTTAAATAAATGAAAAAGGTTTAACACAGCTCTTACGCCTATAAATAAGAAATTCATTCATGTATAAATTATTTTTACTTTGATAATAACTATTCACCTCATGAATATAACTGTTCTCAACAAACTTAATATACTATCAAATTTTGCACAAATTAATCCTTAAACGTAGCCCTTAGGACTACAAATAACAAAATACTAACTAAATATATAAAAAGAAAAGCATAAACAGTTATATAATATTTATATAACATTTTTTGGCAACTAAAATATGATTAAAATAACTAATTTATTTTAAAAAAAATTATTGGGGGGTTCCTTTGGATATATATCAATTTCTTACGATGCAAATTGTTAAAAAAACTTAAAATTATATTTTCTTCGTCTCAATTTAATTGTCCACCTCAAATATGCACTTAAGAAAAATACAATTATTTTTGTCAACCAATAAGATTTTACATTTCTCCATTTAAATATTTTTTTGGTTGAAATTAAAAATGTTCAATTATTTTGAGACATTTCAAATAGGAAAGATAGATAAATAAATTGATACGGAAAAAGTAACGAATAAATTCGAAAACTTAGAGTATGCAGAAGCATATGGTATCGCATTTATAGTAGGTTTAAATACATTAGAGCACGGGGTGTTGTGACACTGTTACCACAGTGTTCTGGAGAATGTTGTAATTGAGGATTTTTTGGTATGGTGACAGTGTTCTGGACAGTGTTCTGGACAGTGTTATGGAGTTTTTTATTATTTATTTTATTTGTTTTTTTAATGATAATAATTGTATAAATTAATATATAAAAATAAATAAATCAAATAAAACAAGATTTAATTAATTAAAAAAAAAAATACAAGTCCTAAAATTAAAATACAAGTCTTAAAATGCAGTTGGGTTTCAAGTGGATTGTAAATGGTACGGGTTATTCGGGTTGTTCGACATGATGAAGAAGATGATATGAAGAAAATAGAATTTTTGGATGAATTTTTGATTGTTTTGATTGTGTGTGTGAAAGAGTGTTTGAGATAGTGTTTGAATTGTGATTTGAGATTGTATTTGAGGTGTGTTTAAATAGGCATTTTTTTTTTTAAATCTCTCAAACGGCTAGTTTTAAATTTTTAAATTTTTTTTATTAAATATATAATGTATCCGTTACAAAAAAAAAAAAAAAACGTCGCGCTAACCGGCGTTCGGAAGTGGACGGCGACGGGAAAAACGGACGGGAACGCCGTCCCGGTGCGGCAGAACGCCGTCCGACGGCGTTCTCGTCGGAAAACGGCGACGAAAACCCCCCACACCCCGTGCTCTTAACACCAAATGTTTTATGAGCACCGTCCATGACGACCTGGGTGGATAATCATGCAAGATTAAAAATTCTAATTTTAGTAATTTTCCATAATAAATCAATAACGCTGCTATTTTTATATGACTATACTTTGGCTTACTTTTAACCATTTTAAACAATTTTCCCAAATAACTCTGAAGTGACATGCTAAATAGTCCGTATTAGTATATATACTTTCCGTCTCATAATAAATATCCATATTTTATTTCAAAATAATTGATTAATTTGAAAAAATAACTATTAAAATTATTAAATTACTCATTTTATCCTCATATATTACTCTCAATTATTTATTTCTTAAATAAATTTATTCAAACTTGTCTTGAATATAAGAGCAAAACTGACATTTACTCAACCAATCATAAATCAAATAAAAAATGTTGGAGAACCCTTTTTTTAGAACAGAGAGAGTACATTATAAAACACAAAAATTATGCTATAAAAAACTCCCCATTTGTAATTAGAATTTTTTAATTTTGTACAATGTACGGTGAGTTTTTTGTATCATAACTTTTTGTTTTTTAAAATTTTTGTTTGAGAATAGAACTTGTACTTCATCCCAAAAATCCAAAATTATAGTCACAAATGAGATAATTAATTGCAGCAAATATTCTACCTACGAAAAGCTAAATACAAAACATATTATTAAGAAATATACTTGTAACAAATAACATGTAATTAACTTAATTATTGAACACTTTAATAATGGATTCCTGATATAGTCGTTAGCAAATAGCAATTTTTTAAACAATCTTTTATTTTTTTTAGATACTGCGTAATACCAGGTAATATTATCAGCAGGTCGACCTCACGTTGATATAAAACATATTATTCTAATAAAGTTTTATATATAAAATAAAATAATAAATATAATATTAAATAAATAAACCACCGTATGCACATGACGATAATTACGGCATCTGATTAAAATTAAATTATTGAATTTGGAGAAAGTTCCAAGACGAAAATCAACCACTTCTTGTTTTCAATTCAACCACTTGTTAGAAGCCCATGGATAATTAATTAACTCGTTTACTGTTATAGCTTTAATTGCGTAAACATGATTAAGTAATTAAGTGTATACTTTAATCAACCAATATACAGGATAATATTAGTCAATCTAATTTCTTAACTTGTTTTGACCATAAACTGATAATGGTCCTAATTTAATACTCCCAAATACATAATAAATTCTTGTATTCGGAAAATATTTGACTTAAAATAATGCATATACGAGTTATTTTAGTAATAAATGAGGATATTTGTTGTAGGTGGACAAATTTATTAGGACATATACAAAAATATTAAGGGGAAGAATAAAATTGTGACGGATGGAGTATATTTGTATGAAAAAAGTAACTTTTGATAAAAATAAATTAAGAGTAAATTCGATATACTATTATTAAAACTTGTAAGTGTTTAGGTTTTTTATCTAGAGGTGATAAATGTTTGAACTAAAAGCACAATTATTTTGCATTTATGTTTGTTGCTAGAATTTTTATAATCTAAAACAACTATACTACATTCTTCATTATTGCTAGAGAGAGATGGGAACCTATATTAGATAACAGATAAATTTTGTATACACGAATTATTTTTATTTATTTTTTCCGCCTCAAAAACATTAAAAATTTATAACGAAATTGACCAAAAATTCAATGGTCCATGGTGGTTAGTACAATTTACTCACCCATTTACTATGAATATGTAAAGGGTCCTGTTAAATCTACCAAATGAAATTTTATATCCCTCTCATTTAATGTTATATAGTAGAGTAAAAGTTGACCAAAAAACTCGGGTCCCGATCTGAAACCGAAAAAAACCGAACCCGAAACCGGTTGAAATCGGTTTTTATAAAAACCGGTTCGGTTTTTATAAAAACCGCCGGTTTGGAAACCGGTTTGAATAATTCTGTTGGCGAACCGGTTTGTAACCAGTTTTATCCGAACCGGTTTGGAAAACCGGTTATAAAAACCGGTTTGGAACCGGTTTTTTTAGCTGTTCGAAATATAGCCGTTTGTTACCGTTTTTGACCGTTTTTTTTTGTTTTTTTTTTACCATTTTGCCATCTTAAAACTAGTATAAATAGATACCTTGGGTTTGGTTTAGTCACAACACTCAATCTTGCTAATTCTAGTCTTTAAACACTCAAAACGCTTACGATTTACGTACGAAACTCTCAAAAAATTCTCTACTCCTCTCAAAACGCTCTCGAAACGCTATCAAAATGGCCACTCAATCTTCTTCAACTTCCGTCGGTGTTGGTTCTTCAAATGCACCAACTATTGTTCAAGTTTTGGTAACCAAACGAAATTCCGAGATTTGGTGTAATTACGACAAAGTGTTATTGTCAGATGGTTCCACTAAGGCATTTTGTAAACGTTGCGGGAAATTTTTGAAAGCCGACTCCAACTCTACTTTGAAATCACATGCTACAAAGTATTATGATGGAGTCAAAAGTAATCCCGAGTCGAGTCAAGCAACTATCTCACGGGATGGGGGTATTTTTACATACGAAGCGGAGCGGTGTCGAGAAGCATTTGTCGGCTTTGTGATTCAAGAAGCTTTGCCGTTCAACCACTTCGACAACCCTCGGCTTACTAGGGTCATTCAAAATACTCTTCAACCGCGATATAATCATGTAAGTCGTCTTATTCTTAGACGTGATGCTCTTAAATTGTGGAAAAATGCTAAAAGTCAACTAATAATCGGTTTTGAAAACTTAAATATCTTTAACAACCGATATTTGGTCGACTCCTCATGGTTTTCCCGGTTCGTACCTTTGTGTTACCGCACATTGGGTTGATCCCGCAAGTTGACAAATGATGAAACGTACCATTGCTTTTGAAAACTTTGACTATCCTCACACGGGTAAAAACTTATTTTACATGTTACGAGATGTAATGAAAATGTTTAAAATAGAACAAAAGGTTTTTTCAATCTCGTTTGATAACGCGACTAATAATACAAACGCCGTTCAAAGGTTAATACTAAAATACGAACCACCTTTGAAAGGCATTTTCTACCATAGTAGATGTGTTGCACACATCATTAACTTGGTTGTGCAAGACGGACTAGCAGTTCAAGAAATAAGCGTAGTAAAAAACGCGTATAAAATTATGTTACAAGATATATTTTGTTCGGGTAAGGCTAGATACAAATATTATATGAGATTATGTAAGGAAACGGATTCCATCTTTTTAATACCTAATTGGGACATGCCCGTAAGATGGAATTCGACTTACAACATGTTTATGTGTGGTTTACGGCAACGCGACACTTTATACGTTTTTCATGATCAACTTGTTCAAAAAGGTCTTGCAACATCATTTTCCTCCGACTATTGGGAGGTTATTCAAAAGATAACCGAATTGCTCAAAGTTTTTAAAACCGCAACTACTTTATTATCGGGTGTTTATTATCCCACAAGTCATTTGGTACTTAATCAAATATTTTTAATAAGTTCAAAACTAAGCGAATACGAACTTTGTGGTAATGTATATGCAATAATGGTGGCTCCCATGAAAGCAAAACTAAGAAAATATTTTAAAGAAATGTCACCGGTAATTAGTTGTGCCGCCGCGTTAAACCCATGTTTGAACATTTCCGGAGTGGAATTACTTATCGATAACATTTGTAACGATTTGGATTTGAATGATGAGGATCCATTTTTTTCACAAAATACAAAAGACTATTTTAACAAATATTTTAAAGATTTATTTGGTCATTATTTTCAAAAATATAGTTCAACAACAATGGTTTCTTCTAGTTCGGCTTCTACAATGTTTGCTTCATCATCTTCTTCCCGAGATCCAATGATTAATTTATATAATAGTTTAAGACAAGAAAACCATAAACGGGCAAGGGGTTATGGTGACCAAAGGGCCACTAGCGAATATGAGAGATATACCGGAACAGATTTTTTAGCCTCAATGGGACCCAAAGAATTCGCACATTTTGATATTTTGGCTTGGTGGAAAGGGAGGGAATCTCAATTTCCCATTCTAACCATCATGGCCCGAGATTTACTAACCGTCCAAGCTTCTACGGTAGCTTCGGAATCCGCTTTTTCTCTTAGTGGCAGGGTACTATCCATACGAAGAACAAGACTCACACTGGCCTCATTAGAGATGTGTATATGCTTGAAGGATCACTTAGACGCCGCGGAACATATACAAAACGTTTCAAGTCTTAAAGGTGAATTGGAATACGAATGAGATATACACGATATCGAGGTGGAAGCGGGTATGGCAATATCACTTTCCGATGAAGAAATTGCTCTCGATCAAGCTTCGCGAGAGGCTTCCTCCGAAGAAGATTTCGACTTTTGAAGACTACCCAAATTGAAGATGTTAGAAAAATTGAAGATTAATAAAAGTTGAAGATTTTTGAAGATTATGAAGAATTATGAAGAATTATTGGTTTCAATAATATTTTTATGAAGATTTAGAAGACTTTGTTTTAAGTTATTGTTAGGTTCTGTTTCCATTCATAATGTACCAGCATTCTATCGGAAAAAATTTGAAGAATACGTTGGTTTTCCCTAAAACGCTTAACGCTCGAATAAGATTGAATTATATAGAATTATTGGTTTCAATAATATTTTTATGAAGATTTAGAAGACTTTGTTTTAAGTTATTGTTAGGTTATGTTTCCATTCATAATGTACCAGCATTCTATCGGAAAAAATTTGAAGAATACGTTGGTTTTCCCTAAAACGCTTAACGCTCGAATAAGATTGAATTATATAGAATTATTGGTTTCAATAATATTTTTATGAAGATTTAGAAGACTTTGTTTTAAGTTATTGTTAGGTTATGTTTCCATTCATAATGTACTAGCATTCTATCGGAAAAAATTTGAAGAATACGTTGGTTTTCCCTAAAACGCTTAACGCTCGAATAAGATTGAATTATTGGTTTCAATAATATTTTTATTAAGATTTAGAAGACTTTGTTTTAAGTTATTGTTAGGTTATGTTTCCATACCTAATGTACTAACATTCTATCGGAAAAAATTTGAAGAATACGTCGATTTTCCCTAAAACGCTCAACGCTCGAAAAAAACCGAATTATATAAGAAAACCGGTTTGAAACCGGTTTTTGAACCCGAACTGGTTCCAACCCGGTCCAAACCGGTTACAACCGGTTAGGGTTTTTCTCCCCCTAAAACCGGTTCGGTTCCAACCCGGTTTTTGTAAAAACCGATTTTTGACTTTCGAAAAAAAACCGGTCCGGTTTTTCAACCCGAACCGGTTTTCCGGGAAACCGGGTTTTGTTCATGCCTACGGTAGAGGTAACTAATACAAAATAACATTAAAATCTAGTAAATCACAAGTACACTAACATTGATTACAAAATAACAAGCATGTCTCTATCAAGAATTTAGAAAGGGTTTTCAGTTTCACTCCATGTGGGGTTTTTGGAGGTTTCAAATTTTCTCATTTTAGATTGAAGTAATCAAATTAGCACCATTCGAACTCTTGATTAGAGACACCATTTGCTCCCATTTGTAACACCGTGTATAAGCAAGACCATAACCTACGTTTATGAACTTAGCAAAACTAGAACTCGACTAGCCTCAAGCTTCACTTGATGACCTATCAAATTATCTTTTCCATAAAAAGATTCAATTCAAACTCAAAGTTGATAATCACGTAGGGCTGCAAGCGAGTCCAACTGAGCTCTTAGCTAACTAAACCATGTTATAACTTGAGGATGATTCAAGCTAACTTAAAACTCGATTAGCTAGAGGCTTAGAACTATCCTCAATTACACAAGTGTGACAAAGGTTTTAAAATCTGGAAATTGAAGTATGCTCAATAACTTAGAACGCAACTCATTTATTATGAGCTAAACTCAATTCACACCAAATCAATGATGCTCGAGCCCAAACTACTAGATTAAAACTTGACTCGTTTGCAGTCATAGTACATACACAGTAACACATACATTAAGTAGTACATACATAGTAACACTAGTAACACATACATAAAGCATCGATGAACTTGAATTGATCTCATTATATGATACTCAACAGATAAAACTTCAACTCGTTTGTATCTTCAACGATAATCGTGACATTATATCATCACGCAAAATGTGCAAATCATGAAACAAGAAACAATAATCCAACAATAAATAACAGCTAACAATCTTTAATACAAATCCAAAAATTACAACAATCATTAAAATGTTTATGTTACATAACTTGCCTATCAGCGGCATCAGCAACAATAGGTAATCTAGGAACTTGCCCTAAAAAGCATGATGATGAACCATAAACCAAGCTCACCAACAAAAACAAGAAAACAGTACTATCCAAACTCATCAACAAATCTAACCCTATTCCATCTTTTGGATTAAAACTCCTCTCAATCAAATCAGGAAATATTAACAACACATCAAGCACAATTGCCTGCATAGTATTAAACCTAACATACCTACTAAAATTATTATTTCTAACAACAACAAAATATAGTGTTATAAACACTAGGAATCCATTAAACGGAAAGCTTTTGAAAACCCTAATTGCAGGTACTAGTGGTTGAATTAGGGTTTGTAGAAATGAGAATTGAGTAATGACGTATTTGCCGTACTGGATTCCGTCGAAGAACGGGTAGAAGTAACACACGGCGGAGATTAACCGGTCAGGTCCGTCGGCGGTGTCTCCGCCGTTGGATTTGGCAATGATGACGGTGGTCCGGCGTCGGTTGGTGGTGGCTGATTTGAGTTGAATTGAAGGTAGGGTTTTGAGATTGAGATTTAGGTTTAGGAATTGAGATGTATATAAAGGTAGGGTTTTTTTGAATGATTGTGTTAGTGTGAATGGGGATCTAGTTGATGATAGGGTGTTTGCCATTGCCATTGCCATTGCCATTGATAGATTTAATTTTATTGATATGTTGATGTAATTTTTATGTGATATACAGAAAGAATATTGAAGATGAACAAAAAATATCATAAGAGAGTGAGTGATGGCAGTTTCTTAACCATACCCTTTTAAAGGTCCATAACAAAGGCCCAATAGGAAAATCAAGATTGAATTATAGTACTACTAAGTACTAACAACTTTGTATTTGTATCAAGTAGACTGTTAATGAAGTTGATCTTTTTATTTTTTATTTTTATTTTATCATGAGTGTATTTTTATAGGAAATGTTATGCTAGTTTTTTTTTTACATTACACGGTGTTCTCGAGTTTAATTTAATCTGTTTTAAACCGTGTTCTCGAGATTAATTTAGTTGTAACACATTTCTTTACTAAAATCTTCCTCCAAATAGAAAATTACAAAGAAACCATCTCACTTTCTTTCTTTTACTTTCAACAGGAGAACACACTTTCACAGTTTCACCAAATATCTTACTCTTTTTTTTCTTTTTCTTCTTTTTCTTCTTTCATTTTCTTTCTTAATTATTTATCTGCTTTTCTTAGTTTTAAACTCAAGAACATAGAACAAGGGAGTTTTTTAGATTCAAATGTGTGTAGCAAATAGGCTAATACTTTGTAATTTTGTCACTTAAATAGTTAGATACCAATATGAGTCGACTCCTTCTGGTGAGATACTGAGATATTATCCATTTTGACACATGACTTGCAGGTTTGTTCTTAGTACAAGCTCATAAATTTGTACTTAAATACTGCAATCACAAAAGAAAAACAATGTCATACTAACCTAAAAGTCTTTATCTTTGAGGAAAAACTGAAAGAGAAATTTCCTGATCATACGATATGAACATATTAACAGACGTGAACATGGAATCACCTATTCTTAGACACGAACATATACAGAGTTGCGGGTGTATTCACACAGATATAGTCATATACACATACATGCAATATCATACTACAGTTTCTTGCTACACCCTACAAAGAAGCTGTACGGTCATATCTTCTCCGCATATAAAAAATTGCAAGGGAGAAAAGAAATTATAAACAGTGGTGCTTTTAAATTGTATTGTTTGAAGGGTAGTAAGATGTTATTCTACAAATCAGTGCTCATCCTTCGCACGAATGGTACAAAGTTATTCCAATTTTCAACTCTAAATATCTTATCGTTCATTCTGAAATATGTAAATGATCTCACAGATTCCGTCTGTGAATCATAACAATTTGAATGTATCTGCTTTAATCCAGCCTGCAAAAAGAAATTAGTTAATTGTATAAACTTTGATGTACAACAATCAGTAGAAAAGCAAAAAGATAAATTTTTTTTGAAAGTATCGATGGATCATCTTATTACATTTCCTTTTTATATCGCAGTCTTAGAGATCTGGCATAGAAGTTAAGTTACATGTAAAACGAAATGCATACCTCATCAAACCGTTCATGTGAATTTCTTCCAGTCAACTCTACAACCCTTTTTTTTGAGGCGGTCCTTATCTAGCAGGTGGAAAAAAAGTCACGTATATTTCTATATAAAAATATATGGATCGGCAGAAAAGGCATTTTAGGGTGAGAAATGTGAGAAACATTTCTTGCCAATCGTTTCAGAGCACTGCCCCTTCTAATTCAAATGGTAGTAGACAGGTAATTATCTTCACATGTAGGCCAAGCAACACTTCTCACATTTCTCACCAAAAAAAACATCCTCATTTGATCTTGATAATAGTGAACCAATTTTAGTATCAAAAAGAAAACTGGTAACGGTTCAAAGGAAGAAAAGTACCTGCTGAAGCAAACCTTCTGGACTGCACAAAAATGTTTGGGGAGTTTCATTGTCCAACATCTCAAAACAGCTACACAATAAAAATAATTAGAAAGGATTAGTTTAGCTAATAATTTATAAACATACCTATAGCAACTGTCTTAAAATCCATGTATAGTGTGAAGGATTAGCTAAAAGAGAAGGAAAAAAGCGTTGCACGATAGCAAACCAAAATTGTTGAGGGATACACAACTTGCTTCTTTAAAAGAAATTAAAAAAATTAAATAGAGAAAGTTCTAAATTTTGCCATCTCAATGTGGAGAAAATGAAGAAATTCTTAGATAAGAGTATTACGAAATCTGCAGAGCTGCTCCATGTCGAGACAACATTGAAGTCAATGGATCATAACCATCTCTAAAAGCAGTGTTGTAGTAACCAGCAGTAAGCTCAGCAGGATGAGACACGGTCTGATACCACCAATATAGTAAACCAATCTTAGCCACCACACGTACAGGATTTTGCTCATCTTCTTGATACTTGCGTAACAAATTTGCTGCTACTCCAAGAACGGCATCTGCATGATGGAGCAATTTATCACTGTACCATTCCTACAAGGCAATTACAAGTAGAAATTAGTGAGGCTTCACTGAACTTGCAAAATGACATCTCATACCCCTTCAGACTTGCAATCTGGCTTTTATTCACTGATGGTAGTCATGCTATCTAGTAGTGAAAAAGAATGTGTGAAACTAAAGATGGCAATTTTGTTTAGGCTAATGGATCTGTATCGTATATCTTTTACCTCTAATAGGTCAAATAGTTGGAATTTGGGCCCGTGCAGTATGCCAGTATAGTGTTCACCAGATCTCTTTTATAACGACTTATTATAGAATATTTTCCTATACTATTGAGTGATATTCATCGAATTTTACTTTGCCCAAGAGTAAAAAGTTACGCTAAAATTACTATCATAATTTAAACCATATTTACAACTCTATGATCTCCACATATTATATTCCTTGAGTCAGACTTCCGAGTCATTATGACCAAAGGTATAGTGGATACATGTGAGATTATTGAAACTGAAAGCAGTTGATCTCTTTACCATCGATATCAATATTAACACTTGGGTTACTAAAATTTCTGCACAAGTTTGACACATATATAAATGTTGAACAACAATGACAATTGATTTACAGGCTTCCCCTACGCGTGAGGAAGCCTTGTCTGGGTTTTTTGGTGCGGAAAACATCATCAGAAATGGATGGTCATGAACCAACCCAAATGAAACATGATGTACAAAATATTTGCTTGCTCATAACAGCTTACCAGAAAAAAATGGCCATAGTCGGATAGAAAGCTGCCTTCTCCTTCTTCAAAGAAAGGAACATCGGTCGGAAAACTATTATAGTCACCGGCGTTAGGAGGTCCCTTGTTTGCCCAATCAGGCTTCCCTTCCTGCCAAGCAACTGCCCTCAAGTCCTCCATCCTAGAAAGTACAAAATAGAAAAGCACATCAAAGGTGAGTTGACATTACTGCAGAAGATTAAAACTAGTTGGTTCGTTTGCATTTAAGCCGGCATACATGTATTTGTCGTAACACTGAAATGCACCAACCCCAGGAAACTGCCATCTACCGTCTTGAAATGGATGAGCAGGATATCTGCATTTTATGATCAACGAGATTATATTAGAAAACACACGTACATTGCATATAGACAAAAGTAGAAGTGTACCTAAGTTCGCCAGAAGGTCCAAGACCAACACAAACTTCTTCAATTATTGTCCCCATCAAGGAATCAAATTTGTTTGCAAAACTGCTGATGAAGTCTTCGTAACACTGAAGAGCAGTACGTCCAGAGAACAAAGGAATATTGTCTACCCCCAACGTAAGATAATCAGCATTGGGAAACCCATTGTGGTCTCGATAATAAATATCCTTATTATGACGACCAATCTGAAAACAAAAGAAACCATTCACATTCAGAAGTCTGTTACTTCTTTTTTCGTTTGTATCTAAAATAATAATGATAGAGAAATCATACCTCTAAGATCCATTGTGGAAGGCTAATGCCTTGTACCCGTGAAGACAGATGAACATTCGAGTGAAACGACAATGCAACTTGCAACTTCAACCCCATTTCAGATACTAATTTGAAAAGCTCTTCATATAAAGACCAATTATACGCTTGGGGAAAAAAACGCTCGACAATCCCCCACCAAACTTCAACAGCGATTCCATGGACCCCTGCCAACTTGAGTGCTTTTAGAGATATAGTTAAGGCCTTGATTCTGAAACAACAAGAGCGGCGTATACATGTATACGTGTCACCACCGAAATTGGAAAGAAAAAAACGTACGTACTTATAATAAATAGTAGATTATTTAATCTGAATTTATCCATGTGTAAGCATGCTAAATTTCTCCATTTCCAAATTGGCATTGGCACTACTATAAGAAATGTTAATTACTTTCTGATTCTTGGAGTGCCAGATGTATCGATCCCGAAAGAGTCGATCGGCATCATAACGTAGATGGGAACCCTCTTATGTTTAGATGACTCAAATAGTGAGGATCTTGATTTCTCTCGAACATCCATGCTGCAATGTGTATCCATCAAATGTTAGGAATGGTGCCGTCTTTAGCAGCCACTATAAAGCATACCAAAAGTACAATCACAAAAATATTACAAATTTACAATCAATGCAAAAAAATAATCAAGTCACCAACATGCCATTACAAGACAAAAAAAAAATTCATTTGCTTGAAGTTAACATGCGGGTATGGTTAAAAAAAAGAAGTTTACATGTGGGTAATGCGGGACGAGACCTAAAGCGATTACGTATTTTCACATATTATACTTGTAGGGTTAAGCCTAAAAACATGTTTCTACAGTAGCATACCCAGAGCCAGTCAGCCAGAAGCAGCTAGGGCTCTATTAAGCTTAATTTCAGGACAACATTATCAGTCTCAGGTTAGCAACAACATAGATCATATAAAGCAAACTGGATACATGATAGCACGTTTTGAGTACTTGAAACCGGAGTTAAATGAAACCATTTTATAGACTTTATCAAAATGAGACTTAATTTGCCTTTGAGACGTTGCACTCTAACACTCATACACATTCATCGATAAGGACAAACGAGACTTTCATCAATATGCCATACATTCTATAAGTAATATTTTCAGTTTCGTTCTGTCAAAGACCGAGAATATATATTAACACAAGCTTGCATCGTATCATCTTGCTAACTTGTTACAGCAAACCAGTCAAAATGTATGTTGTAAACTACATGAAGACGCTCGTAGTTTCCACTCTACTCTCTAGCCAGTCATGTATGCAACGAATTGTGTTGCAAGAGACAGGCATAAAAACAGCTTTAATTGGTCAATTGTAAACGTAAGCAATTAGACAACATATCTACTCCAAAAAACCTACATTCCTAATTTTGATTTTTTATTAGTAGATCGCCCTGCGTTTTCCATTTTACATATAAGCAGAAACTTTCCTCTTTACGTCCTATACCAATTACATTTGAGCATATAACTACCAACTAAATTTTTTACAAAAAAATAAATAATATATTCTCAAATTACACATTTTGTTACTCAGGAGTGAATATGACCATTGACCACAAAGTTATCTGTAATAACCTATTATATCTCTTGAATGAGCTGCCTTTCTGCAATTTTTGAATTACATATTTTTAAATGCTTATATGGCTAAAAAGGTGAGTTGAAAATAAGCACAATTATCCAAACATTGCTAAAGTGCTTATCAGCATTCAGGACTACATACCACAATAACCTTTAAGCACTCTAAATTTTACAAACCCTGAAATTAAACTAGTAGCAAAAAAAAGGATAATTAATAAATGTGTTCTGCAGAAACAGGCTTTTTCTAGTAACATAGAAACATACACATATGCACAACAGATAAGATCCACATAATATTCCTAATTTATGCCTCAATTGAAATTTAACAAAAAAAATAATAAAATAGTAAGAAATGGACCTTAAAATGCAATTTTTGCTAGAAACAGAACGCCATCTGGAGAAACTGCGTTTGAAAATCGGAATCGTGGAAACGTTTCGCAAATTTCTTCGATTACATTTCTTTTTTTCTCTATCGAAACAAAATTCTTTATTATTATTATGATTGGTACAGTAGATTATGCTTCTTCTTTCAAGGCTACTGCTGCTGCATTTACACGCCATCCCGATCGATCCATCGATCATTTCATCGACAGTTATGATAAATCCTTTTTATATTAAGAAGAAAAAAAATGTGCTATGAAATATTGATGGCCGTGTTTTTTAGTTCGTTACTCTATTCTCATTTATGTGGTCGGTTATGGTGGGAATATCGATTTTGCCATTCCTACTTTTTTGCACTTTTAATTAGATTACCTTTTACACTACAAAATATCTTATCCGTAAAAAAACATTTATTTTTCGTTGTAGAACACTTTTAATCATATTAACTATAACTATAGCCCTAATGATTGCGTTTAAAAAATTCTATTTTTATTTATTTAGTAAATATTTAAAATATCTTGAACATGTTTTTTTACCATGATTCTTTATTTTTTTAGCAAATTTTTACCATAATTCTAACCACTAATCGATTAATCTGTGAGATCTGAGCACAACATCACATATATTTAAAACTGATAAAGCCCTCACTTTTCAAAAGGTTGGTGTGGTGAAACATTCGATAATACCATGTATGCAAGTCTGCTAAGTCATGATTACGAATAATTTGAATTTATTTATGATTGATGATACCTTAATAATATATGACGTGATTAATATCTACTGAAATAATTTAGTAATAGAAGAAGAAGAAGAAATATGCTTTATGGATATATCGTGAGAGCGTGTGCAACGATTTTAAAACATTTGTAACACATTGTTTTGTAAAAATGCTCAAAGTAACTTTATAATTAACGTTGTAGAACATTATTTTATAAATAACATAATAGAAACCCCTATTATGTTTGTTTTCACAGTTTCAGCATTGCAAGTAACGTTAACCACATCTTTTGGGGGAAGCATCGACTAAATAACGAGTACATTTATTTTCAAATTTTTATTTGTTTACATTATAGATTTTAGTTTCTCTCTTACACTAACCTTAAATTAACCATTATATATGCTACTCCGTACTAAATGGTAAATTTATGATAAAGAAGATAATTAAGTTTTGGTTCTTATCCACTTTGAAGCCTCCAGGTCGGATAATTTTTTCTTTCTATATATATATACTAGGTGGAATACCTGTGCAATGCACGGTAATTTATTAGAATTATTTTAGATATTATGCGATTAAATAATAATTGTAGTACATATTTTATAAAATAATATTAATTAAATAATTTATAGGACTTTGTTTTCGTATGTGACTCCTCTTTCCATATTATTATAATATATGTAGCATTTATATTATTATTTATTAATTATTATAAAATAATAAAATAATAAAATAATAATATAATAATATAATATAAATAATTTGTTAACTGAAGTTAAGAAATTGATACGTGACATTTATGCTTACGTGGTAAATTCTGGAGCTTTCTTTCATACTCCTTTATTGTATATATATATATATATATATATATATATATATATATATATATATATATATATATATATATATGTATATATATATATCTGCCTATTGTTCTCATTTAGATTTTTTTACCAAACTCATATGTCTACAAACTTATTTACTAAACCCTGTCATTTATTTGCTATCTTCAAGATCAACGTTTACTATATAGCATAACAACCATCATTTTGACAATACAAAATAACTTTTCTATTATTTATCATTCAAATAAAACTGCATATTTTACATTTTTACTTCTTCAACATTTTTGTAAACGATACCCAAGTTAAAACTAATGGCACCAATTTATTTTAACCGTCTAGTTGGTAGCACGGAATATTTTTCCGGTTATATATCACACGTTATAGTTATATTTTATTTATATAATAAAAATAAATAGAAATATAAAGTCTCGTTTCTATAACTTTCATGGACTTCAAATAGTCATATTTGCTAGTTATTTAGTTTTTGCCGGGTATCAACAAATATCTAAATTCACATATTCAAAAGTATGTTAAAATACCAATATCAAAATGATTTTTAATTGTGTTTCGTTCTAGTTAATGTTGCGCTAGCAAATCAATATATTTATTTTTACACATATTAAGCTTAGTGTGTGTGTGTGTGTATATATATATATATATATATATATATATATATATATATATATATATATATGTATGTATGTATGTATGTATTTGATCATTACAAAATTTTAAGCAATTGATAACGTCGAAGGGAGGCGTTGGATCTAATATGTAGTACAATTGGAACAATTCATCATATTTTCATGTTGATCATCACATCAATCTTAATGTCAATGCGGAACACTTGAATATATCCGCAATACCAATAAACAATTCAAGAACGAAGAACACACATAAAAGAGAAGTTAATACGATATTATTAATTAGTGGAGCGAATCATCGAATAGAAATTAAATGGAACACAATATTCGCTGTATCTAGAGGTTTCTAACTACGCTACCATGTTGAACCATAGAAATGTGTTTGATCAGGTAATGGAACCACAACAAGACACGTGCTTAGTCATAAAAGAGGAACTAATCCGTAATTCTTACTTTTACATTGTTTTGTTCCTGTCATTTTAACAATTTCTCTTGTAATGTTTTTTTGGTTCCATATAGAAAATTGATGTTGTGTTGGCATGTTCAATTGCTCATAGTTGTGGACATACATGTAATATTGCATCATATGTGTATGGCTTCCATGTCAATTTGTTGTGCCTCATATTACCTAATGAATGGGGAATGAGCTTAATGCGCGCATGGACATGTGCCATCCCACTAGTATGTGATTGGGACAAAGGATTTACTTCGTAATGGTCGAAAAAAGTGAAAAACAGTGGCAACATGTAATAATATGTTGTACAACATGACCATGGTCGAAAAAAGTGAAAAACAGTGGCAACATGTAATAATATGTTGTACAACATGACCATAGTGTGTAAACGCTTATGTTTTGTCATTATAATGGGACAATGGGTCTAAACCGCACTCGACTTCGGTTGTTCCTGAAATGATAGCATGTTAGTCCGATAAAAATCCTACACGTTTTTATGAGTATCGTAGGTGCAATATATAAAAAGAGAATGATAATTGAAACTTTCGGGCATCATCTACAATTCAACATGACCATAGTTATATAGAATTTGAGACATAAATGTCTAGGCCAAAAATCTATATATGGTTGTTGGTTTACAAGGACAGACTCTTGGTCTTGGTTATCTAATGTTGTAATCACACAAGTGATTATTGTATTGAAGTCCTAACGATAAGGCGAAAAATATGTCAATAGACTTTGAGTGTTTTGCGACCCGTATGACACTCTAACCAATTTCTATGTTAGCACAATTTCCTCTCACGTCCGGTTCCAGCCCATTATCTAATAAATGGGTCGAAATTGATGTATATACTAATGTGTGATGGAATGTGTATGCCACCATGCATGCGTAGAGACTAACTTTTATGTGGGAGATAGAGTAACAGAAGTCAGTTATATAATATAAAATTAAAGGTGCATGGACCATGTGTGATGAATACATATTTTTTCTTGACTTGGATAAGAACATTAAAGTTTATAATCTTTCAATATAACATGAAATCTTACGTTTAACACCGTAAGAAAAATGGATGTAACATTCAAATGGCTTATGTAGTGGAGGTTTATCATAGTTACCTTTCGTGATCATGATGTCTGAATATTTGATCTTTACGGGAACAGGAAGCCGGTCAGATCCTAATATGGATGTTAGAGATTCGTTGAGACGAATGGTTCAAATGGTCCGTTATAGACGTTCAGTTTTGGTGCTCAAACGCCCGTTAATCCAGCTAGAAACAATACTCATGGAAATCGTAACGGGCTAACTACCATGGTTGTTCAGTCTGGAGAAGACCATACTGCGGGAACAACACAACCCACTCCCCATCAAGATACAAGTAATACTGGAAGAGATTGCAATAATGAACATGACCAAGGTTCAACATCTAGAAATACCAAACTAGCAGAGAGGTAGAATGACATACCATTTAGATTAGCTGCTTCAAAAAAGAATTTAAAATGTAGCTTTATGAAGTTTGTTCTTGCTTTGAATTGTTACCTAATCGATAATGCTATTAAACTTTGTTATCCCAGAAAGCGATATTCCAAAACATAAAACTTTACAAAAAAAAAAAAATGCATTACATGATTCATAGATTTAACACTTCATTTTCTTCAAAAAAATCATGTCAAATCTTTCCACAAATGTAGTTTTAGAACACCGATTGGTCTGCTGTGACTACATGTTATAATAAGATACAAAAACGATTATGTTACGTTAACTATTCAATTCACAATGTCTTCCTGATCGACTCGATGTGAAAAGATTTGTAATTATAGGTAAAAAGTTAAAACAATATTTTATATTTGATACCAAAATACTAAATCAAGTTCTTTTACCTGATATCAAAATTAAAATTAAAATTTTAATAATTGAAATGATTAAACTAAGCAATCATGTTGTAATAGTTTGTATTAGTGCCCGAAAACGATTGGTTTCAATTTCAATATAATGTATGATATGAATATGAATTATATTTCATCACTGTGAAAAAATCAACGTAACATTCAAAGGGCCCATGTAGTGGAGGGTTATAATAGTTTACCGTCGTCAGCGTGATGTCTGAATATTGACCTAAATATTTGATTATACGTAAACTTATTCCATTATATAAACCTAAACCTTTATTATTTTATAAAGCTTAACGTAACCCATAAAGAAATAAGACAGAGTAATGCTCAAAGAGAATAACAACTCTCTGTGAGAATGGAGGAACCAATAAGAACGTGTTACGTGTCAAAAAATCCACTTTCCTCCACGTTTTTAAAAATTAAATATTTCTCAAACGGTAAGTCAATAAAATCATAAAAATCAGCGTTGTTTTCTCTTCGATTAGAGATCTCACAAGATATACTTTCGACAACTTTTTTTCCCCGTGTTCGTTGGGTTTTGTAAACGAGTAACACATGTGTTACCAGCAGATAACACATGTGATACCAACGAGTGTATTACCAATATTGTACAATCATAAAAAAAAGTCGTCGAAAGTATATCATGTGAGATGTCTAATCGAAGAGGAAAAAATGTTGATTTTTATGGTGCAATTTTTATAATTTTTCAATGAGCCATTTTTCAGATATTTAATTTTTAAAAACGTGGAAGAAATGATTTTTGTGACTGATAGCGCATTCCTATTGGTTCTCCATTCTTACAAAATTTTACATTCTCATTTGAGCGTCTAACTCCAACCTAAAGTTTAACCTATAATAAAATAATAATGAAAATTAATAAATATATATTATAGGTGCTAGGACATTCTAGAAAAATTACAATAACGATAAATAATTAGCATACTCAATTTTATACTCCTATAGTTAAGAGTTAAGACGAGCATATTTAGTTAGAATAATGAGTAAATACAAATAAATATATCATTTTTAACCTATAAATAATGTGGTTTAATTTTTAGGTTCTACAAGAAAAACATATATATATTTGCTTTTGGCGTTGAGGGTGAGGACACTTTAAAGTCCATGAATGTATGTATGATGACTCATCATACTTGACTCCACGTCAATAATTGTCCAATTTTAAATTAATATGTGATATAGATAGATTGAGTTGGCTACTTTATAATTAATACAACATTTTTAAGTTTTTAGTTGCTTTGCTTGCCTAGTCGGATGATTTATATAGTTTATCATCATCAAAGTATATAATAATAATTTTATTAATAGTTTTGTTTGCTTTCTATTTATAAAGACTTTTTGGCCATTTACTCATTTTTGAAAAGAAAGACAAAATAAATAAAACAAGAAATTAACTTTATTAATTTCCATATTTTTTATTATCTTCATAATCATTAATATACATTTTGTTGGATAATCTGAATAAAATTTAGGTAGGTAATTGATGACATCTTCTATGACAAATGCAATGCTCATCTTTCTAAAGTTGTTATTAAGGAAATGTAACACTTTTTATTGATGAATAATCTAGTCGATATTTCATAACTTTAACATATTACACAAGTTTTATTCTTTGCCATTTTCACAAATAGCATTTTCTATACCAATTCAAACATATTTCTTTAAACATATTATTGAAACATTTCTTTTATATTTTTAGCCAAACCTATTCACCCAATTACATCACAAGTCCATCAAGAAAATGGATATTTTATTTTTATTTTTATTTGTGCAAATAAGAAAAATATAATTTATTTGGACTAACCTTTTTCATATTTTAAAGGAGTTTAAAGTTGATAGCATCAAAATTATATTTATTTTTTATAGATAAATGTTGGTAAAAAGATAAAAAGAAGTATGCAGTGCTTATATGTTTTATAAATAATAATATTAAGTCCTTAACCCGATTTATTTAAATTAGTATACATATACATAATACATAATTTAATTTATTTATTTATAAAATCTGCTTAAATTACACTAATATATGGCCGACCATGTTCCGCCGATGCTCTATAGATGGTCCAGATTACTCCACTACCATCTAATCCAACGGTCCAAAAAACACCACTAGAAATGAACACTTATCGACAATAAACGGCCCGTAATCATCCACGTGGCAGCTAAGATGGCGTTCTTATAGCATTTGATCCGACGGCAATCCTGTATTCCAATTTCAATTCCCTCCAAACATAACCTCTTTTTCCTTCCTTCTTTTAATTTTCCGGTCGTCGAATCACTTTTTCCGTTCACCGGGAACCTCAATTCGCCGCCGTTTCAGTTACGGTGTGTGCCTAGAATCATTAATTCGTGTTTTCTTTATTCAAATTCTGATTGTGTGTGATACAATTTTATCGATAAATTGGCGGTCCGATACAATCATTAATTCTTGTTTAGTATAAAGTCAAAACCCAAGGGTTTGAAACGTGCTCGACGTAATAGCTAACGGGTTCAAATTATTAATCTGGAGGATCGACAGATGTAATCGACTGATTGGCGGTAAAATTTCCAGAAATTTCGGAAGATTTTTTGTATTTTAGCAAAAATCAAGTATGTGTGTGTATTTAGAATTTTGATCTAGAAAAGTAATTGTTGAAGCATAAAGTCAAAATTCAAAACCCTAGGTAATGAATTTGGATGATCGGAAGTTGTGATCGACCAATTGGCGGTAAAACTACCACGAATTTCGGAAGATAGATAGAATTTACTCCTTGTAAAGTCAACGTTGATAGCGGAAATAGTCAAAACCCTAGGATTTAGAGCTTACTTGACGGAATGGCGGACTCCGATAACGAATCTGGCGGCGGTCACAACGGCGATCACTCACTCCGTGAACAAGACAGGTTTCTTCCGATAGCAAACGTAAGCAGAATCATGAAAAAAGCGTTACCAGCAAACGCTAAGATCTCAAAAGACGCAAAGGAAACAGTGCAAGAGTGTGTATCGGAGTTCATTAGCTTCATCACCGGCGAAGCTTCCGACAAGTGCCAGCGAGAAAAACGGAAAACGATCAACGGCGACGATTTGCTATGGGCGATGACGACGTTAGGGTTTGAGGATTACGTCGAGCCGTTAAAAGTTTACTTACAGCGGTTTAGAGATATGGAAGGCGAGAAAACAGCGCTCGCCGGCGCCGGACGACAGGGCGGCGATAGAGAGACCGGCGGCGGAGTGAACGCCGGTGGAAGTGGGAATGGCAGTGTTGTAAATATTGGGAATAATGGAGGGGGTTTTCATGAGAATAATGGAGGTAGTGGGATGTATGGGAGTATGGTGGGGCATCAATCACATCATAATTATCAAGGAGGACACGTGTATGGGTCGGGTGGTTATTATCAGATGGGTCAGAACCCGAGTAGTAAAATGGGTTCGGTTTATCCGGGATCCGGTTCGTTAACTGGGAGGCCAAGATAGGTTGCACTATTGGCGCTATATATTTGTAAATTTCAGAAACCGGCTGTAATATTGTTACACGTATACCTAAATTATAGATTTAGGTAGTTAAAAGACTTCAAAGACAAAAGGGAATATAGGTACGG
Source organism: Gnaphalium uliginosum (assembly GCA_963930675.1). Classification (NCBI taxonomy): domain Eukaryota; kingdom Viridiplantae; phylum Streptophyta; class Magnoliopsida; order Asterales; family Asteraceae; genus Gnaphalium; species Gnaphalium uliginosum. The sequence continues at coordinate 2,531,246 of OZ005685.1, forward strand.
TTTTTCATGTATTATTATTATTAATTATTATTGTTGTTATCAATAATAATAATTTTTATTTATTTAGGTATGTTTAAGTTTGCTTACTGCATTTTCATTGATGTACTAGAAAGTATATATTCTTAATGAAATTTAGCACTTATGTTATGAGCTGTTGTTGGTAAAGAGCTGTCACCCATTGAGGTTGGATAGAACATTTGGCCTCAACCATCAGACGAAACACCTGTAGATTCCAAACAAAAACCACCCAGTAGGGTCTTGGTGCTCAAAAAGCTCACCTTTCATATGTCAAAATTCAGACCTTGGTCACACTGCAAGTATAGTCCTGCATTTTTCTAAGACTATACCACAACTACGGATCTCTAATTCAAACCCCCACTTTAAATAAGAACCACCCACACTTCTAAGTCATATCAATTTCATCACCTAAAATGAAGCCGTAAGCTAACACATGCTCAGGACGACTGAGATAAAATGAAACGAATAAAATTCACAATAAGGGATCGATTTTATTTTCAAAAAACAAATAACATGATCAATCATGTTAAAAATAAACGTGAGAGTATCCTAAAAATCCAACTTGACAATGGTAGTTGAACGAAGTACGACAACAAAATAAAGAGAGAATTCATCAATCCCACATCAGTCCTCACCCATCCAATATGGCTGAGAAAATAATTCGGGTAAACCCGTCTTAGATGATGTACATGTATTCAAACTTACTTGAGTAACAGGTCAAAACGAGCTCAGCAAAGGATGGATAGATGACATTAATAATGACATAGACATTGAGAATATGGCATAAATGAGTATATTTGTAATAGAAATCGGTTTAGATGGGATACAAGGCACAATGTGCGATGATCCAGAGCAGTATTAACATGGTCTAGTACAAAAAGCATAGGTGTATAATATGGGGGTGCAAATAGAAGCCCACATTTAAGTTAGATAAAGACCAACAAATGCAAAATCATCATCTTCAAGTCAAGAAAAAGATCCACGAAACAAAAGAAAGATGCCTACGATTTATACCCATGTATACACATTAAGCATCAACAACATAGAGTCACTAAAGCAGTTCCATAGTTCTACTTCTATCTCTACAGGGTTATTTCTAGTGAACATGAAGTTCTTTATCTGCCAGCTAATGTAACCAACTAAAACATTAAATTACACATAGTTGTAGGAGATCAAACACTACATGGTCGCAAAAGCAAAAGATAACAGGAATTAAGGAAAGGATTAGCATTAGGTGTTTATCAACATGCCTTTATGCTTTAACGCCCAATGCAACTTTACCAGTTTTCTCAGGCTCGACTTCATCCTCATCATCTTCTTCATCTGCTAACTTAGTAAGTTCATCCTTAATCATTAACTTTAAAGTCGCCTTTCTTGGTGTGAGATCCGTATTGAATCGCTTATCTAAAATATTTGAAGACAATGACAGTGAATATTAGCAATGAGTAGAGACATGCATATGGCCATATGGGCGTGCGAAACTCTAATACGAGAAAGGGACAAGTGAGTATGGAAAAGAGCCCAAAATGGGCAGGTCAACAGATTGAGTAACGGATCAACCCGGACCATGTGGCATCAGGTTGACCCGAAACATTTTTTATCCAACATTTATACAAATAATTTGTGTGTTGAAGATAATTACAAAACATACATTTTACAGTCTACATTTGGAATAAAGCTATTTAGTGTATGCATTCATAATGCATTTGGGGCCAATTTCAACCCTTCCAACCAATTGGACTCGTTTCTTCTTTGCTGTTATATATAGAAAAAATAACCCAAGTGGATGGTTAAAATTGCTTAAATCAGAAAAAAGTAACAAGACCAAGAACCACGAAAGAACCAAGAAAAGTTTTAAGCAAATAAAAAGTTATTATGCACACTAATTACTATAACCTAGAGCAGAAATTAACCGTATGATGTCCTAATCAAAATGAAAAGTGCTTACTAAGCTCTTTGAGAATGTCGGTAAAGGTTGCCTGCAAAATAGAGAAAAGAAATGCAACATAGTCAGTGCTTGAGAATCAAATCTATTAACTGTCAACACTGGGCACGACAATCAAATCTACAGTCACCCCACATTAGATAGGTGTTATACTAGGATATCAATCCAAGGAACTCATGACCTTGGAAAAATCTATCTCTGACCAACTTATGGCCAAAGAAATGTGTGGCAGACTTAACAAACGTCCTATAAAAGTCAAATCCAATATTGATAGATTAAGGTTGACCCCTCGAAATCGTGGAATATGACCATATCAATAAACATCTAGCCAATCTTGTTTCATTGCAAAATTAAAAACCAAGTGGAATAGATTCTCACCGTATCGAAATCAACTTCTTTAAGGATCTCACAGACTGCAGCTTTGAGTTCATCATCACTAGGCTTTTGCTTTTCTTCTTTCAGTTTCTCCTTCTCTTTAACATCCTTTTTCCCTGTTACAGATGTAACCAGAATATATCAGAGTTGTATGACAGATACAGATTTAACTAAATCAAATAATAGATGCATAAACAGAAAAACTAATAATAAAAATAAATGCAGCAAAATTGGTAACTTTGTACACATCAAAAGAGTAAGGTGGGATGGCCAAATAGGGTTTTACTTGAAACACTTTTTACCCCAAACAACATTCTTTTTTTCTATTCAACAAATTTAAGTGTTAAATAAAATTAAGAAAAACTAATAATATAACTTTGAATAAAAGATTTAGGAGGATTTATGCATTAAAAATATAACATGGACAACTTCCGACCCGTTCAAACATATAACACGTCAACTCATGCATAAGTAAACGAGCCAATACTGCCACCTATAAAGAACAGATTAGATTAGGACAAAGGAAGACAATTTATGCGCACCAGCTTTCTCTTTGGAAGCAGATTTCTTGGGAGTCGAAGGCTTCTCATCAACCACATTACTTTTTCTCTTTCTTGAGAAAGTCTTTGGGGTGGGGTCACTTTGATCTTTAGATTTGGTCCGAGTTGTAGATGATCCAGTTGGTGTCTTCTTTTGAGGAGGAGTAGACTTCTTCAGTGTTGCTTCTTTCTTTGATTTAGTTTTCAAAACTGATTCCTTTTTGGAAGGAGGTTTTCTGGAACTCCGTTTTCGCTTCTTACTGTCTTCTCCAGACTCGAGTTCAGACGCATGTTCTTCGCTTTCAGACTTCTCTGGGCCACCATTTACATTCTCATGTTCATTGTTTTCTTCCTCTTCCTCCTCTTCTTGTTCTTCTTCTTCTTCTGAGTCTTCCATCTTTTGTTCTTCAGACGCATTTTTACTTTTCGGTTTCTGTAAAAACAAACCCCAGGGAGAAGGAACATGTCATCAGAGAGATTTGGGCTTAATATTAAACAAGCTCTCCTTGTTTTACTAGTGAACACCATTGGAGTACAGAAAAGTGTTATTAGGCATCACAGACCAAGTATCAAATGGCTTTAGTTTAGGAAATATGGGTTCAACTGTTTTCGTATACGCTTAGGAATAAGAGTGTACCTTTGACGAGTTTTTCGAAGGTGTAGCCTCACAAGTTGGACTTTTCTTGCTCGACCTCTTGCGCTTGCTACTTGGCTGAAGAATATGTTTATATAAAAGATATTATTGTGATAATTGCAAGCAATACTTTTAGGAGCTTAGGCTGAAATGCCGTACCTGTTCTTTCTCTGCAAGCAACTTACTAGTTGTGGCATGAGGAACCAACATAAAATCTATTAGCTTTGCAATAACATCTTCCTGCATGCAAAGTAGACATAAGGTCATTCTGGTTTAACTAGATACTCTAAACCAAATGGATTGTCTCATGTTCAATAAAATGCTGCCTCTTATCTTGCAAATATGCAAGTCTAAATTATCTATAACAGAATGACATGCAAAATGATGTATATTGATGGTTGTGATGTGATGACCCCATTTTATAAGTGTGATACAAAAGAGAATGTCTACAGTAAAAACCAACGAGTTGAAATAGAAGTAAAAATGTGGCGCATTGGGTAACGAGTAAAAATGTGTTCGCTTTGAAACAAGTAATACTTACTAAGGGTTAAAATTGGGCCAGGTCTGGTTGGGGTTGACCAGTAAACATTTGTTTGTCCATTCTATTTGATATATTTAATAACTAATTAACACAATATTTACGATTGCAGAAACAAATATCTTACAGTGATAATCCAAAGCTTTAAATAGAACTGTTTAGGAGGTTGTATGCATTAGATACTGACACTGAAAAAGTTCAGTTATTTTTTATTATTAAACCCGTTTGAGAATAAACAACTCAAATCGAGCGTATCATAAGTCAAGTAAATTGTCTAAAATCTGCCACCTCTAACATGAAGTATCACGATCAGCAAGGATGTAGCAAAAAAATTGCGACTAGAGGTCAATGTTTTTAGTAAATATACTACTGACATGATTGCGTGATCGCACCGCTAAGTCTGTTAAACAACTGATGGCAAATCCATATGATAACAAAAGAGCCACACGAACCTTTTTTGCAGTAGTTCTGGTAACTGGTATGTCAAGCAGATCACAGAACTCAAACAACTTCTCCTTATTACACTTGTCAAGTTTTTCATGCACTTTGTCTTTCTGCTTTTCCTGCAATATAAAATTATTTCACCCCTTCAGAATCCAGTCACATCCACTTATGTGATTACTCGAACTGGACCTTATATAGTATATTGCAAACCCATATAGTCCCTTGCTATCAAAACTTCTTCCCTGACATAAAAATGTCATCCAATATGCCGATATATCCACAACTGCTATAGTCTTTCATCCCAAATTGGTGTAAAATATCTGTGCATTTTTTATTATCTTAATATCAATGAAATCTGCATCCACGCATCTTTATGAGATTTACTTTATTTGATAAACAGTGCTTCGAGGCTTTTCCTTTTAACAAATAGCCAGGGTACACAAACTTTTTAAACTGGGTTAACCAAAGTAAGTAAGAGGTCTATTCATGTGAACAAAGAACAATAGTTTCCTACTGGTGATTTACTTTTAACTCATATTCATGCCATGCAAAGCCAGAAAACTGCAACATGTTACTCTTGACCTCCAAAGCCTGCAAGGTCAAACACAAGAGTCTGCAAGTTAAAGAAGAATGTGCTTGAACTAATAGATACTTTTTCTGTGTGAACCAAATGAACGGACGTGATGCCTATCTATTGATTTCAATGACAATGCATGATAACAGAATCGTAATGGACATTCTGGGAACCATTTACTGATCAAGTATGCTATTTGGACCTATTTACTGACACTAGAGGTGGCAATTTGAACCCATCTACAGATCAATGCGTCAATTAGGGTTATTTTAAATAACAAATGGTTCAAATAAAAGAATTACCTACAAAAGAAACGGGTAAATATACCCAAAGTGTTTTTTTATTGTATACAAGCTCCTAGTTCACATTATTCAAAAAATAACACGGTTTTTGTACTACTATTTAATGCATTAGCTATTTATTATAAAATTTAAATATATAGGACAAAAAACAAACAAATCCAAGCAGATCATTTGGACAAAAACCTGTTTTGACTCATTACCCAACCCATCTGACCCGCCCATCTTGCCACCTCCAGTGCCTATAAAATAAATAAGCTGATAATTTAATGAAAAATCCCACCTATACAGATCCAAAGTCCTTAAATAGACATATTCAGCTAAGGGATGAATAGATAATACATCACTAGCAACTTGTTTGATTCCTTACCATCAGCCAATGTAAAACAGTAGAACGTTAAACAAACTACAAAAGAGTTCTCCGAAAGAAACAAAAACAAAAAAATAAGAGAGTCCTCTACTTTTAGAATATGCCTAACGAGATGTACTTTAAACACAAAACTAATTTTCCTGTTAAGAAGATCATGTGAGAACATAGATATGCATCGGTTCATGACTGAAGCTCCCTTACCTTTCCTCTCCTTCCCCCGAATAAGATTGTATGGAGCAGTTTAAGTGTGTCATCACCCACCTTCCTCTTTGATAACTTGTAAGACACTGAAAAAAAGAACACATTTTAGACGAGAACAGCAACAATAACATCATAAAGATAGCAGGCGACACACAGACATGCATGATATCTAACAAACATGTGAAGTCATTGCCATCAACTATTTCCTAAAAGTAACGAAGTTATTTATAATATAGATCTGTACTGATCAAAAGATTGTATCAAGATCGAGATTTCCAGATATCAAGCTTCTAAATGGACAATTAAGTAAATTTAATATATTCTGCCATTCTTACATCTTCGAGTGTGAACGAAGTTTGAGACCCCTATAACTCAATGAGAAGTTGAGAACCACAACATTAGAGTGTATATGAATAGCTTCAAGTGTCCACCAATTAAACACAACAAAGACCAAGATAAGCATACTTACAATTATGATTCATTGATTATGGTGATTAAAGATAGAAAACGACCATCAAAGAGAAACAAAAATTGCAATGAAGTGAACCATACTTCCTATGTATGACGTACAATGGAGTTGGTTCCTTCAGATAGAGTAGTCTGGGAAGTGTGGTCTATACTTGTAGATAACGCATTAATGCGGATCAGGGAAGCATGTATTGAACATACATAGAAAGACAGGTAGAGATGTCCACAAATCTATGAGGTGGTAGGCCTAGGGTATGTTATGGAAAACCCTTACAATAGATTAACAACATCTCACGCACTGAAGAAATGAACATGCAAGATCGAAGATTTTAATTTCGAAACAGATATTACTCCTTCCGAAAGTGGGCAAAAAGTTAAGATGAGATAATCAATTTTACATCTTGAAGTATGTATGTCCAGTTGATATAATCAATTATTACTTGAGATGATGAATTACGGAGTTTTATGAGATAACATCCATTATTCCATCAAAATAATAAAATACTAGGTTATTCAATTATTGTAAGTGTAGTACTATTATTTAGGAATAAATAACCATCAATTTCGTAGTTTAGTTCTTTGTTTTGAACATAACACGGCAATTTCTTTAGTCGGGCACACTAGAGAAAGCCAAGTAACCCAAAATTTTAACATTGAGAAGACTAGAACAGGCCTCTTATTCAAGACTAGCATAGTTTACCAAGTTAATGGAAGTCTATTTTACAAATGAGTGAATGACATATGATGCGTGCATATAACAAATTAAGGGGAACCCAGCAACCCTAATACCCTACCCACATTCCTTGGTAGATCCACCCATTTGTTTATGTGCATATAGCAGAGACATAATTATCAAGTGTAGTTTTAGCCTTTAAGGATCAGTTCGCTTTAGCTCATATTGAAGTGGCAAAACAAGAAGATTACCAACCTCAATACATCAGCATTCTACAGTACATCAAATTTCATGCATATTACATAACCAAAGTTAACATTTAAACATAGAAAATTTTAAAGGTATAGTAAGTGATTACTATTTATATAGTAAACTAGGTTCGGAATGTTAGCTTCCTCTCTACCATTGAAGTAATAAATGAACATGAACAAGGTACATGACGCATTGTGGCCAGTATTACCATTGCCATTTTAGATCGCCATTACCTTTGGCTAATTATTCAATAACGAGAACAAAAAATGATGTTGCTATCACTAGGGGTGTTAAAAAATATCCGTATCCGAATCCGTTATCCGTTATCCGAATATCCGATCCGAAAATTCGGATATCCGAAATTTCGAATACCCGGATTTCGGATATCCGAAATTTCGGATTCGGATATCGTTTTTCATAAATTTTGGATATAGTTCGGATATCCGATATCCAAAAAAAACAAAAAAAAATTCCTAGTTTTTTCTAATTTTATGAAAAGTATATAAGATAAATAGATTATAGTTATTGAATATTGATTAATAATGATTTATGTGGTTTAATATTCCATATTTTCAATATATAAACTCAATAACTTAAGATTTGGTTACATAATGTAACATTTTGAATGATTTGAACATTATTTTTTATAATTTTCGGATATTCGGATATCCGAGTTTGAACACTCCTAGCTATCACTACCAACTTGAACAGTTGAATCAAACTACATCCAATTGCAATATGTAAAAATAGGACACAGTAGCTGGTGTCTCTTTCTGGAAATTTGTGACCGCAAACTAGGCAGTCAAAACATAATAAAATTGATTGCAAGGATATAACTGGTAATGAATCACCATGTTACCTTCTTCTAGGCTTGACGCAAATGGATAACCAAGATATATAACATTAATTGAGGTCAAAAATGCGATTTCCTAAAGAATAAAAACTTAAAAAGCACAATGAATGACTCAAATAAGCAAGAACAATGCCTATAGGTCTACACACCCAGAACTAAATAAGAATGCAAAGAATATCCTGGATTATATAAATGTCGTCTTCTGGATAGGCTGAGTATCTAGCAAATAAAATACAATACGGTAATATATAGAAAAGATTATCATATGTTAAGTATCATTTAAAGTATTGGAAAGTGCAAAGCAAACTAGCAGATGATAGAAGCACATTGAATGAGCAACACTGTCTACAAATAAATGCAAGAATGACGTAAAAACTTTACCGTTTGGAATATCTTTCAAGGCAGTACCACGGCCCTGCACGCCATGATAACAAAAATTAATTAGTCAAGATAGAGAAGACCTGTTTGTTCATTAAAGACGTAAAAGACAAACAAGATCTTATAAAAATGTAAACAAATCAGCACAACCTTTTCAATATGAAATTCTTTGTCAGTATCCTTGTCAATGACTGCAACCAACCTTTCTACAGATTTCCTCTCTCGTACGGGTCTCTCAATTGTCGGACCAACAGGAGTTTTTGGCTCTACAATTTTTTCTTTCCTTTTTTTCTCTTCAGATATCTTACTGTTATTGGCTTTTTTCTCTTCGATTACCTTCTTGTTACCTTCTTTCTCTTCAGTCACCTTCTTGTTACGGTTTTTTCCTCCACCACTCTTCTTTGTTACACGTTTTTTTGATCCCGCATCTTTCATCTCTTCCGCTTTGTCTTCTTCCTCTTTTGAATCATCAGCTTCCGCAATTTTATTCTCAGTTTGCTCATTTGCATTTTCCTCGCCATCAACTTCCATCTCTTCATTCTTGGCTTCTTCTTTCTTTTCATCTTCACCTTCTTCCTTATCATCATTTAGCTCTTTCTCTACTACACCTTCATCTTTGCTAACTTCAGCATCTGCCTTATCAACGTTGACTTCTTCATTTTTAAGCTTCTCATCATCTTGCGTATCTTCACGTATCTCCTCAACTCGCTCCTTTTCCGCATTTTTCTTCTCACTTACATCATTGTCTGGTTTAGTTGGTGACACCATCCCGTTAGCCACCGCCTCACCGACCGCAGTGGTTGCCTCTTCCTCACCCATAACTGTATACATCACGTTAGAACCAACCAACCATCAACATTAAACCACAAATAAGTAGTGTAACACCCTTAGAAGACAACATTTAAAGCCAATTACCGATTTACCATCAGCGCATCCACCATTACATGTACAACATAACTTCAAATTATATATCACTTGCCATGCAAGAAAAATCACATACCATATAAATATAATATAAATGCATGTTTTGCACAACTTCAAATTTCAGCAACTAAAAATAAAACAAACTATAAGAACACATAAATACATTTCAGCTGATAACAATACGCACTGAATTAACTAAAATAAAACCACATCTCATGATAGACCTAACAAACCCTAACAGAACAAATGCACCTTCTACGCACAAATAATCAAGCAAAACAGTAACAGTTAACGTAATCAATTGAATAAAGCAACAGCAAAAGCATCAAAAAGTTACATAGACAAAATTTACATACACGCAGACACAATTTAGCTGGATAACGATGAGCATACAATCAACTAATTAAAAAAATCGCATCTCATAATAACCGTAACAAACCCTAACATAACAAATGCAACTTCTACGCACAATTAATCAAGCAAAACAGTAACAATTTACGTAATTAATAGCTTAATTGAATAAATAAACGAGTGAAATAAGTGAAAACTCACATAAATTAGGGCCAAATTGAATGTTGAGAAGCTAATTTGAGTTCAATTTTTTATTTTAAGGAGATAAAATAAGGGGGCGAAAAATGGCGTTTGATACAACAAGTAGGAGTGTGATGTGAGCAGCGCGAGAGTGTTTCGGACTTCAAATACGGATTTTAAATGAATTTAATTGCCATGTCACGTACGACTCTGGGCGGGCTAATATTAGTAAAGTACAGGTGCTTTGATCAACGGTTGAGATGATTTTGCCACCGTTTATTGAGAATGGACGGTGGATCGTGGACGTTAATGTGAAGGGGGTGGGCTGATTTGCCCAATTATAGGAAGTGCAGACGTGGGCCGAACTATGGATATGGATTAAAGTCAAACCAACCGGGTCGTTATTCTTGTTTATCTCGATCTCTTTTTCCAATTTTATATAGTAGTTTTGTTGCTAAATAAAAATTTAAAATTGTGTTTTTTGAAAATTATGTTATGGATGTAACTAGTAGTATATTAGTCCGTTGAACCAAGGTCAAGAAAATGTTAGTATAAGTATTGAAATTGTTGTTTGAAATAATTTTTTATCATGATCAGTTCGTATTCTACCGTCCAATAGATAATTTGCAGGTTTAAACGGTTATCGATGAAATACATATAAAGTATGACGAATCATCAAGTCAATAAACGGGTGAATTAGGAGTATACTGCAATTATCGTATAAACATTTGAAAGTTAAAGTTTTTTCAGTTGACAATGTTCCCATTTAATTAAATTAACTTTTACGTTTCTTTTTAATTAAAGGGTAAAACAATAAAACTTTATTTTAAACTCTATCAACTAACGCTTGTGGTTGCGGTGGTCACTACCATTCGATCGTACAATATCGATCTCAATCCATCTTTAAATTGGCGTTCCTTTCGAATTGAATGTTGATTTATAGGTAGCTTTTATATTTTTGCGTGCAACGAATAAAGTCAAAGTGTTTATATAAAGGTGTTAAGGGTGACACTTTATTGATGTGAATTGCTCATTTGAACTTAATTAACTGTATACAATATAGTTTTTATTAAATTAACACAAGTGGGTGATCAGTGGCGAATTTATTTGAGGTGGTTACGAGGGTATTAGTGATATCTTAAATGACCAGGGTATGAAGATATTTATTTGATTGCTAATTTATAAAAGTAAAAGAGCAAAGTTAGTTAATTTAATTGCTAGATTATAGTAATCGATAATTGTTATATTTGTTGTTATAATTTAATAAAACTATAATAATGATTATAGTTAAAATTGACATTCACAATCTTCATAAGGGTAGTATTGATTTATCACATTGTCAATTACCATTTATGAGTCATATTTTGAGTCACAAATTAACATAGAAGAATTTTAATTATTTTATTAGGTTAATTTGGTAATTTACTGTTATTTAAATAATTAATAATTAATCTCACACATAAGTAAATAGTAAATAAAATTTTCTTCTTACTACGTACATAATATTTTTCACTGTCTTTACGGTCATTCGTATTGATATCAGACTTAATGAAAAGAAAAATACAAAAGGAATACGAACTTATAATTTTACACATTTAAACGAGTGTCCCGGTGAATGTTAAAATAGATGCAATTCATTAAAATGCATTAATTTTAAGAATAACATACAATATATAATTTTATGATGAACGTTTACGATGCATATACTTATGATGCAGACAAAAAAAATATAACTCTTACCCCAAACATAAGAGAAAAAAAAAAACATATAAGAAAAATAGAAAATACCAAAATAATTACGTACTATAAGCTATACATTCACACAAAAATAAATAAAATACACTGTATTAATAATGGCATGTTACCGCTTTCCGTTCGCCACGTCTATAGTTGGTGGAATTGGGCAAGAGTTTTCTAGGGTTTATCTGTCCATCATATCATATTCACAAAAAATTGTATCAATTCAATTCCGTATATCAAATGTTCTTCTCAGCTGGAATCGAATTCCCCAATTGATCAATCCATTGATTCCAATTCACTTTTGAGCAATCTATATTCAAAGCACAACCTTATTCGCCCCAATTTAATCATTCAATATTCATGACCTTTTGTGTCACATGGACACTTCTGCACCAAACACTCCAACAATTGACGAAGACGAGTGGGGTAAGTTATATATGAACTACGATTGTATATGTAATTGTTCTTGTTTTAGGGCATGTAAATAGTAGATTGTAAAGTTTGTTGTTCATAAGCATTTATGTTTGATTATATACTTTTCTGTAGTTGTAAGTTGTAACTTTAATTATCTATTAATGTGATATTTAAGTTAATAAAAAAAAGTGATATTAAAATTGAATAAAAACTCTACTGTTCAACTATAATTGTAAGTTTGTAACAATTTCAGTTGGGAAACTAGTTTGGTATTATATTCACAGAGTGTTGATTATTTCTTTATGACTGTGAACGCGATAAAAGAAACTGACCTTTTAATATTGGGTTCATGAGAATCATGTATTGGTTACCATAAGGGGGCATTGAATAAATTGTTCTATAACGAAATATTAATTAGTGTGTTAATTCATGTGGTCAAGAATTGCATTTTTTTCTAATGTGATAAAGATTTGAGTAATCGATAGTAAATTCAAGGATTTTTGTGTCCCAAGTTGACAATCTGTTTAACGGATCTCTCTATACACAGTCGACCTTGCTAGTATTAATTGATTGTAACTAACATCCTAGCGAATCATGCTAGTTGTACCCTGTGTATTATTTCCTTGCTATGTAATTCTCAATGATCATGAGTCATGAGTCTTTTAGCATGATTTTTGATATATTGATATCAATGATAAACGTCATGGGGAAAATGAATGCTGGGAACTTGGTTTTTCTGATAAAGTTACTCAAAACAATATAGTTTCTCTAGAGTGAGCATACGAATTAAGTAGCGCTCACTTACTTGGATATTGAAATTGTAACAGTTTCATTTTGAATTAGAATTGTGAAAGTTCTTATTTGGGCACCTTGTTTAGTATTTTCTTATTGTCTTTGATGATTATTTATTACCATCACTATGACAAAAAACCATTTTTTTTATTAACTTTACAAGACTCCTCTATATTTGATACCATAAGAGGACGTCAAATACATACATCAAGAATAAATTAAAGCTATAAAATCATTCATGTCAAACATTGCATTTTTCCCATGAAGAGATTGTGTAATCGATAATAACTAGCTAATGTACCGTATAACCTTAAATGACCGTGGTCAACAATCTAATTTCACTACTGCTAAATGATATTAACGAGCACACTAATAAAATTTTCTTACTTGTACCCCAATCTTCTATGTAAATGTTTGATCATGAGTTTCATATATCATAACGTGCCTTTTCATCTGTGGATTTTATGGTTTTGCAATATAATTTGGAGTGAAATGCATGACCTAAACTTGTTTTCCAGCAAAATTAGTTAATTAGTTTTGTTATCTCTAGTTTGGGACATTGAATTTATGTTGATATACCACTGCATGCTGATATTAACTATCATTCTCACGTTGTTGAACTTCTAGTGGTAATCTCGGTACTTGCAAGCAATGGATGCAAGGAGGATTATCCTGTGTTGATCCGCCTTAAGTATGAAAGTGTGAAACAGGACCTGAGAGTATTTAGGTTGTGTAGAAGAGAAGTTGGTTTTTACCAATTTGTATTTGCGTCTCGTGTATTATAGGTTGCAATATTCACTGGAGTGTGTCTAGTTAAATTAAATTTGGTACCTTTCAGTTTAAATGTTGAACTGTTGGTAACGTGGAATAAAGGTGTTTTAAAGGTAGGGCCCAACGTAAGCATGGCCAAGTCTCCCATACGAACACTGCCCCACTTTAATTTCTTTCTAAATCTAATACAACCCTACATCTCATATTTCTTTCTTTCTACATCATATATGAGTAGATCTGGGAAGGTAAAAATGATGACTTTGATTGACTCTGCTACTTTTGTTGTTCATTGTTTTTTTGGCCTTCTATATTTCTGTTCTTTAACTAATTGTTGTTTGAACCAATGTTATTTGTTAGACACCGATGGCTTTGTAATTCCAAGCTTGGAAATCGAAGACACAAATCAAAGCACAATAAATGCTCCACAATTAGAAGACTCGAAAACAAACATTGAAGTGAGTAGAACATTTGCCAAGTGCTAAAACATTTCTGAATCATTTTCATTTCTGTTTGTATTTTACGTAGAGTTGGCAAAATGTACGGGTCAAGAAAGTTCAGTAATGGATCAAAGTGGGTTCCGGTTAAAATGGGTGTGTCATTCAGAATGGATCAAGATTGGGTTGACTTGAAACAATTTTGTCAAGTTTTTTAAATTTGTTGGGATTAAACGGTGTCAATAGTTGATTACATAACTTAAGTATTACAATAATAATCTAACTTTTTAAGACAGACAATTTACAATGTATTACTGTCCATTTTGAGTCAGCTTGGGTGGTTTTCAGCCTGTTTGACCCAATTCCATCTTAGGTAAAATATTAAAGTTTGCCCATTTGACCTGTTAGGAAAAAAGCATTACATTATCAGTTTCTTTACATGTGCAGGCTAAGAAAGAGGAGAATATATATCTTGGACCTCATGGAGCACCTCCGTCACAAGCAAAACCGGATGTAAACTCTTCTGGACGAAAACAAAGGTTCAGGCAGAAATTAAAGGATGCGGATGAGAGAATTAGTGGGTCTGGACGAGAAAACAAGCTGGAAAATTTGAGAGATCTTGTGGGTGGAAGCAAGATGAATACTAATATGTCCAAGAGTTCTCCAAGGGATTGGTTAGATCCACATTGTCATGAGTCTCAGTTTGAAAAGCGCTATCCTCTATAGAAGTTTGATTGTTGTGAGTTTTTGAACGAGGTGCTAGACCCAAAAGATGTTCTATATCACCCCTTCACGGGGGACCTTTAATTTATAGTTGTGCTTATCATTATCGATTACATGATATGTATACTGGCTGTCATTCCTTTTCTTTTTTGAAGGTTTTGAGTTTTGAATGTTTGATAGACTTGTTGCTTCCGGTGTTACTTTAGCTTTTTTTGTGGGGTCCTTTCCAAATGCTTTCAGGTCATGGGTAGTGTGAACAAGATTCTGTTAATGACTGTTATCTTACTCTGTGGGATCCTTACGAAACTGGACTGGATGGCACCCATACATGGAAGTTACAAAATAATGGAACCGAGAACTGGTTTGGAACTGGTATTTTTTGGTTTGGAAAGAATTTTGGATCATTAACTAAATGCAAAATTGGGTTTTTTGAGGTTTAAAAAGTCAGAAATTAAAAGCCAAAAAACTATCTGAAACATTAAAAAAAAAAAAGCTACCAAATTGGTTCAATTTTCGCTATTGCCTTTTTAGACCAATATTCTTTGCACACCCATGTTTTTGGTAATTGATTGAGATCAACATTATTAAGTAAATATAAGGGGTACCGTTTGGCATGATTTACTGGTCAAGAGTCAGGACCCAAGGACCTATGATCCAGTCTTGTAGTATCTGGTCAATCATGTAAACTATGCCAAACGTTGACGTAAATGGTCCCGAGCTTTGGAAAAGAACCGGTTTCTATAGATTATCATGGACTTTACGGCAATATAAGAAACTACATCTAGTAAACTACACTTCTATAGATCCAAACTACATTTACATAATCTATTTGAAACTATATATCTTACAGTTCATAGAATATGCAAACCTTGCAACATTCTGCAAATGAAAGCTACACTGGAGTTTGGAAACATTATAGAAGTATAAAGTTTTAACAAACAAAATCTACCATTCAATGATTGTATCTGGGCACAGTCCAGTCTCGTGCTTCAGCTGGAAAAGGAGGGTCTGCCAGCAGGTCCCACCAGGGTTAAACCGGCTGTGGTTCCTTTGAGTCTGGTCTGCTTGGTCTACCAACTTTTGCGCATCCTTCACTCCAAGTGTTTGAAACTCACTGTCGTCGCTTAAGCGATAACCATGAGATGTAATTTAACAGGTATCTATCTCAGTTTCAACCAAGGAATTCTAATGCTTTTGCTGAGGGTGTTAAACCATGTTGAGCAAGGTACTCCGGGTTACAAAACTTGCTTAGATGCCTCATCCCGCTATCACACAAAATTGTTACAACGGTATGACCAGGACCCAATAATTTGGCTACTCTCACAGCCCCAACACAATTCATTGCTGAAGAACTTCCAATAAACAATCCATCATTCTTTAAAAGAAATCTGATTAATGAAAGAAAAATTAGATTTGCAAAAAATAAAAATATATATATATATGGTAAAGTTTTTATATCTAACGATTAAAGTTAAAAGGGTCAAAATTGCCTTCTGTACAACTAACCAATGCAGAAAAAAGAAGCATCACTGCTACATGACATAAAGATCTATTTTCTGGGAGACATGGATCGGACCATACCTAGACATTTCCACAGCTTCAATATCAGTGCCTCTGAAAGCTCCATCAAGTTGTGCCAATTTAAAATTTTCCGTCAATCTATTGATCCCTATACCTTCAGTGACAGTATCAAATGGGTTCTTAAGCCGCTTCCCTTCAGCCTCTTCTCTTGTGTACATCACCCCCCTTGTAACTTTGTTGAACAAACCAGAACCAGGAGGATCCACAAGAAAACACTTTATCCCCGGATCTTTTTCCTTTAGATGAACGAACAATTTGTATTAGGATTATAAAAACAACCATTACTTTCTATTTTTTGAAGCTTTTTCTAGTGGAATGGTTGGCCTCACATGGGTGCTAGAGGTAGAGATTTTGACCAATTAATTAGCAAATAGGTCGATTCAGGTTATGTTTTATCTCTAACAGGTCAAACCGTTCAAACAAAAGAAGAATAGATAGAAGGAAACTAATCAAATGGGTCAAACGGGTTGTAAATTGCCCAAAGTATATTTTAGTTCATAAAACTTGGAAAATCAGTTTATAAAATAATAATATATTCTGTTGAATTAGTATACTTACTCATCATATTTGACACACTTATCTATCTATACATATAGAAGAAGGTTTTGATTTGCCTATGTTGCTTCTTTATACTCAATCATTTCCATTAAAATATGATGTGTCATCAACTTATAAATTATAAATTATTTTCTTTTTTATACATATGCCATGTAATTTATTGCTAAATTTGAGACAACCTTAGTTTACTTCCTAATCGATTGGGAAATTTTCAAATCAAAATCCTATCACTTAACTACTTTCTATGAATTTTAACAAGAAACCAAAACTTCCAATTCATGATAAAGCTCAAATATCCATATCAAATCCTAACAACAATTTAGAAATCGAATACTACTTCAAATTCTAACAACGTCACTTTTCTTATAAGTGTATTTGAAATCGGTACTTGCATTTAAAGATAATTCGATTTTTTTCTTTTTTAAAACAAATTAATTTTGTTAAAATGCAGTGTAGTTAGATTGCAGTGAATTTGACCATTGATCCTACCCCTCATTCTCCTCAAAATGCAGTTGACCCTCTGACCTCACACCGTTATTAGTATGTGTAAAACTTTGAAATACGTTGGTTTGTTTTATGTTACTAATTTTTTTCCAGTAATAATTGCACATTCAAGTAATTAAATTAGCTATTCAAATCCTTGGATACGCGCAAATTATATAATTGTATTTTCTAAACAACCATGCATCGCACGGGCTTAAGGACTAGTATTTTATTCATAAAAAGAATTCCAATTTTGAGTTAAAAGTGCATAGGGCCAAGTAACCTGACCTTACCTGTTTTGATCCGTGTGGATTTTTTATTAAATCTATTTTGACCCAAACCCATTCATATGCATTATCTAACCCGCCCGACCTACACATGTTGATACTTCTAATGAGTGCTGACCTTTAGAAATTGAGAAACACCAGCCACAGTACCACCCGTGCCTGCAGCTGCAATGAAAGCATGCAGCTTTCCACCAGTCTGTTCCCAGATCTCAGGTCCAGTTCCTTCGAAGTGAGCTCTATAGTTTGCCAGGTTCTCAAATTGATCTGCAAAGTAGCCACCTTTATACTCGCCAACGAACTCTTCATTTTGTTTTTTGTTCTCAGACAAGTATCCATTTGTACGGATTGCATCTTTGCCATTTTTTTCATTTCTGTGTTGCAGTGCTAGCTTATTTGCTTCTAAAGCCCTTCTCCTTGCAACATTGACATAGTGATCTTTGTGAGTTATTGACACTGGCCTAACCCTTTCAACAGTTGCTCCAAGGGCCTCGAGTATTTGAGACTGAAAAGTACAAAGGAATAAGGATGAATGAGATATAACATGAAACTGATGAAATATAATTTCGGTCAACTATTGAGAAGCAAGTACTCTCCAATGCTACTTAACGTAACCCTATATTAATAATCATATCAAGCACTTCGTACTTTCACCTAGTACATACTTATAGAGTGGCTTCATCATGGAAGCAATATTCTTACCTATTTAATATATGTAAAGATGTATTATTGAAACATCGCCATTGCTTAACACACCAAGTATCCTAAATACTCCAAGTCTCGAAGTATTCAAGCAGGCAAGGATGGAGCTTTTTGGAGACCAAAGGGGCTTGTGCCCCCCCCCCACCCAAAACCTTGTCTGCTTATATACAAATTAATAGGATCAATCACTTATGGAGTTAGTGCTACACAATATACTTGGAAAAAGTTTAATGTTTGGCCCCTCCAAAACCAAATATGTATATTATGACCCCCCCCCTCCCCCCCGGAAAAATTTCAAGCTCCGTCCCTGCAAGCAGGTAGAGTGACTTAGTTGACAAACCTATAGGGGTAACACAAAACTAATGCCAATGGGAGCTATAACAAGAACACGGTGAAAATTTTACAATCAAGTATTTGTCTAATAATTGTAAAAGCAGAAATTTGTTTATGCCTACTCTGGAAATTAACCACTTCTCAATAGTTAACAGTGAAAGTTTTTACTAGCTTAAAACAATCGTATCAATGAAATCTATCAAATTTCTATATAAGATGTTCAATATTGACATACCTTCTCAATAGCAGCATCATCTGGGATAACCACATGGCATTTGCATCCATAAGCAGGAGCAACTGTTGCAAGACTAATAGCTGTGCTCCCAGCACTCCCTTCTGTAACTACACCACCACGAGATAGTTGTCCATATTCCAAAGCCTATGGTGTAAATTCATCAACATAAAGATGTCATAATAATACTACATATTTCTTAATAGAAACCCATGCGTTTCGACCCATGGACAAATAATTTGCTCACCCGGGCATTAGCCAAAAATAAGTAAACGATTTGCTACAACCTAACTTAACAAACGGGCCAAACCACCAAATATTGTGGCAATATCAGTATATCTCCTGGATAAATGGTTCTTTAAAATAAACACATGTGAAAATAACGGAGTCAAAGAAACATACAAGTCCTAGCAGATGATCAATTTGTTTACATAATAAAAGCAGGCAGATTTTTAAGACAGCAGAAGAATAAACCTCTTCAATAATTTTCACAGCTACTCTGTCTTTGACACTTCCTCCAGGATTCAAAAATTCTGCTTTCCCATATATCTGATCAATACTAATCAAATTAATAATGATTACAGTCTATAAAATTAAAACTAGGACACACAAACTTCTGTGTACAATGTATGCATGTTCGTGTATGTATATGCGTATAAATGTATAATGTGTGTTTGTGAAAAAACAATGTGAATACTTATTTCGCACCCAGTACATATATATGTATGAAAAAACAAAATTATGTACGTAATGTATGTACGAGTATATCAGTATAAGCATTGTTACAATCTGTAAAATTAAATTTAAAATACACAAATTTCTGTATGTAATGTATGTACGTGGTATGTAAAAGCATCGTTACCATCAATAAAATTTAAGATTTCGTATAAATCAGAAAAATTTAGAAAAATCCGACAATTCGCAAAAACCAACATTTGCGAGCAACTAAATTTCGTCAATCCTATGAATTTCGCAAATAAACCTAATACGCAGGAAGAATAGAACTTTGGGATTAATTCTTAAATATTTGGCATGAATCCCAAAATTTTAGCAAAACTCTGAAAAAGGACGTGAATACTTACTTCGCAACCAGTTGCATCAGATAAGCTATTAATTCGAATTAGAGGAGTGTTGCCAATGGCACCAATAATTCCATTTTTCCTCGATTGTTTTGGAGTTATGGTTTTGCCTTTCGAATGTGACGTATCTCGAACTCTATTGGATATTACGTAGATAGAATATAGAGCAGCTGAGACAGCTGTTATGAACGCGATTGGAATCGGCGATAGTGCCATCTCGCCGGTGGTCGGAGCTACAGAACGGCGGACGGCACGGCGGCTGTTATTGGATGTTGTGTGAATTAACAAAAGAAAAGACTAGGCCCAACCCAATAATATTGTGACTTTAGTTTAGGCCGTTAACCCTTTTAAAGCCCAATTATATTTTAATTTCATGAACTGTAGTAGATTCATGAAAATATTGTACTCCGTATTATACTATTATTATCGCCTAAAGAAAAAACACTTGATATGGTTCAAGTTCTTGTTTATAGTTACGGTTAATCGTACGCATAGACGATGAAGTTTAATTTTTGTACTGAGTTAGATAACAAACTTAATTTATTACTAATGTAGGCAATGAATTTGTTAGTTTTGTGTCACGTTAGGTAATATGTCACCAGGTGATTAGTACAACCGATCATTTTCAAATTTTAAGTGTTTTTTATTTTTCAAAATTACAAGTTAGTTAATATGTCATCGACAACAAACTTTTATTTTTATATCGAGTTAGGTAATATGTCAATTACACGTTAACTTTTTCAAAATATACCAGGTAAATAAAATAAAATACTTACCTAACTTAACACAAAATCAATAAGTTCATTATCCGCACTAGTAATAAATAATAAATTAGGTTCATTACCTATCTCGATAAAAAATAAAAGCAGTCGTTACCGATTTGTACCATTAACCTTTATAGTTATTGATTGACGATTGATGATTAGTCTAACTATCAGAATATGTTAGAAGTTTATTGTGCTTTATGGGTCAATAATTTCGTCATTGTTTGTTTTTGTTCATAGTAGATATTTCTAACATGTAATTAATTAATAATTAATAATAATCTATCTACTATCCTATAATCTTTTTGTCTTGGAGCATTAATGATCACCATAAATTCTTGAGTTTTGCCATTATAAAATAAAAATATATAATGTAAAGAAAGAGTTAGGAGCATTAATGATCACCATAAATTCTTGAGATTTGCCATTATAAAATAAAAATATACAATGTAAAAAAGAGTTAGTGGTGATTTAATTTTAATATACCTATAAACTAATAATGAATACATAAAACTCCATTTTTGAATCTACCCTTTATCTAATAATGGTTTCATTTATCACTAAATTAAAACAATATGTCATATAAATAGATTAATGTAACTATATACGTTTTTTCTTAATAAGATATGACTAATAATAAATCGATCTACATATATAGCTGAGCTTTTTTGTAATTAATTACTGGTGAAAAATATATATTCTTAATTATAAAATTATTTCTTGTTATGTGTTAAAAAAAAAAAAAAACATATCAGTCTATATACATGCCCCTAACCATTGAATCCTTCACACACAAACTCACAAATAATATTTGATTTCATTACATACCCAAACAACAATCAATAATTGTTAAAACCTAAACTTGCAAATTGAATGGAATGTAAGCTCAAGAACCTTTGAAATATGATCAAAAGTACGTGCTGCATTCATTTTGTCGTTGTTCCATCTCATAATCGTGACGATTTCATCTTTCGTCGTTGTTCTTCTCATCAGTTTAGCTTCTAAATTTCTTCGCATTGTCACCTACTTTTGGCCACTCCTATTATCCACAAGTCTCCTTCTCATTGCTGTTGTCGTGTTTGGTCGTACTTCTCAGCCACCGCTCGAGTTTTCCGATGAGAAAGCTGGCGAAGGAATCTTGGATTACGTCGTCAGCCAATCGGAAGCCAAGGAATGAGTAAAATCTGAGTAAATGTAATCAATGAACAACAACATTTTTTTATACTTAATTATGTTGCCATGCATGTTTGTCTTACGTACTTATTTGGATTAAATTTTCTTGACTAAACGAATAAATCTTATCTTAAACAGGGCCGAACTAGGATGGAATCTTAGGGGTAGTACAACTTTTTTTTCCATAAGATTTACGTAAAACATAAACAATTATGATCGTATGATTTTAACAAAATATATAACATCAAAAAGTGTGATTTTAACTAATAGTACTATTACAATGAAAATGTTGCGAGCTCAAAAGTATAACAGAAACAAACTAACAGATTACACCTTATAGTTGTCCTCGACGTTCGCTTAGACAATGGAAACGATCAATTATAACTTCAGTCGTAACGTTGTCAAGTGTTTTTTGCTCTATAGAACAAACCAAAACATTATTCAAATAATGTTGGTACAAGTAGTGTGTCATGCAACTTGGAGCTTAGAAGTTAGTTTTGTACTTACTATTTTGTAATCTGCTCTGCGAACTTAAGGTTAGTGCGAATTTGCTATGCGAACTTATGCTAAGTTCGCAGACATTGATAAGTTCGCTACTTAAGTTCGCATGAACAGTGTCTATATATATGTGAGTCAGTTTTGAATGTGATAATGCACGAGAGAGTGGGGAAAGGTTCTGTTAGTGCAAACTTGAGTCTGTAAGCGTTTGTGATTGAAGTTAATCAAAGTGAGAAGGTTATTTAAGTGTTTGTGTGATTCACTGTTAATTTCGTACGTATACAATTGAATCAAAGCAGGTTATCGAAGATTCCACATTCGTTAATCTGTGATTGAATCTAAACGATCGAGGTATTGGAACCTACATTTGGTATCAGAGCGTTCTATTAGGTTAATTCAATCGATTCGTGTTTGCGTGTTACGGGAGTGAATTCAAAATACGAGTGTTTCTGATTAATTGACGGTGATCATTTTGATTACACTTCAATTAGGTGTTGAATTACGCTCTGTTCGATTAATTGAATAGAATCAGTGTGATTTGTGTTTGTTCGAATTTATTCGGTGACGGAGTTTCGGATTAAGTGTACAGATCATAGTTTTTGTGGTTATTCTATTGATTTTGTTACAGACAAAGGATTATTAGGAGTTAAATTTGAGTTTTCCACGGTTAGATTTCAAAAGTTAGTTGCAATTTCTGAGTTTGGATCTTGATCAGTCGACGGGAATTCATTTTCTGCGAACTTGTGTGATAACCGTTTTCTCTGCGAACTTCTCATCTGGTTAAGTTCGCAAGTGTTTGTGCATTGATTACTTGTGTTTTGTTGGAATAATTCAAGGGAAATCGATAGTTTGAGTGTTGACAGTTTTTCTGGAAAACATGCGAACTTATTCTCAATAGCGAATTTGTTTAGCGAACTTTTGATTTGGCGCGTGTTCTTGTTTTGACTGGTTTGACTTTTACGAAGTTAATCTGCTGCGAACTTAAACTATTGTTACTGCGAACTTGTAATAAGTTCGCAATGTTAAGTACGCAAATTATTTGGGTTGCGAACTTGTTTCTGTTGCTTGAAAGTGTGTACATTTTGGACAACTTAGGGTTTTTCTGATAACATGGCTTACAATAATATGACTGCAATGATGAAATTCGACAACGAAACGGGAACTGCTAATAAACCATCGAGGTTTACTCATCCGAATGATTATGCAAATTGGCGATTCCGATTTGAAAATCATATTGCTTACAATGATCCGAGTTTGTTGATGTGTTTGACCAAGAGATATGTTGCTCCTAAGCTTGAAGGATCCGAAACAAATAAACCATTGGACTTGCTAACTACGGAAGAAAAAGCTGCTTATGAGAAGGAAAGGAAAGCATATGCTTCTGTCACAATGAGTTTACCTAGAGATATGTTGATGATGTTCAAAATGCATCTTACAACATTTGATCTATGGGAAGCTTTAGCTATGAGATATGGAGGAAACGAAGAATATAAACAAAGACGACAGGAACTTCTTAAAAAACAATTTGACTTGTTTCGTATTCTGCCAAACGAGTCATTTGATGCTTTGATTTCTAGGTTCTCTCTGTTAATTTGCGAATTGAGAGAAGTGGATATTACTCTTCCAAAAGTGCAAGTAAACAAGAAATTGCTGAAAGCACTACCAAAAAAAGACTGGGAAGTTAGAGCACTTTTGCTTGGAGATAGTCAATTTATTGGTGATTGGACTCTTGATGAACTTATTGGAAAACTTCAGACATATGAACTTGAAAGAAAAACAGAAGCCTCAGAAACTTCTGGTTTACAAGATCCAAGTTTATACAGTGCTGTTTCTCCGCTAGAAACACCTGGAGTTGTTTTATTCTCAGGACCAAATTTGTCTAGTGGAACTTTAGAGAATGTGGTTGGAAGTGAAAATGATTGCTCTTCATATACTTACAGTACTAATCTTAACCAGTCTGGTTCTTCTAAAGCTGTATCTGCATTGCCTTCAAAGATTCCAGAAGATCATATTGCTTTATTCAATGCATTCTTAAGTTCTTATGAGGGTTTTGTTTCTGGAAAGCTTTCTTCTATTGATCTTACTGATGAAGATTATAATCAAATCCATCCTGACGATTTAGAAGAAATGGATTTGCAATGGAATATGGCAATGCTTACTAGAAGAGTTAAAAAGTTTTTGCAAAGAACTGGAAGATCAAAGATTGGGGGAACTCGTCAAGGACCTGGTTTTGACAAAAGTAAAGTTCGATGTTACAATTGTCAAAATTATGGTCACTTTGCACGAGAGTGTGAAAAATCTAAGCAACCTGCATCCGGATTCACAAAGCCAAAATTTTCTACACCCCAACAGACAAGGAATGTGCAGCATGGATCTGGTTCATCTGCGTTAGCATCAACTTCTAGTGGCCCTTATGACTGGAGTGCACAGGTGGAAGTTGCCGCCTATGATCATTCTCAAAAAGCATTCATGGCCAAAATTTCAGAGGTTGATACCGATGATTTTACCAAACCCTGTGATACTTGCGCTGAATTGCAGGAAAAGATCAAAATGTTTCAAGATCAAAGTTTGAGTATGATAACTGATCTGAAGCAAGTCAAGCTTGCTAATCGTGTTTTAAAATCAAACGAAAAACTTTATGAAGAAAAATCAAAAGTATTGACATCAACTAATCAAGAGTTGAAAATCACAATTTTAAACAAGCAGGCTACAATAGATAATTATCTTACTCAACTTGATTAGATGAAGAAACAACTGGCTGAGGCTGAAAGTGAAATCTTAAATTTTAAAAGAAAATTTTCTAACCTTTCAGCTTCATCAGTTCTTCTGGATACAATAATTCATTCCCAGAACACTGACACTAAATCCAAATCTGGTATTGGATATCATGCGGTTCATCCACCCATGACTTATACTCAAATGCCAGATTTAGATCCAATCAAGGATTATGTGTCTCCAAGTGTGATGGATTACTTGAAAGAGAAGAAAATTGAGAGTGAAAAGACACATGTCTCAAAAGAATTTGTGAAGGAAAGTAAACAGCTTGATGAGACATTCAACATCAAAACTACTTTTGATGTTGAATGTAAGGATGAAAGTGTTGAAACTCTAAAAGAAGTAAAGACAAAAACTTCTAAAAAGGAAAAATCTACTTTCAAAGATAAATCTAAAAAGAAAGAAAAAGTTTCAACTTCTAAGAGTGAACTTTCTTCAACTCTTTCATCTTCTGACAAACAAGAAAAAGTAGTAAGAATTTTACAAAGACCAAAATCTTGTGACAAATCTACTACTTCTCAGTCTTGTTGTTCTCATCAAACTTGTATGTCTCCACAAGTTCTTAATAAAACAACAAATGTTAAGAAAAATATTTCTTCACCACGAAAGTTTGTTGAGAAAAGAACCTGTTTTTTCTGTTATCAACAAGGTCATATCGTTCGTGATTGTTTGGCCTTTGAAAGACAACAAAGGATGAAATTTGATCGTTATAAACCAAAACAACACTTTGGTAGAAAACCATTTTCAAATTTGTTTGCTAGAAAATGATCAAATTCTCCTACTGATGTCAAGTCAAAGGATTTGTCTAAAAATAAGGGTGTTTGGAAGAATGTGAAAGAAAAGGGGATTGGAAAACCAAATGACACGTTTTCAATCAATCGCGATTTTAAGAAACATTCGAAATAGATTGACATGATCATTAGGGGTGATGATGGACAGCCCAAAGCCGTGAAGGCTTGGGTGTCCAATTTTAACTAATCTTGTTCTTAACCTGTGCGTGAACAGGATCAGCGACCGGTGGACAACATTTGGTATGTTGACAGCGGGTGTTCACATCACATGACCGGAAATATCTCTTTATTGTCCGACATCAAGCCGATCAATGGAGGATGTGTCTATTTCGCTGGGGATAAAGGTGGAAAGATAACAGGTGAAAGAACAGTGTCGAATGGGAAGATGAGTTTCGAGAAAGTGAACTTCTGTGAACAGCTTCAATATAATCTGTTAAGTGTATCACGAGTGTGCGACAAAAAGTACACGACTAAATTTTCAAATACTGAATGTCTAATTCTGAAACCAGGGTTTACTATTCCAGAAGAGTGGATTGTTATGCGTGCTCCTAGACGAAAGAACACTTATGTGTTAGATATGAGCACGATAACAACTTCAGACGAAAATCTGAATTGTTTCTTTTCAAAGGCTTCTGAACAAGACTCAATGTTATGGCATCGACGTTTGGGGCATATTCATTTTAGAAAGATTAATGAATTAGTAAAGCATGATTTGGTTGTTGGAATTCCGCGTCAGACTTTTGGCTTAAATGATTTCTGTATTGCCTATAAAAAGGGGAAACAGTACAAAAAGTCGCATATGTCAAAAACAATTAACACAATTCAGTCACCTCTAGAGATGTTACACATGGATATGTTCGGTCCAGTGAATATTCGTAGTATTGGTGGAAGATCGTATTGTCTTGTGGTCACAGACGACTATTCTCGGTTTTCGTGGGTTTATTTTCTAGCAACAAAGGATGAAGCTCTAGAAATTCTGAAGTTTCTCTTCTTGAAGTTAGAAAATCTTTGCAAAGCGAAAATCAAGATGCTTCGCAGTGATAATGGCACAACATAAAACCAAATATAAAGTTTCTAGAACCGTTTGGGTGCCCGTGTACAATTTTAAACACTAAAGATAGATTATCAAAATTTGGGGAGAAAACTATGGATGGCTATTTTCTTGGTTATTTTGTTAATTCTCCCAACAAAAGAGTGTTTAATAAATTGACACGCCAAGTTGAGGAACATTATGAAGTAGAATTTCTACGTCATACTGATCCCCAACAAGGTTTATGATGAGTTTTCTATTTCCTTACTAGATTAACATACAATGCGGAAATAACAATTAATCTAGGGCATGAAGGAAACTAAACCCTAAAGGATCTTAACTTAATAATAATACGCAACAAAACAAAATAAATAAGAAAATACTAACCTTTGAGAAAATTGGATTTCTCACACGCAGACCAACTAAGCAGACCTTCTTGACTTGGAGGCGAGTACTCAAACTAGAGCACCTCTAATGGTTCACACCCACGAACCAAAGAGAAAATTTCAACTCCTAAGGTCCCGATTAAATCAAGTAAACTCTTACAAGGAGAGGAATGAGAAAGAGAGAATTGAATTGAACACTTGAAGGCAAGGTGTAACCCCCTATTTATATAGAGAGAATACCCCATAGGTTTAATATGTCAGCCGATGTGGGGTATATTGATTTCGGGTTCCAACCGCCGGTTGGAATATCCAGTCGCCGGTTGGACATGTGCGTTCCACCGACTCACTTTAATTTGACTCCAGCCGCCGGCTGGACTTTCCAACCGGCGGTTGGATCAGGCTTCCAGAATATTCCTTTCGTTTCTCGTTAATTCATCAACTATTAACAAACTAAATAATTAACCATAATATTAATTCCAATTAATATTATCTCTCATTTATTTCTCTTTAATTGTTCGTTGAGGGCGACCCTAAAAGGACTCTACTTTTAATGATCTACTTACCAATTAGTTATGCACTTGGACACTATATCCAACAGTTTAGGCCCTGATTGGTTCTTTGACTATAATAGTCAATTCAAGTCTTTCAATGTTTTTCCAACTGGTGATGAAGATATTTTGAACATGATTTATGGGGGAGATGATATCTCACAGATCACTCATGTGGATCCTGTGGAGTGTGCTCCTGCTTTGAATCCTGCTGAACAACCACATAACAATATTGATGAGAGTGAGGATGATACTGATGATTACCAAGACACTCCAACTGAATTTGTTAATGCATTAAATGAAGTAATGGAAGCCGACACTAGTGGTACAACAACCGAAGAAGTAGTTAGTCCATATCTCTCTAACTTGGACTCCACTATTGTTCAGGAAGAACAACCTACTCTGAGGATTCATGTAAATCATCCTCAAGATCAAATCTTGGGTGATCCTTCTGCTGGTGTAAGAACAAGGCGTCAGTTACAACACACTGAAGAGGTAGCGAATTCGGCTCAGATGGAATCTTGTTTTCTGTCACAAATTGAGCCTAAAAAAATGAATGAAGCGTTGTAAAACTCATCCTTGGTCGAAGCAAAGCAAGAAGAGCTACAGCAATTTGTAAAACTTCAGGTGTGGAGGCTAGTTCCGTTACCCAAAGGCGAACATCCTATTAGAACACGATGGGTTTTTCGAAATAAAAAAGATGATCGTGGAGTAGTTGTTCTAAACAAAGCGCGTTTGGTAGTTCAAGGGTTGACTCAAATCGAAGGGTTGGACTATGATGAGGTTTTTGCTCCGGTTGCGAGACTTGAATCAATTAGACTATTTCTTGCTTATGCAGCATTCAAACGATTCAAAGTCTTTCAACTGGATGTAAGAAGTGCTTTCTTGTATGGGACGGTTCATGAGGAGGTATATGTAAAACAACCGCCGGGCTTTGAAGATCATCAATATCCTGATTATGTATATAAGCTTGGCAAAGCCTTATATGGTCTTCATCAAGCCCCGCGAGCTTAGTATGAGACGTTGTCACAACATTTGCTACATAACGGGTTTGTCCGTGGGCAAATCGACAGCACTCTTTTCATAAAGAAATCAGATGGAGACTTGCTGCTTGTACAAATTTATGTTGACGACATCATATTCGGTTCTACTAATGAAGACTTATGTAAAGATTTTGAGAAGATAATGAAATCCAAGTTTGAGATGAGCTCAATGGGTGAATTGGCATTCTTCTTGCGCTTACAAGTTCATCAGAATGACAATGGAATTTTCATCCACCAAACCAACTATGTCAATGATATCTTGAACCGATTCAAGATGCTTGACTGCAGGGTTTCTGGTACACCCATTGAAGTAAATCACAAACTTGGACCATCTGAAGATGAAGAAGATATCGATCAGAAAGAATATCGCTCGATTATTGGGTCTTTGATGTATCTTACTGCTTCTTGACCGGATATCATGTTTGCCGTTGCCATATGTTCAAGATATCAAGCTGCTCCGAAGATTTCTCACCTCAAGGCGGTAAAAAGGATAATGTCATATCTAAAGGGAAAACCTAGTTTAGGCTTATGGTACCCTAAAGATGATAATTTTGACTTAACTGCCTACTCAGACTCGGACTATGGTGGTTGTAGTAAGGATAAAAAAATCCACAACTGGTGGATGTCAGTTTTTAGGCAATCGGTTAGTCTCGTGGCAATGTAAGAAACAAACAACTGTTTCTACGTCCTCTCCTGAGGCCGAATACATTTTTGCCTCTAGTTGTTGCTCCCAGGTACTCTGGTTTCGGCATCAACTGCGAGACTACGAATTACTTATTACTGCTACTCCCATCCATATTGACAACACAGCCGCTATTCAAGTAACTCGAAATCCCGTACAACATTCGAAAACTAAACATATTGAAATAAGACGTCATTTTATACGGGAGTGTTTCGAAAAGCGGTTGATAACCTTAGTCCATCTTGATACGTTAAAGCAGAAAGCGGATCTTTTTACAAAAGCCTTTTCAAAAGATCGTTTTGAGGAACTGATTTCTATGATTGGGATGAAATCTCTAAATCATATTTGAGTGACTAGAAATTTTTACTTTTATTGTATTTTACAAAAAGTTCCAAAAATCCAAAAACACTGAAAAATATTAAAAATACAAAAACATTATAAAATTTAAAAATACAAAAACAATATAAAAACGAAAAATGGGGGAGATTTTTGTGTAAAAATAAGGGAATGCTAGTAGGCTTAAATTTTAATACTATTGTTGATATGTTTAGAAAAAATGTTTTAAAACTATATTTAAGTTAGTATTAAATAATATGATATACTAGATATCAGTAATAGTCTTAAATATCCTAAAATCAGTCATACATTTGCTGATATGATCTCTTAGCACATTAAATTTCCCTCACAAAAAGATTTTTCGTTTATTGTGTATTTTTGTTTTAAAAAATGAAAAATACAAAAAGATTCTATTTCTACGTTTGTTTTAATCTAAGTCACTCTTATATGATACATAACTAAATCTCATGAGAAACTTGAACTCACTTGAAAATGTTTCAAAATGTTTAAATAAATTCGCACAATAAGTTTGTAATTACTGTTCACGCGAACTTGTTCACAAGTTCACAGACATAGTTATAACTATAAATAGTGAACCTGCGAAGTTATTCTCACAGTACATCTGCGAACTTACTTGCGAACTTATCAAACAAACGCGAACTTGTGCTTTTTCGATTCCATGAGATTTCAAACCGTTAGACCTGCATTTTTCTGCTTGAATCGTGATCAATAACCTTAGATCTATCAACTGATACATTTACAGATCTTTAATCAAGGTTAATTAGTCTCGATTTCTAATTTGAAGTGACGGTTTTAGTGGGTATTTGAAGTTGTGTGTTAATTTGCAGGTAAAAGTGGTCAAAATTGTTATAGATACGCTTCTAAATGATAATCCGGTCTTAATGATATGTTTGATTGGATTTTAACATCAAAATTGAAGGAAATCTGTAACTTGCTCGATCATCTGCTACTGTTTCTGCGAACTTATCACAAGTTCGCAACTACAGTACAGCCAGATATTTGTCAAATACGCTCAAGTGTTACTGCGAACTTATTAAACAAGTTCGCATCAACAGTTCTAGCGTACTTATTTAAGTTCGCATCTTTCAATACTTTAAAAAATCGATTCAACTGTACATGCGAACTTATGTCAAATACGCAGGAACTGTACATGCGAACTTAGCTTAAGTTCGCAGGTTTCAACACTTAGAAAATTTTTTGTGCAAAAAATCTGATTTTGTTCTAAGAATCGAGTTTGCATATATATTTCCCTTATAGCTTTCAGATGGCTCTTCCTGCAAATGCTATCAAGAAGAATTTTGATGGAAGGCATAACATCACAGCCTTTTTGGATGTATCTGTGGATTCTTCAGCTCCGTTTTTGCTGATGATACAATTTCTTCAAAGATCAAGGATATCTTATGCTATTACAGCGGATCTTGTGATAGGCTGGGAACACAGTATTCAATTATGGGATAATGTTCGATATGAAACTGTTGATGAAGTTCCAACCATTTATTCAGTCGTAATGAATCATGAAGTAAGGATCACATAAGCAGTAATTAGAACTGTGTTTTAGTTCAATGATCATCCTGATGACAGAACAATTTTTCCAAGTACTTTGATAAGTGGATTTTTTTCAAAGGATAGGATATCCAGAGGTGTCTCCGGATCAGTACCGAAAGGCAAAGTTATGTGCAAACTTGAGATTTATGATGCACACGTTAATCCATTGTTTAAGCTCAAGGAAAGGAGATCTTTGATGAGATAAACTTTAATGATAACATTGATCAAGAAGGAGTAGAATAAGAAGTTGTTGTGGAAGATTAGATTGATTCTGATGTTGAGGATTTGGGTAAAGAGCAAGCAAGTACAGGCTCGAGTAAAATGGATACATCAGGTTGGTTTAAAGATCCAGTAGCGCCAGAGTCTCCATTGATAAAGAAGAAGTTTTACAAACTTAAAGACAACGAATGTGTTGGTCAAATAATCAGCTGGAAGTACGATGGTGACAACAAAGTAATTATCGTGAAAAAGACCGACGGGCTGCAATACTTCAAGAGAAGCTTCAAAGCATTCAGCACACTGCCGAAGGTTGAGATTAACATATTGGCTTCACTCCATTTGATTAATCATTCCGATGAGTACTTTGCTACTTGGTTTGAGAAGACATTGAGGAAGGAAGTCAGGCAGGGATTTGATCGGTTAAAGCCAAGTCTTGGTAGAAGAAAGATCTACAAGAAAATTAATCCTCTGACGGGAAAACCATGGATTAAATTGATATATCCTCCAGTGAAGTGTCTTAAGAAGATTCCCTTGGAAAAACTTCCAGTGAATATTACAAAGATCTTCAACTACTAGACATTCAATGGAAGAACAAATGAAGCTGAAATTGTGTGTTACGAAAGAGAAGAAATGAGGCATTGCATGTATCCAAAAATGTTCACTACTTTCATCTTCGATCCTTTGAGTTTGATAAACTTATCTAAAGACGAATTTAGAATGCCTAAACAATCACAAGATTCTTTGTAATCAAGAAGATAAACCTCAAGTGATCAAATATCACAGGGTTGTAGAAGTTTGTTGTACACAGGGAGTTCATGCAGGCAGCAATCTTCTGAGAAATTGGTCTTGAAAGGTATTCAAATCATCCAAGATGCTGACAAGGGGGAGTTTGTTGGTACAAGTAGTGTGTCATGCAACTTGGAGCTTAGAAGTTAGTTTTGTACTTAGTATTTTTTGTAATCTGCTCTGCGAACTTAAGGTTAGTGCGAACTTGCTATGCGAACTTATGCTAAGTTCGCAGACATTGATAAGTTCGCTACTTAAGTTCGCATGAACAGTGTCTATATATATGTGAGTCAGTTTTGAATGTGATAATGCACGAGAGAGTGAGGAAAGGTTTTGTAAGTGCGAACTTGAGTCTGTAAGCGTTTGTGATTGAAGTTAATCAAAGTGAGAAGGTTATTTAAGTGTTTGTGTGATTCACTGTTAATTTCGTACGTATACAATTGAATCAAAGCAGGTTATCGAAGATTCTGCATTCGTTAATCTGTGATTGAATCTAAATGATCGAGGTATTGGAACCTACGAATAATTATCTCCCATTCGATTCCGCAAATAAGCTTTATTTTAGAAAAATATCTTTCAACAGTCGAAGTTGCAACCGACAAAAACAAAGCTAATTTCAGCAAACAACAGACCACCCGAAAAGAAAGATACATTTTCGTTTCCACCATCACACGAGCAAGGTCAGCTATATTGTTCAAGTTAGCAAACCTATCACTACTACTCATAATCTGATAACAAACCTCAGGTTGAGACATAAGAGATAACCTATCATCGACACTAAAATCATTTAGATACATCTCGCTAAGCTTTACTAACTTTGATGCGTCAAAGTTAGAGAATGAATCACATGGGCTTAAAACTATCATATTTTCAAGCAATTCAGTATTTACCTCACTAAACCGATCACCGGATTATGGGGTTTGTTTTTTAATATAAAAATAGATAGACGGGCTTAACGCCTTTTTTTTCCAATTAAGTATAGGGTCATATTAAAGGATATTTAGACTATATATATCGGGCTATTCTTTTTGTGATAAAAATTAGTTAGTAATATTTTAAGGAACTAGTTGCACTTGAAAAATTTCGCTAGTTGCACAAAAAAAAATTACTAGTTGCATTTATACTAAAAAATATATATTTTTAAAAATTTACACTGTACGAAATTTTTTTACCAGTAGCACGTGCTACCCCCACCGACCTACTAGTTCCGCCCCTGATCTTAAATCTTAAATAAATATAATATAAGAAACATCTATATGACATCATCATTCAAGTTCAATTAATCAATCACATTTTTTTATTTAATCAATCATATTTAATTATTATTATCATTATTATTATTAATTATATAAATTGCTATTATTATTATCCTTATATCAATCCTTATGAATTAGGAATCTAGAGGATCGAATACGCCTTTCCTTAGTAGGAACACAATACGCGTATGTTTTATTTTATTATAAGCACAATTGTACAAAGAGTATAAAACATTAAAACAACTTGAAGCAACATCAAAGAATATCAAAATTTGGTAAATATAAATTAGCTTAACAAAGAAAGTTGAAAAAAGTTTAAACGTACGTACAAAATTCACACCATCAATAATGCAGTTAAATAAGTACAAATAATAATGGATTTATTGTTCAAAGTTACACATTTTTCTATTGTGTATATTTTGACTTTAAAATTTTCTATTGTGTGTATGTTAAAAATTTGGAAACGTGTGTTTGTATATTTCTTTTTCTACACTAACAAAAGACCCGTGTGATGCAACGTAAAACAAAATATATTAAAAGTGGTGAATCGTGATAGTATTGTGTCAAATTGGTCTAAAGTAAAATTTTTGATCGATTATGATCGAAATTTAACGTGAATCCACGAATGAGATCGATGGGTTAAACGAAACGGCTGACTTATCGCAGTCAATGTTATAATAATCTTAAATATACTACAGTAAACGGGTTACTGACATCATCAATAATAAAATTTGAAATTGAGCCAACTAATAATAACAGTTAAATGTGACTTATAAGTTTATATTTAGTTAAACAGGACAATACTCGAGCATTAAATTAGAAAATTAAATCAGTTATTAATTTTATTTTTAAGAATGAAAACACTAATTAAGGTTCAATCAATGATATACGATAAATTTATTATGAAATATTATTTTTATTATATGCGGTATGTGTATATACACGGTTTAAGATTTAGATCGATATGAAATATTATTTTTGTTAATTACTATGTTTATAGTTTAAGGAAACTACAACAATAGTTAACAATATCTTAGATGTCATGTTTATCTAGTTTCTTCATTTTTAGTATAATCAACTTAAATCGTACCTATAAATCAAAAATCAACTTAAATTAGCAAATACCTAAAAATCAAATTAAACTCTAACATCATACCTAAAAATCAACTTAAATCATACCTATAATTAGAGTTTTTAGTATTTGTTAGAGAAACCATACAAATTATACATGGTTGAAAGCCACATTTTTCTTGTCAAATTAAGCAGACTTTGGTACCAAATATACATGAAAAAATTGTATTAATGAATTGGGTTTTTTGCCGAAAAATGAATCAACAGTTTCCGTTTTTACATTTTCGGGTATCAACTAATTTCATTTTTTAAAAATGAACCACTAATTTAAAATCGAACATTTTTGGGTATAGGTAACCGTTTAAAACGGTAGCCATTTTCGGGTATAAGTAACCAAGTTTTGCATTCGTTGATAAAAGGGTTTTTTGCCAAAAATGAATCAATAGTTTCCGTTTTTGCATTTTCGGGTATCAACTAATTTTGTTTTTTGCCGAAAAATGAATCAATAGTTCTCGTTTTTGTATTTTCAGGTATCAACTAATTTTGTTGGGACCGGCTACCGTTTTAAACGGTTACTTATACCCGAAAATGTTCGATTTTAAATGAGTGGTTCATTTTTAAAAAACAAAATTAGTTGATATACCCGAAAATGCGAAAAAGAGAACTATTGATTAATTTTTCGGCAAAAAATTAGGATATTAGCCATAGTAATACGGATAATTTTACATTAATCAATGTAACCCATCATCTTGAGTTGTTTCTAGTTAAAATTCAATAAAATTCACCAAATCATAAGTACGTGTAAAAAATTAGCAAATACGAGCTATCATTGCATCTTCATGTAACGTCACACGGATGTTTGTGTAAGAAGGATTTCTGCAGCATACCACGAAGACTGCGAAAGCAAAACATCAGATGCTGTCAACGTGCCAGTCTTATCGAAATCGAGTCTTTCAAACTCTTCCATGATAGGTGCCATGTCCTCTTGGCTGATCTTTCCCATCTCTTTTAGCTTATAAAGGATGAATTCAGCAGCCCTGTTGTTTGATCATCAGTTCATCACATCAAATTGAGTCCAATTAATATATGTAAAAGTAGTTCTGGTAATTGTGAAATATGGTATGTGGGACTCACTTAGTGGGCCCCAAAAGCATTTTTCCCAATATGTAATGGTTAAACGTGACTTAAAAACAGAGGTTTTTTGCCGAAAAATGAATCAATAATTTCCATTTTTGCATTTTCGGGTATCAACTAATTTCGTTTTTTTAAAAATGAACTACTAATTTAAAATCGAACATTTTCGGGTATAAGTAACCGTTTAAAATGGTAGCCATTTTCGATATAAGTAATCGAGTTTTGCATTCGTTGATAAAAGTGTTTTTTGCGGAAAAATGAATCAATAGTTTCCGTTTTTGCATTTTCGGGTATAAACTAATTTTGTTTTTTTGCCGAAAAATGAATCAGTAGTTCCCGTTTTTGCATTTTCGGGTATCAACTAATTTTGTTGGGACCGACTACCGTTTTAAACGGTTACTTATACCCGAAAATGTTCGATTTTAAATGAGTGGTTCATTTTTAAAAAACAAAATTAGTTGATACCCGAAAATGCGAAAAATAGAACTATTGGTTCATTTTTCGTCAAAAAACCCTTAAAAACAGTGTAATATATGAACGAATGACAGTAGGTTTTAAGGCACGGTAATTATGAAAGATGTCTTGCATGGTAAGTAGAACCCGCTTAGTGGGCCCTCTTACCGTTGATATATGCCTCGAAAACTAAAATTAGTTGTATATGGAAAAGAAAATGCGAGTGTACTTACACTACAACACCATCATCGTCAAGATCGGCCGCCTCGAGGTCTGCAGGTGTTGTTTTTCTTTTAAGAGCCCATTTCACTAATGCCCTTTGTCTTCTTTGAGTATGTAACACAGCAAAAGTAAACAACAACTGAGCTAAATAAAGAGTACCAGACAATATCCAAAAAAGCGCAAAAACTCGCCCACCTTCAGTCGAAAAACACTTATCGATATAACCTAAACTTGTAATCGTCCCAACGACACAATAAAACGCGTGCACCAAGTCCAAATTCTCAACTTCAACCAAAACCACTGTCCCAGCTGCCATAAGTACCACAAGCAAGACAACAAGTATTATACACTTGTTTCTCACTTTATTCGTTTCCATTCGTTTAAGTGTTTCTGCCGCACCAACTGTTCGATTAGTATGTATCGCTTTTGCAAGCATTAGTTCCTGCTTCTCAACTAAAAGATCTGCAGCTTTACTTAACACGAGCCCGATAAGAAGCATACCCAAGAATACGAAAAGACAAGCTAACAATATCGTAGCATTGCTACCAGGAAAAAGGTCACCATACCCAACAGAAGTCATTGTAACAACTGTGAAATAAACAGCATCTAAAATGCTATTTGTTTTCTTTCCTTTAATTTGGTGTCTTAAAAGATAAAAACAAAGCGTGCCCGCACCTATGTAAACACACAAAATGATGGCGACTTTTCTATAACTCGGATGAAGGTAATCGAAAACAGATTGGGGCTGTGGAAGAGGGGCTGTATTTTTAGATGACGAATTTGAATCTGCAGTCGGGGCACTTTTAATACGACGAAATCTTTTTCTCTTGAGGGATGTTATTTGATCTTTCGTGATTTTTGGAGACGGTTTTGGTGTTCCTGTTTGTGAAGGCTGGCTTCCATCGTTCGACGCCATGTCAGCACGAGCCGCAACAGTACTTTTCTAGACTCCTGAGAAATTGACAAATGAATGGGTTGCAGATATCACTTCAATCAATTTAGACCATGTTATATGTTAGAAAACATAACAGAATTAACAATAAAGGTGTAACCAATAATAGAGGCATGTGCATGAGAGTGGATCATGGTGTAAACATGAAGTTATACAACTTTCGGCTAGTCAACATGATCTAGCTAACTTATGGAGTAGAAATTATGTTACTTTAATGTTTTCTTCATCTAAGCTTTACATGTTTAACAAAAATATTCTTAACTTAATATTCACATTTCTTGCTGTTTTATCAGTTTTCAATCTAATTTCCAACCTTTTATTCATTTTCCTACGCGACTTCGAATAAGTACCAATTACGAACCAATGCAAAAACAAAAATCACATAGTCAACGTCACAAAATCATCCTCAGATTCTACTGTTTCATCAAATGCAGTTTAATTTGTTTATCTCTTTAGCATACTTATATCTAAAACTTATACTGCATGCATTTAACGTACTTTTGTATATATAAAAACTTACAAAAAATCCTACTGTATCTTTTTATGGAGCAAAGAAACGTACAAATATTTATTTTTCATACTTAAATATATACGATAAGAATTTCAAAGTTCGTCACATAGCACCTTCAAACAATAAACAGTTATTATTTTAATATAACTGAATATATTTTTACATTCAACTAATCCAAAAACATAACCTGAAATTCATTGGATCTAAACAATTACTAACAGAAAATGCATGCAACACAAACTGCATCTAATCAATCTCATAAATAACAAGAATGAACTCACCTCTACGAAACGAAGAACACAATTCGATTTCTGAAATTGTTAACAGCAGGAGTTATACATGCATGGTTTCTAGTTAGTAGTAGTTAACATATATTGGAATGTGATTTGAAATTTTGTGCATGAATTAGAGTATATCGAACTTAAAGTTGAGAAAATGATCGATCTAATACGCTTTGGTGTACTCAATTGTCAACCGTTCACGTTTAAAAATAGTCGGCAGCAAGATGTTTAATACAATTGTTTTAAATATTTGGGAATTGTTACTTCTAGGAAGATGGCAATTTGTTTACTTTATTTATTCCATAAATAATGTTTATAAGATGTTTAATTTTGGATGTATGATGACACACCTCAGCTGTTAATTTTCGTGATCAGAAATCCAGATTCGTAACACTTGTTAAGATACAATGAAGGTTGATAATATAAATCAATGACTGAAATCGTTTGTTTCCCTCGAAATGCCGCCGACACATCGAACATTAATTAATCGGAGTAGAATATACACACTACCTAGCCTATGAGATTGGACGGTTCACCACAATTAGTTTGAAATTTTTGGTGTATATGAACTTTAATTTATGATACGTTAGGCACGTGGAGGTTCCTGCTTCTTTTTTTCCTACCATTTTATATTGAACCCTATTTTTTCTTACCAAAAATCCTACCCAATATGAGGACCATTGACTATAAATATACTTACATATTCAATAGTCAATTAATGTAATGCAAGAACATAGAAGACACGTGACCAGTGAGGTAGTGTCGAGTGAGGTCAATCAACCCAATGTTTTTTTATTAGGGTGATTTTCATTGAATTTCAAATCGTCACCGCTGTCACTACAGTGGCGTCTTCATATCTTACAAGAGGTATCAGTTCCAAACTTTACTAACTGCACATTTTGAATGGCTAGATAAAGGGTCATAAACGGTCATGGTATACCCTAGCTAGGCTTATTCACATACCAGTTTATTTTCGTTGAATTTTAGTACAATCTTGGTAACTAGCCCATTGCATATGTATGGAAGGGTTGTTACATAGTACAAGTATTAGTCTTTAGTTTATTAGCACCCGGTGATTTTTTTTTTGTTGGCCCTTACATATGATCAAAGGTTATCAATTCAAAATTTACAAATGCAAAGATCTTAAACAAATGTTAAATGAAGAAAGTTAAAAAAACGTGAGGAATTATAACTCTTTTTTTTTTCTTAATGTTAATGTCCATGTCTCATGTACGTATGATCGTATGAAGTGTAGCTTTGAAATTAATTTTGTTATCATGTTACAAGTTTAATTATGCTTATATGTAACTGTTATATACAAGCTGATGTTCATTAGTATTTAACTATTTAACCACTTTTTATATAAACAGAGTGAGCATATTTGTTAGTATGATTAAGTTAACTAAAGTGAGAGTCTAAAATTGTGTAAATTAACGTAACATTACAACTTATTTCATATTATTAATTACATCTTTTTTTGATTTTATCAGAAAGCGAGACAGAAAGAAAGAGCAAGTACGTTGGACGTAAATCTATTTAGGAACGAACCGGATAGAATACACAAATCTCAGCGTGATCGGTTTGCAAATGTAGAAATTGGTGATGAAATCATTCATCTCGACCAAGAGTGGCGTCAACGTAAACTTTTTTTTTTTTAATTCAGATATCAGCATTTACAATGTGTTTGCAAGTATAAGTCAGATAGCTATACTGATTGCAAGATATTGATTTGTACCCGTTGAATGTCCATATATCTTAACTTATGGTATTCTTTATATTATTGTTAGTATTTATTTAAGTTTACAAATCTCAGTTCATGTGAATGATGGCTTATT
Source organism: Gnaphalium uliginosum (assembly GCA_963930675.1). Taxonomy (NCBI): domain Eukaryota; kingdom Viridiplantae; phylum Streptophyta; class Magnoliopsida; order Asterales; family Asteraceae; genus Gnaphalium; species Gnaphalium uliginosum. The sequence continues at coordinate 2,571,700 of OZ005685.1, forward strand.
CTATATCTCATTTCCGTTTTCAACGGATCCTGAAGTTGACTATTATACCATTTTAATTTTAATTTTAATTTATAGTTAATAATTAATTAATTTTTGAGATAGTGTCTTAATTAGTGGTTTGAAAATCATCTATAGTCAAATATAAGTCAGGTATAATTTTGCATAAATAATATGTTATAACAATGTTCTCTCTTAAAAAATAAAAATAAATTAGGTACATTGGTTTTGACTTGTGATTTGAAACAACGTTTGATTATTTATGCTTTAAACCTTTTAGTATATTTTTCTGCTTATTTTTGTTTTGATCTTCTGAATATATTAAGAATAAATAAACTTTTAATTTAAGAATATATGTATAAGAGCATTTTTTTTTTTTTTTTCCTACCATTTTAGTGTTTATCATAAAATCATTTTTGTTTAGATATTCCATACTAATCAATACTTGATATTGATTTTATTCGCAACACCTTTAATAACAATTTGTAATTAATTAAACATATTTTCATAAAATTCACCATTATAAACTGTTGTTAAAAATCAAACATAAATATACACTTTAAAAAATATATATATGCTAAATGTCGTATGATAAAAAAATGAGTTTGTCTAACATGTGTCGTAAGGGCTTATGTTAAACTTCATTTAATTCACTAAAACTTTCTAAAATTTAAAATGCATTTGATATTATGGGTGAGGATTCCGTGAGAATCAATGAATGATGTGGGCATATGTTAAACTTCATTTAATGCACTAAAACTTTCTATAAATATTTAAAATGCATTTGATATTATGGGTGAGGATCTCGTGAGAACCAATGAATAGTGAGAACTGTGAGAACCACCCTACACGCCTCCTGCTTCTTTGCTTCTCCAAACCGTAATCTTTTTAAAAATAAACCTCCTCTTTTAATTCAAAATTAATTTAAAATTAATAACACTTTAATCAAACAAATTATACCAATTGAATTATTTTGATATAGATCTGATTTAGTTGTTATTGCATAATCGAGAAGAACGTAATTGAAATAAGTAGGAGTTGATGAACAGCTGCAGAATCAAATTTGCACCTATGAACCAGGTGCAGAATAAAATTTGCACCCATGAACCATGTACAGAATCATATTTGCACCCATGAACCAGGTGCAAAATCTGATTTGCACCCATAAACCGGTGCAAAACAAAGAACGCAATTAATTTAAAATTGAATGTTTAATTAAGTACTTATATGTTCGTAATTCTACTATTAAACCAATTGAAGATTCTCTTATTTGACTCCATGATTGAAAAATCAGAAGCAAAGCCTCTACGTAGTCAAAGTTCTAAAAGTTCAATTAAAATATTAACTTGAAGATCTAGACTAAACTTACGGCCGACCATCTCATCATTATTAACGCAACCTTCATTGTGGAATTAATATGAAATCGTGAACATTCACCACCACCATCTTCAAAACTCTTCACAAGTTCGGATTTTATGAAGAAAAAAAGTTCACGTTCACCACAGGTCGGGTCGGAGATTAGGGGCTGTCAAATAGATGGAAGATTATGGGTTGGGGGAGAATGATATTAGCGATTTACAGCTTCAAAGAACAATTGCGATTGTATACATGGAGATCATCAATCAATCAAGTAGGTAGAGATTGAGAATTTAGGCTTTGAATGAGTTTGAATGGGATATCTTATTGAGGAGAAGATATGGGTTTTACCGTAACACCCCAAAATTTATGGTATTATTTATAATGAGTGTAAAATATTTATATTAAAATGCAAAAGTGCGTACGAAATTTATAGTTGTGTAATGTTCTAAGTTGCCTAACTAATAAGAGTTGAGGGGTTAATAGTGTAAATACTATTTAATTAAATTAAAACATAAACTATATATATATATATATATATATATATATATATATATATATATATATATATATCGATACATACACATACATACATGAGGGAACTTCTAAAAAATTCTAGAAAGAACAGAGAGGGCATGCGTGAGAAAGAACATGAGGAGAGAAAGAAGAATTAAGCCTCAAACTATCAAATTGAAGCTAGGGAAATCAAATTCAAACATTCCTAATCATCTTGAACCTACGTATGGCCTTGTTCTTTCTCCATTTGACCTATATATGGGAATTTAAGGGTGTAGCATTATATAAAAACGAAATCAGGATTTATTATGATTGATTAGTGGTATTTGAAAGTAGAAATTATTGTTATTAACACTAACTCAATCCATAAGTTGATAATTTTAATTGTGTGTATAGTAATTAGAGTGGGGTTTGTTCAATTCTTGTAAATTGTTGTTAATTCACTCTAATTACTAACCTAAGGGTTGTTAGAATGCTAATGATAGTAGTAATGTAGTAGACCAAGTAGTTAAATATTTGAATTGGTTATGATTAGAAAAGGTAAGAATTTTCATTGTTTGACTAAAAGTCAAATGTGGTCAACCCAAAGGTAGGATGGTTGAATGATGTTGGTTAATTGATTATGATGATTATTAGATGTTAAATGTGTTGTTATATTGTGGTGTTATGTGATAGGTGGTTAAAAGACGTTGCGTTCATTATTGATCATTACATCGCTTATTGTCTAACACACCAAGGTGAGTGATATGAGAATTATTTGGGTAATGGTTATGTGTTCCGGATTGCATACGTGCAAGAGGTTCACATAACCGAGTGGATTGTTTATTGTATCCTTATGTTGTTATGTGTTGTTGATTATGCATTGTAGAGATTAGCTAACTTATCTTAGCCTATGTTATTGCCAGTTGTTTCACATTGTGCACATTGTGAGTTGTCAACGGATCTGATTAAGTGGTTAAAATATCTACAATTGCCCAGTTGTTGCTTGCTAGTTGTTTGTTGCTATGCATTACTCATGTGATTGCCTATATGCTCACTAAGTGTAATGCTTACCTGTTTAGTTGTTTGATGTTGTAGGTGCAAGTGGTCCTAGTGAAGTAAGTGGACAAAGGGAGGGCAAAACGATTGCCAGGAAGTACCGTGGATTTTGACTTGCAATTTCGGGTTTGACAAGTTTACCTCTCTTTAAATTATCGTTGTGTACCAAGTTGTGTAAATCGCCCCAAACTAGTATCTTTTGGTAAAACATGTGGTTTGAAATGTGGAGTCATTTTGTAGTGTTAAATGGTAAGATGTCAAACTATAATATGAGTGTGAGTTTGTAAATTCAGTTGGTGAAAGATATGTTAAAATGAATACGAATTATAAAAGGGTTAGTTCCTAAACGGGTCAAAGTTAAGTGCTCTAATGGGCCAATTTGCTAATTCGAAGAAACGATGGTTTGGATAGTTTGAGTGTATGTATTGAGTCGAAATATGTTGGTACAATTCCTGGAAATGGTAAAACATGTCATTGGTGTTATCGCAAGAACAAGTATAAAAGTGTCCAAATGGTCGAAATCATGGTTAAACGTCTAAAACCATCGTTAATGTGAAAATTGTAAAAGTGTAAATTGAGAATTATTTAGCTTGTGGATTGAAGTGTGTCTGCAGATTTTGGTAATTTAATAGTTAACGAGTCGAAATCTAGGTTGATAGCAAGTTCGTTTAAAAGTTGTCAACTCCGTGCAGGATGAACTACTCGGTAAGGTACCCGGCGGGTACACATTATACCCGGCAGCTTACCCGGCGAAGACTTGCTCAAACGGGTAACTTCCTTTGTAAATTGATAAAGTTTAGCCACGGAGCCTACCTGTCGGATACGCAAACTACCCGACGGCTACAAGGGGTACCCCGTTGATGTACCCGACGGGTAGTGTAGGTTCAAACGGGTACCTACTTCAGAAATTCAAAACGGAAAATCCGGCCTTGTGTCCTACCTGGCGGGTACTTATCCAAATTCATTATTTGTCACTCTGAGTCTAGTTTTTTTGTAATAAATAAATAAAAATTATGGGCGTTTCATTTATTTGAGAATTTTGATATGAAAAATACTAAACATAGCCCTTGGGGCTATGAATAAAAATTCAGACATGTATAATTTTTTTGTACCTTGATAATAATGACTCACCCCTGAATATAGTTACTCCCAACAAACTTAATGTACCACTAAATTTTCTACAAATTAATTTTTAACCGTAATTCTTACAGCTAATAATAGTAAAATCCTCTTAATATCCCATTTTAAATCTTGTATTTTTCAGTTCTCATTATTCATAGTAACTATAATTGAAAAGCCTTATCGCCGTTAGTTGCACAAGTTAAAAAATTCTTTAAAAAATATCTATCGATCAATGGTTTTAGACTTTTAGTCCATCCTTTGCCAGAACAAAATTAATAAATCAATAACACTATAACTATAATTTGCTTGTATGTTGTGCAAAAAATACGGTACATTCATCTGTAATTTTCTAATTTAACCCTGGTAAACATAGCGTTCACCTTATTTTTTCCCACAGGAAAGAATCAGCAAAACCTGCTTTTAAACCCCCTTTGCACGCACATCATCTTCTATATATTATCGCCGCCGCTCAAAACCCTAAAGACACACGTTTTGCCGGCGAAATTGTTGATCTCCGACTACTCACCGATTTTGTGTAAGCTTACTGTTTCTGTTTATGTATACATACTGCTGTTGTGTTGGTGGTGGGGATGTAGTTGCTTTAGCCTTATATACACTGTCCATTTTCATGTTTAATTAGGGTTTGTGATTGCATTTGAAGTAAAAATTAGTTGTTTATTAAGTTCCAATTGTACACTTTTAAGATTTAGATGAATTTATTGTTCATGTATTGAGATTGATAATGCTGTAGACCAGTAGTTAAAGCTAATATGTGATGATGTTAGTTACAGTTACATATTAGCTTAAGAATGCTTACAACTTATATATATAGGGGGAATTTCATTTGAAATCCCGAAGAAGCTTGATAAAACTATGGAGCCAATCATGGCTATTAGATCAAAAAATGTTTGGTCCAGGAGTGACTACATTAAATCACGTGTGATTTGATTTTCCAATGACACGTGATTAGAGTCAGTCTGGACGATTCATATTATGATCTAAGGGCCATGTTTGGGTCCCTGTTTTTTTTGGAGTTTCAAATGAACCCAACCCAATATCTGTTAAGGGTGTATGCATTTCTAACTTTAAAACAGTTGGCTGATCTTATTAGAAAGAAAGAGACAGCATGTTGGACATAAATCTATTTAGGGAGGAAAAGGGCTTCGATCCAGAAAAGATACGCGAATCACAGCGTCGTCGGTTTGCAAGTGTAGAACTTGTGGATGAAATTATTCATCTTGACAAAGAGTTGCGACTACGTAAGTTGTTTTTCACATTACTTTGATTAATCGCTGTTTTGGTTTTACATGTCTGAGGTACAGAGTTGGCAATGTATTTGTAATAATTAGGTTCATTATTTATTTTATGATTTACAGGTATGTTTGAGCTGGAACAGTTGCGGAAAGACTTTAACAAGATCAACAAAGAAGTTGCTAAACTTAGGATTGTAAGTGTTCCTTAATTTCACAGGTTAAAATGAAAAGCTTTTCTGTAGTTAGTTGGATGAACTTTGTACATCTGATAAGCAAAGTTTAAGAAACGCCTGAAACGGTAGCCATGGAAAAGTTCCAATAGTTTTTAAAAGAATGAGAAGCCTTTCTCCATTGAACATCAGATTCGTATATCTTAAAAAAGTAATCCATGACAATTGAAGTATAACCAGCATACTTAATGCTCGTGATGGAAATTGTTTCGAACACAGTAACTACTTTCTCATCTTATGATGGTAACAAACTATAAGTTGTAGATAGTTTGATGGAAACAAAGCACCATGTGTTGAATACTTCACTAGGGTTTTAAGAGAAGTTATTTTACATGGAAAAAGTATCATGTACTCGTGGGTATCACTCAATCCTATAAAAAAGGATAGTATGCTGGTGATTTTGCAAACTGCAACATGTGCATGTGTAAGCAGCAGAGATGAATCTAAACTTCAAAATTGATTCTTTTGTAGTCTGGAGAAGATGCAAGTGCAATGATTAGAAATACAGAGGAAAATAAGAGTTCAACTGCAAGGAAAGATACAGAAGTTCAGGAGGCCCGAGCATTATTGTTTTCAAAGTTGGAGACAGTTGGGAATCTTGTGCATGACTCAGTTCCTATTAGCAATGATGAGGTGGGACATGATGCTTTTTATGATATTTTTTAAATGTGTGTTTAGATCATAACCTGATCATCTTTTCATAGGGCGTTTTGTACATGGTGGTTAAATGATTATCTTACCCTTGCATTACCAATGTTATCTTTAGGCAAACAATGCTGTTGTTCGGACTTGGGGGGAGATGAGATCGGAGCCAGAACTAAAAAATCATGTCGAGCTTGTGGAACTTCTTGGAATTGCAGATCTCAAGAAAGGTATTGCTATGATTTGTTTCAGTTGAGTTGTTAAGTTAAGATGCCTATACCGTATGAACTTGAATGTCCTATCAGTATCACCCCTGTGAACTGATATGTCCACGGAAGAAAGGTAGGCGTGACATAGTTATGATACATCATCTCTTAGCACTTTTATGAAGTTTATTATGTTCAGGTAACTGGGTGTCATCGATGCTCAACTAATTCCACGGCTAATTCGTCATCTCCTTTTTTGATCTTCAGGTGCCAATGTTGCTGGTGGTAGGGGATACTATCTAAAAGGAGATGGTGTGCGCCTCAATCAAGCTCTTATAAATTTTGGTCTTGATTTCTTGGAGAAAAGGGGCTACACAGCATTGCAAACTCCATTCTTTATGAGGAAAGATATAATGGGAAAGTGCGCTCAGTTAGCACAATTTGATGAGGAACTTTACAAGGTAACATGTTGGAATTTTTGGGAATGCTGTAGGGATCTCACTAGTCATTACTTTAATATGGTATATGAAGCAAAAGATGAAGTTTGATTCATGTAGATGCCAATCTAATATTTTACAACCTTTATAGTGTTCTAAACTCTGTTGTTCCTGATGTAGTTCTTCTCATATGCAATAATCGCAGATTGTTTTTCCACCACCCAAACTCTTGATTGCTATATGTATATATCAACTGATGGAAAGCATTCCACTTTTTTTTCTTCCCCCAATTCGGGTGATGCATAACTCTTGTTGTAAACAACTGAGCTCTTCATATGGGGGTGTTTTTTAATAGGTAACAGGTGAGGGAGATGACAAGTATCTGATTGCTACTGCTGAACAACCACTTTGTGCTTATCACATAGATGACTGGATTCATCCAAAACAACTGCCAATAAGGTCTTACAGATGTCCTTTGCAAAAACATTTACCATTCTAATATTGAGGTTTTATAATTTCTTTTGGTTGTATAATACTGGAAACTTATCAGATATGCTGGATATTCATCTTGCTTCCGTAAAGAGGCTGGTTCACATGGCCGAGACACACTGGGGATTTTCCGTGTCCATCAGTTCGAGAAAATTGAGCAGTTTTGCATTACCACACCAGATGGCAATGACTCGTGGGACATGCATGAGGAGATGATCAAAAACTCGGAGGAATTCTATCAAATGGTAAGTATTTTTTTCCATCGTATAGTTTTAATATGAATTATATGCTTTACTCTTATATTATGTTATTAATGATATTGTTAAATGATAATGACATCCCCAAGGGCCGTCTTTAAAAATGATGTTTATGGGGAGATTTTGAATAGTTGGTGGTAGATGAATATGAATATCAACACTCTGCATGGTCATATTTTATAATGTATTGACATGGGACAGTGATTAGTTTTTTCCTCATCTGATGTTTGTATCTTTGATTGCATAATATTTTTAGTCTGTTTCAATTAGTTTTGAGATAAATAAAGCTGCTTGTAGGTATAGATGCAGACAAGAGATGCCTCCACCTGAACCAAAAATTGCATTCTTGCTAAGTAGTAGTTTTCCTTGATTTTGATATAACCTCTAATGAATTCTATTGTACTACAGTTGAAATTGCCTTATCATATAGTGTCCATAGTCTCTGGGGCACTGAATGATGCTGCAGCAAAGAAGTATGACTTGGAAGCATGGTTTCCTGCATCCAAAACTTTCAGAGAACTTGTGTCATGTTCAAACTGCACTGATTACCAGTCAAGAAAATTGGAGATCAGATTTGGACAAAAGAAGGTAACGTTTGCTATTCTTATAATCTGATACAACATTAGTACTATTAAACTGTATTGCAGTTTGTGTAAATGTATGCAGATTAGCGTGAAAATCGTATTTATATTAAGAATATCTTACTCATTTTATTTCATAGAATTTCTGATGGCAAGGAACCAAGAATGAAATTCATGACTTAAGTAAACACATTTATAATTAAAGAAATGGAAAAGGGAAATCTTGTAACTGTAATTGCAGATCTTAATATCTTATAGTCTAAGACTTCAAACACACTACTCCGTAGTTGGTACTCGATCCTCCTTTCTTTTTCTCGGAATTTCATGAACTAAATGAACAAGCGACTCCCATTCTCTGTTGTACCACTTAGGCTAAGTTTTGGATCCAAGATCACTCTTTGTGTGGTAGTATTTAGTAATCCTTGCATAACATTTTAATTATTGGTTTAGGCTCAGTGACCTTTTTATTTATTTATTTTATCATTATATAAAGGGGCATTTTAGATGCTCGTTTCGTTTACGTTTATCTTGGGCCACCTTTAGATAGTGTCAGTATTAATTCAAAGTATTGCGATTTGTGTCCTTAATAACATGATCCCAAACATAAAAAGATAAAGTAGAAAATCTCATTATAAACTTTCTCTTATGATGTGCTGTTGAATTTTGGATTTTTTTTTTTTTTTTTTTGCTTGTACAGAGCAATGAACAGACCAAGAAATACTGCCATCTGTTAAACTCTACCCTGACAGCCACAGAGAGGACCCTGTGTTGCATCCTTGAGAACTATCAAACAGAAGAAGGTGTTGCAGTACCAGAAGTTCTTCAGCCATATATGGGTGGCAAGACTTTCGTGCCTTTCCAAGCCCCTCCTCCAGTTAAAGAAACAAAAGGGAATAAACCAAAAGCCAAGTAGTTTGATGGTACCACTCTGAAGATATGGTTATTTCTTTTGGGTTCTTTTTTGCTGTTTGTATCATCAGACTAGAGGATGTTACATGATGATAGGATTTTGATGTCGGTATTTTGATAGAATTGCTCATCTTACGTTCTTATTAATACTTGATTTGAACATATGGGATTATCAAGAATGGTAATGCTTGATTTATATACTTATGCTAATATGTTTTTGTCTCATTTGTTTCATAATGCTGAAAGTTTAGAAGTGCAAATATGGTTCGGTTGGGTGAGTTGGACAACGGGTCAACTGGTTTAGGTCTTCAAGTCTTTTAGTACACGTTAGCACTTGTTCAAACTTTCTAAAATTTGGAGGTTCTCTTTATTGATCCGTTTAACCAAATTGAGGTAAACATAACTCAAATCAACTTGATCGTAAATAAATGTTATATTTGTCATGATTGCCACCTCTGCGAGTTTTGTGTTTCCTCTGTTTGTTGTTTTTTTGCACTAGGGTGGAAATCATCTCAGCCATTTGATGTTAAAAGATTTCACTGATCTTCAGAGAAATAGTTTGATATACCACATAATTTCCCAGTTCAAAACAGTGACATTTAGGCAATGCAGTTTTTGTCTTGTCCATTTTAAGGATACATACCTTGTTTTTCTATAAAGTAAGTCTAACACCTTTTCTAAGATGGTGTTTGGGGAGCTTATTTGAGTATCTTATTGCTTATAAGCAAATAAGCTAAAAATTTTGTAATAATATTAGTCCCTCACAAATAAGCTCTACAAAATGGGCTTATACTAATACTAATATGTGAGCTTGCTAAATAAAAAGATACAAATAAGCAATCAAAATAAGCCCACACAAATACCGACTAAGCGAGTAGTTGGTATGTTATGCATTTAATCTACAAAACTATGTTAATATTTTGTTTTATCAGAAATTACATCTACATACTACTGTTAATTCTTGACTTCTGTGACCAGGAATGCTCCTACCATGCTAAACATCAAGGTTTAGTTTATTTGCATTTTGCAGCAACAAACAAATGTAAAAGTGATTTCTTTTTCCTTTTGGCAGAAAAGAAAAAAAAAAGAAAAAGAAAACAATACAACTAGGAAGAAAGTGTTAAACTCACTTCTTTCATTCAAACAGCTAGACAGTTTTTAACTTTCAAAATGACATTTGACAAGTCCATAGCAAGAAACCTTGCACAAGTGATGTCGTAGGCTTATTCCACGCAAAACAGAGCATACATTTGTATCTGATTAGATAAAGTTGGAAGTGCATGTCTTATTCTGAAGGTAGAACCTTCAGGGAAAAAATATTCGTTATAACCGTTGGTTACAAGTACAACCTATGTTATAAACAGTTTGTCAACCACAAAAACCAAAATCTTCAACTGTTAACAACAACCCGAAACGAACCCTCTAAAGTTCCAAATGAGGAACATTAGCAAAACAAAACGACACGATGATAGGCCCAGCCAAGTCACCGAGCAAACACCCTGGAAAAAAGCGCAACAAATAAAGAACCATGAATCTAAGTGGGTGTTTTGGACGTGATTATGAGATACTGAATAATCACAATAAGATAAACCAATTATTAATAAAATGAAACAATAGAAGTGCTGCTTACCAACTGATTGACCAGATGATGGGCGGAAAAGAGTTGCGCCAATCCCAGCTCCTATGGAGGCAAAAACAAGTGATGCACCACATCTAACCGTAACACCGTACACCTTCTTCCCAAGAGCTTTAACTTGTTCTGCTTGGTCATCAGCATCAACTTCCACTTCATCAGATTTTGAAATGTCACGAACAAAACGATAACATTCAATCCCAACTTGAACAAGCCATGATGCAGCAACTCCTAAAAAGTGACCTGCTCAGCCAAATAAATGTATCGAATATTAAGATGATTAAAATCCAACTTCAAGCATCATTTAAATAGAACATTTATTCGTGTAGTCTACAAGAATGAATCACTCAGTTTTGCAAGTACAAGCCAGATACAAATGGTCAAAAGACCAATTCCATATAATTTCATTGAATATCTTCTAATTGCATCAAGTTTTTTTCCTATAGATCTTCTAATTGCAGGTTACAAAGCACAAACGAGCTTGATACTATCAACATTAAAAGGATCACATTTCTAATTGTTGATTTCAAAACACCATATTAAGCGATATTTAATATCCTGCAAGTACTGTTTACAAACTTACTAGTCACAATGTTAAAAAATTTATATAGTATGTTCGGACAAGCACATATGTAAATCTTTCACAAGATTTCATAGCCTCAAATCAGTGAGAACAGAAATGGGTACACAACTGACCTCTAAACGTTGTTCTGCTGACACAAAAGAAGTAAGTGTGCATTGGCATTCCCCTGTTAGCTTTTCGAATGGCAGACTTTGGGACATCTAGCATGATGAGGAAAAAAATACGATGAATTAGTATACAAGATCATATGAAGTTGCCATGTGGAAGTAAGGGAAAAGTATGCACCTTTAAGAAGTTTCCATGCAGCACGCTGTGAGAAATGGTGGACAGCAAGTCGTTCCAAAACGCGTCTAGTGGTAACAACACTAGTCTGAGTTACAAACACACACATATATCTCAGCCTATTGCCAACCATTTATAAACATTCATTTTTAACATGTAAAAACAATTTCTTACTTCACGAAGGATTTGTTTTATTGATTTCTTGAAGGGTACGACCAAGTCCGGATGATGCTCATCCGAAGAGTCTGGTAAGAAATCATTGTCATCATCTTCTTCCTTAGGCGCCAAAAGAGGCAAATAAAACAACAGAAACGACCTCAATGAGGTCAGTGCAAATGATCTCGGCTGGAAAGCCGAGAACAACGGCTTTAACTCGATGGAATATTCTTTGGTCATGTAGTTCAGAGTATCATGTCGAAATATGGTTTCGGACGCAGTCCTTAAACTAGTAAGGTAATCTTCAGTCAGAAGAGGTGGGGTAACACCAGCATCGCAATAAGCAACTCTTTTTCCACCAAAACTATTCCATCCACATAACACGTGAGCATCTTATAGAAAGTAAAATAAACTTCTTATTCTACCATCGAAACATTGACAAACTTAAATCTTGAATTCATAAATAAGCGATATAAGTAAAGATGTTAGCAAATACATTAATCAAGTAGTCCTCAATTCTCCAAAGCCAGTATATTTACAATTTTAATGAATCAAAATACCATTCACATGATGAAAAAATGCACTAAAGTAGGTTCTTTTTTGCTGTGCCCTATTAGTCATTATACTTTTTTATATCTTAGTCACTAAAACACAGCTTTGTGCACCGTTCGAGTCCTTTTGAATCCGTTAAACCTACCACCTTCATATTTTCTTTTTAACATTATATTTAAATTTAACATCTTTATAAATAGCGTTAACATTTTTATATCAAATTTATCATCGTTACCAAACGGTCCATTTCTTCTTTTCATAGAGATGAAAAAGAAAAAACGAAAAAAAGGTACAATAACTAATACTCCACAGCACAAACAAACAGGTAAGTTTTTATGCAAAACAGATAAATTCAAGACTACAGATCTTAAACAGATGTTAAAATAAAAAAAACACATTCAATAGAGCAATTATATGAATAAAACAATAATACTTAATACTAATGATAAAAATACAAATAGTAAAAACCAATAAATAAATATAAATATATATAATACAAAGAGTATACCCAAATAAAGCCCTAGATGCAAAAGGTGTGCCGGCGGCGACATATGCGGCGGCGGAAGAAGCAGCTAGCGTGGCGGAATATAAACCGGAAGAATGTAGGGTTTTGCCATTAACACTCGGATTATTTTTCAATAGATCCATCAGTAAACCTATTCCCGCCATTATTGATTCAGACAAATTAAAACTTGTTAAAATCTTTGATAATATTGAAACTTTTGTTAAATCATTGATGAAGTAGCTGAAAGGACAGACGTGTAGATATATGATCGTGTATCGATGTATATATACAGATCGTATTGTGATTGTTTGATTTGTGCCCGATGGATATGAAAACGAAGGGATGTGTTTGGACGTGGGTTTTATAGTTAATTAATTGTTAATTACGAGTATTATATGCATTGTTGTTAGACTGTTAAAGACTGTTATGAGAAAGAGTCGAATCAACAAATCATAAAACAACGCGATTTGAATCCGAGTATTAAATGAGTTTTACTCTTATCGAATGTTAATTGTCCATCAATAAGTTTTACTTCTTTTAAGAATAAAAATGTTAAACAATAATATCAATCAATACAAATACATATATATATATATATATATATATATATATATATAATTGTAAAATAGCGACTCTTATTAGTCAAGTCGTGTCGCTAGTTAAAAGTTAATATTTTGAATCATGAGTTATCAACTATGATTAAGTGCTCGTTAATCTATTTTTAAATGTGAGACAATAATAATAAAAATAAAATGATAATAATAATAATAATAATAATAATCATAATTAATAATTTAAAAACAAATGTGAGACGAAGATAATTTAAAGATTATTTTTAGGGAAAAATTGTAATTTTTGTCCTTCTTTAGGTATTCAGTTTTATCGATTTTGTCCTTTTATATTTTGTTACATCTTTTATCATTGTAGTCTCGACATTTTGTCAATTTTATCTTTTTGTCTAACTTAACTTCCGTTAGTTTTCCCTAAAAATTATAAAAGGACAAAAAATATTTTTATTTTAAAGTTCTACAGTTATTTTAGTGACCCTCAAATTTTCATGAAAACTCAATTTTCTTAATACTTTTATGCCTCTTACTAAAATCATGATAATATTATCTTTAAATTCTCATTTTAAATAACCAAGTTAGTTTCCAAATTGAACATTTATACGAGTATTCCTTAAATGATAATGAAATTATTATTTTACACACTCACAAAATCACAATCCATATACATTATTTATGTGCTATTATTTGAATTAAGAAAAAAAAAAACGTTAAGAAATCTATGTTATCGCTTACGGTGATAGGGTAAAAAGTCAATAATAATCGTAAAAGTCTATTAGAAATAAAATAAAAAATCATTTTCTTTTTCTCTTATGAATAACATAGTGAAATGATAATATTTTTAAAATCTCATCTCATGATTTAAGTTAATTTGTTTTAAAATCGCATATTGATCTCATGAGGAACAATCTAAAAGTTTAGTTAAAACCTGCAACGCTTAAATAGTAGTTAAGATCTACAAGACTACAAGTAAACCCTGTCCCCAACCAACCCACAAATCGCATAGATTTGGTGTTATGTGATTTTATTTTTGTGACGAGGATCAAGATAATTGCGATGTTGTGGTTTTTCCATATATCGAAGGTTGGCAAGCGATGGGATATTGATCTTGATGGTCTAGTGAGTGAAGAAAGAAAGTCGTGGGGCCAAGGAAACAGATAATGGTAGGGTGAGATGGCTGATTGTTTCGTTATGCCTTTAATTATATATTTAAGCTAATTATTAATTAATTATTATATTCGTTATTATTATTATTAGTTATTAGTTATAATAATAATAGTTTAGTTTCATTTAAATGTAATCAATTGGTGCATCAAGTTAACAACAATTAACTTAATCGGTAAACATGAATTTGAATGGCTTAATCGATAACAATTTTTTTCCATGAATAAGTTGACAATTACCTTGTATAATCAATTCACAAACCAAATGAGTAATTTATCATGATATTAAGAAGGGTATTTGTGTAAATTTGCCATAAACTTATGATAGTTTAACGTATCAAGAGATTTTAAATAGTAAAAGGGTCTTTTAACTATCATATTTTATCCTATCTCATAAACCAAAATATATATAACCTATTTCATTTTGTTAAAGTGATTAAACCATATACTTTTCTCCCTCTCTCTACTTGCTTTTAAACATATCATCTCATCATCCATATATCAAACTACAACTAAATTAAATGAAGTTGATTAATTATGTTTTCTAATTCTCTTAAGGTAGAACTAATATTTTTTTTCATATAAAGCTTCCACATCGATGGATTAATTTGTACGTAAACTTTTAATGGAAGTGACATGTTTTATTTTCCATACTTCATCAAATACCATAAAATATTACAAATCTTATACAAGAGATCTTATAAAAGATTATTAATATATCTAACTTTAAAATTAAAAAGATCGTAATATGTGATATGTTTTCACAACTATGTATACATCCTTTCGCAAAGCGAAGGGCGATTAAACCTCGTTATTACAAATTGGGTAAGGTTTTGACGATCGATGATTATAAGATGATAAAACCACATGTTTTGGTAACATTTTACGAGTATTTTTTTCAAGCTATGAATTGATAATTCACTAGTCATTCACTATGCCTTGTGCTCATCCAATGGGTAGTTGCTGGGCGTCATTTTGTGGGGCCCACAGGGTTACTTCACCATTCACACCATACATACATGTTACATAAAACCCTCTTCTCCCTTGCAATATATTTTTGTTTTTTATATTTATTTCATTTCTTGATGGTTTTTGCCCCCTTTTCCCTACCGGCCGGCCACCACTCTCTTATTTCTTCATTCATCACCAGCCACCGCCACCAGCAGCAGCCCCTGTAATCCACCTTACAATCCCCCCAATTTACTTCTCTTTCTGTCTCTATATGTACATATGTATATCCATCTTACTCAGAAAAACCTCAACTTTTTTGACTGTTTTTTGAACCTATACCAACCTCCACCACCATCTGCTGTATCTAACCACCACAAAAGTGGTGCACTTTAGTATTATCTGGTGGGTATACATGGTTCGCAAAAGGGTTTTCAAAGTTTTGACCTTTTTGTAATTTGGGTCATAAAACTTGATGTATTACAGTCAGATCTTCAATAAAGCAGTTAACTTGTTGGTTTTTTCTTAGTTTTATGAGATACCCAGTTATTTTTTCTTGATTCTTAGGGGGTAAATCAAGTCTTTTGTATGTTTTCGCAGAGGATTTGATGTTCCTTAGCTTAAATTTGTTTAAGATTGTTGGGTTTATTGGCAGCTGATGAAACTGTCCTTTTGACTTAAGAAACCCTTTGCCAAAATATATTGCTGGCAGCTAGGGTTTGTAGGAATTTTAGGGTAAATGCTATGGAGTAATTTGTTAAAGATTTCCGGTGAGTAGGGTGTAGGTAACATGATTAATTTTGTAAATTAGGATTTCTATTTTAGGGTTTTAAAAGTATTGTTAGTGAAGTGGGGTAATTCCGATTATTGGTTAAAACATGGCTGGAAATAGTCAATGTTTTGTGGAGTGGAAAGAACAATTTGTTTCAAAAGAAAGGGGTAAAAGGGTGGTTCATTATTTCCTGAAAGATATAGCAGGCGAATCAGTATTAGCAGTTGTGGGAACAGAAAGGAGTGTTAGGCATATGTTTTATGTGGTTGCTGAGGAGTTCCTAAAGGTCAATGAGGCTGAGAATTCTGTCAATGCGGGATATAGATGGAGATCAAGGAGAGAGGTGGTGAATTGGCTTACTTCTATGCTATCGAAGCAGCACAGACAAGGTGAACATTTCAGTAAGTTTCTTGTATTTACGTGAAGTACTTCATTAGTTATATCTTTAAAGATTTACAATTGTTCCACCAGTATTACATATTCGTGCTTGAAACGTTTTATACGTTTCCAAGTTAATATGTTAGTGCCACGATATCGAAGCTTTGTTGTGGAAATTGTTTTATGATTTTATCTACCAGGGGAAAGGTTTCATTTTTAAATGGGATGTGTGGTTTTTTTGTAATTGTTGCGATGGTTGATTATAATTAGGCACATATATATATATATATATATATATATATATATATATTATATGTGATTCTATATATCTCAATGATTGTTCTACTTACCTTTACTCCTTACCTGCCTCTCCAAATCTGGTTATTTCACCATAGATAATCGTATCGTTAGAATCGTAATTGATTACTGCAATTGACACTTTGGGTGCACGTCCAAAAAACACCTGTAGAATGCTAAATTTGGATTGAAATGTTGATATCGCGTTCATGTGTGTGTGTGTGTGTGTTGGTAAAAGTAAATTTCTGCTAGCAATGCAGTTTACAATACCGAAAATATCTCATCTATTTTGCCAGTTACCATCTTTATACAGTAGTATGCAACTGGACAATCTCAGTTTATTACATGGGTCTTTTGTGGGCATCAACATGTCTTTTTTAGCGGCTATTATAATCGGTAAGAAGTACTTGCTCTAGAGCTTGTCCTTCTGAATTATGTTAGATGGGATAGCCTGATTTGGATTGTAAACTAAATGTGGGATCTCGGGTGTTTGCAATAACAATTTTAAAATATTTGTCTTTCCTTTATAAATAAAACACAAGTATCCTTTTTAGGGTATGCACGGATGCACCATTCTTTTCCTTTATAAATAAAACACAAGTATCCTTTTTAGGGTATGCACGGATGCACCATCTTCATGTTGCTCTGACCCATTCCACGCGTTGTATATTCATAGTTATGGCAGTTGGAATGATAATGATGACGTTTTCTTTCTGTTTTGTTCACGTGGTGTGTGACCTTCTAATGAAAGGGGATATTGTATTAAATTTGATACAACCCTAGCATTGACCCCACTCCCTAGATTCACGCAAGCTATTGATGAACGTAAATAATGTGTTAAATATTAGTTATGTATTGTGATTTAATATTATGCGGTATTACCATGATTATACAGGGTATACTAGTAAAAAGGTCATATCGAAAGATGTCTTCAAGAGCATTGTTGTTGTGTTTACATGAAGTTTCTATAGTAACATTTTTTCTATTTCTGAAATTCAGAATCACCTAAAAGTGATCATATTCCGGGAGTTGGTGTTGCGTATCAGAATTGTTTTGCAAGAAATTTAAAGCTGAGGACACCCGACATAGTATGGTCAGGTGTAGCATGGACATGCAGTAAACAACTCAAACACTTCCCAGCCTTTTGCAGGAACGGGATTACGATAGCGGTAAATTTTTAGTTATATATATTTTGAAAAAATTTATAGTATAAATGCACATGACACATTTGCTTTATATGAACACATGTTTCTTTATATAAACAATTGGTGTTAAGGTCATAATTAAAACAATCAACGTTAAATTGATCTCATATAAACAAAAATGGTTAATATGAAGTGTAAAACTCAACAGTTTCTAACAAACAAGCAGTAGATGAATCAAGTTTATTATTTGGGTTTCAATACGTAACATGCTTTATGCTCGTTTTTGGTTTAGATGTCATACTTCCGAATACACAATACTGGATTAAACATTAGCTTCATTATGTTTGAGGGAGCATGTTACGAATTATGTTGATAACCATTCTCTCTTAAATAGAAATAGAAAATTGTTGTAGTGCCTTATTTGTGGATTTTGAAAATATTACAATAATAATTTGATGCTTTTAGATCAATGGCAACAAATTGTAGCATTCTGTACAAGGTAGAACATGTGTTTCAAGGTCCTTCTCGACAGAAACAAAAATGAAGTATTGTCTCTTGTTTGTGGTTTTTGGAAGTACAAGGCCTTACACGGAAATGAGCATAACGTACATCATGTTTGACTAAAAGTTGTCAAAGTCTTCCTCTTTTGCATACAATATTTTTTTCCTTTAAATGCAAAGCTTTATTGAAACAACAAAAGACAACGAAGCCAACTAAGCTTCAAGATGAAACTTAAGAAGACTCAGAGTCCAGAAATGTTACAAAAGAAGCCACATAACCAAACGATGCAATCTTTTGAATCGTTTTATCATCACAATCTTTATAGTATTGTAATATTATGTAGTTTTCGTCATAAATAACAGTTTAATAGTTATAGTAAACCCCATCCTGTCAAGCCGTGCTAAATTATCCCATTTTAGCATGCTCTGGTTTTGACCCGTTACCGAATACGCGTAAACTTTAATCTTGCCACTTTGAAAGCGAGTTCTAACTTTCCATACATATCTAAATTTTGTGACTTGCAGGTACAATCATTTGTTTTTGTTATGGCTGAAGAGGAAAAACGTCATCTTGCATATCTTGAAGATATGTATGAAGATAGAAAGGGTCAAAAGAAGGTCAAAGTGAGATGGTTTCACCACAATCAAGAAGTGCAAGGTGTCATTACTATTAAAAACCCTCATCCAAAAGAGGTTTTCATTACACCTTACGCACAAGTTATTAGTGTCGAGTGTGTGGATGGCCCGGCCATCGTCTTGACCCGTGAACATTATGAGAAATACGTGTCTATGCTTCCTGAAGATCTGTTAACCCGAGTGCATCTTTGTATAAGACAGTTTAAAAACAACCGTGTGAAACCGTTTAAATTGAGTAAATTGTGTGGGTATGTTGATCAACCTGTTTTTTCGATTTTGGAAACGGATTTTCTTGATGATGAAGAATTTAGCCAGGGAGATAATGTAAAGTTGGGAGCTAAAAGGCCTAGAAGTTCTAGAGGGCGACAAGTGGTGCCGTGTGATTCGTCGTATATGAATGTGAAGTATGAGATTTTGAGAAGAAAGCTCATCCCGAAGTATGTGAAGACACGGGCTCCATATATCCCGTCTTTTAAGACTAATGAGAAGATTGAGCTGTTGTGTCAAGACAGCGGTATTCGTGGATGTTGGTTTAGATGTACGGTGATGCAGGTTAATCGGAGACAATTAAAAGTTAAATATGATGATTTAAAGGATGAAGGTGGAAGTGGTAATCTCGAGGTATGATATGTTTATCCTTTTTGTTTTTTTAATTACATAACTAGTTAAATTATTATTAAATATAATAACAAGAAACTATTAATAAACCAATTTGTACGACTTTTTAATAAAACAATTGAGCAGGTTGCAAACACTTGATTATAATTTGGGTGGCTTTTTAAGGCATTTGACTTGTTTCCCTTTTAGCTATATTTTCAAGTTGTACTTATTTTGACTAATGTGGAAAGCGGTTTGGGCAATTAGGATTATAGTTGACGAGGTTCGTTTTTCAGTTTGTGTAATTAATGGCTGGGTTGGGTCAGACCACAGTTAGTTATTTTTCAATCATGTTAACTATGATTACAAAGCAGTAGTATTACAATAATAATCACGTTCCCAGTTCCCAAATGTATTATTTTATTATACTCTTAATTTTATATATATAATTTGGGAGGCTTTATGCATTAGATAAATACTTTGAACGACTCTAAACCCGTTTGACCTTTGATTTGACCTGATTGAGATAAAACGTAACTTTTGTCCCATTCATAAGTAAGTAGGTCGAAATTGATACCTCTATTCAATAACAAAGGACTTGACTTTTGATTTTTTTCTTATATCTATTTAAGGAATGGGTTCCAGCATTTAGATTAGTGGCCATGCCCGATAAACTTGGGATGAGATGCTTGGGTCGGTCAACTACGAGGCCTGCACGCACGGACAATGAAACTAACTTTGCTTTCGAGGTTGGTTCCCCGGTAGATGCGTGGTGGAGTGATGGCTGGTGGGAAGGAGTCGTAACAGGATTAGGTGAATCCGTAGATGCAGATGCTCAAGTTTATGTTCCCAGTATGTTTCTTGATCTGAATCATTATTTTTTTTGCTTTATCATTTGAATTTTCACTTATTTCTCGAGTCAAATCATAATAACTTGAGTTTTATATATGATCACCAAATGTGGCCAGATAGGTGGGTCAGTCTGGTCAAGTAGCGAGCCAAAATGGATAAATTTTTTATGGGGGTCAATTTCGGTTGCGTGACCCCTTCTTTTATATATGTATGTATGTATATATATACATATTATATATAGTAGGGGATCAAAAAAGAAGGAAATTTAGGGAGAGAAGAGGAAAAAGCAATCTGATTCATTATATATATTATATATACATATATATATATTAATATTATATATATATATATATATATATATATATATATATATATATATATAGTGTATTTTGCTGCACATTTTTTTGAGTTGAAAAATTGTAACATGATTTTCTAAAATTCTCAAACCATATCCCAACAATGAGAGTTTTATATTGGGTCATGTTTTCCCAGTTGGGGCGTGAGTACACTCATAAAAATATGTGGTATGCTGGTTTTTGACTCATTTACTTATGAATGGGTCGATCTGCGTCAACTGCTAAACTCAATTAGTCACATCGCGAATCGAGTGTCATGGGATAAAACTTGGAAGTCACATCTTCTAAATTCTGTTCAAAGATTTAGATCATTATTGCAGTACTTTTTTTTTTGTAATCATAATTGACACGTGCATTATAAATTAAATTTTTTCCAACCAAACATGTTTTGACCTGTCATCTAACCCGGCCCATCTTGTTGCTTCTATGCACATCCAAGCACAGAGTTTTAAAACTGTGTCTGACTTGCTTTTTTCTACGCACAGGTGAAAATTTGTTTCTTGAACTACACAAAAAGAATATTAGGGTTTCAAGAGATTGGATGGGTGACCATTGGGTTGATCTCGAAACCAAGCCTAACGTTCTCTCGTTAATGCCTGCCATCAGTATAAATGAAATAATGCCTGCCGGTGCAAGTGAAATCAGGCACGATAGTATACCTATTTCATCTAAAGAAATACCCGCACCCGTTGACCCGCCTGAACCCGTTGACCCTGAGCTCCATGAGAAAGAAAAAAATCCGAGTTCAGCACGTGACAATAACCATGTACAAGTCGGTGAAAAAGGCGAGCATACAAGTGATAAAAAGGTGGAAGCATGAGTTACCAAAAAACTGAAAGGCAGTTTGTGTATAGAAGTGACAAAGTGAGGTTAGAGTTTGTACCTTTTTTTTACTGATTGTTTTAGAGAACATATTCTGACCAGGAGAAAAGAGAGGCACCCTATAGGCCTATAATGGGTGCCTCAAATTAGTAGTAAAAGGCAAGCACTTTCTCCGAAACTTAAGTGCTTTGATGACATGTACATTCTGCATTGGAAGGTGTACATTTGTTGTCTGGGTTTGGTTCCGGAGAAGGGGTTGTCTTTTGGTTAGCTTTTGTATTAGCTGGTGTACCATTGTTAGTGGTACTTATTGTAACAGTGAAACTGTTCATTAGGGTTTGGTTGCCGTTATGGTGTTATAGTTGTCGTTTTTGTTAAAAGTGTTGTTAGTTAATTCTTCTTCTTCTTCTGGTTTATAAACTTGAATCTTGCTAACGGTGACTCGGTGAGCTTGACAATTGTCTGGTTCTCTATTCCATTAGACGGATACAAAATTACCTATACTAACATTTAGCAAAGCTAAATGGACTATTCATTCAATAGTTGATGAATAGTCTATTTTGTCTTTGCTAAATTTTAATGTTTTTTATTCTTTTTTTGTCTTTTAAATGTGTACAGAAAAAATTTCAAAGAAAAGAAATATATATGTACCAAATCAATACAATTTAAAGAAATGTACGGAGCACTTAAAAAAATAGTTTAAATTGACACAATCTATGAGAAAATTTATGCTAATTAGATATATAACTTTTTGAAAAAGTTATTAACAATCATATCTTATATAATAATTATATGATATTATTTTATCTATGAAAATTTGTGTAGAATTAACTATATAATAATAACTATACTAGATACTAGATGATATGTGTGACCCTCAAACTAAGCATGTTTAAAACAGCTTGAATGGTGGTAATTAAGTCGGAATGTACGTATCAATTCTTTGGAATTGTATGGGGGAGGGATTTTAACATTTAAGTTGTCTTTTGAATATTTGCCCTTTCTATTTGGCATGTAGAATGCAACTAAGAGCAGTAGTTTATAAAAAATATGGGTACGAGAAAAAAGATAACGTATGTGACGTAAGGAAGTTGGCGTGACCAAAAGGGTGGAATTACGGTGTATGGTTTGATGAACTAGCACGAGAGCTTTATAACTTTATTACTCAATACATAATTAGATTTAGATTTTTTTACTATGTTAACTTTGTTTTTTTGTTTGACCAAACTTTGAACCACAATTATGCCCGAAACCAAGTTGAAAACTTAGAACACCTTAAATATGGGTCGGTTGGTTGCTTTTGGTATCATAAGAGTGTAACGGTACATGAGTTTTTTTTCCTCGCATACTCCTTAAACTTTCTCTATATTTGGTACATATATAAATTTAGTATATATATTAATACGAGCCATTACCAAAAGTTTGATCAACTAATAATGCTAAATGTGTACAACATTGTCATATAAATTTAATTTTGCAATTTATCAGATAGAATATTAATTTTAACCTATATCAATTATCATGTACATTATACATCGACGACGTCATGCAATGTCACATTCTAAAATTTCGCCGTAACGTGCGGGTTAAAAAAAGACTCGTTTTAAACAAACCCCATTTTCCTAACAAATTTAGGAATACTATAAAAGTAACACTTTCTTCTCTTTCTTCTTCTTCTTTTTTTTTTTCGTGAAGGCAAATTCTTGTGCAACTATGCTACTATTATCTTGGATGTTATTTTGAGCTGATGAGAGATTAATTGTCATATTTGTATATATGGAAATAAGTATTCTAAATATTGAAAATCCATGTTAAGATCCATAAAGATTAAATTTTCATTTACTCCATCCATCCCAATTTTACTGTCCACCTTACTATATTTGTATGTCCCAAAAAGATTGTTCACTTGTAAGAAATAATTAAAAAATTTCACTAAACTTTCAATTATACCCTCATTTATTACTCTTAGTAATTTATTTTTTAACTACTTCTAGTCAAACTTGCCTTGAATATAAGGTTAAAAATGATGACATTTAATCATTCTATTTTAAATTCAAATAATTTTTGTTGGACGATATAATTGAGACGGAGGAAATATTTTTTTTTTAAGAATAGTGCTTTTTTGGCAAAGACTCGTAGAAATGGCGTGTTCTCTTTGACCATTGTAAAAGTGGGTCAACTGCATAACTAAATTGCGGACATTGAAAAGGTAGTCTGCAAATTGATTTTGCATATCATCCATAATCAAACACATAATTGTATAATCAAACACTTCTATGCATGAATAAAATTGGTGGCTGACTTTCTATATGGTCTGCAAAATAAAAATGCACACGACCTATTTTCTGAAATTTGTATCCCTTTGTCATTTTATTTTGTCGAATTGTTCGATAACGTTTGAAGCCCCCATGGTACATCTGAGCATGATAATGAAAACGGCTGCTTTAAAGTTTTGATGATGACATATCACACCACAGTGAATAAGTGAACCAAACACAAATGCGAACACATCGTTATATAATAGCATTACAATGAATAATTCTCGTATGTATGCATAAAGACGTAAGGATATATTTGAATTTACAACTTGGTATTACAAACACATAAATATGCAACAAATGCTTGTGTGAAGTTACATTGACTATAAAAATGTGAAAACTCAGGACAGAACGTCCACAAACTGGTCTTGTGGGAGTTATAAAAAGAAGTTCTCATTTCCGACAAACTTAAAAAAAAGACAAAATTGATACGGTATGCAAAATGGTATTGCGAACCATAGTTACCAATTGACTTCATGCCTGCGCGTGTGTGATTATGAATGGTATGCAAGATCATTTTGCGGACTAATTTCCAAAGTCCACAGTTTCGTTATGCAAGTGACCCAGTCTTACAACAACAAAGAGAACACACATTTTTTATAAACCTTTACCAAAAAATCACTATTCATAAAACAAAAATCCAATTGTCATTGGATAGGTTTTGCAGTATGCACCAAAGCCAAATTGGCCCACACACGAGATATAATATTAAGAAGATTTGTTATTCATTATTTTTATCATTGAAAGATATGATATGGGCAACAATAAAGTTTCATAACACTCCATTTTAATTTAATGACATACCATATGTATTTAGCGATATATGGGTGATGCATTAATCAAAAGATCATAAAGTAAAGTGAAGTAAATATTTATAATCTGTGTAATTAATATGTAAATCCTTACCATTAAAAATAATATTTCAAAGCTCTCCAACACTTTATTTATATTAATTAAATACAATAATAATGCAAGCATTGCCGACACCACAACAAGCCAAAGGTCCCCTCAAAATCCCTTTTCTTTTGGTCATATTCTTTTATTTTTATTATTAGTTATAATTAATAGTTATTTTTCTCACTTGTTTTCTCCATGAAGAATAAGGTCTCTAAATTGACCTCAATTCTTCATTATCATCTCCACTCTAAATCCTTCAATTTTCTTGGATCCTTACCTCATTTTTGTCCCTTACCATACACACAAACACCTTTCATTCATTCACCCAAACAACAAAACAATGAATTGGCTGTTTGTGTTCATGATTTAAGAACACAAGTTCTTGAATCCAAAAAAAATGTCACCTTTAGCATACCCAAAAATCTTGATCCAGTTTCTAGCATACCCATCTCCAAGATTCACACAAAAACCACTCCTAAAGATGTTGTAAATGATCAAAATAATGATGATGATGATTTGTGGTTGATAATGAAAGATGAAGCAAGATATGATGTTGATCAAGAACCTATCTTGTCAAACTACTATTTCACTTCAATCTTATCTCATCATACCATGGAAAGTGCTCTATCTAATCATCTTTCCATGAAGTTAAGTAACTCAAGTCTCCCAAGTGGGACCCTACATGATCTTTTCATGGGTGTGTTTAAAGATGATCAACAAATAATCAGATTTGTTAAAGATGATTTAAGGGCTGTAAAAGAAAGAGATCCAGCTTGTTTTAGTTATGTCCACTGTTTTTTGCACTTTAAAGGGTTCCTTGCTTGTCAAGCACATAGAGTGGCACACAAACTATGGTTACAAAATAGAAAAATACTAGCACTTTTAATCCAAAATCGAGTTTCCGAAGTTTTAGCTTTGGATATTCACCCAGGAGCGAAAATCGGGAGTGGGATATTGCTTGATCATGCTACTGGAGTTGTGATAGGAGAGACTGCAGTGATTGGAGATAATGTGTCGATTTTGCATAATGTGACATTGGGTGGGACTGGGAAGAGTGGCGGTGATCGGCATCCGAAGATTGGGGACGGGGTTTTGATCGGTGCAGGGACTTGCGTTTTGGGTAATATTAGGATCGGGCAGGGGGCAAAAATCGGGGCAGGGTCAGTTGTAGTAAAAGATGTACCTGATAGAACAACTGCTGTTGGGAACCCTGCTAAGTTGATTGGAGGGAAAAATAATCCAGTTAAACTTGACAAGATTCCTAGTCATACTATGGATCATACTTCAGACATTGAGTTCTATGATTATGTTGTTTAGAACTATTTGTGAACATGTCTTATGATTTACTATAGTCTTATTTGGTTAGTTGATGGATTCTGATACCAATAATATTTATTTAATCAAATGTAAATTTGTCTTTAAAATCTACTCTAGATTTTGAAGTTTGACTCTTTTTTTTCTCCCCTTTTTTGTTCTTTTTTATAACGATGGATGGACATTTTGGGGTTTTGTTGAAAATGTCTTTATCATCTCATCTCATTTTAATAAAAGTTGACTCGTTTAAGGTAAAAGACAATCTAATTTAAACATTTAACAAGTAAACGAGTTTTATTTTTTCATTTTTATTTCAGCGCCATATTTTTAATAGACCAATATTGAAAAAGGACTAGACCGATCACCAAACTTGGTTCAGGTAAAGCTCTTAAAGATGATCATATGACCTAAATTATTTACACTAATTGAGATTTAAACCTTGAACCTGTAAAGAGTTATTTTCCTTTCAAATTAGCCATTAACCAACTTCTATGGTTAAATGAGTCTATGATATTATAAACTACTAGTTGGTTACTTTGTAATCATACCATACATGAAGACATTAAGCATTACAACTAATGACAGAAGGCAATGTGTTTAAAACCAAAGGGCCCTGAGTCTGTCAGCATAACAGATACCCATAGAGATGTGGGTTTAAACCTCACGTGAGAAAGTGAGTGTATATATTCATGAATTTCGTGGTTGTATTGAGTTCGGTTGTAGGATTGCCGTTCTAAAATAAAAAATAAAAATAAAAATACATGTTTAGTTATTAAAGCTGAAATTATAAATCAGCGAGTAAATTACATTTCTCGTCCCTGATACTTGTTATACATTTCACTCCTCATCCCCTAGTTGAGTTTTTTGCTAGTTCAATTCATTGACCCGGGTTTTCGTTTCACTCCCCGTGCCTCGAAAGGTAAAAAAGCTTTAAAATTGTAAGGGTATTTTAGTCATTTCATGGAGATGATGAAAGACTAGGAGTGAAATAAAAATTCGGGTGAAAAGACTGAAACTGTAAAAACTTGACTCAGGAATAAAGAATAAAATGTATGAAGGGAGAAGATACATTTGCTATGAAGTATGAACCAACTAATTTGTTCTCCATACCCCCAAAAAAGTTATATAACTAATTTGTAGATTTGGCCCATTTTATATGGTACTTGTGAAGGTAATATACTTGAGAGTTGAGACCCAATAAGTCCATGAATAGTTTTGATCCAATATCTGAATTCATGGGCCAACAAAGCCCACGAAGCCTACTCTACGGCCCATGTTCCGAATCTCGCTCCGTATTCAGTATCTTCAGACTTCATTGTTAACAGCATCTTCACCGGATTTGTTCGAATCGAATCTATTTTCCGGCAATATCCGCCGCCGTTTTCAATTACTACGCCAATTTACAGGTATATGCTAATTCTCTTTTTTCTACTTACTTATATACTCTCTCTGCGAAACCGTATGTTTTGTTTAGGGTTTATCTATTATTGTATTGATTTGGTTTGCTTGTTTAAATTTGTACTGAATTTACTTCAGTTATTTCTGGTTGACAATTCAAGTGAATGTATTATTTCTCCGTTATAAATTTGACAACTTGGTGGTTTTGGGGGGGGGGGGGGGGGGGGGGGGGGGGGGGGGGGGGTCCCTACCCTCTAGTTATATTGTAATCGACGAAGTTATATACTAAATTTCCATTTTACACAAAGTGGAGAACTTTCTTGAGTGTAAGTTTAATATGAATATCATTTGTGGCTGTGGTTTTCTAGGATTGTTAATCAACAATGCAAACTGCTTCCCTTCATTCTCTAACCTTGCACCTTAATCACAGGTATCTCTTTCTCCCCTAGTATATATTTATGTATGTATGAATTTGCAATTGATTTTCTTGACTCATGAATATATTTGTTCTTTTGAATTATGGGATAACTACTTAGTCTTCAATTGTACTGATATATATCTATTATTATGCAATCCTTAATGAATTGCAGAAAAGGCTCTATGAAAATAATAAATCCAATTCGAAGTCAACCTTTGCAGCGACTTCAGTTGATTAGAGGAGTCGAGAATGGTCTGAATTTGGGGAAAACAAAGGTATTCATTACTAGAAGTTTAAACACGGGTGATGGTCACCCATCAGCTGTTTATGAGTCCTCTCAAGACATTGACATAAACAACGTACCAACTCAACAAGAAGATATATTATTCAGCAAGTGGACCCCTCCGCGAACCCTATGGCGAGGGTTGTCGATCTTTGTTCTAGCTGGACAGGTGATAATGAGGACACTTAAAGGAAACATACACTGGAAAAACACTCTTCAACAGTTGGATAGAGTTGGACCAAAATCAGTTGGTGTTTGTCTTTTAACATCAGCGTTCGTTGGTATGGCATTCACTATCCAATTTGTTAGAGAATTTACAAGATTAGGGCTAAATAGAGCTGTTGGTGGGGTACTGGCTTTAGCCTTTGCACGAGAATTGAGTCCTGTAGTTACGTCTATTGTGGTTGCAGGACGTATTGGTAGTGCATTTGCGGCAGAATTAGGAACTATGCAAGTTTCTGAACAAACTGATACACTGCGAGTATTGGGTTCTGACCCTGTTGACTATTTGGTAACACCACGGGTAATTGCTTCTTGTGTGGCTCTACCTTTCTTGACCTTAATATGTTTTACAGTCGGGATGGCATCTAGTGCTCTTTTGGCAGATGGGGTTTATGGAATTAGCATTAATATTATTTTGGATTCTGCTCAGAGAGCTCTTAGACCATGGGATATAATTAGTGCGATGATCAAGTCTCAAGTGTTTGGTGGGATCATATCGGTTGTGAGTTGTGCATGGGGGGTTACCACCATGGGAGGTGCAAAAGGTGTTGGAGAGTCGACTACTTCAGCTGTCGTTTTATCTCTTGTTGGTATCTTTATAGCTGATTTCTTGCTTTCTTATTGGTTTTTTCAAGGGGCCGGCGATTCACTGAAAAATTTGTAATTTGTTGAAATTTAATGTTAGTATTAACTTCTCTTAATTCAGTCTATGTATGTATATATTTCGACTATAAGTTGTGTCAAATTTATACTTGCTTTATAAATCTCTATTATACAAAAGGTACACAATCTTATATATACGTGTGATATTATTCCATTTTTTGGACAGTCAAAAATATCTATTTTGAGTATATCATTTTCATCATTTGGTGCAGGTGAAATGTGGCTTCAATTCTATAAATTTAATCTCGTTTTCAAGGATCCAGAAGTTGACATTATTATAAACAAGTAAACTACAAAGTTCATCCCTAAACTATATATCACCCTTTTCAACTAGCCTTTCAACTTTTTCTTCTTTACAATTCTAGTCTAGAATGCTTGTTTTTAAGTCATTTTGGTTCATGATTTGCTGTCATCAAGTCCCTGAAAATGTATATTTTGGACCAACATTGTCAAAACAAAAGGTTGATTAACTGAGCATGCAGGTTGATAAATACTCTAGGGGTGAAATTTGTAATACCTTTCAAAGTCAAACAATAACATCTATATAAATCAACTTAAGCCTTCTCAAAACACAACAAATAGATACATTACATACATTAATTAGTCCCAATTCATTGGGGGTAGAGAGTGAATTCCCTGTAAATTTGATTCAACTCACCTCATGGATCTTTCATTCCAAATTGTTTTCACTTTTATCATCTTTATGTTCATGTTACTAAAACTTTTGAAGCTGCTCAAAACACAAAACTCTACCCTCGGTCTACCTCCCGGGCCATGGAAGCTACCTTTCATAGGAAGTATTCATCATCTTGGAAGTTCACTTCCTCATCAACGGTTTAAATATTTGGCGGACAAATATGGACCGTTGATGCACCTACAGCTTGGTGAACTCGTGGTAGTAGTAGTGTCTTCACCTGAAACTGCAAAAGAAGTCATGAAAACTCATGATGTTAACTTTGCTGATAGGCCATATCTTTATGCTAACGCTGTAGTATGTAACGGTGCGGCAAATATTAGTTTTTCACCACATGGGGATAACTGGAGACGACTTCGCAAGATTTGTTCTCAGGAGCTTTTGAGCCCGACCCGTGTCCAATCATTTGGGTTCACACGCGAACAAGAGGTCTCAAATTTTATAAAGGCTATTAGTGAACATGTAGGAGCAGAGATCAATCTCAGTGAAAGGATACTTTCATCAACGTATGGGATCACTGCCAGATCAGCATTTGGTAAGAAATGTAAAGATCAAGAAGCGTTTATTGAACTTGTGAAGGAAGCTTCGGCTGCAGCTGCAGGATTTAATATTTCGGATCTTTACCCTTCGTCTACTTTGCTTCCTTTAGTAACTGGATTTAAGGCTAAACTTGAGAGTATTCGTGGGAGGTATGACGAGATACTTGGGAACATCATTCAAGAACATGTGGACAAAAAGGTCAATGCTGATGAAGATGAAGATCTTGTCGACGTTCTTTTGAGATTTGAGGCGCGTGGTAATGCTAAATTTCCCTTGTCGATTGGTGATATTAAAGCGGTTATCATGGTTAGTAATTATGCTTTAATCAAGTTCCTATGGGGTGCGTTTTGTTGCAGAAAGTTTTCTCTGATTTTTCCATCTCCATTTTCTAGAAAATTAGAGGTGTGTTTTACCTCTAGAAAGCTAAATGGGTTCAAAGGTTTTCAATTTTCAGTTTAGAAAACAGTAAAAGTATTCTATTTATATATATAAGCAAACAGTTGAAAGCTATAAACTCGTGTTTTCGAAAGTGTGGTTATAATCATTGAATTTTTTTCAGGAAAAATAATATTTGAACATGTGTTCTGTTTTTCAGGATTTCCTGATATTTTTCTTGATAAAACCTCCCATTTCTACAACTAAATGCACCCATTATCACTCTACTTAATCCCCTTTCAGGACATCTTTACTGGTGGGAGTGAGACATCGTCTACAACGGTAGAGTGGGCGATGACAGAAATGATGATGAATCCAAGAATATTGGAAAAAGCACAAACTGAGATACGACAAGTTGTCAACAGAAGAGGAACCATTGATGGGACATGTATTCAAGAACTCGTGTTCTTAAAAATGGTTATTAAAGAAACTTTAAGACTACATCCTTCAACCCCTTTGTTGCTTCCTAGAGAAAGCAGGGAGGGATGTGAGATAAACGGCTACGAAATACCAGCCAAAACTAAAGTCATCGTGAACGCGTGGGCCATAGGAAGAGATCCAAACTGGTGGAAAGAACCTGAGAAATTTGATCCAGAGAGATTCCTCAATAGTTCAATAGACTACAGAGGACTTAACTTTGAGTACATACCGTTTGGTGCAGGAAGACGAGTATGTCCTGGCATGTCGTTTGGATTAGCAAATGTGGAGCTTCAGTTGATCAAATTACTCTACCATTTTGACTGGAAACTGCCTGATGGAATGACAACCGAAAATCTTGACATGAATGAATCATTTGGTGTGACAGTTAGAAGAAAAGCTAACCTGAATTTGGTACCTACTGCCTATTATCCTTTGCCTGTATAAAGTTCATTTTTTTTTCTTTTTTTCTTTTTAGATAGGCAAACATGTAATAAAAAAGTATTCCATTAGTCTCATTTCAACTGTGCGTATGATATTGTTTTGTTTGTATAAGAATAAGTGTCAACTTTTATACTACAATAAATAAAAGGAATCTAAAACGTAAAGATGACATTTTATTGAAGAATAGTGTAATGACTGTAAATTCTTGAAACTGTGTGCATTTTTAAACTAGATACTTAAATTGAGACGAGTGAATATACTATACATGTCATTGAGATTAATTGCAATATTGAAAGATTTCTTGGAATTAAAACTGTCTTGGTACACTTTTTTGTTCCTTTTCATAAGTTATATATTTAATGCAAGTATAACTATGGCTTTGTAACATGTTTCATTTGTTTGTTAAGTATTGTTTTAAGTATGCTGTCAGCCGTCCTCTGTACTAGAGTTGATTTGGTCATATGATACAATGATAAATATTGAGTATTACTATGCTTTGTCTACATACCATTTGTCAACTAGCTGACTTGATCAAAATGTAACAGATTTGACTTAACAATATTACATTATTGCTTGGAACAAATTTATAATTATAAGATTATTTGTCAGCAAGATGGGTTGGTCAAATGATACAAATTTATTAAACTTTTCAATGAGTTTAGAAGATGACATTGGGTCGAATATTAATATTATTACCTCACTAACATATTACTCCATTATTGATTAATCAATAACGTGTAACGCTGCATGTGCTTATTTTAAAAGAACCATCTATCCAGGATACATGTTACTGATTATGAGCAATGTTTGTTAAGTTGGGTTGTAGCAATTCATTATTTTGGTTCATGTAATGCATCGGTGTGCAAGTAATCTGTCCAATAACTTGGGTTTCTTTGAAGAAATAATATTATGGCGCGATGGATTTTCGCTTTTACATCTTCTGATGAATGCAACCTTTTAAGTTAGTCATTTAAACCCAGAATCAGAAAGGCTTACATATCAAAGAAAGATCTGAATCTTGCAGGCCTAAATTTCATCAGAGCTTGCCAAATGTGGCAGAGACAATCTGGCCAATATACCCATGATGCATATATTCTCTGTTTATTTAAAATTGTGAACAATCTTAATCTTATTGGCCCAGTTTCACAAGAAAATTAGAGATTACTCATTGGCCAAATAGTTTATATAAAACATTCTGAACGTTATTTTAGTTATTTGATATGATTAAGTGAAAGGTACCATGTTTGACTTTCTGTATTTTCTGCTATTTCAAAAACATTTGTACCTACCTTTCACTATCATCCAATGAGTTGTTTTTGTTACTTGAATTTGGCAGTTTATAACACTAAACATTGTTTTTATGACAATTCATCCAGTGTTGTTGTTATATATATATAGATAGATAGATATATTGGCTCAATAAGTTAAAACCTAGTTAACAGTATCTCTTCGAATTGAACTAAAAGCATCTATAATGATGATCTATAAAGAATTTTTCTTATACTAATTGTACTGTTAGTTTTGTATTCCATATTGTTTTTAGAACCTCAAAATCACCCAATGGAGCTCGGTTTTGGCTTGTTTCCCATCCTTTCTACCTTCACCCTTTTCCTGTTATTGATCCTAAAACTATATAAGCAATCTAATCCAAAACTACCTCCAGGGCCATGGAAGCTTCCTATAATAGGAAATATTCATCATCTTGCTGGCTCACTTCCACACCGTCGTCTAAGAGACTTAGCGGAGAAACACGGACCTCTAATGCATCTACAGCTTGGAGAACTTACTATTTATGTAGCCTCATCACCAGAAACAGCACAACAAGTGATGAAAACACATGATGCCAACTTCGCCAATAGACCTTTCCATCTTGCTGCTTCCGTAATAGGTTACAATGGTTCAGGCATTATGTTTTCGCCGTACGGTGAAACTTGGAGGCAGCTTCGCAAGATCTGCGCTTCGGAGCTTTTAAGTATTAAGCAAGTCCAGTCACTTAAATCGGTAAGAGAAGCTGAGGTATCGAAATTCATCAATTCCATTTCCAAACATCCAGGATCACTGATCAATCTAAGTAAACAACTCTCGTCGCTAACATTTGGGATCACTGCAAGATCAGCATTTGGGAAAAAATGTAAAGATCAAGATGCAGTCATATCACTTGTTAATGATACTGTAATGGTTGGAGGAGGATTTAGTCTTGCAGACCTTTTCCCTTCATTTAAACTTCTTTCGTTCTTAAGTAGTACCCATTCAAAACTTGAAAAGATCCATCGAGAATTTGATCAAATACTGAACAACATCATCGAAGAACACAAGACTTCAACAGATGGTGATAGTGAAGTAAACAAAGATCTTGTTGACATTCTTTTGAAAGTTCAGGCGCATGGTGACCTTGAAATTTCATTATCTAATGATAATATTAAAGCAGTCATCTTGGTTAGTGATCTCATACTTTAAATATGCTTAACATGTTAATTATAATATATAGTTTATTTGTTATATATACCTAGGCTCTGATCATCATGGTTATACTATTCACAGGAAGTCTTTAGTGCTGGAAGTGAATCATCTTCAACAACTGTCGAATGGGCAATGTCGGAACTACTCAAGAATCCACAAATAATGCAGAAGGCGCAGGCTGAAGCCAGACACGTTTTTGACCAACGAGAAACTTTTACTGAATCAAGAACTAGAGTTCCTACAGTTAGTCATAAAAGAAACTTTAAGGTTACACCCTCCGGGCCCTCTTGGCCTGCCTAGAGAAAACAGGGAAATCTGCGAGTTGAATGGATTCGAGATACCTGCAAAAAGCAGAGTTATAGTAAATGCATGGGCAATAAACCGACATCCAAAGTATTGGGACGAGCCTGAAAGTTTTAATCCAGAAAGATTTAGAAACAGCACATTGGATTATAGAGGCTATGACTTCAAGTATACGCCTTTTGGAGCTGGAAGAAGAATATGTCCCGGAATTTCATTTGGGTTGGCAAATATTGAGCTTACACTCGCATTTTTACTCTATCATTTTGATTGGAAACTGCCAGATGGAATGGACAACGCGGATCTTGACATGACTGAGGTGTTTGGTGTAACCGTTGGAAGAAAAAATGACCTTATCCTCATTCCAACAGTTTATAAGGCTGTGTAATTGTTTCTATCCCAGTTTATGTTAATATATCAAGGAGATTAATATCATCATCAAACTCAACTTTAATATTAATAAAACATGTGTAAGTTACCCTATTGTATCCCTTTCATTAGCATATAAGTTACAACATTTGACTTCTTCAATATGAATAGTTTGTATTCAGTGGTTGTGATTGCTGCTTAGATAATCTATTTCCAACTAGAAGATCAAGACACAATGCACCATTCACGTTTGATCTGATAACTGGATTCCTTTTCGCTGTTGTTGGCTCTGCAACCTCATGACTGTGTTTCCCCACATACGTTGTTATGACAGCTTTGCGGTTGTGAGATGCCCTCTCTACATGTTTCCTTACTGGACATCCAGGACTTGTGCACTTGTAATAACTTCTGTAAGCAAAATCAAATATAGCAAAATAAGATAATTGAACCAACAATGACCATTTAGATTGGAGAAGCCGGATACAAGTAGTCCATACCGTTTACGATTTGATCATGAAAAGGATCTATACCTCGGATTAGGGTTGCATCTTACAACTTTCTGACCATATTTACGCCAACGGTAGCCATCATCCAGTATGTCAACGTCACTGATAGTTTGGACTACTACACGTGGCTCACGTATAGGTTTAACCACTGGAATTACATTAAGGGTGCCACAATCTACTCGCCTGAACACCATTAGAAATCGTACAACATTAGAATCTAGGTACAACTGATATAATTAAAATTTAGAAGTGGCTATTTCAACCCATATTGCGTAAATGGGTTGATTTGAGTGATAGTTTACCTCTAACAGGTCGAACTGGTAAATTTTGAAAACTTGGTTAAAATGGAATGGGTCAAATGGGTTGCATGGGTTAAAACTTTAAAGTGATATGAAATACTTAAATGCTTACAACCTCTTAATTCACATTATTAAAAACATTAAATTGGTATTTTAGTTTTAATACTGAATTTTATTACAGTAACCATATGTAAACAATTTTTTATGAAGTTCAAGAAAAGGGAACTAACAAACTGTTTGCAAGTCAACCCAACTCAACTTGAGCCATTTTGACCCTATTAGGAAATCACCCGTACTAACCCCGACCTATTGCATCCCATTACCCAAACCGCCGATTCTGCCACCTCTAACCAATATACAGGGCATTACGCTCTTCACCTCCTTTTTGAATCTATATCATTTTCAACCTCGCCATTGATGCTATCCAATCGTGGCAGAGTTCCATCCATATTCTCATCATTTGCTTGTTTAGGAGATAAAATAGAACTTCCATTAGTCTGAAAATAATGAACCTGACCACTAGTTGCAGAGAGGCCTTCAACAACAGAAAAAATGAACCAAAAAGAGTTCAGAAAAATGTAAGTAATAATAAGTAAGTTAATATATCTTGAGAAAGTAAAAATATGAAAAGCTAACAGCACCATCAGCAAATGGACGACTGGATTGAGGTTTTGGATGATCATGCATACCCTTATACATGATCTCTCTTATTTGTCCTGCATAAAATCGTTCTAAAATCTTTTTCACGTCACATTTGGGATACGTACACTTGTAATAGCTTCTTGGAAATTCACCTCCTTTCACAACTTTCTGCCCATATTTTCGCCAATTATATCCATCATCTGATGACCTGTCAAACTGAACCTTAAGTGCTGCAGCAGACCCAAAGGCCTTGCTGGCTGAACAATTTGAATTTAACGAAAATGTGCTTTCCATCAGTTGACACTTAAGATAAAAACCTATGGGCTATGAATACAAGATTACAAGATTACAAGATAAACGAATAATACGGAGTAATTTATAGGCACTTCTACAAGACGCTTCATAATATCTTTTTTAGAAAAATATAGCTTCTTTATACATATTAATTGACACGAGCTTAAAACATGATTGTTTAACATCAAATGTAGAACGAATGCTGATTCAATCATTCTAGAAACTACCATAAACAAAAAAAAATAAGTATAAATAAAGGCAGATAAAGCACGTCCACTGAAACGAACATTCAATTCTGCGAAAAAACAACACTGAAACCTATAGAATATGACCAATTGATCGAAAAAGCAACGTAGAACACAGCTACTTCAACTTAAACAATACGAATAGTAGACAAGCACAATTGCATAAAGATGAATATAATGATAAATAATATAAATAAGCATCAGAATATGATAGTACTGTATTCTAAAAATTGAACACTAATAATGTGATTCATTTAATCAACATAAGCATCAAAAACAGAATATCAAAAGCTCATTTGATGATAAATTTAGATATATATTATGGTTTTAAAAGAGGAGAAATAGTAAATTATCATTTTAGTAAATTATCATTTTGCTCTTTTAGTTATTTATCAACCATTGTAAATTTAAGGTCAAATACAATTAATTAAAAGTTAATACCTCATAATTAATTTCAGTTACAAAATAAATTATAATTAGTTTCAGTTACAAAAGATTTAGCCTCATGAGTATTTAATTATTTTTAAATATCGATGAAAATGTGGCGAATTGGTTTCATAGTTTTATGGGTTAAAATTTGTATTAAAAAAACAAACTTAGTTTTTCCCCGGGATAACGGGTTGGACCATTAACCAGAACCTTGACCTAACCCGATCAGAAAAGTTGAATGCATTGATGGTTCTGGCTTAGCAGTTTAATGGGTTTAATTTTGTATCGAGTTTCAAGTCGTGACGAAATTGTCATTGTAAATAATAAGAAAATGATATACTACACAGTACTATATATGCTCTCGATTGTACAAGGACATGTTAGATAAACATATTAATGCTCACATATTTTTTGTCGCGCTGCAGTAGGCTAGTGTGTATATATGTATGTATGTATGTATATGTTTGTATGTATATATATATATATATATATATATATATATATATATATATATATATATATAGTGGGAGGTTCAAATGAGAACCACTTAAAAGTTGAGAACTTTGAGAACTATTAGAATACATGATTGTTCATATGTGTATAATCTCAAAATATTTATAAAAATGTTAATAAGAATCATGGCTACAAGATTTGAACATTCCTATATATATATAGCTAAAAGTTCAAATAAGATCACAAAAAGATACAGAACTGCGAGAACTTTTAAATTATAGAAATTTTAACATGTTTAATAATATAATAATAATAATAATAATAATTAATAATAATAATAATATAATAATTATAATAGTTAATAATAATAATAATAATTAATAATAATAATAATAATAATAAATAATTGTTTTGTAAAAGAACCTTCAACTATAGTGATAAGTACTAACATGTCCCCAAACTGCAGTAGTAATTACAAACAACCCCCTTAACTTCTTGTTATCAACTAAAGTATCCCCTTTGGATAAAAACATCTTACAACTGACCCATTACCTTTGAGGAAGAAAGAGAGAGTGGACGACCCACATCCTCTGTTTTCATATAAATATATAAATGTTTTTTGTATGTTATGTATATACTTATATTTCTAGATCTTAGTCTTCATCGTTTCTCAAATCCAGGTTCCATTAATGGTGAGTCCCTCAAAGTTATTATTTTTCTTGTTATATTTCCCTCAATTTTCTTAATTTCTTACCCCTCTTAATCAATCTGATTGATCTGCGATCTTTCTTTATTCTCAATTTTCTTTAGGAATCTGAATTCAACTTGCAAAATTTGACCTTTGAAGGATCCAATCTTCTTGTTCTAGCTGGTTTTCACTGAATGTTAGTTATCTGATCATTGGATTCTGTTTAATTGCATCCAGATAAGGTGATTATATATCTATACTTACGTATCTATGTATATGTATTGGATTTTTTTCTATCCACATTTAGATCTGTTAAATTAGGGTTGATGATAATTATGCTGTTGTTTTATGCTAAATGATTAAAATTGTATTCAGATGCATTGAATTTTGAAGTACCCATTTGTTATCTTAGATATTGAATTTGAATTATAATTACAATTGCAATTTTTCTTATTGTGGTTGTGAATTGTAGTTGAATTGAGATTAAGGATATTGAAAAGTAATGGCAGTTCAGCATGGGATTGTAGAGAAGATGGAACCAGATAACGGGAAGTTATTTATTGGTGGGATTTCCTGGGATACTGATGAGGATCGTTTGAAAGAGTATTTTAGTAGTTATGGTGAGGTAGTTGAGGCAGTTATTATGAGAGATCGTTTAACAGGCCGTGCACGAGGATTTGGCTTTGTAGTGTTTGTTGATCCTGTTGTTGCAGAACAAGTTGTGATGGAGAAGCATATGATTGATGGTCGAACTGTAAGTTTGTTATATTTTTACACTATGAAACATAATGTGATCATTCGTAAGTTATTCTATGGGAGTGTTTCGATTTTGAAAGTGATTATCTGATTACTTACTGCAGTAAAAATGATTGTAACTTTATGTGTCATAAGCATGTCGGGTGACAATGTCCTCAACACTGAATATCTAATTCTGATTAGTTTCATGTAATCACTTAGAGAATGCACATTTGGCTGAAAATGGGTTTAGTCGAGCTCAGGCCTGATTCATTTAGGCTAAGCTCGAGCTCGGCTCGGTAGTTCGACGAGCATTCATGATGCAGGCTCGAGCTTGGCTCGAATTCCTATAGAATTTTCTTTTTCAACAGTTGCACTTATTTCAAATATATTTTAAATTGATTTAATAACAAAATCGTTTCAAATGTAGAAATATTCTAGAATAAAACATGAACACAAGTCAAGAACCTTGTAGGATAGTCTAAGTGTATAACAATATTTGAAGTTCGACTAGTTTGTAGCCATATGCACATCTCATCACCCCCTAAGGATTGAATTTTCTTCGTGAAAATAAAGATTGAAAATTTCCAAATACTAGAGTGTGGATTCCTTCTTTTGTACTTCTCGTTTAAAGATTATTGGGGTTCCAAACTTTCAGGTTGAAGCAAAGAAGGCTGTTCCAAGGGAAGACCACCATGGACTGAACCGATCCATTAGTAGCATTCAAGGATCACCAGGTCCCGTGGGTCGTACAAAGAAGATATTTGTTGGCGGTTTACCGTCAACTATCACCGAAAGTGATTTCAAGAACTACTTTGATCAATTTGGTACTATCACGGATGTGGTAGTGATGTATGATCACAACACTCAAAGGCCAAGAGGATTTGGTTTCATTACATTTGATTCCGAAGAAGCAGCGGATAGAGTATTATTTAAAACGTTCCATGAACTAAGTGGTAAAATGGTTGAGGTTAAACGGGCCGTCCCTAAAGAGTCATCTCCAGGCCCGAACCGTAGTCCTCTAATTGGATATAGTTATGGGTTAAATAGACCAAACACATTTCTCGCTAGTAGCTACCCACAAGGTTACAATATGAGCCCGATTGGAGGTTATGGAGTTAGAATGGATAGTCGGTTTAGTCCAATTGTTGGTGGTCGAAGTGGGTTGCCCCAATATAGCTCAACCGCTTATGGTATGGGCATGAATGTCGAGCCAAATTTAAGCCCAAGTGCATTTGGTGGGTCCTCCAATAATATGGGTTACGCTCGTGTTTTGAGCCCGTATTTTGGTGGAAATCCAAGTAGATATAATACTCCTATTGGGTATAATCAGGGTGGTGGGAGAACCGAACCACCTATCGGTTCATCGAACCGAAGTATGTGGGGAAACGGTGGACTCACTAGCCTGGGTGGCTCAGGTTCGTACATGGATTCAGGAAGTGGTGGTTTTGGAGTATTTGGGAACAATGCAGGTTGGAATTCGTTGTCGTTACCTTCTCAAGGTAATAATGGTGGAAATATAGGAGGGTTTAGGGGCGAAGAGAGTAATTACGGGTTAGTAGGTGGTGGGGTTGGAAGAAACAATGTAGCGGGTGTTGCTACAACGTCATCACTTGACGGACTAAATGGTGATCATCAGGGGTTTTATGGTAATTTGTATCGTGGAGGTTCGGTGTATGGAGATGCAACTTGGCAGTCTTCGTCTAATGAGGTCGATGGTTCTGGTTCATTTGGGCATGGATTTGGTAACGCGGAAGATGTGGCTGAAGGTTATGTTGGGAATTATAGTATTGCAAATAGACAAACAAGTAGAGGTTAGTCTGTTGTTTACTTTTAAAGCTTTTTCGTTGTGTTCTTTATTTGGGAGCGAAGAATGATTCACCATGTTTTTTTTTCAAACTCATGCATAGAAATTTTTTATTTTCTAATTTTGGTTCGTCATTGAAATGTCACTCATAATGCACTAGTTTTTTTTATTGGGTACATCAGAGTAAAAAATCAGTGCATCATCCTTTGCTCCCTTTTTTCTGTGAGGAGTCTTAGCTCCTGATCTGACACTTTTTATATATTTATCTTGGTTCTTAAATGAACGTGATGAGATTATTATACATTGACTGGCATTTGTGGCGTTGTACTTGATTTTCATTGCAAACCAATCATAGTTGTCTCAGAATGTAATAACTGTGTACAGTTACGAATATATATATATATATATATATATGTAAGCGTTTTCTCCAAATCGGTCATTCTTACAAGATATAGTGTTTGTGTTTGGGTTATACTCCGTCTCTAACGGGCAAATGGGTGGATGTAAAAATTAGCTACTGCAAAAACTGGTTAAGCTGTTCTAAATTTACCCAAGGTGTTTCACACTGCAATTAACCTCCTAAATCATTTTATTTCTTATATTAAGTCATTATTGTAACTAAATATTTTCATAAGAGGACTCAGGTATGCTCTTGAAGATCTCTATTTTTTTCCTTCTTTTTTAGAAATTATTAAGGGTGCTTTAATTAGCATAAGAAATCTAACCTTGCTGTAAATTCATAATTTAGTATTAACTTATTGCTTGATCGTTTCCTTACAGAAATTGCTGCGTAGAAGTTTTCATGTTTTGCATACCGATAACGCAACTTTAGGAGGAGGATACTTCAGTTGAACTGGCTGTGATTTTCGTACATATCCCTCGTTAGCATACAACAACATCAGCATCTTTAATGCAATTTGATCTGAAGATTCTTGATAAGATACATTACACTATACATATCAAGAATGGCAGTTTAAAAATGGGATTTTGTTCAAGTTTATGAATTTTGATTTCTAATTGATCAACATTTAGGTTTCATTAAAGCTGTAAAATTTAAAAAAC
This sequence comes from Gnaphalium uliginosum, assembly GCA_963930675.1. Taxonomy (NCBI): domain Eukaryota; kingdom Viridiplantae; phylum Streptophyta; class Magnoliopsida; order Asterales; family Asteraceae; genus Gnaphalium; species Gnaphalium uliginosum. The sequence continues at coordinate 2,613,808 of OZ005685.1, forward strand.
GCGTGATATATTGTGCATCCCTTCAACAAGGGCAGTAGAATAGAACAATAATTTTTATTTTCTTTTTCAGAAGTTGTAATTTCTGGCAATGTTGCCGCTACTTTTTTTTTCAACAATTTTCTAGCAATGTACTTGAGGTTTCTTGATTTATGAAGTGTGAAGAATTAGGGTCCTATTTAATAAGTTAAATTTGATTTGAAACTTGCATACTAATGTGATTGTTCCTGTTTTTCATATATATCTACAAGTGAAGTGTTAAAAAGGTCTCATAGGTTAACCTTGTGTTACTGTGGGCACCTTTTAAATCGTCAAATATTCTATAAGAAAGGGATATGATATATGTAGTTCACCAATCAAATGCTTAATAGGTCTTTTTTATATCTTTTAATTTTAACTCCTCAACTTTCTTATATGTACATATATTTAACCCTCTCTTTTAGTCCAAACCTAACTAGATAATTTTTAGAGCATGCCTTTTGGTACGAGACCGATTTCGGACATCCTTATATGACCTTCTAAACCAAAATTAAGACATTTAGTTTTTCCTACAGATGGACATAAATCATTCTTTTTATTTCCCATAACAACCCAAAAAAAAAAAGGATTTAGTCAATGGCTGACCTATAAAGTTAAAATCATGTTCCAAGATATGGTAATAAAAAAGAGAAGATCAAACATGTCTCCCTTTAAGTTGAGACATTGGATCTGTTAAGATTTTTGGTAATGATGGGGACTTCCCTTGAAACATGGATTGTTTGTCCTTTTCATAATCTTTCCACTTTATTTTCACTTTAAAGATATCACTATATTTTAATGTTCTTAAATTAGTACATAATTCATAAAAAGGTATCCAGCAATTAGGTCACTTTAATCGGTTTAAATCATATAAAGTGACGTAAATCATTCATTTACACTTCTGAAGTAATTTGCATATTTTAGTTCACTTGTGTAGATACATATAAAAACATACCAAAAATGTTGGTGGCTATTTTGCTCTTGAATCAACCCAACATATACAACCCAGTAAATAATACAGACTCAAAGTAATAGCAAATTGCGGGGATAGCTCAGTTGGGAGAGCGTCAGACTGAAGATCTGAAGGTCAGGTGTTCGATCCACCTTCACCGCATTCTATTTTTTTTTAAAAAAATTTACGTTTAATCGTTAAAAGAAATCAAAATCTGCTATGTTTTGTTTCATGTTCTCTTTCCCATTTTGTTTTGTCAGAAAATTAGACCTTTTATAGTATTTCAAAACTTTAACGGTATTATATGCTTGCCAAACCAACATTTTTCATCTTATCTTATTATGATGATAAATATAAATAAGTTGATAAAAGGTACAAATGTACAATTACATGTGCAATGACAAATTAAGGAATACACAAACGACGCAAATGGTGCAAAGATTGGACGGCAACGTTATTTAAAGATTATCAAATTGCAAAGATTAAAATGTGTGATATATGCTAAAGTTACAACAAATGAAATCAACATAATATTAACCATCCAACGGTCCATGATAACCGGACCCTTATGTTACCTTTTCCTAAATAGTTTCTCGACATAGAAACGCTTAACGTTATACTAGGGCTTATCTTCATCAGACTGTGAGCATGGTGGTCCAGGAACAGAATCAACAAAGAACTCATCCACTGAAAATAGCATTAGAGTACTGTTAATGCCAAGAAAGTGTATTGCAGCATATAAATCATATGAAGGCATTCTTAGCACTAATGTGTTTCAAGTATACAACATACAAGTTGTTATACCAAACTTGCCATCTAAGCTATAAAGTTTTCCCCGTTTTAATTTATCTTAGGGGTTCAACGCAGAACTCTCTCCCTCTTCAATTTAAAGTATTTACTAAAGGCCATGGTGCACCAAATGTCCTTGGCTCAATGGCTCTATGTGGGTTGGGAAGAATGTTGGTAATTCTATTTTAGGTTTTCCCAACTTTGTCTTGCTAAGAGGCGTAACAAGTATTGAACTAGTATTAGTCAGTAGATTTCGACTAAATGGTCAGAGTAAAACATTGAATTTTATAGAGGGGTAAAATCGAATAAGTAAACAGTGTCCTTACCAATGTCCTCTTGCTCGGGAGAATCAAGTAATATATCTGAATCAGAAGGCAAAAAGGGTGAACCAGGATAGTTTCCAAGAGCTCCTAGATCTGGAAACAGCATGAAGGGAAACAATAATTAGTTGAAATAATATTAATACAAATACAAGAGATAGATAGCTAAAATAAAAGTACAGCACACAACAAGATTAAAGAACCAACTATCTTCACTTTGGAGAGCATCTTAGTGAAACTTTTAAGTCATCCAATGTAATTTGAATATACCCCTGACAACTTGTACCTATAGAAAAATGCTTTTGTATTCTAGAAACCTTTTATTATAACTCGAGATTTTGCATATTTAAAATGTTGGAGTTTCTTTACAGGAAAACGCTTAATAGCACATCTTGATATTGCATGGCAGGTTTTTGCTTCTAAATAGTATTCCAGACTGCAGAACATACGATCTTTTAAGAAACCTTAATCAAGCGGTTGATTGACATAGAGCAAAACAGAGCAAATACGTATTGAATTGTTGATAAATGCTATTGTGCAGAGAAGTTAACTGGTTCCTCTTTATAAGGCAGGGACTTCTAACATAAACAACCGCTGATTGGTCTCAGCAGCATAGATTTTGCCAAAATTCTCTACAGATTAAGCTCATATGTCCACTATATCTTACATTTCGGTCAGTTATATTTTTATTTCAAAACATGTACAACCAAAGAGAATGTAGTGATCTTCAGCAATCATTTATAAGTTTGGACATGTTGAGATCCAACTTACCTCCAAGATTCGACAAGTCTGCTGTTAGATCTGAAAGGCTGAAACTCCAAGGAATTTGACCAAAAGATCTGGAATTCCCATTATCTGGTGCTAGATGCAATCCTACTGAACTTGCCACATCCGATGTAAATGCTGTGTCAAGTGCTGAAGTGTCTACTCCCATTCCTGATAATTCAGATGCGGTAAAGGGGAAATGACCACTGGAGGCCACTGAAGTAGGACTCATAGGCATATCTGACATAGGTGAGATGGCCCCATTAGCTGGAATAGGACTCACACCAGCTGCACTGGTATCCATTACCATACTTCAAGACAAATGAAACAGCCATCAGCACAGGCAATGATAATGTAATATGTAATGTTGGCATCAGAAAATTTTCTACTTTATGTTTTATCAAGAGTTTACGAGTTATAAATGTTTCCTCTTGCAATTCTTTTTTCTAGAGTTGTGGATGAATGGATTATATTACTCAATAAGCTTTAAACAGTGAATTAGAGGGAACAATAATTGATATATTTCAGTTGACACTCACTCATTTCCGGAGTTCATCCGCATGGGATGGAAATTACTGGGAGCAGGCACTCCATTGACCACATGACAGCTAGACATACCCATGGAATCCATATGAGGCTGACCTGTAGTTCCCATTGGAGGTTGCTGTAGAACGGGGTATCCCATTGGTAAGTTGTTAACTGCACTGCAAAGAGTGATATTGAATAATAGTGACCATAATTTGATGATGCTAGGCAGTATTAACAGTATCACAATAACATAACAATACTCCATAACTATTAATATTGCACACAATTACGACAGCGTAAGTTTGATAACAATACACAATTTGTATATTATTGTTTACAATCTTTTAGCAGCGATATGATTTCATATTCTTCCCAGTGGTCAAAAAGTAGTGATTATAAAAGGTTACCAGGCATGGGATGAATCCCATTGTGTATGGGAGCCACAGGTAGCTTTGGAGGCACCGGATACTTCGTCAGGTGGTATTGATGCTCAAGCAAATGATTAAAAAGGATGATCTGCTTTTTCAGTTTTAACCTTATGTAGTACGCTCTGAAAAAGTCTGCATTCTCTTCTTCCAATTTCTGCCAAACTACCACCAAAGCAAACTTTGAAATAGCAAACATGACACCATGATTATATCTAAAGTGTCCTATAACATATCAAATACATTATATATAAGATATCGTTGCAGTGTAATAGACACAACTGACAACAGCTAATAAGGTGTGAAGCATCAATACAAATAAAAAACATATATCCTAATAAAGCTTGTGTCTTGGATTTTTAATCTAAAGTTAAGCCTTGTAAAGTCAGTAACAATCCAAGCATCATGGAATGTCAGAAATGAATGTGACACTATGGTGAAACAAAAAAATATTTATAACATAAACTGGAGTATGGTTAGACTTGTTACCTAGAGTTGTAAAACCAGGATCTATCCTCGCACGATTTAATAGAGTTTTCACCACCTCATCTCTATTCATATACAGCTGCAAACAGCGTTCTATCAAGTTTTGGACCTGCAATATTCAAGACAATGTTAGCATAGGCCAATCTTAATTTTTTGCAATTCTGAAAACAAATATGCAATACAGAAAAGAAAAAAAAAAATCCATACAAGTTCAATATCCTCCCGAGAAACTTTTCTGTTGTCATTGCTCGAAATGGAGACCGACCCAGAGTCAGGAACAGGAGCCTCTGCTGCATTATTATGTTGGTCACTTTGAGACTCGTGAGAAGCTTGAGTTAAATGTTGTGTTTCAGGTGTATCCAGGGACTCCTGCATGGCTTCTTAATGTCAGTCACTACATCTATAATTAATATCTCTTCTTATCTTAAACATTTAAAAAACCAATAAACACCACTGTGGTTGAAGCAATCTTAACCAAGCTTTAACTATCCAGAAAATTCTATAAAATATAATATGAAGTTCAAATCATAAAAATCATAACCTGAGTGTTCTTCATTTCAGCTAAATGCGTCCGGAAGACATATCTTCAATGAAAGCTCAATGTTCCCAAAGCTGGCTTGTTCAGAAATAGCAACTTTTACAAAACAGTAGGCTTTGCAATTTCGTCAAATTTAGCCTAATATACAATCATCAAAAAACTTAGTTCTACTAATAATGACAATTTAACCAATAAAGTATCTATATCCCCTCCTTACACACACATATATATACATCTATATATAATCCAAACATTAGGCCTGTGCTTTTTAACTGCAATTTCAACATCACTTCTGATTTAACATCAACATTATCCTGTTTACAATAACTCTCTGTCGATTATTTGTTCAAATAATTTGAATACCATATCAATTTTACATCAAATAACACTATAATTAATTAATCAAACAAATTAGGTTTTATTTTCCATTAACTACCAATACAACTAAATAGCTAAATAACTATAGAAATCACAATTTGACTTCAATTCCACAACAGTAAAATACGTAGTAGATCTATATATATCCATATCTATATAAACTAATAGATTCAATTTGAAGTGTCGACGCCAAATAACAAGCTAAAACTACGTATTGTACAGATCGATTACAGCGGTTAAAAATTAAAAAGTACGTGTACGGACACAATGAACAGTACATAGTTAATGAGAAGGAAATTGAAGAAGTATGAGTAAATTATGTGTCGGCAGAGATGAGAAATTGCTGACCTGTGCTTTACGACTAAGTAACCGGAAAATTAATCGCCGGCGTTAGTGCGGCGGTTGATACTTGATAGTACTCTCTCACTTCGACTGTTTGCCTGTTCGTTGGAGGCGCTTTGCGATATGATTAAAAAAAATGTTTTATAAAACTGCGGTTGTAATTTGTACTTGCATAAGGACGAAGGTGTAATTACAGGTTTGTGGCGGGGCATTCTCGGTATTTTCAAGTATTCGCCCATATTTATTTTCGCTTACAGGTACGTTTGACGAAGCTGACGGAAGTTAAAAGCTTACACTTGAAGCTTATTTTACGGGCTGAAAGGTTAAGCTTGTTTTATTCTGTAAGTGTTTGGTAAAATAGCTGGAGGTATAACCTATAGATGTGAATTGATTTAAAAGGGAATACAAATAAAATGTAAAATAATACACTAAAGGATTTTTAAGTAATTTCATATTTCCAAATAAGAATGTCATTGACAAATTAAAAATCACATAAGAATTATTCTGACACATATTATACTAATAATTAAGGCTTCAAAAAATCGATAATAGCTCGAGTTGAACTCTTAAAAACTCAACAGAAACATAACTCGCTCAAGCTCGAACTCAATTCAAGCTTCAGCCGATCTAGCTCGAGTTACTCGATAGCCCTACCTATAGCCAAAGTGGTGGATTCGCGTTCGAGAGTTATGTATCAGCTTCCGTCATCATTCTATATCGATATTGTTGGCATCGTTGTTTAAAAACTCAATTACGTGTTCTAATTAGGGCATCTTCAATGTATGCACCAAACATTGTATCAAATTTGATGTAATAAATGAATATTTTATGAATATGCTTATACTAAACGTTGTTCATCTCCGATGTATAAACCAAACTTTTGCACCAAAAGACTTTCAGTATTTACATATTACCAAAAAAAAAAATTTACATTTAGTTTTACTTCAATTCATTATTTTCATGTTAGTTTAACTTCACAAATTATTAATTAAATTGTAAATCTATCTTTTTTATTTGCTTTCCTATAGTATGGATTACATGACTTCTTTTCAAAATTTGTTTAAAATTTATATGTAATTGTTTTAATCATCTTATTATGCAACGTAAAGTATAACGTACTTAGACGAGAAATACAAATAATAAGTTTTTTCAAGTTTTGTACTCAAATGATAAAGATATTTTAAACAAAATGATTAAAATGAAACATTAAAAATTTGGTGTAATTATTTAGTATTGCACCAAATTTGGTGTACATCAACTTTTGCACCAAATATGACGAGTTGGTTGAAGATGGTTTTTTAAATAAAAATACAAAATTTGGTGCAAAATTGCATAGATCGGAGATGGCCTAAGGTCCATCGGCGTAAAAACATTTTCTTTTTGTTTTTTGATTTTTGCAAATAAAAAGGAATAAAAGTGAAAGTAATTAGTAGACAAGACAGTGGTTAGTTCGACAACAAAACCAACACGGCGAAAGGGTAACTATTACTCTTTTCGTCTCATAATAAATGTTCATTTTAAAAATACACAGATTGAACATTTATTTTGGAGGCAATTCAAAATGAAAATGTAAAGACTTATAAACGGATGGAGTACATTTATGTAACTTAAAAATCACATTAATAATTGAATAGTTTTTTTTTAAATAATTAAAAGAAAAAAGTGTAACGATCCTACTCTAACACGTAAAAAATTTATGATGTTAGAATCTTGCCTCTATAACCCGACAAACTATTACTCGTATAAAAGATTTTGAGAATTCGAGACTTCGAGTACTGTTTTCGACTTTTCAGATTTTGATGAGCATGAAAAGGTGAATGACTTTTTACCCTAATTCATTTAATTTAATTTTAATCAAATTATTATAATTCATGAAAAATTGGTAAGGAATGGGTCCCATATTCGTACATGTGACATCGTCCGAATGGGTGGTCCGTGTCTGACATACGACCGCTCATCAACTTGAGCTGAGCGTCTCTAAAAAATTCCTGTAGTAAAAATGTGACATTTTAATTTGAATTAGATGTATACTTCTAAAGTTTACTTATAAACAAAATGTTATAACGATTTAGGATATGTTTGGTAAACTAGCTGTATGTAAGCTGTAGACTTTAGCCGTAAAATCTAGCTGTAAACTGTAATTATAAGTTGTAGCTGTAAATTGGAGCTGTAAGCTGTAACTTTATTTCTATAAAACTATTTGGCAAACTAACTATAGCTGTAACTTTGAGATGTGAAATAACACAAAAAGATATCAATATAATATAAATGATAAACGTAGATAAAAATAAATTTAACATATAAGTTGGAGTCAGCTTTATTTCTATATAAAAAAAAGATTGTACCCATTACATTAGAAGATTTATTATTTTATTATTCGTAACATGTAAAAGTGTCACATTTTTGTAAATTTTATTACTTTTATACATATAAAATATGAAAATAGATTAATAATATGTAAATCGATTGTAAATGCATATGTTCAAGTGTGTAACCGTGAAGAGATGTTGATGTAAGTTTTTAAAATAATAATAATTAATAATTAATAATAATAATAATAATAATAATAATAATAATCAAAAAGGAAACCAAGTAACTCAAAATAAATGTTCCATACCTGATAGTGCGTGTGTGCGTGATATCTAGAAATCATTATATAGAGGGCTATATTGTAATTTTACCTATAAAAAGCTCTTTTGAAAACTCAACGCTTGTTTTAGTAGCGTTTAGTTTTGAAGCTTTTTAACCCAATTTAAAAGCTTAAGCTCCTCCATCCAAACAAAACTTTTATTTTAGTGGGAGCTTTTTCTCCGAAATCAAAAGCTTAAAGCTCTCAAAAGCTCCTAAAAGCTCTCATCCAAACACATCATGTACTTGTTATTATCATTAGACCACTTGCAAGTGTGATAGAATATTGTCTCATCACTACGAGCTACGTCAGCCACGATTGTATATGATCTCACAATTGCTCACAGTGTTAAATGTCACGACTACTAACTAATACAAATTGTAACCATTATTTTATTTGAAAAAAAAAAGAAATAAAAGGAACAAAGACAAAAAGTAAAGGAGAAAGGCAAAAAAAGCCTTTAAATATTGAGGTGGGCCCACCATTCTCCCGTGCTCGATCCGTCAAGAACTTGACGACGGGAACTCACAAAGTACCACTCTGATCTGTGATTCATCGTCAAGCCACGATATACTCACCACAAATACCAATATAGGTGCTCTTAGACCTCTCCCAACGCTATAGTCGGTTCTTCGTCGGTTCCAACCGACAGAACCGACACCGATAGCACCGGTCCGTCGGTTATCAGACGTTCGATCAGTTTTTTCTTTTGTTTTTCTTTTTTTGCGTGTGAATATAATTATAGGTAAATTGGTAAATGTGGGACCAAAAAATTAAAATGACAGTGCCACTGATAGCAGGGGTCTGTTAGTTTCAGTCGGTTTTGAAAAAAACTGACGTGACGCTGACGTGGCCCGTCGATTTCTGTCAGTTTCTGTCACGGTTAGGAGGAGTCTTGTAGCAACCAAATGTTGTATATTTTGTTGGTAACCTCAAACAAATAAGGGGAACGGATCAAATGAGTAAAGAGGATCAAGGGGTAAAAGAAGGAGGGACTATTTTGCAATTTTAACAAAGTTATGGACCTACCCAAAAAATTGCCGGAGAAAATACCTGAAAATTTTCTAAAAATTTGTTCAATCAAAAAACTTTTTTAATATGCAAGATTCAGTAAAAAATGCTAACGAACGTAAGATGCAATATCAAAATATACAACACGCAGTAAACATATAATAGTAATTTTTTAAATTAAAGAATAAAATCAAGTAAATAAGATGCAGTAAAATAAGTATAAGTGATTTTTTATTTCAACACATAAAATATGAAAAAACATAAGATGCAATAAATATATACAAGTTGCAGTAAAAAAGTAGTAGTAATTTTTCGATTTCAAAAATAAAATCAAAGCTCTCGAAAAAGCGTAAAAAATTAATAAAAATCATAAATGCGGTAACTAATATATAGAAGATGCAGTAAGCAAAGTACTAGCACTAATATACATCAATTGCATTTAAGATGCAGTAGTATAAGATGCATGATGCATTTGATTTTTTTCCAGATCTAAAAAGTAGATCTAGATCCGAAAAGTAGATCTACTTTTCAGATCTACTTTTTAGATCTAGATCTACGAATTTTCAGATCTAAATCAATATAGCGGTGGTGGTAGTTGTAAAGATGATGACGAAAATGGTGATGACGGTGGAGTGGTGGTGTTGCAGCGGTGGTGGTGGTAAAGCAGAGAGAGAGCGGCGGTGGAGCGGCGGCAGAAGATGGAGAAACGACCACGGTTGGTTACGTCCGGTGGAAGCCGGTTCACCAACGGTGGTGGTTCGCATCTCAACTCTCTGGGCACAAAATTCGCCGTCATTTTTTCGGTGCCCTAATTGACCCCTTTCATGTTAACTTTGTATAAAATTGCAAGTTAGTCCCTCCGCCGAAAAATAATTACAAACTAGTCCCCGTCATTATATTTTGTTAAGCATGACTTTTTTAATCTGTACGCCAAATCTTACATGATAAAAGAATCTCACCAGCCATAATTATATTATATATACTATAAATTATTTCACACTATTTCTATTTTACATTTGATAAGAGTGGTAACTTTCATGATTCAATTAATGATTCAAATTCAATTAATAATAGTTTTAATAAATATAGTATAAGAAAATGGATGATGATGTTATCAAAATTTCAATTAGTCAATTATATTGTTTGATTTGATCAAATTGACTAAAATTTAAGACATTATGACATCATAATTTATTCCTTTTCTAATTCTAATATTTAAAAAAAAAATTCCTACGCTACAAAAGATCAATATAATTAATACTAATTAATTAATAATTATCCCATTATCGTGAAAAGTACAAATAGGATATTTTTCCAATACAAACCCAAACGGAAAACAAATCCCTTTCATCTCAAAATTTCTTAGCTCAACTATTTCGTTTAATTTAAATACAATAATTATCATAATCATAATCATTATCATCATCATCATCATGATATGTATTGATGATGTATACTCCTAAAATAATAATTTATTTTAGATTGTAAAGAAATAACCTTTACGTATCATATTAAACAAATTTATACATTAAAAATATAATTTATTGACATCAATTAATTAATCAAAAGCCTTAAATTGTATTTTTTTTATTAACTAATCACAACCTTTATTATGGTAACATCAAGCAATCCGTGTATATACACGAGTTTAAAAGTTATTATAATATATATAAAAAGGTATAGGTATATATTTTATTACTTTAAAATATTTTAGAAATCTAGATATATAGATTGAGGTTCAAACGAGTACAACAACTTTTCGTAAAAATGAAAGAACCAATAAGAACGTGCCACCTGTCACAAAACTCACTTTCCCTCACGTTTTTAAAAATTAAATATCTCACAAATTGTAAGTCGAAAAATCATAAGAATTGCATAATAAAAATCAGCGTTATTTTCTCTTCGATTATAGATCTCAACAAGATATATTTTCGACAAACTTTGTTTTTTCATTTTTTTAGTGGGTTTTGAAAACAACTACCACATGTAATATCAGCGAGTAACACATGTGATACTAATATTGTACAATTTGTAAAATCCCAAAAAAAATTATCGAAAGTATATAATGTGAGATGTCTAATCGAAGAGAAAAAAATGCCAATTTAAATTGTACAATTTTTATAATTTTTCAATAAGTCATTCTTGAGATATTTAATTTTTAAAAATGTAGGAGAAAGTGAGTTTTGTAACGCGTGACACATTTCTATTGGTTTCTCTATTCTCACAAAAACTTCCATTATCATTTTAACCTTACTTTAAACTGAAATTATAAAAGTGATGTGTACACAACATAACAAACAAACATATATGAGAACATATTTGTATCGCACGTGTTGGTGATTTATGTTAAATGTAATTATTTACGATGTGATAACGGCCGTTGCAAATGGTTTCTGTCGCACCCCCAAGACACGTGGCAGCGGAAGGTAAGGTGTTGCGTTGGGTGCGCCGACCAAATCAAATATCACAACACAAGAATTACAACAAACGACCTCTATATGAGACGTTTCAAAAATCATTACATTTCGTAGTTACAATGTTTACATATGTTTTGCCAAAAGTAGAGTACGCATCTAGTACAAGATTACAACATATCATAATGCAAGCTAATCTATGTTGTTTGTGAAAAATATGCGACTCGAGCTATCTCCTTCCAAAAGCAAACCTACTGCGGTTGGTCTCCATGAGAAATACATACTAAAAGGTCAACATAAAGTTGGTGAGTTCATGGGTTTGTAAACAGTTGATATAATATCGTATGGAACACAAGATTTCCGTTTGTATCATTCAACAATGATAAGTAATGTATTGCAAAAAGCAAAAATAGGGTATATTGTTGTCATGAGCTCATAGTTCGAGCTTAACTGTGGTGTCGGGTCACAATCAAGTGCCACGATCGGGGTGCCTCCCAGCGAGTGCCTAATCCAACACTTGTAAGAACAAATGATAATGCGTCCGTTTGACCAGTTAGCGTGACTAACCCGGACGGGGGGAGTCAATCCCAAATAGTACTATTCATTAACATTTACGCTATAACGATACTAACAAACTATGATGTGGGAGACTTTCAGGATTAGTAAAATAACTCATGCAACCAATATATCGAGTTTAGTACTTGTGTTCACATGAAAATAGCGGTATAAAAGCAGTTGTATGTATTCTCACCCCAGTTAGAAAACAGTAAAAAGGGGCTATGAAACTCAACTGAGATTAGTAAGCAAGTAGCAAATAGTAAGCAAAACGTGTTTTTCAAATGCAACCTTCTAACGTCCTAAATGTATAAGGTTGTGTAAGTAGATGTCTCAAAAGACCATCTTTGTAAGTGGAGGGTTAATGTCCACTTATGTAAATCGTGTATGTAGAGGGTTAATGTCCACCTAAATAAATCGTGTAGGTGGAGGGTTAATGTCCACCTAAGCTAGTTCACTCAATTAGAAATGTCCAATTGTTCAGTTATCGTTTGTGCTTAAAAAACATGTACGGCCCGTTGGTGATATTTTGTGAAAACACAGATTTGATTAATTATGTTACGCATTTTTCTACTTTCCAGTTATGGGTAATTGATCAGTGTGGCAACGGGCGAAGCCCATTAATGACGAGGGTTCGGGGGGCAGCGCCCCTGCTGTAATAAAAATTTATAGATTCTGTGTTTTAGCGACACTGGGTTAGTGTCGCTATATGCGACACTAAGGTATTATGCGACACTAAGGCTTGTGTCGCTAAGGTTCGTGTCCCAGGTTTGGTGCGACAGTAGGACTCATTGCGACACCAAAACTTGTGTCGCAAAAGGTGCCGATTGGGAAGCTATGGCGACACAGAGGCTTGTGTCGCTAATGTGACGATTCGTTCCCCTCCTGCAACACAAAGACTTGTGTCGCAAAAGGTGCCGATTGGGAAGCTATGGCAACACAGAGGCTTGTGTCGCTAATGTGACGATTCGTTCCCCTCCTACGACACAAAGACTTGTGTCGCAAAAGGTGCTTATTGGGAAGCTATGGCGACACAGAGGCTTGTGTCGCAGACGATTGGGCTTCTTCTGCGACACTAAGGCCTGGAACAGGTTGTTTTGCAAGTCCGATTTCGTGATCCAAATGTTCGAATAAAATTTCAAGAAAAATCTGAGTTGTTTCTTAGTATCTTGGTTACTTAAAATAATTTTTCCAGAATTTTTGGGTGTATCTAAGTATTTTTAAAAATTCCGTTTGTTCCCCGA